>OX392382.1:0-1200000 GCA_947623385.2 Cladonia squamosa
AAGCAGTGGTATCAACGCAGAGTACCTAACCCTAACCCTAACCCTAACCCTAACCCTAACCCTAACCCTAACCCTAACCCTAACCCTAACCCTAACCCTAACCCTAACCCTAACCCTAACCCTAACCCTCAATCCTTACCTGGTATTCGACTTTAAACGGAGCAATCTCTGGCGCTCTGTTTCCAAAAATGGTAGCCTAACAAGCCGATTATAGGTGGTACCTTGTATCCCCAACGACGCCCTAGCTTCAGAAGGTCAATTTCATACCTAATGGCAACAACACAAGCGTGGTCAGTGCTCTTCTGGTCAGAATGGAAGCTGACAAAGTGAGACTATACAAAATCTTCATTGGTTCACGGGAAACTCAGCTCTAAGGCCCCCGCTCTCGCTGTCGTTGGTCTAGGCTGGCGCTGCTGCCAATGGCCGCGACAGGGAGCAGAGGCCCGCCGCTGAGACCCCAAGATCCCAGACGACGACGAAGTCGTCCTAGCGAAATCCCGCCGAATCAAGCACGGGGGTGGGGCTGCTGCCCCTGAAGGCGGCGGGAGGCAGCCAAGATATGCTGCGGGTGCGTCTCAACGTAGAGTCGATATAAGTCCAACTTCCATCGACGTAGTAGCATAATCTTATCTTCTGCGAGATCTGCATCGCCCGCAGAGGTGGCCGCACCACTTCGGGAGTGCCCTGAGTCGTTGCCTGTGATGCCCAGAGCTGCTAAGATGTCGCGGAGGATTTGCGTGACCCATTGCCTAGAAAACCCCATCCCGGTGTCGAAAAGCGGAGCATGCTTTGGTGAGGGGAAGCAGAGGGAAGAGATTTTGTGGGAACGAGATGGGGCAGGCATCGCTGCCAGCGGCGGCGACGAGGACAATAACTCCCGGTCTACAAAGGGTCAATTTTAGAAGCGGGCAGTGAGAGCTCGACATAGTCCTCACAAAAGCCCACTGAGCGTCTGCTTAGGAACTATTTTTTGAATTCAGGATCGCTGCGATCCTCGGTAAAATAGGTAAATTTCCCAATACGCAAAAAATCGGCGAAGGCAAAAGGCAGCAGGCAGCAGGCAGCATGCAGATTTGCCCCTATACGGGTGGTTCTGTCGAATCGTGCTAGCATAGGCAGTAAAAGATCGCGTGTGATTGGACGTCGCTCTTGAACTCCAGGCTCATCTCTCATCTTGCGGATTTCGGCAATTATGCGTTGCAGCATAGGGTGATGGAAGACTTTTTAGTCGTCAAAGCCCATGTCAACGTGGGTAGAGCGGACGCCGGTGAGGCAAGCTTTGATGGTTTTGGCGTGGAGTCGCCGGTCGCCTAGGTTGGAAACCCAGCTAGCAAGTATAGGCAGTGAGGAAGGAAAGGCAGGTCTTATGCCTTCAAAAGCGCAGAACTGGGAGTAGGAAGTCGTTGCATTGGTATATGTCTGACGAGTTTTTGCATACATGCCCCACCAAATATAGCGCGCAGCGCTGCGGCTAAGCGAGGTGTACTGATACCATTGCGGTGGAGGATCGAATCTTAAGCTTTGAGCTGTAGAGCTATGTTCAGCTGTGGGAAAGCGTTGGCGATCTTCTGCAGGCGACAAGGAGATAAGTCGTCAGCGAGATAACTGTCTTTTGTAGAGAGCCAGCGAGGCTGTAGCAGGATGTCTCGAACAGCGTAGATGAGAACGATGTCTCACAGTGGGGCCATAGCTTGCCCCCGGATGGAGCTGTGAGCGGTGCCAGCGACGACGGCCTCATTGTCGCCATGAAGAAAAACCCGTGCGCCAGCAAGCTTTGAAAGTCACTGACGTGATGCGCATAGTAGTGCCATTATTTCTTTGAATTGTATGTCTTTGCCCCTCCATCTAGTATAAAGTAGGAGACTGAATGCCTCACCGCAGCGTTAAGATCCGGGGGATCCCTCAAAGCCTATGTTGCCCGTTGCGTTCGTCCAAATAGGGAAAGCAGGCCTAGAAGCATGATGTTTCAGAATACGGATAGCAACTCAACCAATCAGAAAGCGTGACCACCAGAGTAGGTCAGCCCCGATGGATGATTTCAGATATATTTGGGCGAGTTTTTGGCGCAGCGGTTGAATATGCGACGGAGGAACGCCCTCCCCGAGATCACCACCCGGGCTGCAAAGGATAGGAACCCTGCTAGCGACTCCAGGTCTGAAAAGGGTGTTGAGCTCTTAACAAGCATAGCGACGACTGCGTCCTGCGCTCGTTGCAGCTTAGCAGGGGGCAAGCGCGCGTCCATCGCTAGGGAGTCGACTTCAATGTCTAAGACGTTGGCAGTCGTCCCAGCAATGCTCTTTTTGTTGTTGACGGTGAGGCAAAGATCGGGGTATAGCCAATCGAAATCCTCGCCATAGCGTTCGTAGTCGGCTTTGGGAGAAATTATTGCAAAGAAGTCGTCCAAGTAGTGTACTAGGATTGCCCCGCCGAAACCCGCGATGAGGATCCAGTGGTGTCCTTTTGCGAGAAGGCCAGAGATGAACGGTGCCGTTCTAAGACCAACAGAAAGGAATTGATCAATCTAATGGGAGCCGTCGCAGAAGAAGCTCAAAAGCCAGAATTGCGAGCTCGCCATCGGGATATGCCTAAAAGCGTCAGATAAATCCCGTTTGACTAGGATAGCAACTACTCCCATAAGCAAAAGGGCTGAAATGGCGTCACCCAGCGAGACATATTCCAAAGCCCCATATTACTCAGGTTTGCCGTCGTGGACGGATTTTCCTCGTGGGTAGGAGAGATCGTAAATTCGTCGCCAGCCACAGTCGCTCTGGGGGACCAGACCGAGCGGTGAGGTATGAAGGGAGGTGAGGGTTCGCTGCCAACTTCATTAAATCTACCGTGACGTTGTTACTTCTGAAGATTCTGAAGTCTGGGGCGCTGAGAGCAGGTGGACGAGATTTTGAAAGTTGAGTTAGCCGCCCGCGGTAGCCCAAATTAGCCCCACGGATAAAAGATAATCCGGCCGAGCTCCGAGCAGCCAGTAATCTATCAATCTCCCCGCAGGGGGCCAGGGTGTTGAAGAGGTGGATTCTGAGGGGCAGGTGAGCTGGCTAGGGAAGCCCTCTGATACTGCGAGGAGCGACGGCGGAGCGGATGATGTCAGGGGCGCTGGATCCTGTCTGCTAGTGTTGTGGTATTGGAGCCGGAGGCCGCTTTCTGGCAGCGGGCAGCGGGGTGGTTGCTACCGCCGCAGGAGCTACAGGTATGTTGATATTTGCATGCTACCAGCGTACAGTTTCCTCTATCACGATTGCGGCAGATGTTGTCCGAGCGTGGTGTCGGCGACGTGGGTGTGGAGCGGAATAGGATTGTCGACAGCTTGGACAGGGGAACCAGCTTATATTGGAGCTCTGGAGCCCCATTCAGCTATGCTACAGGGTCGTCTTACCCTGTACCGATACGGGTGGCTATGACGCAAAGGTACCAATCGCGGACTGACGAGAATGTATAAACCTCCATATGCTCCAACAGCTCCAAACGGAAATGGGAGAGTACAATTTACACAGCGAGGGGAGGCAAAATGGCACACAACCTGGCAATAGGTCTCAATTAAGGGCAAAAGCCTGGGGGTGGACTCAATCTCATTCGCTTCTATGGAAGCCATGTTGGCAAAGGAGTTGCCTAGGTGCAAATGATTGTGGACGTCGAGTTTGCAGCGATGGATATTTTCGTTATGGGTTTCCGACACTGCTGGAAAGCATAATAGTATAGACGGGAGGAGGCCCTTACCGTTTGCTTTTTTAAAGGGAATCTTGAGCGCGGGATTTACTGACGACGACGCAGCGCTTGGACTTCAATAACGACGGTGAGGACGATCTGACGTCTGTCCGTGGTGAGTGTCGTCTTCTTCTTCAGCTTCTAGGGTCTCTCCTCCAGCGATAGGTGAGGCATATCTTGACTAACGATCTTCCTCAGGGTTCCGCCTGCGGGCTAGGATTTGTTCAATCCGCTCCTCCTCTTCTACCATCAGCTCTTCTATCGTGGCCGCCTCAGCGACGTCCTGCCTAGTCGTGGAGAACTTTGGACAGCTTCTTATCCGGGTGGAGCGGGGGTGTCGAAGATTTGAAGAGCTATCACGGGGTCTTGAGCAGGAGCTTGATGATGCGGCAGACTTATCGGCACTAGAGGACTTAGATGTCTACCTAGTGATCCTACCTAATTAGGTGGTCCTGGCAATGTCAGAAGGCATGGCGACGGTGAAGTAGTAGCGGTGGGTGGTGAGCAAGATCGCAGCAACATTATGCGGTGGAAAGCTGAGCAGATGAAGCAGAGGCAGGGATAGAAAGGAATAAGGAGCAGAAATGGGCGAAGCCCCCTACTAATATCGCTACAGCGATCTTCATTTCCCTAGGTCACCGGAGGCGAGCTAGTGTCCGCCGGCGACGGCGCCATCGAGCATCACCCCCAGTTGAATTGGAATGATGAGCCCAAATCCAATATTGTGCATGAAAATACTCAATGGGGCCGCATAGAAATGGATGGAAGAGAATGAAACATAAACAAAGAGGATGAACGCTGTGCTGTAACCTATGAGATGGCGCAGACGCTCGAGTTACACAGGCTGCCAGACCTGGTTTCTTCAACTTGAGGGCAATGGCGGCGAACATGCTACAATTGCTACCTGTGAAGTTGGCTGGAGACTATTGTGTCGTGGACGGAACCCATCAGCATGATCAGTCCCTTGAGGTACGTTGGCAGATGGCTGCAAGTCTCAAGTTACTATCGTTGAGAAATCAAGGAATGAAAGGGCCGGTCTTGAAGGATTTACTTCGTAAACTCATCCCTGCTTATATTCAGGACGGTACTGATGGATGCAGATATCGCTGAGACTGGGCTTCGAAAATTCTTTCATTCCTATTCAGGAAGCATACCTCCAGCCGCTACGGAACCCAATGAATCCGTCAGCTTGTGAGCATTCTTTAAGCCAAATGAATGCGAAGCCCGTAAAGCATCATTGGCAGACCGTGCGTAGTCATACACAATCGCTCCAATTTAGTTGGGGGTTAGTGCTCGATGGCCAGTGGACACCAGCTCTCTGTCGGCGAGCTGGGGAAATGAAGATCGCCGTAGGGATATTAGTAGGGGCCCTTGCCCACTTCTGTTCTTCATTGCGTTATATCTCTGCCCTGCTTCATCTGCTCTGCGTTCCACAGCATACTTTGCTTGCAATCTTGCCCCACCCACCCACGCCTGTATATAGCCACATAGCTAGCCATCACACCCTAGATGTCCTGTTGCTTAGACGGAAAGGTCTCGACGGTGGGCCTCTGCTCCCTGTCGCGGCCATTGGCAGCAGCACCAGCGCGGACCAGTGACAGCAAGAGTGGGGGCCCCGGAGCTGAGCTTTCGGCAAACTAATGAAGATGTTGTGTAGCCCCACTTTGCCAGCTTCTATTCGGACCTGAAGAGCACTAGATTATGGCAAATAGAGATCGCAAAATTCAGTCAAATATACTGGCCTCACAGATCTTCTTCACCGGATCAGATACCGCTCTGCTCTTCATGATGTCTGGCCCTTTAACAGGAGAAGTGTTTGGAGGGAGCGGGCAATATCCTATCCTACAACGAGCCCAGGTGGAACACTGAGTAATAAAGGAGGTAATTCATTGCTTTTGAGAGGCACCACAAGATGTCTCAGCTACCTGGCCCAAGTTTCCTGGTAGACTCCGTTGGCGTTTTGACAAAACGAAGGACGTTTCTCACTTCGTCTGAGATTTGCTTTGCCGGCAAATTCCAATAGTATTTTGGCAGAACCTTAAGAGTCATTCCTTTGGCAAGCTTGAGTCGTAAAAGATCACAGATCCCACCAGTCGTGTTTGCTGCCTTCTCAATGTCTTCATTGATAGCTGGGCACATGAAGCTCGAATGGAAAAAGGAATTCTGCTACGGGGAAAAGAGATTGAATTTCAAAGCAGACCTAAAAGTCACAAGCTGGTCAGACGATCTCAATCAAGCAACCATGGTCTCAAATCGAGCTCGGAGCATCACCGACCTGCAAGAGCCGTAGCATTATTTGATCTTTGTTTCAAATCTCAGAAAATCTCTTCATGTATCAAAATCGAACTCCACGGCCCATCAGCGGAGTTGCTACATCAATCATTCTTCACCTAGCCTGTTAAATATTTGCACCGTCTTGTCCTCACTTCATTTCCAGGGATTGGGTTGCGTAGCATTTTCTGGACTAACCCTGTCACGAGATAGGCAATTTCAATGGACATGGCATAATTGCAGAGAACACAGACTTCGACCAAAGCGATCGTGCCAAAGAACCTGGTGTTCGTGATAAGACCATGGCCTGATAAGGCCATGCTCCGGCAAGTTTCTCAGCATCTCTCAAGCATGAGACGTACAAATCATATAATCAAGCAGTTTTTCGCTTTTGTGACGCCCATCTGGACGAAGAATTACCCACTGTGCGCATGGGCTCTCGTCTCCAGAATTCAAATAGATCAATAATTTGATTTCTCAATTACTCTAGGTTTTAAGCGTACTTGATCTTCCCAAGCTGTCCAATAGCTGTCCAAATGCCTGCCGCAACCCCTCTGAATTGTCTTTGTTGTAGCGCTTCTCTGGCTTCGCCGACCTTGCAAGTATAGGGGACGGAGTTTGAGTTGAAAGGATTCATAGCTCAAGAGATCACAAATCTAGGCTGATATATTATCAGTAGGTGCTTACGGGCCACGTGGGCTTTCATTGTCTCAGTACAGGCCATAGGAAGCCCAGTCCCTCAAATATCAGATGGTGTCCCGAACTTGCAAACCACAGAAGTGTTCAGAAGCCCCTGACCAGAGATAAATGGACTGTTAGACATCTCCGTATTGATATCCCTCATGAAAGGTTTTGACGACGCACGAGAGAAAATAGAACGAACTGTGAAAGTATTGCAGCGGCTTTACAGCGCATGAATAGGAATAACTCAAGCTTGCAGACAACAAGCCTTTTTCAGAGGCTTCAGAACAGAAGTTTACCGTCTTTAGACATTTTCTGTACTAGACTCCGTGTTGCGGATTGACATTGATAGATGAGAGCCGAGAAGTAAATTTTGGCACATCAAGCCCCTGTGTTCTCATAAGACTGAGGTTTACCCTTCGATTCTCATATCAAGCAAGACCGTGTGGCGCGTCGTTCAGAAGCGAGCAGGTCCGATATCCGCATATTCCAGTTCTAGGAATTCATGTTTGAAACGAATTCGGCGTTGCATGACTTGTTCCATAAGTGGGAGAGACCAAGGGAGCCCCGTTACTCGGAGGCATCATGCCCAATCAGATGCACATTGTCCTCAGCGATATTCCCCTCTCTGGCTTGTCATCATATTCTCATCCACGATCAAAGTCACAAGACGGGTAATCAATAGCAGCCGTTATCGATTTCCAAAGCATTCTATGCCAGCCACGGAATGCCAAAAAAGTTGAAGCAATGGGGTGCAGGGATGTTGTAAAAGTCCATACTTCGTGGGAACTCTGTCAAATACAAAGCGCGGACTTCATGGAGAGCTTACCGTGGGAGCTTTCAGAGCATCACATATTTCCGCCTGTTGAGCACGATGTCAGCAAGGGAATCTGCTATTAGATCGTGGAGCAACATCGAGATTTCGGTGCCAAAGCTCGCCTAGTTTTCATCAAGCAAGACATGATTTTATTGCTACCCATATTCAATCATTTGATACGGGTCAAAGCCTGTGGTCGAAGCGAAATTGGGGCGCAAAAAGAAGATTCACGGCACATGGACCATGGTATAGGCTAACTTGGAGCCTTGGAACTAGGAGTTGTAGCCTTTTCCGGCAATCCGGCACCATGAAGAAGCCCAAAGCGCAAGGAGGAGCCACAATCGACATATATCAAGGCATGTGCCAATTTATGAGGGTACGG
This sequence comes from Cladonia squamosa, assembly GCA_947623385.2. NCBI lineage: Eukaryota > Fungi > Ascomycota > Lecanoromycetes > Lecanorales > Cladoniaceae > Cladonia > Cladonia squamosa. The sequence goes on from OX392382.1 coordinate 7,869, forward strand.
ACATGCCGCGTCGCTGCAACAAAACAGAAGAGCGAAGCCAGATGTGTACGAAGAAAAACATGATGCTTTCAGAAAATACTCTTCCTCGCCTCGCGAATGTTGAAGCGTAGGCTCACGGGGATGCCAACAACTGTTCCAGTCCGCTACCTTCTGCGTAAGCTTTCCATTTTTGCATAACTTACAGCGGCGATTTCGCTTCAAGAATCTCTGTCCCAGCTGTCTTTCAAGGCCATTTTCCAACGATTTATACTTGAAACAAATGTTTTTCCCAAAACGGAACCTATGTATGCAGTATTGGGACCAACAGGCACTCGGAGGATGCATAAGAGAAGCCTTTTGATAACGCAGTGGCCGAAATCGAGGCCGCGAGGCCCAGTAGCGATATAGTATGCTACGGGGCCGCTCGTATGGTAAACTCGCCATTAGAATAGCCGAGCAGCCGCAAGTAACTGCGTACTGGAAGTCCCCAAAAAGGATCCTTTCACTTCAGAGTGCCCCGGGACTGTGCGCTGGACGGTGTAGATTTCGCGATGATGCACATGTCGCATCGAGCTATAAGGGCCACTCAGCATACCTGCAGGGCCTTGGGATAGCCTCACAAGGTCAGAGTGATTTATTTGACTACACGGATGAGGTTTGACAGTAACTGATTTTGTTGAGGCATGTGCAATGTGGAGGGAGCTTGACATTATCAGAAGGCTATGGATGTCGCCTCATACAGTTGATAGTACTGCCAAACGAATTTTGACAAGAAGTGCGACCTAGACGTTTGACTGAATGGACCGCGGGCTACAATTAGGTGGCGCCAGCGCGGAGTTTGGCAGATAGGAGCACGACATATCGACTTTTTGGCGGGGCAGAGTGTGGAGATACCCCCACAGCAATTACGAACTGTCCCTAAGAGACAATGCTTCCACATCCACTGTGAGCTTTTGCAGGGCTCACTGCGTTATGGGGGCGATCCCAGGCCTATGTTTTGCGGATTGTAGCGGCTAAAGTCGTGACGTTTTCCTGTAACTGACTTTTGCAACAATGTTCCTCCATCAAAGCCAGGCATCATCCTGGGGCGAAACGTAGAACTAAGACAGGTAGCGTAAAGCGTTGCAAATACAAGCTAATTATTCTCATCAAATACAACGTTTTCCCACTGAATATCCTCAAATGTTGTATCTCTCTCCAATGAACCAGTCATCCTCACTTAGACTAATCTTACGAATGCCTTGGCCTTGACCATCTAAGATAACAGCGCTGACGCGGCGAAAGGTCGTAAGGATGGAGTGGATGAATATTGTCAAATCATGGGTCGTAATGTAGCACTCGGCAGGCAATCGGAATAAGATCTTGAGATTGTTGAAAGTGAAAAGATCTTAACTCCATGGCATCATGCCATGTACCAGGAACAGAGGTACAAAATCCCTCTGCAAACAATTTGCAGAGACTTACAAGCTCACAACAAGGTAGTAACTTGCCAAATTGGCAAATCACATCTGTTGGAAGACTGTAATTCTTAAATTTGGCCAAAGACAAGTCCAAGAATTTGATAGAAAATCGGAAAATGGCTAACTAGAGAAGGTTTCCAACACACGAGAATATTGCTAGAGCCATAGGGAAGTTGAAGACATGCAGTCGACCATTAGAGTTGCATCGGAGCTCTCAATATATCAAAGTATTTCAATGCGGCCCGCAATTCACGGAGATGGAGGTACATCAAACGATTACAGTAATATTCTGGATCCTGCGAAGTGAGGACGCAGCAACGGATCCTAGCAAGCAATGAGAATGTGTTGGTCTATGCAGACCCAAGCAATGGAGGGGTATAAGTTCACGAACCTAGACGCCCGAGTAGTGGCAGAAACTTGAAAAGTGTGTATTGTCTAGACCTTCGGCGTCTCATATCACTCCATGATATCTGCCCTTAAACAGAGGCCTATTCTCGTTACGGCTCTCAGCAGCCTCCCCAGCTTTGCGTTGACAACAAAATTCTTTCTGTCAAAGAATAGGCCGCGAAGATGTGGTCGGCAAACTCGGGAAGCTGTCATCAGTAAACATGATCCGGTTAATGATTATTCAATGGCATGTATCGCATATGTTCTCTCTAGGTACAAGTGGTTCGAGCAGGTTTAGTCTCCTCATGTGGTTTCTGGAAAGCCGTATTTACTATACCCTCCTTGACTAAGGCAGTACGAGCCCGCATCCTAATCTGTGACGTCCTAGTGGATCAAACTTTTGTCACACGTTCACCACGCCAGTCTAACCCAGTGGTATCCAGCGGCGATTTCGCCTCTGGTTGTGCTGCTGAGATAGCAGCTTGACTGCTAGCAACATTGCGGAGAAAAGACGCGGCCTCCGTATGGCAAAAAAGCTCACCACTACCACTTCTAGTCATCCAAATGTTTCGTCTAATGGCTTCGTATCACGTGCACAAGGTTTAAAGCATTCAAACAGCCATGCTGGGTCCTAGAAACCTATTCTCTTCTTAGTCATGACTCGTGTCCTCTGGCATGAATGGCGGCCTGTTAAACAGATCTGAACCGATGGAGACCATAAATGAGGGGAGGAAGTGAGTTTTTGGCCTAGTAATTCCCCGATCCCGTCCTGATCGTCTATCATGGCCAGGTTGACTTGGCTCTCTTGTGTTTTTCCACTCACTGCCCGTCATTCCCGCCGGGCGCCCCCGCCCCCACTCCCAATTCCACTCGTAGTCCTTCTTGCCACACCTTCCCCAAATTCTCATGGGTGTTAGACCGACGTTTCCCCCATCCTGCTTGCTTTGTGTGATCGATCATGTAGGGAGGATTATCGACGAAGATTACTGTACACTGGGTCACAGAATGAGCAAAGGATGAACGCATAACATAAGATATGATCCCCAAACCTTGTCTGCAAGGCGCACGCCCTTCCATGAGTAAGCAGCGACACTATGATTGCATTTCCACCTTGATCAAAACATATTGGTCGTATCTGGTACGTCTGGCGCTGCTCACTGGCTCCAAAGCCTATCCTTGCACCTCATTGCAGACCAGCCGACTACAAACACCGGCAAAGGCCTACTCCGAGATTAGATGCTTTGTATAAGAGCTCGAGTGATGGGTATCTGGCCAGGCAGGCTCCTGAACAGGATGCCGAGCCCAATGGCCTCGGCGACCGACGTTCCTCCTTCGAATCTGGCCATGGATATGTAGTTTAGCTCGTGCGGGGGAGCGATGAAGTGGGAGACAGGCCTCAACTTCCAGCCTTAGATGCCTGTACCTGCGCCGATTATAAGCCCCTGTAGCTAGGACGAAGTCATACCTGGTGGAGAACTCACACAATAGTAGAGCCGCTTGGACCGAAGCTGCATAGAATGGTACTGTACCAATGAGCCACTCGCTGAACATGAAGCTATCCGGAGCAGAGGACAGAGGCGGCTTCATCGTGGTGTAGGTTGCAGTGAAGAAGAGTTGGTAGGCAATCAGACGGCTCTCCCTAGGCATACAGTGGCTCACAGGAGTTTTGTCGGGATCTGGGCGTATGCCGTCTTCTCCTTCGAGAGCATGTCTCCAAGTTCCCACTCATAGATCGTTGGGGAGCGATTCAGGAGTAGGAGCCTTTGCAGGTTCTAGTGGGAAAGAGAGGAATGGCGGGTTGAAATATTCAATAGGTCAAGAGTCGAAGTAGAAGACGAGCTGGTACGTCAAGTGGCAGTGTCGCAGTAGTTCTGGATGGAGAGGGAGTGATCTATGAGGCCATAGGTAACAAGACTCCGCGGCTGGCGCTTAAACCAGCGTTTAAACCATACGCATATTGTTAAGAGGAAATAATATGACTACACAGAGAACTTCGCAGATGATCATGATTTCGAAGTATTGGAGATGGATCATGTCAGCAGATGAGAAGCCATGAGGCAATTGTTGGGCTGCGTCTTATGAGTGGCAGTCGTGGAGGGCGATGCGCTGTTTCCGCCTCTGCTGATTCCGAGTTGGCACCCTGGTAAGACGGCGTTGTGCATTCGCCTTGTATTCCTGGAATATCTTATGTTCTCCTATCGCTCGTAGAATATATTGCGCTCGTAGCGTTAAGCATTGGCTATAGCCTGTTCGCGGAATTGGAATAGCAGCAAATGGCAACGATCGTAACAATGTAAGACGTCCTGGATATGCTATATGAACCCCACTATATCTAGCAAGCAAAGCTGTATCTTGGTCGTCGACTTCAAATCATGGTGTGACCTGGGTGAGGAAGAGCCGCGTCTAGCCACAATTAATTCTACCCCCCGAATAAATAAAGGTAGAGTACAAAACTTACTAGATCCAGACATCTACATTCAAATCAACTAAAGAGATTAGAACAAGGTCATCCGAACACAAAGCTCTGCATTGGAAGTAATTTTCTCCGCGTTCAGCAGTGATCCCTTGAATGCTATAATAATGTCCGTGGTATTTCTCAGCCCCCGTAGGCACCGATTTGCAGAAGCAATCCGGACCAGATTTCACCTGATCGTGTGTGCACAAATCGAGGGGCAGAGGGATAGTGCTGGTATTCGGGTCCCCCTCTGCGAGTGCTCCGCTCATCGTATATTTTGGTCTTCGACTACCGTATTGCCCTTCCGGGCTGCTGGAGCGCCGAGTCGAGGACTGCCCTATTGAGTATTAGGATATTCAGAGCTGATTTAAGGGTAACTGTGCCTTACAGTAGTCGCTTCCGGACCTGTATCTTCTTCTCTTATCAGAACGCATTGTATGCCTGTATTGCTGATTCCAATGGAGTGTCTCACTTGTATCAATCTCATTCTCTGGCAGCTGAAGGCACTTTTGGGTGTTCTTGGCTGTATAGTTCGGCAATAACGGTGGACTTCTTGGCAGGTCCTCTGAGTCTGGTAAATGGGTATGAGGCCCTAGTATGGTTTATCAGCTACCATGATCAATATATCTTTGCATAGGCTTTGGACACACTCTTCCGTTCTGTGCCATTCGATATGCATGAGCGCCCGCCGTGACCGTTTCGTGAAAGCGTTGATGGGTCGTCGGTAAGGCCTCGAGCACGGCCATCTAGACTACTTTGTCTTGATTGTGCTGCGCGCGGCTTGGCTGAACCGCCTTTCAAAGCACCATGATCTCTGTTCCTGTTCCACCCATCCCAGTTGTCACTTAGGGGTGTGGATGCAGATTCTCGAGCGTAAGATTGGATGCCGTTACGGGTAAGCACCGGGGTTTATCGTTTCGCCAGTCAATTGATCTGTTGTCATCTCGCCTTGGGCTTCTTGAGCCCCTATTCATGTTGTCCCATTGTAGCGTCCCTGCTGATGACCATGACGGCGAGCGAACCCTCTCTTCACCGTAGATGTCGGACAAGGGCTTCGAGATGTCCGGCAATGTGACGCTCAGGCGGAAAGTGTGAATTTCCTTGACTAGGTATGTAAAGTACTCGCTGGTTAGATTTTATGGGCTCTCTAGGCGGTTTATTGGGGAAAATCTTGTGCAAGAGGACTTCGGATCTCATGGTGCATGACAGATCGGGCTTGGGGAGAAGTAGCTTTGGCTAAAAGACAATGTTGTTAGCATTGGTGCAAGTAAGCCACACGGGGAACTCACGCCATGAAGCGTATGACACAGCACCATACTGTCGACCCATCTTCACATTATGGTGTTTGGATATCGAGGCAGGTGAGTCCCTGCTGAGATGGCTGAGAGCTAAGACAGAGCTGAGATATTGTAACTAAACAATCAAAAACACTATGCCATTTCCATGTAAGGCAATTGATGACAAGACATGGTAGCATCCAGAGTAACGGCATATTAATTTCATTGCACAATAATTTGCGGTTTGGAAAGCTCCCTATTGGTCAATGAGGGTGACGACGATTGACCCCCGGAGATACCCGGCTTTGGTTCGTCATCCGCTTTGCCAGCTTTAGGCCAGCCCCGTAGGGCTGTACAGTACGGGGATTAAGATCCCATCGGTGCAAAGCTTGCAAAAGGCACTTCAATATTCATCCCGTTACACAATGGCAGAAGATCCAGGCTATCAGAGGTCCTAGAACGCAAGCTCATTTCCCGCCCATCTACAAGTGCCTGCATTGCGACTAGCTTATGTGTTACTAAATCTTCTACCGGGCATCCAACACCTTCGATATCTAGACCATCCGTGCACTTGGTATAGCGTCTCACCATCCATGGCAAATACGGCATCCTCACCGCATGCTAGCATAAACTTGGCTCCTTACAGAGCTAACAGTGCAACTCTGACGTCTCAGCGATCGACTAGGCGAAGAAGGCATACCGAAAGCTCCACCATCAGTTCCACCGCAAGCAGCTCCACCGCCAGCTCCATCTCCAGCTTCGAAGCCATCTGCATCATCACCATCTGCCCCGCTGTCAGCTCCGCCAGCTCCGCAGCCATGTGCGCTACCAAAGCCACCAGAGTTTCCTCAGCAGCCGGTGTCCATACCTGTTTCTACTCAATCCCATCCACCACCACCGAGCGTCGGAACCAGAAAAGAGGAGGAACATGAACAGGTATACAAGTCACTGCGGGATGTGAAGCAGATGAGGCAAAAGCTTGGAGCTCAAAAGATGCTAAGAAGCGAGACTCCTTCCTTTGAGAAGTGCACCAGATGGTCAGCGAAATTCGGTGGCACCAACATGCCTCTCTGCCGCAATGAAGATTTGGATGTATGGTATACCACAATGCACAAGCTTATAATGGCAGTTATATTAATTCCGGTATTGTTGCCTGACAACATACTCTCTAAGACGTACGAGGGGGTTCAGGACAAGGTAGCGCAGATCATTGTGAGATCTAGGATGGTTACATGCTACGAGCTAGACCTGAATAACCAAAAGGCCAAAATGTCAATGTTCAAGAACGTTAAGGGTTCAGATATAGTCAAGGTGGGGAACTTCTCGTCCAAGGCTATGCGCTCTCTCACCATAGCCGCCAACGGGCTGCCGGACGTCCAGCGGGATATGGAGTTCACGTCAGACGCGCTGAGCAGGCGTATGGTGTGTGTCAAAATGGACGTGGACACTGTAGAGGCGGAATTCGAGCCTGACCCCAGTGACCCAGTACACATGGTGGACCTTTTGTGCGCTTGCCTATGCGTCGGAGTGAAGCATAGTCACGTGCCTACATCCTCCGATACTTTGCTGATCACATTTTATGGACTGTTGTATTTCAAGGCCCTTCTGTTGGTGGGGGAAGCGCTTACGGGCTCAGTCACGCTACTACAATGACGGGACGTCCGGGTTGTGTTGTCTGGGCTCCTGTCTAGCCCCCCTGCGAAGCGACAGATGCAGCCTCATTTCCATGTCATGCGTGTAGGGCACTCCCATGGGGTTCATAATACGCGGACTCCGACTTACAGGCAAGAGATTCTTCATAGAAGAGCACGTCTGCAACGCCGGGGGCGGTTGCTAGCTAACACGCCTAAAGCTGGCGGAAATACCTTCAGAACATAATCTGCACTCCCAATACATTTCTTTCGACATCTACGCAGAAGATCACTCAACAATGTCTAGCGATGTAGCCCAGGAGGACGTAGCCATCGCTTACGAAGATAAGGAAGACATAGAATTTATGGACGATGAAGGGGCCGTCGAGGCCGGGGAAGAATCTGAAGATGGGCTCCATTCTGCGGGAGAACAACAGACCCTCGCGAAACAAGCTGCGTCCAAGGCCTCGTCTGAGATGCCCGGTACGGTGGAAGCTATCAAGCAAGTCAGTAGCATGAAGCTAAGGTCTCCAGAGGCTCGCCAGTTGTGCTCTGCCTGCTGGCAAAGCGATCCCCACCATTGGCGCCTGGACTTGGTCAAGCATGTCGGAAACAGAGACCATCGTGCCCGTTCTCACAGGGAAAAAGGAAAGCACCAACCAGCTCACCAGGGAGAGCAGGCCTGAGGCAAGATACTTCAAAGCTCTTATCGTTCCCAAGTACGGCAACTTCACCAGCACCGCGCCTAGGTTCGAGAAAGTCCCCATACCGTTTCACACTGGCAAAGGGTACGGCTCTAGCTTCGTCTACCTCTGTCTGCCTGGCTTCGTTGCTAATAAGTTCGCAGAGGCTGGGAAAACTAGACGTTCCACTCTCGTGGCTGAATTCAAGAGCCTGAAGCCCGAGAGGAACAGGTGGTGGAGGGTGCCTATCAACATGGAGGATTCGTTTAGTGTCATGGACAAGGTGACCAAGAAATTCTACAAGAAGAACCTCGAGGTCATCTTTGACGGTGCCAATTCCGGCATAACAGCGTCAGTCATCCCGTCGTTCTTGTTTAAGGCTAGCCCGACTCGAAGGAGCTTTAAGGCCCACCGCGGGTGCCACTATAGCCGTCGTCTTGGAGAGAGCATACCTTGAGGATACTGATGTGATCGTCCAGATGCCCGTGGGGTTGAACACCAAGAAGCAGAAGGTCGACCCGTCCGCTACTGCCGAGGATATGGCGAGCGACACTCTGATGAAGAGGCTTGCAGAGCTTGGTCCATATTTGGCGTATCCTTTAGTTTCGGTGTGCTTGCGTTGTTTGTGCTTTGCGGGATAATGATAGGCGTGTGCAATTTTTCAATTGGGAGTTGTCAAGTGGAAATTATTGAACAAGATTACTCATCGCGGTTCTAATTTATGCTGAAAGAACTGGCATCTTATAAAGGGTGCCGATCTTTCTACCCCTTTCAAGACCACAAGTGCTAGAGAACGGACCATGCAGTCGAGTAGTATGCCCTGTGTATCACCACCCTCGACAGTGCCGCCACCTCGACCGCCAAGTTGCTCCTACAGAAGCTATTCACGCCACCCAACCTATAGCTTCCTTTGAAAGCACCACTATGTCTCCAAAAGAAATCCTAGAGAGAAGGCTCAGCACCAACAACTTTCCTATCCCGCTCAAGTCACAGACGGAAGACTAGGAATACCTTAATACCGTGACCGAAAGCAAGAGAATGTTGAAAAACTTTACCATAACCAACGCGACAGTGCTTCTGCTAGGTAGCGGCTGCTGCCATCAATCCGTCAACCAAGCGACCGCTTTGGAGCTTATGAGCGCGGAGGTGCATTTTGGTCTGGGACACGAATTCAAGCATGCAACTAATTTCCGGCAGCGTGATGTCAATGAGGTGCAGCACTACCAATCGTGTCTTTCCGATGCCATATACCACATGGTTATATACAATGGTAACTATACCATCTTCTTTGTCATACAATCCTGATACTGATATTCTGCAGAGCTTGATATATTCTGATGACGGCCCCAACGTACATTGAGCACAACCAACTCAGTAGGCGACACTGTGGTCTCAGCCTCGTAAGCCGACGGCCTCATACACTGCCAGCTTCCACTTCTCTGAGGGATAGGTAAGAACAGACAGGTGCTTTCAGTGGTTGAGCACACGAGCTAACTGGAACCCCCCAGGCATGGACACAGGGAGCTACTTGAAGGAGAGCTCTGAAGTCACTGACACGTCTCTGGGAGACTTGGTCGTATCCAGGCATAACAGCATAGAGATAGACAGGCAATACTATACTACGGTGTCAACAGACAAAGAGCTGGGACTGGCTCTGGAGAAGAGGTGCAAGGACAGGCACACGCTTTATAGGGCCCCAGACTACAAGGAGCTAGTATGACTGTGTCTGTCGACAGATAGATATAAGGTCTCATCGTCCAACTTATGCAGTGTTTCAGATGAAGGTGTGTCAATGGCGTGGCAGTTCATAGACACCATATCCGTCAGCTCCACGAAGAGCTGTAGGGAGATGGTGAGCTTGGGCAAGAGGGGAAGAAATGGGGCTGGGTATTCAAGATCTCGCACCACAGCGGTAAGGCAGAGACCAGAGCCTAGGGCTGACGAAGAGAAGGCATCGTTCTCTGGCCCACCAATCCTACCCACTGCCTCAGGGCACTACGGCACGGAACACGACACGATAGAAGAAGCTATGGCCGAAGACTGAAGGAAATGGGTGGACCAGCGACACCGTTGCCTGATGGGTAGCAGGCAATACAAGCGTTGTCAGCGCGCACGAACAGTCGACCTGGTGATGTCTCATACGTCAGATAGTGGGCCCAAGGATGAGGAAGATGTAGTCCTACAGTCTAGATCCAGGGAAATATTGGACAAGGTATCACTGGACAGGTCGTCAAAGAGAGCGGTTGAGTACATGGCTGTATCACCAGCCATAGGCGCTGAGGGTCCTGTTGGAGTGCTGAGGGGATAGCAAGAGAGGGTACTGTCCATCATGAGGGAAATGTTACTCCTGGACAAGGAGCGCGAGAAGAGAGAAGCAGAGACACAAGGAGCTATGTACCCTGCTACAAGGGTTAGGGGCCAGCGTAATACTCCTGGCCAGCTTTCCTAGCACCTCGCACAATGGCGTCTCCCGCTCTCCACAGCGTTCCCAGAAAACATCTTGCAGTATGATGCACCCGGACTCCATGCTTATGCACCACCCGCAGTTCAGAAAAATACACGCTACAGGAACAATCTTTATGGAGATACAGGACTGGTATCGTATGTGCAGCAATGTAATTAACATCGACAAGAACTCGAAGGCAGGAGCGAGGATACCCAAACCTAGCGACAACGACTTCAGGTCAGCTGCTAACGCAGTGGCGTCGCCAATCCAGGGCAGGAGGCCCGTCTGTGACGCTTCACACATATTGACGTTGACATTCCAGAGTCCAGAGCTGATGAACACCATGGAGTGGATCAGAGGAACGCTATTTAGGTGCAGTGGCAGTCTCAGCCCAGGAAGGCAGTGCAGGTTTAATTCTTTTCAGCACCATTTTTTCAACGATAGTTCCGGGCTGAACGTGTCCAAGTCAGCCATGCTGACCATGCCCAGGAGGACGATGCACCAGGAGTTACTGGATCTCGAGTCAAATCAGAGAAAGATGTACAAGAACCTGGTAATTGAGTCGTCGGTCAGGAGCGATGACGCTATGCAGAGAGCAGAGGGTGTTGCGTGATAGAGTACAGATCTCTTTTCAGAATACATTGTTCTGAATTTCACGCCCAGGTCCTGACCAATTTCTCTGTCAGCTTTGGTAGGGTGCAGGTCCCAGAGATCTCACCATCTATGCCCAGAGACGCCGATGCAGTAGTACCAGTAGACTTGATGTCCATGGCTGCTGTATCTACCATCAAGCATACGTCGCCAATTGTAGCTGTACCGGTGTTGATAGAGTTAACAGTGCTCTCCTCCGGATCCTTGGACATCGCGGCACAGATATCGGGTATGAAGTAACTCACGGACTTGAGCGCGAATATAGCAAGCTCGTCCAGCTGCGATCCCACTGCGGTCTCGCCTTGCTTGGGTTCGTGTCTTTTGTTGACGCGCTGGACCTTCTTGACCACCTTCTTCTGTGGAGCCTTCTCAATTTGAGCCTTCTCTGCCCCCACCTCGTCAGCGAACGTGACAGTCTCACCCGTGTCATCTTCAAATTTTTGCTCTACGCTTTCGGCGTCCTCGGCTACCGTGGACATCCTAGACGACGTGCCGGTAGACTCTGTAGCCTTCTGCCAAATATTCTCGCCACCCCACTCCGCAGAGATGGCTTCCTTGCCAGAGTGGTCTCCAGTTGCCGCGATGCTAGCCATGACGATGTCTTCCAGCACCAAGTCCCTGTACTTCATCATAGCCAAGTCGAAACTTGCGATTGTTTCTTTGAGACCAGGGACCTCGTGGTTCTCTTGCAGCTTCTTGTAGGCATCCTCCACCTGCGATGCTATGTCCGTTGGCGGCCATGCCTATTGCAACCACAGTTGGAGAGTTTTGGTTTGAGTAAGGGAACGGAACGATGTGTATCTTTGGCTCTGCGCCTGACGGCATCATCACCTTGAGACTTTCTGCTTCACAGTCCGGTCCAGGCGGCTCGAGACTCAATGCTCACATGCTGATACTGTCAGTGTTCCAAAGGTAAGGGTAGCCTGACAAGACTGTAGATCGGTACCATGTCATACTCCTGGACACTGACCCTGCACATAGCAGTATCTCCATTGCAGAAGCCTCGTCCATTACTGTGCCGCCAGGCATAAGATTAGATAATACGCTGAAGGTGCGTTGGTGATTCTCGTTCGACTGCCGCACCGATAGCACAACGCTCTCTTTTCGCATAGGCAGCGCGAGGTCACGTGTGTTAGCTCTGACGGGTTCATCTGACCTTTCTATACCATATGAACAAAACAGTCGAGATTTTTAATAGAGTAACATACAGCCAGCACGGTGAAGACAACGGAATTGCCAGCGTGGCACATTTCTTCTCCAAAAGTAGCTCCCATGAACCCCCTAGTGAATACAGACGGTAAGGAGACTTGAGACAAATGCATTTCCAGGGCGGTGTACGGGCTGCGGTTACCTCTAAACCGACGAGCTTCAGCTCTCGGAAGCGCTTTTGCTAAAGTGGCGTTGCAGCACAGCTCGCAGGCTTAGTTAGGAACGGCTTGCCAAGTAGAACACTGGTCAGGGTGTATACAAGAGCTTCGAGGATAGGGAGTTCATCCCAGTTCTGGTAATAATTTAGCAGATTACAAGCTATTACATTTGTTTAGTCTCCTCAATATACATACACCTAAGAATGTGTCACATAAGTAGCCAGCCACGCCTTCCATTATCAAATTTAACAGTGCCTTTCTAAAACCCCCCCTATCATCTTCCTTAATCACTTAGAACACACGACGCAAGCGTCCTCGCCTATATGCGGCGAAAATGGCAATGACTTATGCCTTGTAAAGCATGCATTGTATCGCTGGCGTTATTAAGGGCCGAGATTGGTCAAAAATTGCTCCGTCTGACCAATGTTAGCATTTAGGTACTCGCTTGCACAATGCTAGGCAAGATGAAGCTTACCATTTTCGGACATTGCTTCTTAAGAACAGGGAACTCGATATTGACGACATCCTCCGACTCTTCCGAGCACAATCTGACGCAATCAAAGTAGAACTTTCCCTTTCGGGTGCTTTGGCTTTAGAAAGGTCTGCAAGTTAGCTTCGCAGGTCCAAAGGCTGTAGGGAAGTACTCATGCCAGACGGTTGGAGGTTCTGAATGTATTCGTCGACTCATTAAGCCGCAACGTCTGCCAGATCTGTTGGATATTGAATAGAGCTTCTGGAAAGCTCCCGGAGGTGTTTGATTGTTGAGGAAAAGTCGAAGAATGCAGAACTTGCCGCGGATATAGGCTCTCCGGCCGACGCACTTTCCATCTAGGGCTCGTACCTACTCTTGGCAAATATCGAGCAGGACCTCGTTGCACGATCGAGACGGGAAACAGCGAGTGAGAGTGCAAAAAGAAGCGGTGACTCCCTGCGCTCTAATCGGTGACTACTTTTTGTATGGCGATGATGCAAAGCCTCTCGTGGGCTGCGGCTATGCGCTAGGAAGTTACTATATCATGGCTCTTATCCGACCTGCTAAGCTTGAGAGAGCGAAGCGAAAGCAAGACGCAAATCATTCATGGTGAACATCCCATCGACAAGCACCGCTGCGATATTCAAAGCATCAAGCCATGCGCAGGACTTAGATTCCCTGGAATAGATAAGCGAGTGGCCAAAGACCGTCAAGATGCTTCAGGCGTCGTCTGACAGCTGTAGGCATGCTGCCTGCAGGGCTACCAAGCGTCTGCGGTACATGTCATATGAAACCTTGCTGTGCGGCTGTAGCTACTGATTCCATGAGGTGGGTGCTGTCGAGGTCGTTTCACACGGGCGTATCATCAGAGTCGTGAGGCATTGGGAGACTGGTGATAGTCTCAAACACATTGAGATTATTTGGCGTGAGAAGACTTTGTTTAGCGACGTCAACCATGAGTATCTCTAGGCCCGCAGTTCGAGTCTCAGTAAAAAGAGCGCAGGAGAAGATCTGTTATACTGTGAGCAAGGAAGCAATTCTGTCTTCAGTGGTGCTACTTACCCCCTAATTGGTAGTCAGCATCTCCTGAACATCACGGTTCAGCCGATCATCTACACCGCGAAGCCTCTGAAGATTACGTAGGCGTTGCTCTTGCTTCTTAGAGACAGCATCGGCACATTCAGATTCGAGCCCATTCAAGCGTTGTATGGCCCATTTGTCAGCTTAAATCTCGGCCTTTGCGAATGACCAATCTCGATTCTGCCGTTTGAGCTTCTTAAACTTCTGCTATTTTGCCAAGCTGATCACATTGGTAAATTGAGCCTTGGTGATGCCGCCCCACTCCAGCCTACTGATACACAGGCTTGGAGATAGATATGGGGTTGCCATTGACCCATACTTTAACGTCTTGTACATTGTCCAAGCGTCGGGGTCGTGGTCTGATACCCAGATAAACGGGACCTTCTTTAGAGCGGCTGTCTCAGAGAGCCGTTTCAAGAACTCACGGGGAGCGATGGTGCCATATCCTCCTAACCAGGACACGGACGTTAGTGCCAGTAAAATCAGTCACATTGGTAGCTCACCATGACAATGACTACACCGTCCGCCTCACAAGCCACATTTGCAGACACGATGTCGAGATTTCTGTGTTCAGCTACAATGACTGCCTTGATGAGTTTCGTCTTGTCAACTCTTGCGATGAACATACGCTCTATCGGAGAGGGATCAGTTGTACGCCGGTTAGCTCCACTTTTTCCTTTATGCCGGCCTCATCTGTACATATATTCTTGATACGCCAGTATATGAGCTTGTATCCACTGGGAATAAAGAGTTGACCATTCTCCTCGAATTGTAACCCAAATTGGTATGGATGGACTTCCAAGGTCGCAGCCCAGTTCATGACGAACTGTTTCACCGTCTCCAAGTCCATCGAAGAATCGCGGTGCAGAACATTGTAGTCCACGGCACTTCTATGGTTGTTGCCTGCCTATGGTCACGGCAAGCTGGAAACCAATCCTTATGAATCTGGCAATGAAAAGGTCGGTCTGGGGAGATGTGTTTAAGCGTTTGGTCACGAATCTTCTCAGACGGACTTCCATGGCATGGCCGTCCAGTTTGCGGAGTTGGACCGTGTTCTTTGCCGTCGTCTCAGAGAGTGGTACGCCGAGGCTGCCAACTCTATCTAGCTCGCACATCTTCTCATGGATCATGGACAGTATATGTACGACTTCTTCCCTCGTCTCGCCAGTCAACAATCACAAGTTCCTGCCTATTCACTGGCTCGAGAGACATACCTGTGGTCTTTGTGAGCCAGTTGCAAGTCAAATCTAGCAAAGGTTGTATCTTCACCGCGTAGTATATGGCTAGACAGCAGAGGCTATACCAGACGTGTAGTTTATGCTATGTGCTGGTGGCCATGAATAGAGTACACTGCTGATTGTGGTAGGATCCACAGCGGGTGTATCTGACAAACGAATGTGTCAGTGCAAAGATTGATGTAACCGTATACAGATCAAGTCATACACTGGGGCTTCATACTGACTTCGTCGAGTCGATCGCCGAGACGGCAGAGTTGCACTGTTAGCTCCGTAAAGGGTGAGGTACATGCTAGAATGCGGTGAACATGCCATGTTCGCCATGGATGGTGAGCCGCTATACTTAGAGCACGGATGGTCTATATATCAGAGGTGTTGGATGCCCGACAGAGTCTGTCGCAATGGCTGACGCCAAGACGGGTGCTTAGTCATCTGCCGAGGGCACGCTGTCCTTCCTACATACCTAGGTACGGGATGAGGATATGAGAATTCTGCCCTGAGTCTAAGGGGGAGAGTGAGCTTTAAGTATTGGCCAGGACGGTGGTCGAGAAATTTTGGGTCGAGCAAGTCAGAACATAGAACATTGGCTTTAGTACAGCAAATTGGATACCAAAAGGTATCTGCGCAAGGAGATATGTTCTACTACGACTACATGCACTACATTCAATGCGTACTCCCAGCGCAGAATGTCTTCAGGTGTTGCAATTTTTCTTTCAGAGCCTTGCGCGTTGATGATACGAGCCAATTGCCCTACAGGCGTCATATAAACCGGGTGGTCGAGGAATACGAGCATGATACTGCATGAACAATAATCACGTCTCTTGGACAGAGAGAATTACCGCAATCGGGAATCATCGAGTGAAAAAAGGCGCGGCCAAGCTGACGCTTCGAAATCGCACTTCTCTCCACAACACCACATTAAATCTCCGTGGCTACAGTTCTGGAGCCGGCTACAGTATCTTTGTGATAGGAGTTACTCGTGCCGTATTAAATATGGACAGTGCTGATCGCGTTGGGCTCCTTAAGGGCTACTCCTTGTTACTATTCTTCACAACTATTCTAGTGGCTACGTATCTGATGCCATTTATGATGTCGTTGGGTTCGAATGTACTTACTCTGCGCTGGAAAAAAATAGTTTACAACTCCATCAAAATTAGAAGCGCTAGCCGTGTCGAGGACGAAGCGGCAGTGTCAGATCAAGGTCGGGTTCGCTTTAAGTACCACTGTCCAAACGGAGCCTTGGACGACGATGAAGCAATGTAAATCGATAGTACTACGAAACACTTGTGTTGCAATATAAGGATTCCGGATTGAGTTGCCATCCTAGCGTGGTACAAGTCCACCAGCATGTCCTCATTTCCTCGTTCCTTCACCATTTTAGGCTACTCCGCCCCTTTTACTACCCCTCCTGGCTGCAGAATTCTATTTATATTAACAGCCTACTTTCAAAGATTCCAGTTCCTTGGGCTATGCAGAAGGACCCATCACACAGATATGTTGTGATATTGCAATGGCTTGGAATTATCAATCAGATGCTTTACAACGTTGAAAATCATCTTATCCATGCTCCTTTCTCTACAGACTTTCAACAAAGCGAGGAAAGTTAGATTTCATGAATTGCTATTATACAATTACTAAACTGACTTCATTGACTACTCTATGTAGGCTTTCCTTCTTAAAGCTCAAGTTATATTCTCCATCAAGCGCGTTTTGTGCCATAATTTGGGTGTTCCAGGTCTTCCATGAGCAGGACTTTCATATCCGAGTTTACGAGCACCGAAGGAATTCAAAGCCCATGTGCGTGGACTAGAACACGGATGGCACTCTACTAAGATGGACAAATGCATTGAAACTATTGAGTCCAGGCTGCAAGATGGGTCTGAGAATGACTCCAGGAAATTTCTTGCAGTCTCAGATTGGATGACTTGTCTCGATATATTGTTGGCTGTGGATGTACGGCTCTTAAGTGTACGAGGAGCATGCGAGTCCATGAATACAGACAAGCTGCTGGCATTGAGAATCTAAGATGATAGCGGCTCGCTCCGTGCCACTTTCGGTACCTGCCTTACTAAGTCAACACGCACCGAGTCCTCTTCCAACTCGGCACAACGACGAGTATTATGAATTTTCTTCCAGGAATGCATTATAACCATTCTTGCAATTGCTCACTTCGTGCAATATGTTGAGTTCGGCCCTTCTTTCTTGAAACTCTGAAATGCTTCTCACTAAGTAAACTTTCCTTGATTTGTCGAGCAGCGCGACGCAGAGGGTTTTCGCCTCAGTGTTTCTCTCCTTGAGCCTGTATCCGCTTCTTCTCGTGGAGAAAAATGCCCGGTACGTGGGAAGATAAACAAATACGTAGCGTCCAAGCCTCATGAGATCGCTCCCCACTATCTTGCTACGTGTCCGCACAGAATCGCACGGTCACAGATCAAACATTGGTAATAGAGAGAGCGCTGCTAATGACCAATCAGCCACGTCAGAGAAGCTGACTGTTAGTGACACAATAGCCATACAGGATCAGTCTTCCACTATATTGCCGCGATCCATAAGCGCAAGTTTGTATTACCATAGACAAGACAGTCCTGACCCAACCCAGCCTGGCGTTACCATACTACGAGCAAGACTGACGGCACCGGTCAGGTATAGAGGACAGTCTGAAGAGATTTGGTCGGTTTGAAACCCTTCTAAATGCACTAGATAGCGTCATAATGCTCCAGAGTCATTGTAATTATGAATTCATTACATCAATCAATCCCAACCAGAAGTAATGATCGATAACCTAGATACTTCGGACTAATCCAGTCGATTATCTCAAAAGGAATGAAATGTAGGTACTGTAGGTTGCTCTCATGGCACAAACCTTTTGGAATCAGACCACCTAAAGACATCTAGGCGGAGACTTTAGAACTATTGCAACTCTTCATCCTCCTCTTCACCATCAGAAGGGTAATAAGACTCAATTCTTCCTCTTTGGTCGAATGACATCTCCAAAGGTACCAAATATGCAAGCGACGCGCTGAACCTACTACCATCACGGTATGCAGCCTCCGCATACCCGCCTGGGCCAGCGTGCGCATATGTCCCGCCCGTGAATACACCAGCGGTGGCATCGCCGTATGTGTAGTTGTAGTTCTGTCTTTTGGAGACTTGATAGCGGTTGCGCTTGTCATCGTCAGAGTCACCGCCGTACGCGACTGACTTGCTCCATGCGTCGCCATTACGGCTTGCAGCTGCGGCACGGCCGCCTTTCTCTGCATAGGTGCCCGAACCACCGTGGAAAGCTCGTGCATCGGCGAGGCCGCTTGTTTTGGTGGAGTAATTGGTGATAAAAAACCGCTCTTAGTCTAATTAGGTGGGGCATGGGCAGCCTTTGCCAACAAAGTGAGGCTATGCGAGGAACGGTCTTGCCACAAAGAGGCTAGCGTCAACGCCCGCTTTAGCTGTCAATTGAAGAATGAACGGGTGAAGATAGGGAAACAGACTCTCACTGGCTCTCGGTTTCACGTGCCCCAATGTGTTTGCAGCAGCGTATTCATGCACATCTCTTACAAAGGTGTCTTCATGCATAGAGTTCGCTACCTAACCTGCAGCCTTCATAGGTGAGGTGTTCAGTAGTGGCCTTGTATGTTGGTAAGGCACATTTCCTGGCCTAGAGGGGGCACAGTAGTCCCCCACAACCTCATCGAACTTTCAGAAAAGGAGCTCGATCCCCACCGAGATTGATTTTCCCAAAATCACAGATACAACCAATATCAAGTCAGGTCATTCTATATATCTTAGATATCTTCGCGTTTGATAACCCCGAAGCTCTCGGTTTCTTGCAAGGTGTCAGGAGCCGAAGTCGCCAGCCTTGTTCTCGTGGGCTTCAGTGCAGCAGCCGGCGTCAAGACTGCGTCCAGTCGTAGTCATCGCAGCCATGGTGAAGTATGTGGCCTGATAGGTGTTACCTAATCCTGGTGAACAGACACGCTGATCCATCCGCTCGTTTCTTTAGGTGACGCAAGTCAAATCCAGTAGCTATGCATACACAGAAGGGAGAGACTGCTCAGCTGATGCAAATCAATACGGGGCGTATCTAAATCAATACGAGGCGTATGCAAAGCAAAATGCAAAGCAATACGAGGCGTATCTAAATCAATACGAGGCGTATGCAAAGCAAAATGCAAAGCAATACGAGGCGTATCTAAATCAATACGGGGCCTATCTAAATCAAAGGAGGTCGTTAGAGGGAGATCGAAAGGTTTCGTCGAAGCGCAAAAAGGAGAGGAGATGATGGTTGTTTTCCATGCGCTCAAGCTTTAGAAAACGTGATGATTTGCCTACTTCCCTAAACATGGACAGAAGAGATAGTGAACATCTCAACTAATGATTGAAGGTCGATTCAAACCAGAGATATATGTAATGCTTCCAAGGAATGTGAGTTCGTGGCGGTGTGAGGTTCAACATGTCATCGTGTGAAACTTAATGTGAGGCTCCGGAACACGAGCGGCATAGAATACCAGAGCCATATGGGGCCCTTCCAGACCACAGGACCCTGGCTCCAGATTTAGGTA
The DNA here is from genome assembly GCA_947623385.2 of Cladonia squamosa. Lineage (NCBI taxonomy): Eukaryota > Fungi > Ascomycota > Lecanoromycetes > Lecanorales > Cladoniaceae > Cladonia > Cladonia squamosa. Next base: position 27,548 of record OX392382.1, read on the forward strand.
AACGTTGTAGTGGCTCCAGCGCAAGTTCCGTTCATTGCCGACGTCCTGTTCTCCACCTAATTGGAAACCTGTCCTGAGGCTCGAAGATGCATGGTACAAGCCTTTGAACGTCGTTATTGATCGTAAGCTAGCTCTAAGCCGTAGCCAATAGCGATATCGTAGCGATCCATTTTTTAAGCTCAGGGTTCTGAGGCCTTAGGCCGTTATTTTAGCTGGCGGACGAACCGCAGGTGCATTATTCTCGCACTGTGTTCCCATGACAATGACCTCTGTTTGCAAGTGGTTGAAGCTTTTCACAAGGTTCAATAAGATCAAGATCCTGGAATAGAGTAAGGGTGCAGTGAGGGACAACTGTGTTTAAGAGAGCTGAATAGGCACTTTCGAAAATTTATGAGAGCAAGGCGTCTGTCCTGGTTGATCAAAAAGACACAGTCGAGGCTGAAACAGTCTCTGATAAGCAAAGACTAACTTGAAACCTATCACGTAGGCTTGCATGCGTTGAAGATACCCACCTCAATTTTTGTAGGCTAGCCCGGTCCATACTCTTAGATCCAAAATTAATTGGCTCGGCCACTGTAGGTCTTAACAGGAATTATGCAATCCATCTACATCTTGGTGCTCGAATTCAACATCGCATATCGGCTCATCCTCGAATTCTAAACCCCATCCGAGCAAGTAGCTGGGCCATACTAAGTTCTCGACGTTCACTGGAGACTACCTCAAGCGAATTGCGTGATTCTCGTGTTCACCCAAAATCACAATCACCTATAAAGTTTTGCTGTCGAAATTGTAGGGCTCCTTCATGTTGATTAGATCCCCTTGGAAATCTCTTCGTCAGTTGGAGTCTGGCCCAATTGCATTCTTCTTATTATCCTACAGAGTCACGACCGCTAAGAGATTCGAAGCCATGGTAGCTCGGTCCGGGTTTCGATGACATGGAAAGAGCACGTTCCTGTCGGGTACGGAGCTGGTCTTGAAAAAAAAATTCGGTTCTTCCCTGGAAAGTTGTGTTTAATGAATTTTTGTTGTGCTTTGACTGTGCCCGTTCTCCCGACGAGTGGTCCGATAGACTGCAGTAGTCCAAAAGGGTTTTCCGACGGGTTTGGTGGTTGTGGTTGGCCCAACATGGGTCCACCAGCAGGGTTCGGAATCTCCCACAGGTTTTCATCGACATGTTACGGAGTTGCGTTTGCAACAGCAGATGCACCTTGAGGGACAACCGCTCCTGCATTAGCACCCTCAATATCACCGTAAAATCATGAGGGTAACTAGCCCTCAAGCCAAAAACACATTAGCTTATGTATATTCGACATTCCCGTGCAGATTCAACCAACAGTGCTGCTGTATAGCTCAGAGCGTTTCTGTGACCAATAGACAGACGCTGCTGCCAGCTCGATCCTGGCGGCTTGCTTGCTTGACATTCTTTCGGCTTCTTGTGGGTTCGCAGTTCAACGGCCAGAGCCTTGGCCAACTTCTTCGACTTTACTTCGATAGAGAACATCATCTCTCCTGGTATTGGCATAGATCTGGAAACTTCGAACATTGAAGATGAGAAATTATTGCAGAATTTGAGGAAAAGGTTCTTGACAGATCCGCGCAATGCTTTAGTACTGTCGCTATACGCTATCACAACAAGTCGAACCATAATTACTCTAATTGGAAGCGAGTTCGGAGTACAAACATCTAACGCGACGGTTACCTTAAAAGACAACAGCATTCAAAAGTGCGTAATAACTCTCGACTGCTCGATTGAAACGATTCCGCAGTCTCTAGTGAATAATGGATCACAGGTCAAAGACAGTCGGCCAGGTCTTTGGGACTCTCCCACAGCAAGACCTTCTAGAGCAGTCCCCCTCTACCAAGGATTCGAAATTCAGCATTGACACTGCCGTTGAGGGACTCAAAACTGCTGTTAAGCCTATGATTTTGCGACCTTCATCGGCGGCCCTTCCTACTTTCCACAACAATCTCATTCTCCAGTTTCAAATTGTGTAAAGAGCCTTCCATTACGCTCCCAATAACATGTAGGACGATGAGCAACTTGCAACGGTTGGCGCTGCAGCAGCCGCTTATGCACTTGGTCTACGCGCCACCTGCACAGAGATATTGATTCGCGCCTCCGAGGAAACAAGTATGTCAATGAAGAGAGCACTAGCGATCCAATACACAAGTGGAGCTTGTGGTGATCCTTTCATTCCTCAAAGCATCGGGAAATGGATTTGGTTGGATTTCAGGTTAGGCATGGAAACCAAGGGGCTGATGTCCGTCCTAAAAAATCCCGCGGGAGGTGGCAATATAGTGGCACAATGTACATACCAGGATCCGAAAATGGGTTTGTTGGCGGATATGAAGCGACGCATCAAACATGTATGTGATGCTCTTAGGCGAGTCGGCTTTGAAGGAAACCTTCCTGGAAGTCGTAAGAGACGCGTTGCTGGGATGATCTACCAGAAGCCCTACCAATCCAGTCGAAAACGACACCTATTGGAATGATGAACCCCACGTATACTGCTGCGAGAGGGTGAAGCAGGACTTGCAAAGCGCGCGTCGCAAAGTCCAAAGGATTGTGTCGAAACCAGATTCTACAATTGGTAGCACAGGCGTGTCACCTCCATAGAAGAATTGAGGCTACATTCGTTCCAAACTCTTGTTGTTACCATGTTTAGCTCTTCAGTTTGCTTTTTTGAGTACGGGCAGCGTACTTAAGTTTGCGCAGGGGAAATTGCTGCAGGATTTGTAAAGATGGGATTCCGGGATGATTGTCTTGAAAATGAAGTTCGTCATGAACTTGTAACAGGCGCTACCGTAGAGATGGGACGGAAAGTAGAGCGTTGCACTGGTCGTCGTAAATTGGAATTTCAATTGGCGACGTAGGTTAACCACTTGTTTGGTATGACTTTACTCAACGTTTCTCCAATTTGTCGGCTCTGGTCCGAATAGCAATACCGGGTCACGCTCCGGGTATCACGGCGCATGGACGACTTTTCAGCGCAAAGGTATTTCGTTGCGGATAAGTGCCATCAATAGACGACATTGAAATGAGATAATAGTCCTAATATGTAGGCACGCAAGTAAACGTTTTCGCAAGCGTTATCGCTCTTGTCTCTGACCACGATACCAAATGGAAATGTTCTTGTGCTTCGTTGGCTTGACCTTCATCATAACCGTGAATGCTGCAAATGGACCTGTTCTCCCCATTTCTATAGCTCCTCAGGACCTGTTCAATTCAGCAACCCTCTCCACTCCTGCCTCAGCAACCACACACGTCGCAGAAGGCATTTCTCCAAACCCAGATATTGATTTTCTTGCCGCAGTAAGGGAAGGTATAGAGATCGGAAGGAATGTTTTCCCTTCATCTCACTACCCTGCCTTAGTTGTTGGACAGTGGTATGAGAACCCAGGACCAAAAGAATTCTCCCGTTATCCTCAGCTGCAACTGCTGTTTCAAGCTCCAGGCCAGAATTGGTCCGATCGGTTCGCAATAAAAGTCCAGAGCCAGTCATACCCAACGTGGGGGCCCCCGGGACCCTCTCAACTATTCGAGTTCCCATACAGTCTTTGGAATTGGACAGATTTCGACGTCATGATGGATCTTCCAGAGGCATGGCAGAGGGTTCAAGCAGCCGGGTGGGAGCAGCCACTAAACAGATTTTTGGTTGAAAAGGGGACCTTGGAACCGTCCGGGGAGAACATGGACACTTATGATTATTACGTTTTCTGGGCCTCTGAAGCCGGGGCCTATTATGAATGGGCGAGGATTGATACAGTAACAGGGCAAGTTTCGTTTCATGACGTCTGAGGAGGCTGGAAGTAGTCGTGTGACATGTAATCAGAAGGGTAACAGAAAGGGAAAGAATAAGCGGAAGGATTAAGCTAGTGAGCAGGGTCGGTAGCACCTGCCACCTTGTTTATGAGAAGCATCTCTACGTACTTCTACTCTCGCGTACCTCTCTCTATCAAACTTCATCACACTGCCATTCCATCCCCAAACAACGCCAATTGCATGGCAGCATGATGTGCGATTCGAATCTTGAATTAATCCATGACCAGGAAAGAGTTGACGACCCTGATGACGCTATTGTGAAATTGGCCTGCCACAAGCGCGTGCTGGATCAAGTTTCATGGCTTCGAAAGCGTGGGACAACGCAGCGAACGGGAAGGGTCATGGGTGCTGCCTTGGAAACGGCGTTTAATCAAACCTGAATAGCATCAATCACCTATCAACAAAGCCTCGTACATATAATTGTTGCCTGCCTCCTCGTTTGCGCCCTCCTCATCTTCCAACACTCCTCCGACATTGCAGGTCGAGCTCCTCGTGCTTTTCCCAAGATACAGCACAAATAACTCACCACACTCGTCTATTAAAGGGCCGACAACTGCTCGCTCGCCACAGCCACCAGCCATGGCGCGCACGTCTCCCCTCCACTGGTAAGCCTGACACCCCAAGCGCTCATTGGGCCCTCTTCGCTCAACACTGATCGACCTTCTGCTAATTCTCAACTAGGGTCGGCGTCACCTTCCTCTTCATTGCCTCGATCCTCCTCTTGGTCACAACAATCTCCTCCCCTGTCATTGGCGACATCGCAATCCTGAAGGTCATGCTCTCCAACAAATCAGACATTCGTCATTCGAGCGTGACATTCGGCACCTTTGGGCACTGCGTGCTGGATGTGGCGCCTGCACAGTGAGTGAGACTCTACACCCGGGGCTACGGGCTTCATTTCAAGAAGCAGTTGGTTTGGGACAAATTGCGCGCCAAATCGACATTGATGGCTAACGAATTGTTCTCTCCAGAACCGACCAAGACTACTGCTACCCCAAACACGTTGGCTACAAGCCCGCCGACATCATATCTGCCATTGATGGGACCCCATTCAGCAAAGCCGCCTCTGACACCGTCGACGGGCTCACAAGAGTGATGATTCTACACCCTATCGTCTGTGGATTAGCCTTTCTTGCCTTCGCCTTCAGCTGTGGTGCCGGCGTTGTAGGGTCGCTGCTCGGAGCTATGGTGGCTGCGCTGGCATGGGTGTTGACACTCGTGGTGATGGCTGTTGATTTCAGTCTTTTCGGAGTACGCAACCAAGTCTTATCGCCTGAATTGACCGTCTTCATTGTGCTAATGGACCAACTAGGTAATCAAAAACCACGTTAACGGCCACAAAGTCTCTCACGCCTATTACTCTACGGGAATGTGGACATGCCTTACAGCCATGCTCCTGCTATTCTTCGGCATGTTCATTGTCCTCTTCACTTGCTTCAGTGCCCGGAAGGCAAAGAAGACCAGTCACAAAACCAGCGCCGACTACCATACAACAACCACGACGAAGACAAGGCGCAAGCGATTTGGATTGCTGTAGGAGATTAGTCTAAGGGTTTTAGCGCAGCGAGGCGTAGGGCAGTTGTAATTATGTACAAGCGGGTGTTTTTAGTGATTCAGTAGCAGAATGTTAGGCGAGATACCCTTTAGCATCGATGTGGAATGAATTATTGCCAGTTAATACGACTATGTTGCCCTATCAATACTATTGTAATTCAGCCATGTCGACGTCGTCCAAGTGAAGAACTTATATCGACGGACTTATCGAAGGTAGCAATAAGAGCATTCGCCAAAGCCTTGGCTCTTAGATCTTGACCTTCTGTACATCAATCTAGGCGAAGTGGCTTCCTATCTAGCATCATTAAACTGATATTGGCAACCCACACTCCTACTTCATACCCCCCTGCGACGATTCGCGCCCATGTTAGAGCTGCGGACGTGGCCTTCTCAACTCAGAAACCGGAAAGACGTGCTGATCTCAGCGCCGTTGAAGCTGGGATTTAATAGCCAAGATTGCAATCCTGGAATAATACCAAAGTTTTCGTTGGTAAATAGCCTTGGATTGGGCTCAAAGCATGGATTTATGAAACATTAGTGGTAGATCTCAGCGTCTCTGTTGGACAGCTTTAAGCGAGAAATTACCTCCAGCAAGTTTTGAAATGCCTGCTTGAGAGGCTGGTTCTTCGAGATTCGTCCTCATTTTACCCTAGAACCTGCTTAGATGGCCTCCCGCTGCGTCCATTGTCACTTTTTCAAGCGTTGATGCCATAGGTGCCGAGGGGGGGGGATCCTTCGCAACCTGGAAGTCCGTCTGCCATCCAGATACGGCCAATTCATTGGTTGAGGAATTGAGGAGCCGATCCTGGCTTGGATGATACCATGTGCCAATTCCGTCCAAAACGCTTAAGATCCTCTTCGACGAGGGAGAATTGTCCATGGAGCGGCCTTGCAATAGCATAGCAGAAGCCCACGGATGTAATCTTAGCCTAACTCGTGCCGCGGTGTGTCCGGTTGTTTTAGCTCATAACGAGTGATATCAAGCTCTGCAACCAGCTGCGTCCCATCTCCATCCATCTCAGGCATATACGGCGACGTTTCTGCTTCTATCTCATGTTGTAAGTGGACAAGACCGAGCTTATGTTTTCGGCTATTCTGATAGACGAAGAACGCAAAGACACCCAGGAAGACGACAATGATGGCCAGGAGCACCCCAACTGCTATTTTCATAGTTGCATCATTGTTCTGCCTTGCCAGTGGCGGTTGGGCCGAGCTCGTGGGCCTTGTAGTAGATGTTTGCGATACTGTTGGCGCTAGTAAGCTAGTGAGGCTTATGAGAGAAGCACTCAGCGTGACCGCCGTAGTAGACAGCGCCGTTGGCGCAGCAGTGCTGATCGAGCCCGAAGAAAGAGAACTCGTTGAGGGTGTTGCAGTAGAGAATACTGAGGTCCCAGCAGCCGTGGACTGTTCTGACCTATCGATCGCAGAGAACGGGTATGGTTCGAGGGAGGTCGTCAAACTGGTGTCACAGCAGGTCGGACCACCGAGACCTTGTCCTGCTGCACCAGCACAACACCAGCTATTGCCATTGGGATCGCAATGACTGACTTCGGTGAAATCGTCGAATTGACCTTCAAGACATTATTTCTCGCTGCCAAGCTGTGAGGACTCAGGAATTGACGTACCTTGATTGCAGATTGACAAGCAACTTTGGAAGTTTTGCTCCGTACAGGAGCCTTGTGCGTAACCGGTAGTGCCGTGCTGTCGACACAGTCCATTAGATAAACAATCCCAGCCTGACCCGCAGCAGGTAGATAGGGAAGGTATTCCACAGTAAATGTCACTAGATACTGCTCCTTCCCAAGTGTAGCAAGTGCTGTTGCTACTCATACTCGCTGTGAACCTGGTGAGGTTATCAGCGACAGAAAGACTTCAAGCCGAAGCCGAAGACCAAGAGAGAAGTGTCCAGGATAAAGGCCCTTCTGGTGGCACAGCTGAGACCAAGTTGCCATGAAGGGTGCTGCATCAAGCTTATCACGGGCATTTCGGGCGCTGTTAGAACATTTACTCTCCAATTAGGGCACCTGATCATGGGTTAATGTAAGGCTGAGGCCATCCGAGGACGCTGTATGGATCCTTCTCGGCCGCAATGTCCACGCATCAGCCTTGTTCCTGCATGATATGATACAAAAGGCCCCCCCAATTCCAATCTGGTTCGCCGAATCATCTCAATGGCCATGACTTGTCTTGCGGATGTTAGCGAACTACAACAACAGCAGGTTGAAGCCGGATGTTGCGACCTGTCCTGATCACGGGAGTATGAGGACCGGATAACTCCTTGGGCACACGCCTCGCACACAGAGATACACTGTAGCCTTATCGTACCTTGAAACAGGCGCTGGCGAGGCGACAACCTGATAGACGTGTCAAATGCGATCACATCATAGCGAGCATGATAATTGTCGCGTCCAGTGACATCAATGACTGATAGAACCATAGACACCTCCGAGTTGGCTAGCATGTACAACTTAGTTGACAAGCTGGGCGATACCAATCCGCATACATGGTTTAGAGACTATCGTGTAGATCGACTGCAAGCGGCAGCATTCGATACCTGGTTTGGCACATCAATGCTACCCAGGAAGAGCACCGCAAGTAGGTCCTCATCTGACTGCATAAAGAAAATCAGCGCTCCTCTAGGCATTAGAGTAGGATTCAGGATGATGGTCGTAAAATCCGCCCTTTCTGGTCTCCCTCTCAACAAATAGTATTTCTTCGTGGCGCTCTTGGCTCAGCTTGCGGCATCTCATTGGATGTACCATCGTATGTCGGAGCCTGATCAGTCGCCAGCCCTAGTGATAATCCGTGAAGACCATAGATTGTAGTTCGAATTTGGGATCCCTTGCGGAGAGTTTCTTCATGACCCGCGATCCAAGGGACTCATCGATGCCACTAGCCGCATGCTCGCCGCCCGATTAGGAAGCTGGCTAGGGCAATGCTTCTTATTGATTGGAGGGTAAAGCCATCTATCTTACGAGTCACTCGTATCTGTGGTTAGGTAGAACGCCGTACCGTAGGCTTTACCTAGACCATAGATCTAGATTCCCAGCTGGGAAAGCAGAGTCTTGATAAGATAGTGAAGGTCCTTTGTGCAGTCGATGGCGCGAATTTCACCACTCAATCAAGATTTCGTTATCGCACTCAGTCAACGTGGCTGCCGCTCTGAAGCAGGAAATCAAGGAGGTGATCAACATTCGGGACATAGATAAGAAAGCGGTCACAGTACAGGATATAGTGACCCGTCCGTGGCCTGACGCCGTCAGGGTGTTCTACCATAGTATGAACTTGCAATGCTATGGTCGAACACCCTGGCGGCGTCAGGCCACGGACGCAACGGACGGACAACAGACAAGCCTTGATGAGAACTAATCTTAGTTCTCTCAATCGCCTTCACGACTTGTATCATAGCACTGATGAGATTTTCCTGACTGCGAATACCCGGGATTATATAGCAGGCGGGTCTGTGGGCTTGTGCTGGTCCTTTATTTAGACATGCGCAGGCCACGCATTCATTATCCATTCGTTGGTGGAAATGGCGATTGCACCCACAGCTGGTGGTCCATCTCATTGGTGTCCGAACTTGCACTAAGAAAGCATCAGGAGATCGTGAGTGGAGGCTGTCCTTATTTGACTGGCAAAGGATGGTGGCAGTTGCTTTGTTCCTGATCGGAGAGCTGATAGCTAGCATAATTACCATCAACAACCAGTCTTTTGTATCCTAGCGATGGCAGGCAATACTCCTGCTCATCTCTATGGCACTGGGACTGGCGACCTCCAACTTGTTTGCAGAGAAGAGACTAGCCGTGGCTGGGAACCTGCTTTTGAGGCTGTTTCCGCTGGCATTCCTTCCAGTAATGGTACCATGATTGGTTATGGCTTCCGAAAAGCAGACAGCAAATACTCGCAGTTCGGCAATGACATGATCTGGGGGCACTACGTAGGCTTGACGGTCCTGGTTGATCAATTAGCGTGTTTATTTGTTGTCCTTAGTTTGCGGCCTGGAACATCCAAGCACTCAAGTAGCAAATAACAACACTACCTCGAGCCCTGATTCCGCTGCGCGTGTTTATGGAGCAGGGCGCCATTAGGATAATATCTGACCGCAAGTTGATCTGCAGAAGAATTTTCTGGGCCTGGACTTGTCGTTCCTAGCAGTATGGTCTCGGGCTTCGCTTTCAACATACCAATGACCTGTGGCCTTCTCACCACGTACCACCTCTGGATTGGGGATGTTTCAAACGCAATCGCATCACCAACTAGCTATCCCTTCTTAGCCCTCTTCCTACTCATTTTTATCACGACCAGCTCCTATGCCTGGACTTTGAAACCACTTTTCGTTTCAGCTCAAGACAAAGGAATAACATCCTCCAGGAATAACATCCTGCAGGAATAACAACCTCCAGCTAGCTTCCTCGTGCAAGTGATCTAACCTCGTGGCAGAGTTACCGCTAATGTCACTGGTTGGAACAAATGGGCAGGTTCGCAGCAAATCCATTCTCGTGACATGTTTGTTCGCGATCTTGATATCTGTTATCGATATTTGCCCAACTGTGCTATCACTATTGTACTCTCATTAGGCATTCAACTGGCGCAGATCCCATTTAGGCGTCCAACTTCCCCGCTGTACCTCACTCAAAAGCCACCAAGAGGGATGGGATCGGGTCATGCGGGAATAGCCGTCAAGGCCATTGCTCTGATGTATATTGTGTGGGCCTTCTTCCAGAGCTTCTGGCCAAAAAATTTCGAGCCCACAAGCCCGACACGCAACTAGGTGGTCGTACTCTTTACTCATGTGGTGAGAGTTGAGATTTTCTTGTTGACTTTCGTCCCTGTGATAGAGATTAGGCCAAAGTCTTGCCGCTGAATTCCTAAGGTACGCATGGGATGCTTTTCCTCGTGGCACTGCACACGTGAAACATCTTCCTCCTCAAAACATCTTCCTCCTTAAAACATGTGTCGCACCCAGGAAGCACGCTCTGAATGTATGGGGGCAAAATCCCTGGAAATCCTTCAATGGATTACAGATGTATAAATAGAGTCAATTTAGGGATCCCCCCAGAGTTTGAGTTCCATTTAGGGTGCATTTAGGGGCCTACTAAAGCACCTAGCATGTGCTGAGTAAGACGCTAAACAATCTTATTTCCACCATCGCCTGCCGGTCTACGAAGTATGTATACTTACCGAAACCCGAACCCAAGATCTCTTGGGACGAAACCCCCCGGTTCGGTTCGGTGCTGCATTTATCTATTACGGTGTAAGCATCTCTCGTAGCTGCCAAAGCACAAAGTCGCGTCACAGCTTATTACATCTCAGCACTGTCAGGACTTCACTTGTCAAGACTTGTTATTTAGTGACAACAACGGTGTGTCGACTATCGCAATAGACCCCAACCGTGGTTAGGCGCCGTTGGCAAATTAATGCTCGCAACCGAATAAGATTGGCTGTCAGGGTTGTTGCCTGCCTCTCATCCCATGATTGCGGCAGCACCGCCATTGGTCTGTCGAGTGCAGATAGATGATGCATCTCGTCCCAAAGACACGTGGTAGTAAAGATAGCAAGATAGTCCTATCGTGCGTTGTATGGTTTCAGTGTTTATCATTGGTCTCAGCATTGTTCGGATTAAAGGAGGGTGATAAAGGGGTTCATAATCTGCGAATATTCTGCAACTAGCAATGGGTGCGCGATGGGGGATTGATAGGGGCGGGTAGAAGTAGACCGATCTGTCCGATGCCTGTTTCGGCCGAGACCTTCGAAGCACCTACTCGTATAAAGTACCCATAATAAACAAGGCCGGCTCTGCAGGCTAAACCGTGCAGGGGAAAGTCTACCTAGGTAAACCCATTGTTCCTCCCTGTTCCTTCTCTGTGCCTGGTGCCGGGGCAACCGCCAAAGGATCAAAGGATCTTGGCGCATAGTCGATCAGCCTTCTAAGCCCTCCCCAAGCCTTCTAAGCCCCCCAAAGGTCGCCCCCTGTCGCCCCCTATCGCCCCTATGATAGCCTTTAAAAAGACTAGCATACTAATCCATCGCCCCCAATGCAGTTAGACGCTCATCCCTTTTGCTTACTTCTACATCCAAGAAAGTATGCTGCCTTTTGCATACTACTTTATCACCGAACCCCCCCGCGGGTACATTCAATCTCATTTGATATCTTCCACTCCCAACTGCTGTCAAATCTATCCTGCAATGTACATTCCGTATTGATGACTTGTATGCAAGGTGACTGACTAACAAGATACACTCCTTTAATCCTATCATTCTCTTGCGCTTTATCCGGAATAAGGGCAGCCGCTGCACAGTCGTTACGGTGACTTGAGGATTCTATCCCCCCCCACCACACCACCTCATCTGGACCTTCCCCTCTTTAAACTTTCAAAAAGAGAAAGACAATCGAAGCAGTCACCATGGGTGTTTTCGACGACGTCGAATCACACTCCCCAACAAGATATTCGAGCATGTTGGGTCGTGGAATTGGAGAAGCACGCCGAAGGATTGTCCTTGTCGGACTTCTCGCTTTTTTCTTCCTCGCCACAATCGTGGCATTCCGACGTCAAGATACCATCAAAGAAGTCGTTAGCAAGGGCCTTCATCGCACTGCAAACGCTACTGCATCCTTGACAAGGCCACACACGCAAGCAGATCTCCAAGAAAATGCGGAACCGAAAGACACGAGATTTGGCGAAAAATATACCTCTGACCTTTCATCCAAACCCGATGTCATATACAAGAGCCCAGTCCTCGGCAATGGGGAAAGGTCTCTTACCCAAGACAGTCTTGCAGCTGTGCACAATAGCTCCTTAGGGGTAAGTCGAATTTTTCACCGCCTGTGACTGGAATCTGTTGCTAACAACGTTGCTGTATCATAGTTTGGAAAAGTCTTCGTACTCAATGTTCCTGCACGAAGCGACAAACTTGATGCAATGAAATTAACGGCTTCTTTGACGGGCTTCGATTTTGACATAATCAAAGGCATCAATGGCAAGGACGTACCCAAGAAAGCACTCTCAGGGGTAAGAAGTTCTCCACATGTTGGCTACAAATCTCAATGAGTCTGACAATCATACAAGGAGTGGAAAGACGCTCCTGGTACTGCAGGGATTATTGGCTGCTGGCGTGGACACATGGAGTTCGCTGGCGAGTGGGTTCCCCCGCCGCACCTAGATACCGAATCCTACGCTAACCACATTCATTGTTCTCAGGGTCATAAGACAAGGTCTATCAACCGCCCTAGTCATGGAAGATGATGCGGATTGGGATGTGAGCTTCCGATCCCAATTGGAATATATAGCTCTTGGTAGCCAAACACTACTGGACTCTCCCAAAGACAAGACCCCCGAGTCTCCCTATGGCGATGGCTGGGACCTTATCTGGCTCGGTCACTGCGCCTCGCAACCCGATGACGGCGACAACCGACGTTTCGTCATGAAGAACGATCCCAACGTTACTCCTAAGCGACGCCGAACGAACTATGGTGGGGTTCCGGACATGTCTCCCTACGATAATTCTACCCGCATAATGTACTTCAGCAAGGGTTCTACATGCACCTACTCCTATGCTCTCTCCCTACATGGAGCACGAAAGATGATAAAATGGCTGTCCATGGACATCTACCATGGACCCATTGACTTTGGTCTCCACGACATGTGCGCAAAGAAGGAGCGAGGATTCAAATGCATCGGTGTCTTCCCGCAGATTATCGCCGACCACAAGCCCGCTGGATCCGGTAATAAGGACACGGACATAGGCCATGGATCGGACAGCATCCGAAAGAAGGGCTTCTCGTACAATATCGTGCATAGCACAAGGTTGAATGTGGATGCTCTGATTGACGGGCAAATGGGCAACATCACAAGCCAGTGGCCAGATGAAACGCCCAAACTGGATGGTCCTATTACTACCGAATTCACGAACGAGCCGCTGCCAAATACGGACCCCGCGAACCCTTGAAAACTGCTATATAATAATCGGTCTATGCTTGGCGTTTGGTAATAGAGAAATAATTCGAGGGTAATGAAACCATTGGCTGTTATGCTATATACTACGATTCTCAGTGGATGGGTTCAGTTTTTGTTGCACATTCTTCAGAAGGAAGGCCATGGAGGTTCGGCTTGGAGATAACGGAGTATGGGTTTATACGAAGGCTCACTTGCTTCTGAGCCCTTCATTTTACGTTTCAGCGCTAGCGCGGCTCAGAGTATTGAAAGTGTTGGTCACATAGCAGGTCTAGACTAGTTCCATATAATTGTATGATGGTAGAATGCTTTGCCGTTCAGAGAGAAAAAAGAACACGGATTCCTCATAAATATGTCCAGCGACTGATAGAGCAATCTCAATTTTCATGGCCATAACACGGCCTCGATTCTTTAACGTAATTTACAGTATTCACAGTTGTTACTTCGTGCCTCACCGTTCGTGCACACGATAGCCAGTAGCGTGGTGTTCGGGCCGTTGGAGGATCCCTGTCGCCGATCACCTCAGATCGCCATCTTCGAGCAGCATTTCGCAAACCAAATGCCAGTCCAACCTCAGCATCACCCATCATTACCACAACACCACATCTGCTGTGAGGAAAAGGTGACAAAGTGAATCGCGAACCAATATGCCTTTTGCGCACTGAACAAGAAGTCTCAAGAACGTCTTCAACAACGCCCCAACAACATGTCCAAGCTTTCTGAACTACTCAACCCCGCCCCATCCTCCCAAGCAACACCAGAAGCTCCTCAGACGTCTCAATCACATCAAATCCAACCATTGGTATTGGATGGAACAGATCATCGCACTTCATCTTTCTCTCACGGCAATTCTTCCCAAACGCGATACCCATCCCTGACCTCCCCTGGGCTCGAAGCCCTAGCCAATGCAGCAAGCAACACTGCGCCCATTCTTTCACCTCCGCAAACCACCAGTACCTTTACACAACCACAATCCGCTCCATACCAGCAATCAAGTTACGCTCAGTTCGGGTCTAGACCTGGCTCCAGCCATACGTTACCGCCATTAAGCGATGGGCTCTCAAGCGGACAGCCACACTCAGCTGGCTTAGAGCAATATCACCATCTGAGCGGCGGGGAAAGAAGACTGGACAGTTTGGCAGATCACTCAACAACATTACCTCCATTACAACACTCCCCAGATGGTCACACTTCTCACATTACAGACGCGTTTCAACAAGTCAGTGATGCCTCCAAACAGGCCAATGGTGGGCTATCAGACGACAGGCAGGATATCTCAGCACAGTTTCCACCGTTGACTTCGGTATCAATGGCAGAGCAGACCAAAACGGCGCCAGTCCCATCAAAGATTCGCCAACCTTCACCGGGACCTCAACAGCCACTCTCTGCCATAGATATACCAAACGCTCAGAATGAGCAGGTTGAGGTCAAAGCAGAATTGGTAGACAACCCATTAGACACATCACATATTGAGGCTTCACAGAACGAAGGCTCTGGAATCATATCTGCACAACCTGCAAAAGCTTTGGAATCCCAGACTCCGAAGTCTTTCACAGAAATCAAGAGTGATATAAACCACACACCTTCCCCAATGACGGTCGACAACTCAATGGCTGCATCTTCGCTGAAACCACAGGTACCTAAGAGCAAAAAGCGAGCCGCCCCATCATCGTCTAAGAAAGGCACTGCAAGTACAGTAAAGCGGGCAGCAAAGAAACCCAAGATTGATAATGAGAGCATAGATGGCACACCATCAGGTCAACGCACAGGTACTCCAGCCACGAGCCGCACAAGCATGACACCAGCCCCAAAACAGCGCAAGCAAGGCTCAGTTACTCCCGCACGCAGCTCATCCGTGGCGAATGGGGCTGAAGAGAGTGACGACGATGATGGCGAAGTCTACTGCATATGTCGGAAGCCTGATGATCACACCATCATGATTGGATGTGATGGTCCATGTGAGGATTGGTATCATATGAGATGTGTTGACATGGATACCGCAAAGTCCAAGCTCATACACAAGTGGTATTGTAAGTCTCAGACCAACTCTTCACGGGCGATTTAGGTTTTTTTAACTGACATGTGACAACCCTAGGCCCCCTGTGCGCGGAAAAAGGCCACGAGACTCTGTGGAAGCGAATGTGTCGACTGGAAGGCTGCCAAGAACCAGCGCGCCAAGAAGGAGAAAACAAATCGAAATACTGTTCGGATGAGCATGGGGCAGAATTCATGAGATCACGCATAACAAGCGGAGAGTTGGAGCAGAAAAAAGTTGATGTGCCGCGCAGCCATAAGAAGAGGAGGCAGGATAACTATACGGACACCGCTGGCAACGCCGAAGACAATTTCGAGGATGCCGAACTGCCAACTCGTCTTCGCGGTGGTGTGCTTGGGGTTGGAGAGTTGAAAGCTGTAATTGATGGATCGAGGAACCTGGAGGACTTCCGAAGGCTAGGAGAGGGTGTCCTGAGCCCCCCTCCAACAATTAGCCCAGAAGGCGAAGATCCAAAGAAGGAGAAGATGCTCTATACGGACGAAGAAAAGGCTCAGCTTGAAGAGATCTCCGACAAGAGAGAGAAGTGTAGAGCTCGGAAGAAGATGCTCGATGATCGTGACAAATTACTGCTCTTAATCACTGCTCGAGCCAAAGCAGTACTTGCAGAACTGAAAGAGAAGGACAAATCCTTCAAGGACATCTGCGGTTACGATGCACGTCTTTCGTGGTCCGATCAAGAATTCAATGAGTGGCGCGCGTCAGCTGAAGGTCGAAAAGCGCTCGAAAAAGGTGGCGCACTGGGACCTCCGACCATTGTTGGCAACACCAAAGATGTGAACATGGTGAACGGGGAATCAACGGCGGGAACGAGCGGAAGCAATGAACAGAGCGGTGGAAACGAGGAAGAGGGAGAGGAGATCGGCAAGGGCATTTGCAAGAAGAAACGATGCGAGAGGCACAGGCAGTGGCCGAAGCTGCAGCAGCAGGACAACATGTTCGAGAAGGATCTAGCGAGGCAGGAAATGAAGAGATTGGAAGCTGAGGAGAAGGGGTTGATCAATCGGGCCACGATTCGGGGGTTGGAGATGAGAGACGCAGGAGAGGGATGATGAGATGGACCATAGCCTTGAAACTCGGGACATCGCACACAGCTGGATCATCTCCAGCAGGGGTTTGGCGTCTACTGTCAGAAGCGTAAGTGCAGCGAGCTTTCGGTCTCGGGGCTTTTTGATTTCACTCGCAGCTTTACCAGCAGAGCTCAGCTTGAAAGCATTTGGGGTGGACTTTCTCAGCATAATGACATACCAGTGTCACAGCAAAATACCGAATCAAGTGAATAATTGTACATTAAATGATCGCCCACAACCAAGTATAAAGACTACGTACTCCTCACCCCAGATTATGCCGTACGTTCAGGAACCCACCCCCAGTTTGTTTCACACTGCACAGTGACGTCCCCCCCACCCATACAATAGGGCTGAAACCCACCGCAAATAGATGTACACCTAGACCCCTACCTAAAATTATTCCTGACCTGCACTTTCCCAAACACGAAACCACCTCGCATTCTCCTCAAGCACCTACAGCTGTCCTTTCGTATTCCCTCCCAAGGCCGCGCGTGCGAAGGAGAGATATATAGGACGAAGGAAATCCAGCCAGATTTCACTCCCCGGACTGACCTAGGTGTTGCGACTAAGGTACCTTCGTTGTTGTCTGCGTGCTTGTGCTGCCTGTCTGGTCTGCCTACTGCGGAGTTTCATTACTTCAACTTCACATAGAATTATTCTTTTCTTTTCTTTCCCTACGAACGAACTCTAACGCATCAAAAGCCCCTACTCAGCCATGACCGACGAGGTACGCGTTCCCGTGCTCCCCATCGCGCAGTCTTCCCCAATGCATGCCATCCACAATAGGACTAATCTAAGCTACAACAACCAGGGCGCAACCCCCCGCGAGCTCCTCCTCGAAGCCTCCCGCCGGAATAATACCTCCCTCCTCAGCGATCTCCTGTCTTCGCTTTCTTCGGCGGAGAAAATAGCGAATTTGCTTAATACGGCTACGGATGGGGTGGGGTGTTATTGTTTGCATATTGCGGCTAGCTATGGGAGTTGTAGGTGCTTTTGAGAGGGGATTGACGGGATTGGGATGAGAGCTGATGCAGAGTGATGTGCAGATGATGTGCTAGACATGTTACTAGATCAGGAAGGGGTGGAAGTGGATCCGGTGGATAGGCTGGAGAAAGATACGCCGTTGCACAAGGCTGTCAGGTTCGTTAATGGGTTGGCGAAGGAGGAGTGGGAGGCTGGGGCGTCGATAGTAGAACTACTGTTAGATGCGGGGGCAGATCCGAGGTACGGCATTCCTTTTCCATTGAGGCGATGATACTAGAAGCTGATTGCGGCCTATATTTACAGGATACGGAACAAAGCAAAGCTAAAGTCGTTCGAGCTCGTCGACCCGAGAAATACGGAGCTGAGGAGTATACTGCAAAAGGCTGAATTCGCGACTATGGCTGGGAACGATGTCGTGGATGAAGACGAAGAAGATGGGGACCCGACGGGCAGTGCGAGTGATAGCGAATGAGCCTTCCTCCATCCGAGAATGCTGGTGGCTCATGGGCTTGGAGCTGTCTGAGAGACTGGTTTGCACTTTCTGCATAATGCATAGCCTGGCGCTTGCGGGAGGACGGTTTGAATGCATTGCCGGAGGCGGCTAGATGCTTGTATAGTATAGAGCTGGAGATGGCATTGGATGTCTGTTATACGCCCAGAGTCGCTCTTGTGTGATTCTCGCCGGGTGACTGGATACTTGAGTCTTGAGAATCTGATTAGCCCTTAACGAAATCGTGAAAGCAATTGGACGGACGGCTTACGTTGCCCTTTCTTGCGGACGGTAGAGTAATCCACCACCATCTTCCTGTCCAAGACCCTGCATTTGCGCGTCCTTGATTGCCCTAGGTGGCTTCGTCCTCTGGCGTGCTGGTAGACCATCGGGATTTTTGCTCCCAAGGCTTCCCTCTGGTAGATTCCCCGCTCAATTCTCCTTCCACCGCTGCGCACAAGTTGTACACTAATAGAACGTCAATATCCCTGCCCGGACTTCTCGAGAAGGACGAGGCGGCAGGCTAACCTTGTAGAAAGTAGTCATAGGCTCGTCCGCGCTTCTTATCTGCACCTGGTAGAAGAATGCCTGACTGCCATCACACCCTTCTCGAGGACATTGCGCTGTAGATCACCATGTCTCAGCAATCCACAAATTTCCATACATCGACTCCCCATACCACCCGAGCCCCTCCAACAAGATCGAACATACCGTCAGCCTTATCCACATTCTCCCACGCATTCGCCCCTCCCATCACATCCTCTACCTCCTTCCTCTTCATCTCTTTCCGCTCATAGTATTTCTTGTCGATCAGGAATTGGTAGGGACAAGTACGACATTCTAGGCGATTTTGTCCGGAGGGAAATTCGACGGTGTGGTTGCTACTGCGGGAGACGGTGAGGCAGTTTGAACAGAGGGGGCAAACTGCAGTATATGTCAACCAATGAGTCTGGCAATGTGGGTATTGTATGATCTTACATAGGAGCATTGCGCCAGATCATTGTGAAGGAGTTCAATCTGTAGGAATTGAAGGATATTCAACCTTCAAATGCCTGGCGGAAACATTCCGCGTGTTGTATGTGTAGGAACGCGCTAGCATTCCCCCGAACAGCAAGACTTCACTGAAGCATTGATGATTACCTAGGTTGTCAATGGTCATTCACATGGAGGAACTCGGAGGCTAAGACTGGTCCAATCACAAGTGATCAGCTCTCAATTTCTTCGAATCTCCTTTGTGTAGAACAAGAAAGCCGCACTGCACTATCTTTTACTGTACAGTGGCTCATCTACTGGCAATACTGCCATCGACGATCTCTATCTATCTTCTTATGTCTATCAATTCAAGCTCCTTGTTCACTCCTGGTAGTTTCTTTAATCTCGACTCTGAAACGCCTGCCTCTCTAAGACCTTATGGGAACTTCAGCTGTGCTTACACTGCGAGACTTTTAGCGGACAAACTCACACCAGACTTCAATTTCAAAGAGCAGCTCTGGTTCGTCGCTCGAGCGGATGAGAAAGAGGCCGCGCAGTATCTCTGTCTGCTTTTAAGAACTCAATTCGGCTTTCAACCCAAAGATGAAGGAGAGAGCTTTTACCATGATTGCCTCACTGATGGCAGAGAAAAGCTCCATTGGCCATTCAGCTCGATCCTCTACAGCGTAAGACTCTGAGTCTAGTAGATGGGACCGGTACTGATACAAGTCTCGACAGTCGAATGCAAAGGACATAGCACGGCGGGCTCTGGTCCTGCGAGACGCAAGGCAAAGACTACAGAACGACCCCAGTCCTTTCCCTTTCCTCAAATTGCCTTTTGAAATGCGTCTTCGAGTTTATGAATTTGTGTTCACAAACAATCAGACTCTTGAGAAAGGCTCGGGTACAAAGTATCCAATAACCCCAGGAGAGACTGAGCACCAACGGAAGGATAACCTTGAGCTCCAGGCTGGCTCAGGCATTTTTGGCACAGACATCAATACTGCGCTTCTACTCACAAATCAACAAATCTTCGATGAAGCCGAGCCAATCTTATATCAAACCCGCGCCCCCAAAATCGGTGTCCACCTTCGTGAAGGTTTTCACTTTCTACGGAGCTTATCGCCTCGAGCACGCCAAAACATACGAGCCGTCCAAATAGCACTGTCTACGGCGAACTCCCGAATAGTTTCGCAGAGAATCGAATTCAACGATGATGAGAAAGCCTGGTATCAATTGTGCTACTATATATCCCAAAATCTTCGACTTCGTGTCCTATACTTCGACGTTTCCGCGGAACCACCGCCTGCCAACTTTGTCGACGCAGCATGGGTGAAATATCTCATCATGATCCGCGGGCTAGAGCATTTGCGACCCAAGATATCATTTTCTGGCCTTTACCAGCCGGTGGACTCCCCCGGGGATGAGAGCGATCCAAAGCCAGATCCAGGGTCACAGAAGGGGCTTAATGCCAGACTCCAAGATTTGATAAGCTTTCTCAAATCAGAGATGTGCTAATACCCTGCGTTGCGGCTGTTAACGGAGAAGGACGAGTTATTGGGGTGGAAGGCCGACTTCAGTCCAGTTTGGGCGGCAAACGAGGGACTTGAGACCCTGTTTAGAGTGCTGTCTACCATCATATTCCAACAATAGCACTGACTAGTTCACGATCAAATCTGCAGACCCGATTCCTGAATGGTTGTAAGTGGTATTCTAATCCACTTTCTACTAAGTAAGCATGTATAGCTGATGGGTGTCACAGGCTATCTAAGATCGAGCGGTTTGGACGGACCACATTGCTAATTACATTCCTCATTTGGCTCGAGGTCTGCCTTTTTCTATCTCAATCTCCTTCTCTAAGACGCAAGAGCTGCAAGAGCCTGAAAATGCAATCATTAATGATCCGAGGGCTCGGTAGCAATTTCAGCAGAGCCAATGAGCTCTTTCATGCGAGCATAATACGTTTCTTTCATGACATTGCAGCAGAGACACTCTTGACGAAGTCCTCGTGCTATGGCATCTTAAGCCTGCCGTCAGAAAAATTGTGCATGAACCCAGCAGAGGCGAGTGACTTTTTCAAAGGAAATACTCTGGAGACATCCAGAAGCGAGGAGCAAGAGAGACTTGATGGCTGGTTCATCTCTCATTTCAGACTTCCACATAAACGTCAGATCACTATTGAGGATCGTTTCAGCTACGGCGCATAAAGAAATCTCTAAAGACCGTTGATTATCATCAGATCACACTCTATCCCAGTTTCCCATCCATCTTATCTCTGTGGTTATCGCAACTGGGAGGGTCATTACATATGACAACATCAGAGCAGACCAAGACAAAATTAAATTGCAAATACTACAAATCTTCCACCTTCGATTATTTCTCCATGCGTCCATGCTGCTGATAAGTTTTAGGCTGGTCGAATACAGCCTCCATCTATTGTGGAGCGGAGCATATAGCCTCCTACTCCTCTACTGAAGCCCTTCTATACCTCTTCTTCTCAGCCTGTTTCATTACTCCTGAAGTTACACCGACACGACTGTCCGCCATCACCTTGACTCGTACAATTATGGATGCATATGTGCTTTTTGCAATGCCAAGACACTAATACTACGTGGGGTTGACCATGCCACATGTGACGTGTCCCTACATTACCCCCGCCAAAGATATCTGGCCTGTGATAAAAGGATGGAGGCGTCCCGGTGCTTGTCAAAGACTATCCAATCGAACCTTATTTGACAATAAGTTAGCTTCCACAACTCATGTCTCAGCCAAACAACCATAATGCAACAGACAGGTCTGGGGATCTGGACTCACTGAGCGAGTGCGACAGAAATCGACTTCGAGAATTGAATCGAGAAATACCCCCACTAGTCAATTCACTCATACATAGCCAAATTGAGACTCAATCCGAACGCCACCCCCTAAATGAAGCAGTCTGCGCCTGGGATGGCATTTTAACATACGAAGAACTTAACCAACGTGCAAGTACATTAGCAAGCAGCCTTATCACAGCTGGAGTTCAGGTCGGGGATTATGTGCCACTATTATTCGAGAAATCGAAATGGTATATCGTCTCTATACTCGCCGTAAGTCCCTCAGATATTTGCTTCTAGAACGAACGGCACTGACCAGCGCATTGGCTTTAGGTCCACAAAGCCGGAGCTGCATTTGTCCCGCTAGAACAGACAATGCCTGAAGGACGAATCCAAATCATTCTCGAGCAGCTTGATAGACTACCTCTTATTCTGGCTTCGACGAGTCAGGCGGGCAAGTTTGAAACGTCGAAGCACAAGGTCATTGTTGTCAATGAGGAATCAACGAGTCCTAGCCGTGACGGGAGTGAACTGCCGGTTGAGAAATCTGAAAGAGACATCAGACCTGAATCCCCCGCTTATGTGATTTTCACATCTGGAACGACTGGTGAGTTATTTGACGCCTCAAGTTTTCTGAAGGACTAGTTCATATAACGTACAGCTTGCTAAGAAATCTCAAGGCACTCCAAAAGGTGCTGTCATTCCGCACGGGCAGCTTTGCACCACCATGAACGGTCTCAACGACAAGATCGGATTGAACGCTGGCATGCGCACTTTCCAAATGACAGCCTGCAACTTCGATTTTTCAATCTTCGAAATATTTTGCCCCCTCGTCGCAGGAGGCTGCGTCTGTATACCATCAGAGTCAGATCGCTTGGACGATGTCGCCGGCGCTGTTGACAGACTCAATGCCAATACCGGAAGCTTTTCACCTTCCTACTTAGCAAGGCTAGCGGAGCAAGATTTCCCAAAGCTGAAAACTATTCTCCTAGCTGGCGAAAAAGTACCTGCAGATCTGTCAGACTTCTGGACCGCACATGGGCGGAGGGTGATTCATTTGTTTGGACCATCGGAATGCACGGTGTGTTGTTGCTTCCTCGACGCCAACAGTCAAGGTCACTATGACGGGTTCATTGGTGATCCTTTGGGATGTAGGATGTGGATCGTTGATTCGGAAGATCACGATAAATTACTCCCCATAGGAGCTACTGGGGAGATTCTCATAGAAGGCCCCATTGTAGGAGCAGGGTACCTTCGAAATAGAGACAAGACAAAGGAAAGCTTTATCGAAACTCCAGCATGGTTTGGAAAAATCCTAGACCGACAGCCTTCGCGCTTTTACAAGACTGGAGACCTGGGCCGGCAAACGGAAGAAGGCCACTTTCAGATGGTTGGTCGTAAAGATACTCAGGTATGTCGATGAGAGCTCTCCTCCTCCCCCTTAGATTGATCCCCACATTCCCCGAATGCAGAAAAATCAAATCATCAAGACTTACACATATCACAGACCAAAATCCGAGGCATCCGAGTCGAAGTCCAAGAGATCGAACACAAGATCCGCGAAGTATACTCCCCTGATGTCGGCATCGTCGTCGAAGTCCGTAACCCAAATTCCATCCCGGGCCAACAAATGCTCGTAGCCTTCATCGAGACGGAAAATAATACTGGAATAGATTACGACTCTCGCAACGAGATCCGTCTGGAAGAGCTCAAGAAATCCATTGACCCAAGCTTTTCAGAAGCTATGCAGCAAGTGGATGTGAAATTAAGGCAGGTTTTGCCGGATTATATGATCCCGTCGCTGTATATTCCCGTGCAATCTTTACCTTTTGCGAATGCGTATAAGTTGGATCGGAAGGCTTTGAAAGAGACGGCAAATCAATTGGAAGAATCAGATATCCAAGATATAGCCAAGAACGAAAAGCAGGTGGAATAGGCTTGTAATTTATGCCTCGTTCTCGAGGCGTGCCCTCTAAAATTTCAATGTCTGGCATGGCTAGCTAGGTGTTGCTGGACGGCACGATGTAAGCCAAGGTCAGTCACTAGAGCGTTTGTTCAAAGAGTGAAGCTCAATCTGTCTAAGAGACATGACATGTCCTATCTCAGTCTACGAGTAGCGTGATATTAGGCCCCTGATAATGCTTCCTTGCGTACAAGAACCAGTTCAACACCGACAGTAACGCCATTATTCCAAGGACCAAAGAGGTGTAATCTTTCGTCAATGATCAGGATCAGCATATCACTTGAAATCTGTAATTTCAGGGCTTTCTTGACACAATAGTCATATACCACAAAAGCAAGTACTTACTCATTGACCCGGGTGTCACCGGCTTCTGCACCGGGAAGCTAAATATCACAATCAAGAAAGCCGCCCAGCTGACAACCATGGCGTTGACCAGCCAGCCAAATTTACCAAGGTTGAACCGACTTTTCTTGGGAAGGTATTTAGGGTCACGAGATCGGTACATCAGCAGCGAAGCCGGAAAAGCGAAGGATATGAGTTCCGTGACCATAGCGGTGCCAATGAAGACATTGAATGCTAGATAGTATCAGTGTGAGGCTTATTTTTCTGCTTGGCTGTGCTGTCGGCGCGGGAAGACGATGGGAATTTTGCGAGGAG
This sequence comes from Cladonia squamosa, assembly GCA_947623385.2. Taxonomy (NCBI): domain Eukaryota; kingdom Fungi; phylum Ascomycota; class Lecanoromycetes; order Lecanorales; family Cladoniaceae; genus Cladonia; species Cladonia squamosa. The sequence continues at coordinate 51,879 of OX392382.1, forward strand.
GGGAAGAAAAACCTGCCAGATGAAGATACGAGGTAGACGCAACCCAAGACAAAGAGCCAGAATGCATTGAACAAAAGCGCCCAGACTGGACAGCCGAATTTCTTGCTCGATAATTTGATGTAGGACGAGAAGATCGTGGCATCGTCCCTGGCAAAAGACCACGTTAGGCGGGAGCTGCTCTGCACACTTCCGATAGATGCGATGAATGCAGCGGCCGTCATTGATGCCATGAATGTGGTAGCCGCTGCTCCGGATCGAGTTGCTTGGAACCAGAATTCGTAGATAGGAACACTGTTATTTTCATAAGCCGTCCCCGATCTCCCAAGGGAATCTCTAATTGCCACGACTCACCCTGTTCGACTTGTTATTGCCGCATCGATATCCTGAACACAGTACAGCATAGAGACGACGAAGAAGAAGGCTGTCACGAAGCCGATGACGAGACTATAGCAGAGCGCCCGAGGTACAGTCTTTGCAGCTGAGACACTATCTTCTGCCAAATGGACGGCGCCGTCCAAGCCTCCGAAACCAAGTGTGGGATTAATCAGGCCAAGGAGAAACACAAGGCCGTTTGACTCCCAGCCGGTGTGGTTGATAAAATCGCGCCAGACATAGTAGTCTGATTGTTTCGGCTGCGTGAGCGCTAGACAGGTTATACTAATCACAAAGAAGGAGGCGAGCGATATGATGACTATGGCTCTTGGTTCAGCATCAGAACTGGCTCTTTGATTTTGTCGCCGAGCTTACATCCAAGTTTGTGTGTCCATGGTGCTTTATTGAGGAAAAAGATATTATATGTCAATACGATGACGTTAAGGACTTGGTAGGAGAGGAAAATGTGCCAACGCTCGATCTTGTACGAAAGATAGTAGAATGCAATCATCCCGTGGGACAGTATCGCCACGATGTAAAGGATGCTAGCCGTCATAGCGACACGACCGATTGCGTTAATAGAGCCACAGCAATAAGACTGTGCCCGGTGTCAGCGAACACTTCCAAAGCTGCAGGTGAGTTACCAGCCCGCGCTTCCACTTTTTAGGGGCGAGGAGTGCTGTCCAGTGATACTGGCCACCAGCAGTGGGGTAGCGAGCAGCCATCTCACTGAGAGAAAGCGCTACCGCGCCATACATGATCAACATGACGATCAGACCGTAGACTACGGTTACCGGTCCGCCATGACTGAGTCCTAGGAGCAACGTCGAAGCGACGGTCAACCAGCTGCTGAGGAGGTTGAAGGCTACTGCTATTATCGCGAAGAAGCTGATAGTCCTTGGAACTTTCTCGACGTCGCCAATAATGACGGCGCCTAGGTTACCAAATCAGCTAGTATCGTGGATATGATGCTGGCTATGAGAAGACTTGCCTGTTGTCTCAGCGTCCAGTGGGCTTGCTGGTGTAAAGCATCAGCCATTGAAGCAACAAGACACACATTGTCCCATTTCTCGTGTGGAATCTGTACATGAAGCCGACTCTTCGCTCGAAACCTCCTCGCTCATGATCCTAGTGGCAGGGGACTCGAATGGAATTCAGACACAAATCTGAAACGCCAACTTTCGTGAATGCGATATGAGTTTTGCTACGACATTTGCAAAGGATCGTTCTATCCGGTTCGAGGAGGTAAAGACCGAAGGATTCTGATCGGCACAAGCCCGCCACATACGACACCCCGCTCATGTGCAAGCGCGAATTGCCCCTGCATGGCGCAGAGATGCCGTAATTTTAGTATCCTCTAGCTATATGTTGCAGGAGGCTAGGCAGGTGTCACTTGTCACCCTACATAGATTCCGCCTTGTAAGCAGAACCACAATTCAAGCCTAAGATTCTATCTCTACTTCCATCTATGCCAAGTTTTGGACATAATAAATGCTTCAATCGCATTATCTTAGAGATAAAAGGTCCTGGGATGGGCCGGCATTATAATATTTGTGGACGCTTGATTAGGGGAATCTATGGAACCCTTCGTGAAAAGGCCCCCTTTCTAATCAAGGAGCACTTAGGAGCTGCAAAGTATCGAGCCTTCAGCTCGTCTGAAAGTGGATTTGCGCTTTAATAGATGCTCCAGATGCTCCTTGGCTAGCAGCAGGCCATGGAAACGGCCAATGTTATCAGACAAATGTACTTGGGAAGGTGTTACACGCTAATTTCAAAAGTGAGCCTCTCAACCCGGAAATAGCCAAAGCCAAGAACGATTTGCAAGGAGCATAGCTTACGGACCTTCGACAGAAATCAACTTATCCTCCGTCGAAGATTGAGGCTGACTTGGGTACGATTTCGCGGAAGATTTCGGTTGACTTGGGTACGACTTCCCGGATTTTTCTACAGGCAGCAACGGGATAGCGGAATCGATGAGGCTGAACTGTAGCATGTTGAACAACGGTCTCATCGACGGTATGCAGGCAGTGATGATGCTTAAATTCATGGAGGCCCTAATCTTGAAGTCAGTATGAAGTATGTATTTCTTTCGTGAAATTTCCGTACTGTCCCCAGATGGCAGCATCAACGTAGGACCCTGAGCCCATTCGAGATTAGCCAATGTAGCGCCAGAACAGCATCTAGCCTTACATGACTTATCGGAATTCCCATTGTATTTGTCAAAGCTGGCCATCTCAAAAGCTACGGTAATACAGACACTAAGGTGTTATGTCAGTAGGGACTGCTTCTCCCGTTCCGTGGCTAGACTCACAGGACCCGTATCACAAAAACTGAATAGATGGCCAATTTCTGGCTTGTCTTAATCTGAACATCCCATAAAAGAATGACAGGGAATGAAATGATAGTAAGGTCAGTCACGATATTGATTGTGCCGTAGGTAAGGTAGATGGCGTCCTTGTCCACGGCGTTAGCAGAGTACTAGTCAACAGTGGTGTTTCCACAAACTAAATTTCGACATCCATGTGAGAGCACGTTCCATGGTTGAGGTAGTGGACACTGAACAGTCTGGCTAATGACGGCGGCTACGGTCCACAAAGTCAGGATAACAAGGGATAACCAGATGGTCTGTCGCAGTCTCTTATACGGCGTTAATCTCAATAATAGGAGGAGCAGAGATAGCTTTGTCAGATAGTAGACGAAGATCTCCAGTATTTGACTCGCGTACAAGGCCTGACGAAGTGAGTCTTTATTGATATGTGACACATTTTATCCAAAGCCTGTGTGAAGACCTCGCACCTTGCTGTAAGAGGTATATTCTTTCTTGCTGAGGCTTGTGATGTGTCTTCCAAGACCATAGTCGGCAGCAAGATGGATTGCTGTGGTCTGCACAATACCTAGTACCTATGTTTGGAGGACTCGTGAGTACTCGTCGAGATACGCAGCCTTGTCACAGAGGCCAGTCAGGGAAATGTGATCCTTACAGACGCAGCACAGACAGCTAAGGTATGGCCGTCTTGGACATTTTGCCTCGACCCTACTCGGGCAAGCACCGTCAAAACCTGTAGACACATGAAGATCCAGCTTGCTACAACCACACTGGGTCCATGGTCAATGGCAGTAATGACTCCATGTGGAGGGAAAGTGCCGCCATTCCCATGAAAGACCAAGTTGCCGTCGGGCAAAGCCGACTCAGACATATATACTTAAGTACGTAAAGAAGATGAAGAAATCAGAATGTTGCTCGAATCTCACAACACAGGTATTACGAAGTCAGAATGAGACAAATAGTCACCGGCTTGAAGATTGGGGGGGGCCCTGCAGATGCCACGTGAAAGAACCTGTGCCGTATCTCTTGAGTACGCTCGCAATGTACGGCGTAGAGAAATTGCACCGGCTGACGATATCGACCGGCGACATCGATCTTGCACTCAGCTACTGTGGTGATCAGCCCTAGTGTATCGGCAAGCAATGCACCTAAGAACGTGTTGTAAAGGATGAACATCGACTAAGAAGGAATAAGCCATTGGCTCCTCTATGCGTGAAACGTGAAACGAAGGATTTAAAGCATTACACGTGCGGCGTATTTGGTGTGTAAGCCGTACTAAAGTACCTCCTAGTCTCTGATAGGGCGTCCAGTTGGTGCCTAGCAGCCATCCTACAGGATCCCCTCCCTGAATGCATTGGCAGGTATAGCTTGATTTCAGAAGGTGATGTCATGGCTTGTGCAGCACATGCAAGCCAAAGGCGCAGACTCCGTAGGAATAGCCTCCTGATTCGCTACTTGAACATCTTAGCTGGGTAGGCTTCGTTTAAGAAGGTGATATCTCGGGTCATTGCAGCATCTGCAAGCCAAGCGAGATTACAGAGTTGGGGGGCCTAAATCTCGCGATCTGCACTTCGACGTGGGAGGCTTGGCGACTAGGGCTAGGGCTAGGACTTGAGCTGAAATGCAGGCGTACAATGTAGAAGTGAAGCGGCAAATGATCCACCTTCAATTTTTTCAAGCCTGTAAATGCAGGCGAAGCAGACTCACATATGGCGGACATTGAGAGGGAATCTCTACACAGAGAGTTGCCAATGATATGTAAAGCTAAAGTAGCATCGCTCTTTGATACGCCTCCCGTCTGTCAGCAAGGCGCTATTATGGATCGACATTTGAACACATCATTGCTTACTATGTATACACAGCTGCGGCTACGCCGCTGAAGATTGTGCTCTGCAACTCTAAGCTAAATCTTAGTGAGCATTGGAGCAGCGTTTCGATGTCTCCCGCCATTGGCCTCTGTCCGTTCACGGTCCAAGCCACTCAGCAAGCTATTTTCCGAAGCAGCCATCTTCGGATCTTCCTAGTCTGTACCTGCTTTGTTCTTCGAGGTCCCTCGTCAAAGCTTACAATTTATCACTCGCAACCTATGTAGTCAGAAGCCTTTGCTTCAATTAACTCGATGACATTGTGAATCATGGCGCTCCAAGGTAATCTGCCCTTACCGCAGGGGAAGGGCCTACAGAAACGAGTAGAAGCAAATATCTCCAACAGGACTGGACATCTCGAAGATCAGAGTCTGGATCTCGACGCAAGAACAATGGCTCTTTTGGGTAAAAGACAACAACTCAGAGTCAGCTTTTGGGACCCGCAAATCGCAAAGGAGAAGCTAACCATTATGCCTTAACAGAGAAATTTCGGTATGGTCTCGTTGGTGGCTTTTTCGACGACATTAATCGCATCATGGGAATCCGTGGCCTGGTGAGCATATCCTCTAAGCAGAAGACTGGATTGACGTGCGCTTAACGACCTGATCAGTGCTTTCCAAGGTGGACTTGTCAATGGAGGCCCGTCCGCACTCGTCTACGGACTACTTACTTCGTGGCTCGGTTCCATTGCAGTCTGTGCATCGCTTGCGGAAATGGCTTCTATGTGAGCTTTTGCCTTCGCCCTTGCCAACCGAAGAAGTCTCATGGTAGCAGGGCACCTACCTCTGGTGGTCAATACCACTGGGTAGCGCAATTTGCGCCGGCTCAATTTGCGGCATCATTTAGCTGGGCGGCTGGTAGAACTCCTCTTCCTTGAGGTCTGGAGCCTATGTTGACTGGCTCGATAGGCTGGGTATCAGTCTTTGCACGTTTGGCAATATGCGCCAGTGCTGCATTTGTGGCTGGTCAGCTGATCGTAGGACTTATCATCTTGAATGTAGACACTTACGAGCCATTGCGTTGGCACGGAACGATGATCTACTGGGCCATACTCTTCCTTTCCGTTTTAGTCAACATTTTGGGTATCAGGATCTTTCCCCATATCGAAACCGCCGCATTCATCTTCCATATTTGCTTTTTCTTCGTCCTCCTAGTTCCTTTGGTTTATCTATCTCCTCAGAGCACGGCTCGATTCGTCTTTACCGATTTCGAAAACGTCGGTGGATGGAATAGCAATGGTGTCAGTTGGTTTCTCGGGCTCCTCACTTCTGCTTGGGCCTTTGTTGGTGAGTCTACAATAACCTAAACGTCTTAGAAAGAAATTTGACATCGGATGTACGTCCAGGAATCGATGGGACAAGCCATATGAGTAAGTGCCTCCAATTGCTGTTAATGTATGTAATTGTTCCGGCTGACTAAGCCCATAGGTGAGGAAGTGAGAGATTCCGCAATAGTTGTCCCTCAAAGCATGTTGATTGCACAATTTATCAGCGGTGCTTTGGCCATGGCATTTTCTATAGCCATCTTATTCGGAATCGGCGATATTACCTCTGTTTTGCAAACTCCCACCAATTACCCTATTATCCAAATCTTTCTCAACGCAACCAAATCCAAGGGGGCCACGACAGCCATGGTGTGCACACTGATCTCGATTCTGATTTTCTCGACATTCGGACTTCTTGCATGTGCATCTCGCCTTGCTTGGGCCTTTTCTCGGGACAAAGGTTTCCCTTTCTCAACTTTCTTCGCGAAGGTCCGTAGCAGCGTCCATATGATACCAGTGTTCTTCTCAAAGCCTAAGGCAAAAATGGTCTCGCTAATCTATAATCTAGGTCAGCAAGCACTATATGACGCCTGTCCGGGCTATCATCCTAGTCGCCACCTGTGCCGCTCTTCTTGGACTTGTCAATATACCTTCCAGCGTGGCGTTCAATGCCTTGACTTCCGTGGCGCTCGTGGGCCATTACACGTCTTACTTACTTCCTATCACACTGTTGGTCATCCGCCGCTTCGGTAAAAGCGAAATTCCGTGGGGTCCTTGGACATTGGGGCGCTGGGGCTTGCCCATCAACATTGCTGCAATAACTTATTCGGTTGTACTCATCGTATTCATGGTGTTTCCCCCATACCAGCCCGTTAGTGCCCAGAACATGAATTATGCTAGCTTGATATTTGGCGCCGTAATGCTCCTTAGTATAGCACTTTGGTTCGTTTACGGGAGGAAAATATATTATGGGCCGGTGAGGGAAGTCATCGAGGAGCTCCATATTAAGCAATGAAAATTCTCCTTAACAGAACATAGTTGCTAGACACCATATTATTCGATTCTTGATCTAATGGTACTTTGCTGGATTTCCCAAGGCTAACTAAAGAGCCCAACTTCTATGGTGGCTTCTCCAGTTCCACAGCCCCCTCGGGTTTTTCCATATAACCTTTCCAACCCTTACCCATATCGACCTGGTTTTCTTGGACCCATTTTGTCACAGCGTGAAAATCACGACACTTGTGATATGTGCTCCAATCTGGGTAAGGGTGATCGTGCTTCTTGACCCAGTACATGGGTACCATCCCCACATCAGCGTCACACATGATTTTTTGGCGAAGAAGGTCCGCGCAATGATCTATGTACGTGTACCAATGTAAGTCCAGGGTATAGCTACTTTGCTAACTGTCGATTAAGGAGCAATTTGGATGACTTTACGGGGCAAATCCAAGACGAGTGCGAATGGAAGCGCTGGCTAGGAAAATAGAAGGTGCTTACTGAGATGCAACAGTAAGGTTTCCTCGGTGTCTTGAAAGATCTCACTCCGGCTCGAGTAGTAGTCCTTGTAGACGTGCTGCCACAGTATCATCTGCCCAAATTTTTCAGCCCATTGGCCCTCACAAGAGTGGGTAGGGTTAGTCTCTTTACAACACAATGGATCTGATGATGGACTTCCACGAATCCAAGATAACCGCCACCAGCTTCGGGAGGGAACTGAGCAGCTATAGGGTTGCCGCCCATTTGGCGGAGATGAGAAGGGGTGATGCGCGTGGCACCATCTTTGATGAAAAATCGAAGTATTAGCTAATAGAAACTTCTCCAGGCTGCCAATCCTAACAACGGAAAGTCAGACATACAATCCCACAGATCAGCCCAAGCCTTGTCTACGGCAGGACTTGGAGGTCCCTTGTAAGGCGAGTCATTCTTGAATGAACCATTGAACCTCCATGTCTGAAGATTGTCGTCGAGCACGTCGAGGATTGGAGCTATTGTAACCCAATCAGTCGCCGAAAGCTTCCTGGGTGACCGGAGTATCATAAAAACTTCACAGACAGTAGACGCTCTGCGCTCTATTGCAAGATATCGATCTACGAGCAAGACTGACAGAAAGCCCAATCACGAGCAGTATTGAAAGAATGTGAAGTACAAGGTGAATTGGGGATAGATTCCGCCAAGATGATTGAGCTCGGTGCCAGGGCGTCTTGCGATAACTCTTCCTTGTTATTTCATCGCTACAACCTGAACAGAGATCAGGGACGTCGTTCGGGGCCCCAGAATCGAAGAACAGTTTCTGAGAGCTCATGAGAGGCACTATCAAGAACAATAATGCTGTGAGGATTGAGCTGATGACGATGCGCTTCGCCGTATATTGTAGTACTGATCGATATAATATGTTGCTGGAGGGGACAGACCCGAAGTGTTGATAATGAGCTAGGCTCGAAATCTCTAGTCTGGTGTCTTTCCTCCCACTGGAGGTGCTCCCATAGCTGAGCGGGGTAAAGCTCGAGTCCTGACAGCACCTCCATGGCGATCACTTGTAGTCGTAACTAATGCACATGTGCCTTCGATAGCAGCAGTCCAGCGTTATCCTGCGGGTACTACTGGTTTGGGTCACCTCGTGGAGCAAACGACGGGTTGCCATAAATTGTTTCTTGGCTCTAGTCCCTGACGATGACGACCCTTGCGGAGAGAGTGCATGCTGCGCCGGACCTAGGAAGGCAGAGCATCAAATGGGCACCCCACCGTCCATGCATAGGTCGGTTAACCAATTGATCTGAGTGGTTAAGCATAATTCGCTATGGATGCCCGAGCATGGTGCGTTTCCCTAACGATGTCGATCCTTGTGGGGGATTTGCCGTCTGCATGGTACAGTATCGATTTGGCACCCCACCCTCCACCCCGAGTCGAGTAGATAAGCATAACAGGATAAGCATAATACGTTATGGAATACTCAAGATAGGCATGTTCCTCTTCTATTGCCGAAGAAGTCGACATGATGACCTGCAAGCTGCAATGTGACCACTTTGGTAGTTGCATCACTTCGCTTACAACACTCTTGAGCAGATGGCCTAACACAAAAGTACTTCAAGATCCAGTCCCTGGCATCAAATCAGCGCCAAAGTCCTAGAAAATATTGTCGCAAAAAACTTATAAGCTCATTAGGTTATCGATAGGTCCGACTGCAACATGGTTCAGCTAAAGAGCCCGCTGTTGATTGTCTTTGCTATCGGCTCGACCATGGCAATGGCGTTGCCAGTGCCAGTCCATGGTAAATAAACGCCCCTCTGAAGAGCATTGGAGGCAAGATGCTTATTGGTGCCAGGATCCGCCGTCACCGTTCGTGATGCAGAGCCTGAAACCTACTCCGGCACCTTCATCAACAGATACGACGAAATTTCTGAAAAGGACAAAAGAGAGGCCGAGGCCGAGGCAGAGCCTGAGTCCAAGGCAACTTACTCCGGCACTTTCATCAACAGATACGATGAGACTGCCGAAAAGGACAAAAGAGAGGCGGAGGCAGAGGCAGAGCCTGAAACTAAGGCCACCTATTCCGGCACCTTCATCAATCGCTATGATGAGGTGGCTAAGTAATAGGAGTGAGCCTCCAGCGAAGAGACTTTGGTAGTAGGGAAGACGAGGACATACCTTCAGTCTCGAGCTGATAAGATGGAGGTGGAGATGGCAAACACGAAGTAGCAGGAATTTTCCGCGTTAATGCACAATTTTCATCTATTTTTACAGTCATCTATAATTTCAGGTAGTTTCCTCTCGCAGCTTATAACTGCCCCCGAACGTTCAATTACCACGGAGGTGATCGTTGGACAAGAAGCCGGCGAAGCGGGCCCTGAAACCATCCTAAACCCGGGACGCCCTGGGGACCATTCTCGTCGCCCGGGCTAGCAGATTTAGAGGGTTTTAGGGGGGTCATTCGTGGTCAATTTAGGTCCAGCCCTACAAGGCTTGACGGTTGAGGCGGACCTCTTCTACGGCAGATGAGATCATCCCGACCCGCCCGGTAAAAAGTGTGGGGTACATGATTGCTTTGAAATCGATGAATGAATATTGATTATCCATCAACCTACCACTCCGCAATTGCATCAATCTACTTCTCATCTTCTCCTTTCCATCTTAACATCACACATTTATGCTCCGTCGAGCCAGCCAATTGACCAACCAAATCGCTACCATGTCCTCCGCGCGCAGAACCCCCGACATCAACCTCTACACGGCCCAAACGCCCAACGGCATCAAAATCTCCATAACCCTTGAAGAACTCGGGTAGAATCCATTCCCCGCCCATCCCAAGATCCCTCATTAAAGAAAGCCTCGACCTAACACTTCCCAGCCTCCCCTACACAACGCACAAAATCGACATCCAAAAAAACACCCAAAAAGAAACCTGGTTCCTAGAAATAAACCCCAACGGCCGCATCCCCGCTCTAACAGACACCTTCTCTGACGGACGCACCATCCGCCTCTTCGAATCCGGTTCTATAATGCAATACCTCGTCGAACAATACGATCAAGACGAGCATCGCATTTCCTACCCCCTCGGATCCCGCGAACACTACGAAGTGAACAATTGGTTATTCTTCCTCAATGCAGGCGTGGGACCAATGCAAGGTCAAGCAAATCATTTCTATCGGTATGCGCCTGAGAAAATTCCATATGGGATCAACCGGTACCAGAATGAGACGAGGCGGCTGTATGGGGTGTTAGACAAACATCTCGCGACATCGACGTCGGGATATTTGGTAGGAGAGAAGTGTACAATAGCGGATATATCGCACTGGGGTTGGGTGACGTCCGCTGGGTGGGCAGGAGTGGATATTGATGAGTTCCCGCATTTGAAGGCGTGGGATGAGAGGATGATGGCGCGGCCGGGGGTGGAGAAGGGAAGACATGTGCCGGATCGGCATCGGATTAAGGAGTTGTTGGCGGATAAGGAGGCGACGGAAAGGCATGCAAAGGAGAGTGCGAAGTGGATCCAGAGGGAGCAGGCCAAGGATGCGCAGAGGTAGGGATGTATGCGTGTATGTTAACGGATGATAAATCATGTACGTATTGAAATAGATCGAAAATCTTGATATTCAGAAACGCCGACCTATCGTTTCAGACATTCTTGGTGCAGCTCCTTGGTACAGAGAGCATCTTCGTCATCTCAAGGGAACAGATTGTATGTCTTTCCGTTCATGATTCTGGGGGTGTAGTTTGGCTCCAAGCACGCAGAAGAATGGCAGACGAGTCGTAAAAATGCATCAGTAATAGTTGACTATTAACCTAAGTACCTAAGACTTCCATTAACACCTCCGAATAACATTGGATCAGCACAACCCATTGAAAAGTGCAAAAGCTCTTAGACATACCGAAAGCCGCAACATAGTGTAGCAAAGAGAAGACAAACACATCTTTGCGGCAAGTCCAAACCACTACTTTGGCAGCAGATCGCCCACCGTCTCAACCCGTCCGTTGACAATCGCCTCGAAGAAGTGTATGAATCTCTCAAACATCTGGTCGACCTGTGCTCTTCCTATCATAGTATTCCAGGTACATTGAATCTCGATAAAGCCGGTACCTTTCTGGATATCCAGTAAGAGGCCGTAATCATGCGATGTCTCAATATTTCCAGCGTATACAGATTTGAAGAACTGTTGCGGTACTCCTCGCTCGATCAATGTGAACACCCTAGCCGGGCAGCCCGCACTGACTGAGTCCTGTTTGAAGACTCCTCGGAAGAGCATGCAATTGTAAAGAATATCCCAGCCTGGAGCCTTTGTAGCGCCATGCTCTTTCCCAATTATGCCGTCCGATGCATTTCCTAATCCGCTCAGCAACTCTGGTATCTGTTTTCTCCTTTCGATTGGCACCCAAATTTGTACACCCTCTTGAATAGGGCTCATCATGTTCTGGAAATCTTGGAGATGGCCATATGAAGCAGGGTTGACCGAAGTATATTTGACTTCGGGCGCAATTTCGGGCGGCGTACAACCCTTGTAGCTGGCGAGGGCCCAGGCAGCATGCGCCACCACCGACAACTCAGTGTCGAAATGTGGGGCCGGCACCGGTAGGTGTAGCACCTGATAGGCTTCCCCGCCGGTGACGGTCGTGTTGTCCAAAGGGTCGAATCCCGGAATGTTGGTATCTATCCTCTTGGAAGTGATGTGTTGTTGGCGCGGGAGATCACGAGCCCAATATACGTCCCAGAACCGCAGCGAAAGCACAAGCTCCTGATCCCGCATGCTACTCATAAAATATGCAAAGTCCCAACAGGCTTTCTGTAAGTCATCCAGAATCAAGTTTGGCATCCTGATTAGCCATGGTAAGTTTTGGCGACGAGAACATCTAGGTGGACCTTACCATGATTCAAGACAGCTGTAGTTGACTATTTCGGACGGAATAAATGTCAGCTTTGGTATCGCGAGGGCTCGTTTAACATACAGGTCCAAACAAAGTACGTTTTGATCTTATCCTCAAGTAAAGCGTAGTTGAACAGCGGACTTCCATAGTCCATGCGGAACTCGCGAGCTTGGTCTTTATAGGCAGAGAAGTCATGACCCTCATGCCATTTGGCTTCATCGCTTAAAACCACCTGGAGTGCTTGTCCTTTGTATCTTACCAGTCTTGTTCTCAAAAGACAATTTTTAGACCGAACTGATTCGATGGCTTTCATGAGAACCCGCTTTTTCTCACGATCCGGCTTCCGGTAGAATTCGAAGGACATCGTTTCCACATACCATCCCATTCCTAGGTGACGTTCCATGCGGCGTTGCTGTTCTGGATGAGCCGGAGACACGATGTTGATCATCTCACGGTCAACGTTGCAGGCTTGAGCACAAGCGCAGAGCTCGTCTTCGCTAGTGCCATAAGCGGTCGTCATTATTCGAGAATTGGGATGTGTCCCATCAAAATCAGTTTCCATTATGTACATAAAGCTTGTATGGAGATAATCGGGTTGCGGAGGTCTCTGGATTCTGAATAAAGAGGAAATGCCTTTCGGTGTAGGCAGGAAATCTAAAATCTGGCAACTTCAAAAAGTGGGCTGCTCGTTGAATATGTACATTGAAGAGCGTTTTTTTCCGGAGACGGTAAGACTTTACCCTTTCTTGCACATGTGTTGAGATTTCCAAGGTCTTGCACTTGATAGAGAGAGTGGGCATCGTTAATTAAGAGTATGAAATGACAGATCAGAATGGGGTAAATAGCAGGCAGCAGTGAGGCAGCAGTGATGCAGCAGTGTGACACAGGTATCGGGTCTGACAGAGCTTAGCTCAAACTAGCCATATCAGCATAAAACACCCGTCCGATTCAACTCCAGTAGTAGGAGCTGATGACTGCTCCCCAAAACAGACTGGTGTTCCAATCTCATATATGTAACTAGATACGATGCTGAAATTCGGATTTGTAGTAGGTTTGAGTGCAATTGACGCCCCAAGTTCTATGTTCTCGTTTCAAGGTCATTGGGGAAGTCGCCAGCCTTGTAACGCTCGCTTAGCCCTATCGCATTAGCGTACTTTGCTACAAGGCTTGAGCATCTCTCACTCCAAAGGATTTCAGCAGTAACGATGATATCGTAACGCGCCTTGGTCCTGCACAACTCGTGCGCGAGTATGAGCACTCAGCCACCCTCATGTTGGCCATTCCAGCCCAGGGAAGCATTGAACAGACAGCTGCAGGCTCTGCACTTCCAATCAACTAGCTCCCAACGACGGGACCCAGCCAGGAGGTAGCTACCTGCCGTATGCGCTTCGATTCCACTCCCTGTCTTTATAAATGTTAACATGCGAACAGAGAGCACCTCGATGTGGCGTCCGAACCCTATACTGCCAGATGCACATCCTACTGATACCAGAAAGTTGGCAGCTGAGAACAATGCGGACCAAGGAATAGGAATATTGTACAGCCAGGATGGGGAGAGTGTCTAAAGCTTGGCCCGGGTCTTGCTAGCACAGGAGGAAAGAGATGGACGCAGAGGCTTTTGATTAGGGGATCGCCTAGCATGGCCGATCATCACACTGCCAGCTCAAACGTACGCAATCAGTCCGACGGCCCCAGGGTGTATGTTGCAATGTTCGGTGTTGATGGTTCCTTATACCGCTGACTGCTTCTAAGAAAGGCCGTCAGTCAAAGCGCCCATCTCACGACCTCTAGCATTGGAAGATCCACAGTTTTGGAATCATCTTGACCCATTTACTGATCCCTTGACAGCAGATGAAGCAGATCCCGCTGCCAAAGCCACAAATGGAAAGAGATTTTGAGAGTGAAGACCCGTGGTGAAGGCTCGCAAGCCTTGAAAGAGGATGGACCATGGAAGTCAATGGCATGGTCTACCGTATGGATGCACCGCTTCATGCTCTGCTTCGGATTCAGCTGGTTATTAGTCTAACAGGGATTGGAAAATTGCGGACCGCAGGCGAATTTGAGGAGGAAGGGCTGTCTAGAAAGATGGCTCGGGGAAAGGCATTAAGAAACAAGGGAGCGTACTTCATGGTAGAAGTGATTCCATTATGCAAAGGACTAAACTTCCTCCGATGGTGACTGTGCCCGTCTCATGGAAACAAATCAAGCAGTATCAACAAGGCCCCTGGACTTCACATGATTCCCTTGAAGATCTTCTGCCCATTTTCCAACTTCTCAATGCGGTCTTTGAGGAATTGCCGTTGTCTCTTCAACGCAGGAGGCTCCGAGGCAATCTTCTCAACATCGGAGTCTGACAAGCTATTGACGACGACGGGAGAGAAGATCTTCTCGAGACCCCGGATCATGTGGCGCTCCACGACCTGAGTGGTGACATTTGCGACGAATACCTTGAGCAAGACCTGGACAAATGACCGTCAGCTAAAGAGTGGATGATGATGAGCATGACTAACCTCATAGATAGCCAGGGCGCAATCAAGGGCTTCTTCGCAGCTGACATTTTCCATATTGGGGTCAATACTCTTGGAGTAGGCTTCTATAGCTCGATTGACATCGACACTAGCAGATGTATGGATTGAGTGACATCCGTCGAGCTTTTGGCGTGTTGTTGCGTCCTCTATACACTTGGCGAGAGAGGCCTTCTGCCTCTCCTGACGGCGCTTGTTGATCGTCTCGGTGTAATAATGATTGTAATTGATCGGATAACCCTTAAAATCTTCCATGATTCGTCCCAACTCTTCAAGGGCACTATCGTACCTAGCTTTGAGGGCATCCTGGACTAAAAAGTGGCGAAGGCGAGAGAGGATGTCCTTTGGGCACTTGTCTTCAAGTAAGATGTTGAGGAATTTGCTACATATTTTCTCAACAATTTCCAGATACTGTTTGGCAAGGGTTTGCCAATTGGAACATTGATCCCAGAAAAGTTCTCCGACGAGCAGAGGGTTGAAATTACCCATAAGCTCTCTTCCCCGGGTACGAACTAGAACACGACGAGCCCACGCCAGCGCTTCGTCCCTGCCTAAGGTCTGCGGCGATGTGGGCTTTGAAAGCGACTGGTTTTCGAGCAACGTAGACACGCCGGTCACCTGAGGTGGAGGAGGTGGAGTATTGGCCTGTCCAGACATATCAACTTGGTATTTGTGGCCATTGATGCGCAAATTCTTGGCAAACTGGGCGTTCAAGTATTGTACAACTGCACGCATTCTACGAATCGTCTGCGAAGAAGTGAGTTCAAAAGCTTCGTCCGTATTGCTGTTAAAGTAGTCTCCCTCGTAATGTCCATCGACCGCGGCTTTGCATATTTGAAAGTAATCGAGACTCAGCTGGGACAAATACGCCTTGCATTCTGACGGGCTTGAGCGAGGATCTCCCAAGATATCCAGTTCCTGTGTGGCTGCCAGGAGTGCATTCTCAAGATCTTCTCGGAGCTTTGGTAACTCTTCCTTGACGTGCTCGAAAAGCAAATGGCTCAAGCGGGTTCGCAGCGCGTCGATACCACGGCAGTGAGCTGGCAAAGTCTTCCAATTGGATGTGCGGAAAAAGTTGTCTTCAGCAGCCTTTCGTTCCTGAAGTGAGTAATCTCTCTCCTCGTACTTGCGATTCTTGAGTACGTGCCAGCCCAGGCTAAATATAACGTCCTCGTTGCGTGCAAGCGCAAGAAACGCATCTTCGCTCCCAGAACCCGCGTCGAGACGATCGGGCTTTGTGATGATTCCAAGTGTACGCTCTCCATTCGGGTCGACCTCCCTAACATTGGCTAGGATCTTTTGGTTCGAATAATCATTGGAGGCAGAGACCACGGCTAAGCAAATTGTTCGAGAGCGTGAGATATACTGATCTGTGATCTGTGATACAAGCTCAACATCATCCTTGGTGACTCCCTTTGTCTCTGTGTGAATGAGCCCAGGTATGTCTACTAGAGTTAGCTGTGGCCTCGAAGGGCCCTCGATTTCGATGCTAAGGATATCTCTAGAGAATGCTTTGGGCTTGGATCCTGCCGTTGAACTCCCATTGGCATCCATGGCAGCCTTTGCTACGTCCATTATGCGGGGGAGTTCATCGAAGTCAGTGATAGATTCCTTGAAACTCTGGAGGGCCAATTGCTCGTCGGGAGGCCGTGAGGCGTCCGGAATGATTTTGATCGTGAGCGAATTGATCGTTGCACGTCGAAGAATAATCTCCGTGGCATATCTTGTGCATAAGTTATCGTTCCTGGGAAATGGTATCTCTGTCAGGGCTTCAAGCACGGAGCTTTTACCTGCGGATTGGTCGCCACACACCACAAGTTGGGGCAGGGATAAGATGCTGTCAAGACCACATTTGCGAACGTCCGCTACGGTGTCAAGAACGCGTCGCTGTTCATCTGTCTGGAGTTCTTCGAGAGATGATGTAATGTTCAGTTCTTTCTTTGCAGCGGAGTCACTTCCTTCATCACTCAATACTCCCTTGATTGCAACTTGATCGGTACTGCTGCTAGATGTAGGGTTCGACCCCATCTGAGTCGTGGTGGCAGAACTGCTACCGGAATGCTCGGGTTCACTCATGATGTTGGTAGAGGTTGGCGTTGATTGAAGAAGAGATGCCAAAGAGCAGGGGCTAGACGCTCTGAAGGGTGGGATAGCTTGGAGATGAATCATTTCCTTGATCTGTCCCTGGCATAAGCTTCCAGTCTGGCCAATGCAGGCTCCACCGATTTGATGCAAACTTCCATTCAATCTCGGATGGGCAACGTACGTAGGTAGTCATTATGTGAGTGCCCGGAATGTCGTATGTTGCAACAGAGTCTCGCCAGCATAGGAATACAAAAACCCGAGAATCGTGACATGGCAGGAAGGTGACTAGCCAGTAGGCTACGACGCGCTCTGAGGGGCTCCCGAAACAATTGACCTGGTTCCAGATACTTGGATCGGGAGAGATCTTTCTGTATCTCATCAATGGCTATGCTACAACCATCACCGGTGCCATGGATGAAGAACGGTGAAGCAAAAAGCGGTCTGAGGCTACAGATCTCATCGAACATGGAGGTGGGGCTTGGAAGCGTGTAAATGCATAATACAAGAAGCCGGCTGCCGTGTCAACGACCTGAGACAAGAAGCGCTGCCTACTTTCCAACGGTGTGGGACGAATCTTTGGGTTCTAAGAGAGCCACGTCATGACCAGAAACAGAGCGATCATTGGATTCCAAGGTTGACATCAATTTCGGAAAGGCAATGGTGATGTTGATGCCGACGGCAAGAAGCTGGCTGCCGTAACTGCTGTCTATTACCGCATACTTGCTTTGGTCCCAGTCTCAAGCGGTCTGTAGCATCAAGAAGGCAGTCCGTAGCCGATGCGTCTGCAACAAGACGTAATTTGTCATTTCAGAGTCACAGTCCTCCTTAGGCCAAATAGGAGCAGTAACAGGAACCTCCAGAGTCAGTCCTCGTCAGCTCGCTGGCGTAGGAGCGAAGACAGGGACCTCCAGAGTCGATCTCCTGCAGCAGCAGTACCACCACCACCACCACCACAACAACACCTCACCCCCCACCCTCCTTCATCCTCCTCAACTTCCCCCAAACCCTCCTCTCCATCTCCCGATCCATCCTCAACTTCTCCATCTCCCCCTCCACCTCCTTCGTCTTCCTCTCCGTCTCCTCCAACACCCCCCTAATCTCCTTAACCTTCTCTTCATACCTCTTCTCCATATCCGCCGTACTCATCGTCTTCAAGATCTCCTCTTTCCGAGCTTCGAAGGCGGCTTGTTGGGCAGGGGAACGAGCATGGCCGGAGATGTGGCCGTGGGGGTAGGTGGATGCGAGGGTGGGGGGGAGGCCGCGTTTGTGGTGGGTGCGGAGGGGGGAGGTGAGGGGGATGGGTTCTTGGGTGTCGATTTGCATGTTGGTGTCTTCTTCTGGAGGTTGGGCTTGGGGTGTTTGGGGGGAGGTTGAGGTGTCCATAGTTTCAATTTGATTGTTGTAGCGTAGGTTATTAGTCAGGATCTCGGGTTGCGGAGTATTCATATAATCATCCTCATCCTCGTCCTCATCCATTCCCATTCGCATCTGGAAGGCTTCTGTTCTCTTCTACCCGACTTCGTCTTGGCATCCCCCCCCCACCCCTCACTCATCCACCATCACCATCACCCTCACCCTCACCATCTCCCATATCCTCCACTCCAACCAAATCATGGTACGTCCCCCCTCCCCTCTCCCCTCTCACCTCCCTCATCCATCCTCCTAACACCCCCCTCCCTCCCCCAACAGGCAGACAAACTCCGCACCCAACAACAACTAGAACAACTACAATCCCGCTACATAGGCACCGGCCACGCCGACACCACAAAATACGAATGGACATCCAACATCCACCGCGACAGCTACGCTTCCTATATCGGGCACCCGCCGCTGCTGGCTTATATGAGTGTGGGGATGGGGGAGTGTAGGGAGAGGGTTAGGGGGATGATGATTGAGGTATGTGGTGAGAGTTTTGCTGAGGGGGAAGGAGTGGAAGAGGATAGCATGGGGCGAGGTGGAGTGATTTTGGAGATTGGGAAGATCTGATGCTGACTTGAATGTTTTTGCAGAAGATGATACAGCCTGTTGGGAAGCCACCGGAGGTCCAAGATTGAGGTTGAGCACGGAGTTATAGGTGAACGGACTAGGGGACATGGGAATTGGGTCTAGAAGTTGGACTTCGTATGAAATTAAGGTCTGCCACTGTGCAGAGGGAGGGCAAAGACGCACAATAGACAGGCGGAGAAGTATCCTACAGGATAGGAATGGTATCATTTGACGACGTTACTTCAGGCATTGGAAATGACTGTGGGACATGTTCCAGTTGCTTCATTCGCAGTAGCTGTGTAAGCCCGGTCTATCTTATCCTGGTATCATCATAATAAGGACGCCAATAACAATATACTAATAGCCGCAAAGTGCAGCTCCAGTGTTCGACGCGTGTAATCGTCCCAGAAGCCCGGTGGCAATACCCAAGCTGATCCACAGCCATGCCAATGTGTTCTTTTGCATATATTTACATAATCCTCAAGGCTTGTACTGACAGTCTGCCGCCTCATGTATTTGACCTCTCAGGCCTCGATCTTCCTTTCAGGTCTCGACCTCTTGCCCCCTTTCAAGCTCTTGACACGACTCAGAAACCCACCACCTCCAATGCTCTCTGATTGCCCGTTGATGGTTCCGTCATTAGTGATTCTTCTCTCGAGTGTTCCGCCGGTAGCAGCACGTTTAGGACTGCTCAAAGCTCGAGCACGAGCAGTGAGTTGATCTTCACCCCCACCTATGCTTCCACTTCGGTTCCGTCGCTCCGCGTTTTGAATCTTTTGACCCTTCTTCTCATACTCGTCACCGTAATCGTTGAAAAACGGATTGGTCTCCTTTTCCTCAATGTTCGGCATACCGCCAGCGCTCTGAACAGCTCCCGGGCTTGTTGGGGTCGAAGGTTTGTTGTAGATCCCCTCGGGGCTCGTGACCCTTCCGGATGGGGCAAAAGGAGCTCCACGGTTGGCATTGCTGATCCCTCGAATCTTTTGCGCCAAACTTCGTTTTCTACCCAGCCCACCACCATTTCCCGTACCTGGGACCTGATCATTCTCGGATTCGCGACGCTGAATGACTGTTCGAGCAGCAGGAGCACCTTCTAGATGCGTGGTCGTGCCAAGGCCCATACTTTCCTCGCCATGTATTTTATCAACCCTGTTGGTAGGATTGAAGCTCGAAGTTCGATCGACGGTGGAATTAACACCGTTGTATCTTCTAGTCGGAGCACTAGATCCAGCATATGGCTCGTAAGTGAAGGGTTCTGACAAAGGTTTGGCACCTGAAGTTGAGTAATCGGTAAAGCCTTCTGCGCCACGACCATGAAATTGTGCAAAGTTGATTTCCTTATTGACAGGCCCGGACCCTCCCAGGGTGTTATTCAGCGAATCTTTGGCAAATGCTTGCATGGGTGCGCGTTGAGAGCCTTTGCGGTTGCGATGGGGATTGCAAGCGTCGAAGGGGCCATCGTGGTGGAATACTAGAAAACACATCAGTATTAAGGACCAGGCGTGAGTAGTGGACAAAAGCACTCACAGCCAGTGCCGTAAATGCTGGTCACATCTAGGGAATCAATGAGGTCAAGCTGCTTGTTTGGCTTCTTGGGCCTCGAGGAAGAAGTCCCAGGTCTTCCCCCTTTATCTCCTCTATATCTGGCCTCTCGCTCTCGGCGATGGCGTTCCCTACGTCTTCGTTCTTCTTCCGAGACAATTGTTCGGCTATTGATTGAAGAGTCAGAATTACGCCTTGGTCGTAGTCGAGGTCCATCCTTCTCGGGTGACGCCGGGTCAGCAAAAATGTCAAATTCAGGCCCTCGAGGCTTTCCATTGCGTGGCCGTTGGTGGGGATCCTCCTGTGATCGTGATGGGTGATGGCCTGCGATCACATTTCTCGATCTAGGGGGCAAATTCTCTGATCGTGGCGGACGATTCGTGTATGGAGGAGGCTGGCCAGTTGGTACGCCATTCGTAGAATTGGGGGGACCGTCGCCTAGGGAAAGATTGTCCTTGAAGACTCGAATCAGTACCAAAAGCTTTGAGGCTATTCAAATGGTTCACCTACGAATAGCTCTGCAGCATGTCCAGTCAACATGGCTTTCTGTGGTGATGCCCTTCCAGCCATCGCAGAGGAGCCTTTTTCTGGTGATGCTGACCTCACTTGTACAAGGCTTGAGTTCTTCTTGTCTGTCTGATCTAGGAAAGGGTTTCGTGACAGTGGTCTGTCAGGTGCTGTGCTAGGGATATGGGTGAATGTTGTCGCGAGGGGCGAGGGTAGACTGTTTGAAGGCGACGCAGCGCGATTGCGGAAAGGGTTATTCGAGGGCAAATTTGCTGTGAGTCCAGGAGACGTTTGTCTCTCTGAATCTGGAGGGAGGTACACGTTAGCAGGTAGGCGGAGGGTGATGGAGGCTGGGGAGCGTTTCAAACGCCCCATGTCGCTATGTGTCTAGCAGAGACTTGAAACGGGGGAATTGTTGACAACTCAGTGGCCCCTAGCATCGCTGTGCGACGTGGATGCGTGTCTGAGCGCTTATCTGGTGCTAGACATACCTGCAGCTTGGCCCTGCACAGATTGTACAAGCGACATTCTTAAGAATCTCCGTTGCTTTGACTATCCCTTGGAAGCTCGTGCGGTGCTTCCTCCAAAAATACTCCAAAGAAACGACCTAGATTCAACACTGGGGATGTTTCGTTTCTGACGTCGTGATGTTTTATGATGTCGTAGGATTGTTTGGGGTTGCGCTCAATGCAGTTGAGCGTGCTTAAGCGATGTCGGAAACGGACGATGCAGGATCGTCAGCGGCGGAAAACCTGAAAGCGGTGTTGAAGAAGCATGTGAAGCATGTGACGTGGACACGCTCGACGAATGCTATGTATGAAGATGCTGCAGGTACTAACGCAAGGAGAATATCTAGGATGTGGCAAAAAGAAAGCTGGATATTGGAGGATCGGGTGAAGATTTTGTTTCGAGGGGAATGGGATAAAGGTGCTCAGTCGTTGCTGCCGGCGTTTGAGCGGTTACTTAGGTTGGAGTGGAGGTGCCCGCTCGCTGTTTCTACTGCATACTTCTAAGCAGAGTCCCATTGCCAATTCCAGGGGCCCCCTCTAGAGTCCGACTACTCTTTGGCTACTACTTGAAGTACACCTACACAGTAAAGTACGGAGTACCCCCCAGCCAAGGGTCTCTTACTAGTTGCTTCCAGGGGGCTCTAAGACCTGTCTTAGGGGCTTGGCCCTACTCAAGGAGGATAAGCTTGGGGCCGTCATTCAAAGTTAACGGCGTGCACCACTGTCACAACGCCCCTTCGCCCTCTCGCCCTCCCTCCAGGCTTGAACTATCGCAGGCTAGTATACCCCTCGCTAATCGTCCCTAGGAAGCACTGGCCCCCCCGCAAAACGGAAAAAACGCCTCAGTCCAAAATGCCTCGGAGCAACGTTCGTTTGGGTTTGCCCTTCCTATCAGTGCTCACCATGCCGGATTTGAAAGATTCATTCTCACCATCTCCAACGATCAGGAATCATAGATGGAGCTCGAGAAGCGAAAGGTCTCAATGAACAATAGTAAATGAAAAGGGCAGACAACGTTTGGGATACTCTTCCAAGCGATGAACTGTGCACTCTCATTGGTCTGTCAATTACCGCGAGGCTTGTCTTTCTGGACCCTCCTCGAATAACCTTCAAGTTGAGTGCCGAACAGCTAACTCATCACCTCATCATTTCATGCATTGATCTCGACCCAGTGGCTTTGGAATTCTCTTTGTTATTATAATCTTCTCCGAAAGCACCTGTGAAGTCGTACCCTGAGGTGCTCGTCGATCAAATTTCTATAGCCGAAGCATATCCTACTATATAGTGCCATTACGAAAGACCCGTGATTGCTTGGCATCCGTGCTTACAAGAAGAGAGCAAATCATAGGGAATTGATAGGTGAAACCTGCGTAATTGGGGCCAACAGCCTCCCCATCACTTTCCATGCATGCAGGCTGCATGCTCGGTATAGCTCTTGGAAAGGCCTTTAACTTGGCAGAGGAGCGAGGTTCAACAGTACCGGATACTCTCCGTTACCAAAAGAGACCAAAAGGTGTTCTGAAAGGTCTCGCACAGCGGGATGTTACGTGACATCTGCTTTGTACCATCCCACCCTTCCCCCGGGGACCTCTGGACTCCCCTGTCCAGCCTGCACTAACTTGAAGTATTGCCCAAAAAGCCTCAGATCCCTTATCAACATCTAACTGGCAATCATCGGCCTATGGTTTCTCTATCAAGTGGGTCGTGCTCGAGCTGTTGGAGCAAAAACAGACGTCTGGAAATTTGATCGATGTGAATGCTAATACCCTTCAAGGACTTATCACAGCTTTGGGGCAATTACTGCAGCACTTGCTTAGACTTATCATACTCGTCGCTACACCAAATATGCCTGCATTTTTGTGAGGTCGTCTCTACTGGGTACATAGATAGGCGTCAAATGTTTCCCCATAGTCATATATTATTGGATAGGCACTAGACAGTATGGTCTGTGCAGAACGCATTGATGTCACAGAGTAACTGCTCTCCTTATGAATTCAAACTGTAGACAGCTCAAAGAGATCAAGACTGTGTTTAATCCCTTTCAATAGTGCAATGTCATTTGCATCGTGGTCGTCGATTGATAAGGCTGGAATCGCGGAGGCAAAATCCAGCCAAACCCGGGGACCCCTGATTGGCCCGAAGCAAATGGCTGGAAAAACGCCTCTACAATTGACAGACGATGAACTCCTATTGCAATATCTATTGTTCAAAGCCGCTACGAACTTCTCGCGACGACGATTTTCATTGTGTTTACATCAAACCTGCTACAGGTCTTCTACGAGCGCGCAACAGGGTGTTTCTGTGCTGTGGTGTACCCCCACTCCGAATCCAAAGTAGCTGGGATGTTTTGAATCCTTCCGCGCAAACCTTCTATGCACAACCCTTCAGCCACTAGACCGTTTTTGCGCTTGTCTCGAACACTTGCACCGGTGGACGTTGTGTGTAGCAATCTGCAATTGACACCTGCAATGACAATCGTGAGATCTCGCCAACACGGACCTGAAGAAGAAACGCTGTTCCACCAGGTGAAACTCTGACGCACTAGAAAAAGGAAGCATACACAATACAATCCTGGTCTTGCGCCACATACTGTGCTGGGGCTGGCTATGCAGGCAATGGCCGCTGTCTCTACCTACCCAAATGGTCGCGAGTACAACTCTCCACGGACGCAGGACAGGGAGACAAATCAGTGGGACTTCAATTCGTCAAAAAATCAAGAGGTAGCTGGATTGTTAATATGGCAGACATGAATAAGGACACTAACTCACTTCGCAGACGGATTCCTCACAACAATTCTCTCCGACTAGCCAGCCCCCACAACAGAAGCTGAACTTCAACCCGCCTCCACACCAATCCAACGGCCCTTCACAATCTCACAACGGACCCAGTACTCTAGATAGAAATGAGCAGAAGAATCCTCAGGGCACTACGCAGAGCCAGGCGAAGTCGACTGCAAACATCGATCCTTCCTATCTATCACCCCACAAACAAGGCACGCGACCTGGTTTCAATGAAAGCAGAAGTGGCAGTGAAGCCGATAGCTTGATAGATCTCTACGGCCATCCTAGGAGCTTCACAGAGAAGAGTGTAGGGGGTAGTAGTATGGATAGAAGTGAGCGACCAGCGCCGCAAGATGAGTACTACCTGGACGACGAGGACCCCGAGCGCTCAAGATGGATACACAGAGACAAATTAGCGATTATAGAAAGCCATGAGATGAAAGAGGCAGGCATCAAGCTGCCACCCCAACAATTAAGGTCTATGAGCAGATCAAAAGGGCGTCGGGATCATGATCTGCGCCAAGAGGCGCTGGAGCTGCCTGTGGAAGAGGTGGAGATACCAATAGCGAAGGAGCGAAAGAAGCAGAGAACGCGTTCACCAGTACGGCAGGAAGATGGTGGAGAAGAGGCAGCTATGCATGAGTTTGACCTACGGACGCCAGAGGAAATTGCTGCAGACAATTACATGGAATCGCCAAATTCGACAGTCTATCGGCAGCCAGATCTACGGAAAAGCTCCTCACGGATACCACTTCCCAGATCGAGCCCAATGCCAATACCACAAGAACACATTGAACGAGGTACGCCGCTTCCGCGAAAGAGAGGCGCTAGCGGTAATTGGACGGGAGAGGAGACCGGCATAGCGTACAACAAAGCCCGCAGCCGGGGTAACAGTGTAGGCAGCCAGAATCTTCTCGATGATGCGGACGCATCGTACAACACACCCACTCCAGCTTCACGCCCTGGATCGGAAGGATCGCCTACCAAGACCCGTACTGCCAGCAATAACAGACCTACGGCTCGCAGAAAAACCTCCACACCACAAACACCAGACACCCAGCAAAAACCGCGCGCCACTTCTGCAAACTCACCACGTACAACCACTCTTCCTCGACCAAAGTCACGCTCTGGCCTTGAACCTCGTCCTCCCACAGCTATAAATCGCCCAGAGGGTGAGCCTCCATGGCTTGCCACAATGTACAAGCCCGACCCCCGCCTACCACCAGATCAACAACTCCTCCCAACACATGCCAAGCGATTACAACAAGAAGAGTTGGAGCGTGCACAGAAAGAAGCCGAGAAGCGGCGACTTGGTGGCAAGGAGTCTCCACAGTTGCCTCGCGAGTATAGTCCACTAGCCGAGCATACAGTGAACGGACTACGACCATCGTCAAGGGATGCGGACGAACCGTCGTTACAAGAGCAGCGGGGCCCGGAATGGCCATTGTCGGTAGCGACGCCTGGGCGGAATCCAAATCAGAGACCCTTAGGCAGTCCGTTAAACACCGATACCTCACAGCATGGGGGATATAGCACCATACCAAGAATGAAAGAACAAAGTCCCGTAAGTCAAAGCGGCAATTCGAAGCCGGTAGATCCATTCGAGAAGGAAAGAATAGCTAGGGAGCAAGAGAAAGACAGAGAAGATGGGAAGAAGAAGAAGGAAGGCGGGTGCGGGTGCTGTGTTGTTATGTGACATTCTGGGGGGCAAAAGCAGAAACGACTACAAAGCGATATGGGCGTTCGACTCCACACCAGGGGTGTAGGGGCGGCAGTGCATTCCAACGGCATCGGTTTTCTTTCCGGTCTGATTTAAACAAGCGGTAGCGTGGAAGGAGCATTCAGAAGGCACAGGTGTTCATATCGTTCATACTCAGCGAGGTGTTCATATCGTTCATAGGTAAGCAAGGAGAAAGAAATACAGCAAGGCGCTGAAAGTATTTATATACGGAACGGACATACAGAACTCCGCGGGCGCAGAGCGCGGCACGGAGATTCTGAAGTTTACATACTGGACACAACCACCTTTTCTATGTAAGGAAGGGAGGTAGGGAGGGATGGGAGGGGAGGCAAAGACTTATTTTTGCGCCTATACATACAGACGAGACAGTAGCTTTGATAGCTTTTTCATGACGGGGCGAGCACAGTCACTCCAGGAGTGATGTCTGTATTGACAGACCGAAACCTACATACCCAAAAATTCTCTTCTGCGTCACAAAAAACCAGTCAGCTGCGTTCCACGCGTACGTGGCAAATAAAGAATGCATGGAAGTAGAGCAGAACACTGCAAAGATGAACCGGTTTTACTCATATGGTAAAATCTGAGTTGATCATCGTAGATGCAAGTCCCATACCCGTCCCAGCAAGGTAAGTAAATATCACCACCTCTAATACTCCTCTCACAATAATGATTCCTACTCTGCTTGCTTCTGGAAAAAAAGAAAGCGTGAAACGATTCCTTAGCAAGATGTATGTATGTACAGTATACTACTTTATGCTACGCAGCTGATCCAGGCCAGATATTCAGGATCTGAAGACGTACAGGGTATCTATCTAACCATAAGAGATGCAATCTCTGCTTCAGCGTGTGTGGCAATGGCAATGGCTCCTCTCGTGCTAAGATTACAACTATGCAAGCCTCAGTCATCTTGTGGAACGCGCTAGATTTGACGGCAGATAGTTCTCTGAAATGAGTCAATTGTGACAGCATGGTCTTCGATCCAGGAGTAGGTTTCTCTACAGGGTCATCCGCCCCGCCTTTTCCTCACCGCCGTCGGCGTTCTTCTCGGTAGAGCAAGGCGCCGAGCCCGAAAAGTCCTTCCCAAAGCCCTCCTTGCCGCCCCGACCTGCTGTGTTTTCTCCTTCTCCACTCCATAAGTGAAGGCCTGTGCCAGGTACTCATTCTCGGGCTGATTCTCAATAGCTTTTATCAAAGTGTTAAGTCTGGACAGGAGAGTTGCTGAGTTTGGATTCTTGGCAACAGGAGTTTGTGCGGTAGTATTTGGTTCCTCGTGGCTAGGCAGCGTGGTCCCACTTTCCATGGGATTGGTGAGGGTAAGTTCATCTCTTCTACCACCCAATTTACCGGCTTCAATGTTGATGTATGTAAGATGGGACCATTCTCCGCCTTTGCCGATGGGAATGAGAAGCTCGCCGCGATGTTCGAGACTGTTGAATGTGTAGTCGACTAACGTCGCTCCAGGTACCTTCTCACCCGGAGGCAGTTTGTGTAGTCGCATAGCATGCGCAGGTATTTCCAGGGCAAGCTCCGTTGGCGTCCTAAGGCGATCTGTGCCCCATATATCAAAATTGCTGTCTTGTATGAACTGCTGAATTCGAGGATCACCAGGTCCCTCCGTTTGCCAATAGACAGATGAACCTCTAATGAAGCGTAGGTCTACCGTATGTTGAGGTAGCATAAAGTCGAGCTGCTTATTATGAACCAGTCGAACGTATTCGATTGAGGTCGTCATGGTATTGTTATCAAGCTTAACTCGAATTTCAAGATTTGGCAGAACTTCCATTGGCACGGGTAACCTGCCAAGGGACGGCGTAAGATGTATCTGGACGTACTCTGCAATTTTAGGGTTCGACGTCACTGATCCGAGAGGCTGTAGCAGACGGAATACACCAGCGATGGAGGATACAAATTCGCGACGTATATTGTTTAGTCTACCCAGACTTTGATCATCTTTGACAGCCTCCATTTTGGCCTGATTTGGGGCTGACCGCTTCGCAGACAATGGCCCTGGAAAGACTACGTGCCCCAAGGTCACCGAGTCCGAGTGGACAATATTTGGTTGCCAGTAGGGACTTGCTTCCCGTGGCAATTCATGAAGTTGTCGTGGGAAAGCTAGAAACTTGTTCAAGGTCCTTAATGCCTTTGCATTATCTAAAGGACTTGATGAAGACGATTTATCGCGCTCTGCTTTGACCTCTCCTGTCTTCCTTGCGTTGGAACTGCACCATCGCGACCATTGCTGATGTCTGTGTATCAATGCTAGGCCACTGCCTACATCAATTGGTACTTGTACGGTCTCGGCTTGGTTGACATTTCCGCACCAGAAAAGCCAACCTTCATCGGTGGGTTTAGGTCTCATAATGTGGCTAATCAGCCTTCGCACATCTTGCAGATCGCCGTCATCAGGCCCAAGGTAATAGATGCGTAGCTGTTGCGAGGTTAGTGTGTTCGGAGACCCAGATCCCCACCAATTTAGAACTTACATTTCCAAGTCGATTCGCTGTGAATTTCGCTTTGATGACCGTATTTGTCAACTGCTCGACCTGCTTAAGCATAGCGGTGTCGGGTTCGAAATGTAGGGCAGCCTTGTGATTCGTATTCAGGAGCTTTGGTTCAATCTCGGAAGTACGTATGTTTTCTAGTATGAATATGATGACTTTGAGTACATCAAGGCAAGTGTCGTAGTCTGACGTTACCCGCATAACTCGATCGTGTCGTGAGGCTTGGATTTTCGCGCCATAAGTCTCGGACATCTGCTTGAGAATCCCACGCTCTGCGTCACGATTAATTTGAGTTCAGTAAATAAGCAGTGGATGTGTAAGCCTACTATGATTCATTATGAGATCCAAATGTGTGGCATGCAATCGTATATCCAGTTCACCTTCCGTGGATTCATCCTGTCTAACATTGAATTGCCAACATTGTCGTAGTATTCTTTCGACCAGCATAGATTTGGCCGACAGGTGCCTGTCCAAATTCTCGTATGTGAGATTTTTGCGCATCTTTACATCTTCTCCAGGCCTTACAAGCTTAGGGGCTCTGGATTGCTGAGGGGATGGCGTCCCTGAAGTCCATGCAGATCGACTATAAACATCGCTCGAGAACTCATACCGCAAATCCAATGGGTCCTTCGGTCTGTCCACATCCGCTCTTTCAAAATACACTGCTAGCTGTCTTATTGTGAACCCGCGGCTTAGCTGCGAGGAGATTTCTGCGTGCTCGGCAGGAGAAAAGACGGCTGGGTCGCTCTTCGATTGTGCAATCCACGAATTTCTAATGCCCTCAATGTTCTCGAACACTTGATCGGTATTGGCAAGGCCTCGCTCTGCATCGATCTCGTCCACCATGTCAGAAGAGCTCAAAATATTTATCTTGCGATCCTCAGCCGCCCGCTTTGATCGAACCTCGACGGAGTCTGAACGGCCTTCCCTCGCTACACGCCCGTCATCGAGGACAAGAACCTCGGCAGGCTCCCCCAAGGCATTGAACTTAAGAGTGTCTTTGTGTCCTCTATGCAGGTGTTTCACTCCTGCATGTCCTGACGCTGTCCTCGGTACAGATCGCCCCTCCCATTTAGGGCTGAATGGATCATGCTTCCTAACAGGAGCAATCAAGTCCTCATCCAGGAGACCATCATCGCCGAGTATCGCTTGTTGCTGACGTAGCTTGCGGCTGGGGGCAAACCCTCGGAGCTGCTGCGGCGTTGTTGACAAACGATGAGATACATCTTGACGTGACCCTTTGCGAAGACTCAAGCGGAGCTGGCAACGCAGACATACAGAGGTCTCCTGCGTCAATGGTGCGAATTTAAACATTGAATGACCAGGAAGCGCCGTTGGTAAAGGTTCTGCATTTTTGTTGCTCTCACGGAAAAAGGTCTCGGCTGACCTTCCTCACTTGGAAGCTTCACAGCTAGCCCTAGCCCTAGCCCTCGACTGCATAAGGTATGGCAGAGTAGACGTTTTATCAACATGCAATTCGGGTTCTTGGACAGTAATCCAATGGAGTCTGGTGGAACAACTCGATCAATGTTCAGCAATAGAGTATATGAAGTCTATGATATTAACAGAATAAGTCTTTCAGTATCCCAAGAAAACCCAAAAGTGCCAACACCACCGCTAAGTCCACAATCCATCTATCATTACAGTCGTAATCGTCCATCAGCAGGTCTCCCGCCAAACCACCTACCCATTCCCCTACCAGAGTCAGCTCGCCCACTAGATTCGCCATTCCCGTCGACACCGCCCATCCATTTTGGCCGCTTGCCTAATTCATTGAGCCATTCCGGTCTTTCCACGCTGTCGATTGTGTTCTTCACCCTGTGGGCGAATCCTTGGAAGAAGTTTTCGTCTTCTTCCTCGGCAGCTGCCGTAGCTTCTACTAATCTTTGAGCTTGTCGCTCTTGAAACGTTGATTGTCGTGGGATGTTGGGTCGTGAGCTGGGCCCGCTAGATGGGCGAACTTGCGGTGGTCCACGCGTAATCGGACTTTGTGTTCCAGATGATAAAGGGGAAGACGGCCCGTCCAATTGGTTGGACAGTCCTAAGCGTGATGCGCCTTGTAATTCTCGCTCGATGAGTGCACGACCTTCTCGCCAACCTCCTGTCCCGAAGCCGGTTGGATTACCTTCTTCGTCGTCTTCGAGTATACCTAAGCCAAGGATATTCCTTGCCCGCCCGTAGAGATTAAAAAGCGTCGCGCAGACAGGAACTAGAATGAAGATTGGGAAGAAATAGTCAAACCCTGCACCTAGAGGTGTGAGATTGATAAGTCGGCCCAGGAAATGATAGAACGTGGTCTCCCTGTGTACCTCACGGGGGAAGAAGGTCAAAAAGTTGTAAGCCAACGGTACGGTGAGTTTGGCAATTTGCCCTGAATACCATGTCGCACTTTCGCCATAGGTATTCCGTCGTACGAGTGCTCGATTTCCCCATATTTTAACATCGTCAAAACTAGCGAGTGCGACCATTGACATGTAAAGAAGCCATAGAGAAGCAATGACCTGGCCAACAAAGCCTATCTGTGCTTTGTCTTGATGATTGTGTGACAGTATCGTCAAGCTGATGATTGAGAGCTTTGGCGCGATGTATTTAACCAGTTCAGACCATACGATGCATATGGAGGCCAGGGAGAAAATAGCGGCATGTGTAATCCTGATCGCTGGGACCATCTTAGAGTATAGAAGATAGCGGGTATAGGGCGTAAGGATACTGAGGCGCTCAAACCATGATGAGAGGGGGGAGGCCTTGCCGAAATCTAATTTCTTCGATGCGTTGGCATCTATAATAGCTTGAACATCTACTGCCTCCTGTATTAGGCGATCCCAAGCGTCAATGAAGCGGACACGCTTATGGCGGGCTCGATTTAATTTCCTGGTCAGCTCTGCAAGGTAGCGGTCGGTAATGACAGCTGGTAAAGGAAGGGTTGATCCGTGACCTGCCGCGGAGGGAAGACGAGAATCGACCACGTTCGATGCATCTGATAGATCCTCTATCCACTCCTCATGGTCACGCGACACGGCATTCTTCCTCTTCCTCAGCTGAGTGAGCTGTGCTTCTAGCTCCTCAAGTTCAATGGTTGCGTCAGTCAGCCGATCATTGACTTTCGGCGCTCGGCTTTGTATTTTCTTCAATCTCCCCGCGTTGTTGGCATTGCGAAACAGTCGTCGAGGGACGGCGACCAAGCCGTGACCCATAAGGTATATAGCCATAACCAAGCCCCAGCAGTATGCCAATCTAGCGCTTCGTTAGTCATTGGGTCCATCGAGCAAGATTATAATCCACCCTACGCCATAACCAAAGACTTGACTGAGCCACCTTCAAACCCATTTTGAAGAAAGACGTAGATGCCCCCCGCGGCGGCGCAAGCCAGCATGATGAGCTGATAGCGTCCATTTGATCTCAGGGAGTACAAGATGCGGTCTTTGGGCGTTCGGTAGCCTGAGTCCACGTACTCGCCAAGGAGGGGGAGGATCAGCCTGAGGAGTTAGCAAAGAACAGGCCAAGGGTAGAAGGTGCTCAGGCACATACCAAGTGAGAGAAAATGTAAGCCAATACGTTATTCGCCATGCCACCAGTAATACGCCATCGGGAAGCCAGATCCCTCTTGAAGCCTCGTCATCAATCCTCGAAGAAGACGCAAGATCGATGGGAACAAGAAGGATGATGCTGATGGGAAGTGCGAGGGCGAGGAAGATGGGAACGACAAGGTAGGCTGGGGTGGTACGAAGGGGTAGGAAGTGACGCAGAAGAAGCAGGACGAAGATGGAGATAAAAGCCAAGGACAATAAGGCAAAGGCATCCGACCCTATAGACGACTTCATCGTCTTGAAGGACAGGAAGCCTTTTGGCTAGAACAGTTCAAAGGTACCTGTCTATGTGTATGTAGTAGATGTATACCGAATGCGTGTGATGAAGCCTTTTCGCGCCCGGTGCTCACCATCTAGCAGGGGAGTATCATAGTAGTGCCCGGAGTAGGCCTGGCTCTAGGGTATGATTTAGGGTTCGTGACGTGGATCCCCACGGTCACTCAATATTGCGTGAATGCCCCGGTCACGGCTCCCAAAGGCCCCTGTATGGCGATAAAGTGTCGCTGGGATAGGACTGCTGCAGATAATCAGTCTCCTTTGGGTAGACACCAGCAGGAGCAGCTGCCAATGATGCTGGGGCTGGCATGTAGGGCTGACCTGATAGGGTGTAATGGAGGGTAAACGAATGAGCGGGCCGGGAAAAGGATCGCCAGCGCCTCATTTACTAGTAGTTCTAGGGTAAATCTACTGCCAGGCACCTTGGGCCTACCTTATTGCCTCCGGAACTTAAGGTAGGTAAGGTCACTAAGGTTACCTCTACAAGGGTACCTCAGGGACTAGGGACTACTCTATTACTGTACTCTACTCCCCACTACTAGCACTTATTCCTCCATCAGCAACAACCACCTTCACTCACGCTCTCCGCTCACCGAAACTATCCGAAAATCACAGCGTCTCTGCCTTTGCCTGTTTGTCGTTATTTGTCGTCCTTGTGGTCATTGCAGCCTGCGTTTGTCACTTTTACCCACATCTAGGCGATTGGTGAAGGTAAGTCCTCGCCCGGCTCCGGTTGTTCTCGCCTGTCTAAGCCTACTTGCTAGTCATACTGCTGGTACCCAGCTGACAATACTTCTTGCCCCAACTCTAGATCGCTGTGTCACATGCATTCAAAACTCTTCTCTCCCAGCAACGGAACCGGCCCTTTGTATCCTCGCACGGTCTATTCAAACCTCGGCCGTGCGCTCCGACGCCCGTGAGGCCATCGTGCCCCAGGATTAATCTCCAGAGTAGGATAACACTGACTTTGCCGTCACACCGCTTCAGCAAGGCCGAGCTATCACAGGTCCGGCAATACAAGGCTCGTCTTGCCTCCTTCCCTCCAACTCCACTTCTCTGGAGACCACATCCTCCTCTCTACCGTATCCCAACCAGCCAAAGGACTTTGCTACAGCATTTTGTGCCTGGTGCTGTGTCGCTCAAGGGTGGAAGAGCCGTCTCACGACATATCACATCTGGCTGTAGAGCCTCCACGTGGACTCCAAAGACTGGGTAATGGTCTGTGAACCAGTGTTGGAGAACGCTTGAGCCAACATCTCTTGCCCGCACAAGGTACCTTTGTGGCTTTCCACGTGGGAGCACAGAGTGTCTCGTAAAGGCTTGTAAGACTCATATGCACGAGATTACGGTCTCTTTCCACCTTGCCCCTGGTAAACCGCGGGACTTGCCTAGAGAATTGCGCTCTGAGCCTACAACATGAATAATCAGCCCGGCAATTTCCAAAACATGCCGCCTTCTCGGCCCCAGGGTAACCAGGCCTCTGGTGGTATGCAGAAGAATGGAGGTGCATCCACAGATGTCCGACAGTTCATATCCCAGCTCTTGCAAAGTCAACAGCACCAAGTCCCAATGGGATGGCAGGCCACAATCGTTCCGCAACAACGCTTAGCCTACATACACCAGATGTACGTAACATGAGCTCTAATATAAATGTTGACGTATAGAGCACTAATACTTAGAACCAAGGGTATCAGCACTAATCCTTGTCAAACCTGATATGGGCCATCAACATGCCGCCCACATAGCGCTACAATACGAGTTGGGAGAGCTACAGAAAGCCCCGGATCGCGTAAGTTCATTCACGCAATAAACTTTCAACAGGACTGAAATGAATGAAGGAAACCTACACCAATGCGATTAGACAGAAACTTGACGACATCCAACGAACTCGGCAGCAACAGGCAACTCTCCAAGAGCAGCAGTTTCAAAACTCCCAAGCGGCTCAAATGATGCCCAGTCAGCAACAGATCATGGCACAACGTATGGCGGCCCAGGGTCAAATGCAACAAAGCTTTGGGATGCAGCAGCCACTTCAGCCTGGGCAAGTTCCAGTGAATACCATGCAACCGCAACCACCCCAGCACCAGCAAATGGCCCGTATGGGTTCTGGCCCAGATATGCAGCAGACACTTCGAAATAACCAACCTGTACAGAATATGAACCGGCCAATGCAAGCGAACCCTGGTCCGCCACAATTAAGTCAACAGGAGCAACAGCAAATTCTCAATTTTGCGAATCATATGTTTCAGACCATGAGTCCTGAGGAGAGAAACAACGTGAAGAATAATATACCGCAGCAGCAATTCCAGGCTATGCTGGCACGAGGAATCAACCCAATACAGACCTGGTGCCGCAATCAAACGTTGAAAAGATTTATGGACGAGAGAGAGAGAAGACAGCGAAATGCCCAGGGGTTCCCCCTACCAGGTGCTCCTGGAATGGCCAACCAAGTCCGTCCTCCACCTCAAGTCTCTGCGGGTATTCCAGGACAGCAACCCATGCCCGTTTCAGCGCCACGGCTTTCTGATCCAGGCTTCGCTCTTGGTAATATGGATCAATTCCTAGGGCAACAGCAGGACGCCCTTCGACACCAAGAGGCTGGGCAGATGGTGGTGCCAATGAGTACTCCACAAGGCGCGCCGTCTCAAGTCCGAGGAACACCCAATCCACAGGGGCCCACCCAATTTAATCCAAATCGACCAATGCCGCCTCCGAATACTTTGCCACCACAAACCCAGCCCTTTTGGATGAACCAGCAGAACCAGCAGCAAAATCCGCACCAGACATCGCAAGTGCAAATGCAAACACCAACACAAAGTTTTAATGGAGTGCCCGGACAGTCTGCACAATTGCAAGGCCAAATGGGGGGCCTCAGCAACAGTCGCCCGCAACGAACACCTCAACAAAATCATAATATGCCAACGCTCAATCAGCCTCTGGATTCCAAAGGCCAGACGCAAAGCGACCTAACGCAAAGGTCAAGTCAACCCACTCCAAATATGAACCAGCGAAAGGTTCCCAATGGGCCGCAAGCTGCAAATGCCAATGTTCAGCAAAATTCAGGACAACAGAGACCACAAGCAACCCCTGCCCCTCAAGTACCACCCAAAGGGCCGCCCAGCTTCCCGCCCGAGGTTCGTGCCAAATTAATGGCCATGCCCGAGAACGAACGAAATAAATGGTTGATAACAATGCACCAAAGACAGCAGCAGCAGCGCAAGAGAATGGCGGATGCGAAGGGTACCACAAATCCGGAGGCTCCTTTTCAATCTGGTCAACAGAGCGGTCCAGCTGGTGTCCCAATTAGCCAGGCTAAAGCGCCTGTTAGCAATCCCACCACTTCCCAACAACCAATGAACCCAACGGCTGCCTTCAATATGCAATCTCAGGGAAATCAGCAGCAAATGCCATCGAACGGTGTCCGCAGTATGTCGTCGAAATTGGTGCAAATACCACTGAACGATCAACAAATAAGCCAAATGGATCCTTTGCAATTTCCCCCAACTATCATCAATAGGAATAGCGATCTTGGCAATTTGCCAGATGATATCAAGACATGGCGTCAACTGAAGGAACATGTCCAACGAAATGAGCGCGAGTTGCCTCCAGGAAGTTTATACAAAGTTCTAGGCCTCCAGAGTATCCATTATCAGATAAATGTGAACATGTTACAAAGAAGAATTCAGCAAAACCAAACACAGCCGCAAGGCAGCACAGGCACTGCTCCTGTGGGCCAGATGATGCCCCAGCAATTCAACCAGCCGGCGCATGGCCCAACTGCGTCCGCACCAACTCCGCTCAGATTCCCAGCACTACCGGAGCCCACTGCACAGGAGATTCAAGGGTTGAGAATGACACTTCCATCACACATGAGAGCGCTTGGCGACGATCAAGTTCGTGCAATATTCATGAGGCAGAAGCAACAAGACTTCTACAAGACTCCTCAAGCTCAACAGGCTATCAAGGAGCAGCAACACCAACAGCAGCAGCAGCAACAACATCGGAATGCTCTACGAGTCCAGAATATGGACGGGCAAAGAAATCAATTCACAGGGGCGCCCAATCAACCGGGTCAATTGCAACAGGGGCAACAAGCTCAAGTTCAAGCGCAACAACAGGGTCAGCCGAGAAGCCAGCCCCAACAACAGCCTAGGCAAAACATACAGCCACCGAAGGCGGCTGCAGGACCTGTGTGGACAAGCGGTCAACCTGATGTGTCAAAAATGAACCAAAAGAGCTTGAAGCGTACTAGCAGTGAGGATGTAATTGAAGTACCTGATCCTAAGCTTGCACAACAACAACAACAACAACAGAGCCGGGCCCCCAACTCCAAAGCTGGGCAAGCGCCCCTAATGATGCCCGGTCAGTTGACACGGGAACAATTCGCAAGAATGACACCCGAGCAAAAGTCGGCGGCGCTACAACGGCATTTGCAAAGTCAGGCAGTCCAAGCCGGTCAACGTCCAAAGGCTGCGCAGGCAAGCGGACAACCTGGTCAACATCCAATGACTGCGAATAATGCCAACAAGAACAGTGGAGTGCCCACTGCTACGAGGGATAATCGCTATGGCCAGTTGATGCAAGAAGTAGCTCAGACGACTTCCAAACGACAAGAAGTTCCCATGAGTCCAAAAACCAGAAAACAAATGATTGATAGATTGAGTGAAAAGATGTCTCAAATGTTGAAGAATGTCGAAAAATCCCTTCCTATGTACCTAAACTTGTTCAAGGATGAGAACCATGCCAAAGAGTTACTGCGAATTGTGAGTCCCTCCTTAGCTAACAGAATCATTCTATACTAACGGCTCCTAGCGGCATGTTCTACTCCAGCAAGTTCGAGATTCAAATTTTAGCATGCCCGTTGACAATTTCACCATGACCTTAAAAGAGCTGGATCAGAGTGAAACCAAAATGCATGAGTATATTGCTCTCATGATGAAGACAGTAGGCGGCCAAGCACAGAATATGCGGCCCCAGCAATTGAATGCTGCCAACCTACAGCAACAACAAGAAGCGCTTAATCTTCAAAGAGCTCGTTCTGTACAGAAAGTCCATGCCGACAACAGCAACCGAGCACCTGCTGCGCCTACGACGTCCCAGCCGCCCTTCGCATTTGGAGCACAGTCTCCGCACGGCATTCCCGTCTATGCAAAGACTGAGCTCACTCAAGAGAAATTGGTCTTGCCGGAAAAGAAAAAGAGAAGAATCAACGCAGCGAGTCCAGCGACTCCTGCTCAAACGCAAGCTGTTTCCACGGTAAAATCATCACCAGGCCCAAAGATTGAGTCTCCTGAAGCGCAGCGAACGCCAGCAGCGCCGTCTGTGATTAAGTGCCCCGTACCAGACTGTCAGAGTGGTGCAGCCGGATTTGCCAGCAGGGAAGACCTTGAGAAACATACATTCGAAGCTCATGATCCCACACATAACATCAAAGATCCGCTCGACGCTGCCAGATATGCCATTGAGAGTCTCCAGATAGCTCTGAACGTCGATGAGAACGGGAAGCCTAAGCCGGCACCACAAGAACCCAAAGGCGAGAATGTAACCCTACAAGCTGCACCGATGAAGACAACAGTATCTTCTCAAGGCTTCAAGCAAGAAGCTGCGACTCCAATGAGCCGGAACCCTACACAGACAGGACCCTCCCCATCGTCCAACTTACTGAAGACCCCTCAGACTGCAGCCAACGTCAAGACTCCAGCGTCCGAGGCGAAGACGGTGGTTAAAGATGCAGCGGCTGCAGCAACAAGTGCACCAGCCGAAACGAAAGTGCTTCCACCAGCCGCGCCAGATCCATGGGCTAATAGTCACGTAAAGCCCGAATGGTTCAAAGAAGTCTTTGGCGGAGTCGCCGATCTCAACCGTCAAATTCCCATGGACATCGTAAAAGACTGGTTCGATCGAAATCCGCTTACCCCGCCAACAAGCCCTTCCAGTGGCTCTGCCGAGAAGGACAGTCCGCACAAGAGCGATATAAGCACTAATGATGAGCTCGGCATCAAGCTAGTCGCTACCGAAGACCAAGACTGGGTCATGGCGGATTGGTTCGATGATAGCCTGCAGGACGACTTGGCCAACTTGGAGATACCTGATATAATGGACATGGACTGGGACACGGCGTTTGGTAAAGTTGACGACGAAGAGAATGGGGGGAAGGGCAAGAAGCGAGACGCTAATGAAACGAGTGACGAGTGGTTGAGAGCCTGGGCCCCAGAAAAATTGGAGAAGCCGAAGAAAGGCTTGGGTCAGAATCGGTGAGACGAGCGAGCATAAAGGACTTAGACTGGAGTTTGAAGGATTTAAGAGGAATTGGGCGTCATGAACCTGCTATCACTTGCTAACGATAGGTTATACATGCATTTCAAATCTAGAGAAGAGGATAATTTAGCGATGGCGCTTAGAGAGGTTCGCGGGGCACAATGTACACATGCTTAGCCATGCACGATATGTTTTCAGTAGAGTAATGACTTTCAAATGGAATTCAAGCATTAGATCAAATAACAGCGAGGAATCTTATTTCGGTTCTCTAGAGTTATATTCTCAATTGGAATCCTTTCCATTTGAATATTACTGATATCTGCAAATAAAGTAGTCCCTTGTCTGCATCGTTCTATACTCCATACATGAGAAGAAGGCGTCCAATCATATCCCAATATTCTCTGCTGTCAGCCGCGCCAACCACTCGATAACAACTCGATCCAAGCCGCGTTGAAACGTCTTTCTATCTCTATCCTAGAATAGAACAGACTTCTAGACTTTGCAGACAAAAATCTTACCAACTCCTCCCTCACCATTTAGCGGCTTTACCCAGTGCCAAATTTCCTCGTCGCGATCTGTGTTAACCGGCATGATTGACCAGCCTCCTCGGGTCCAGCCATGTTCCTCAACCGACGAAAGACTGTCTCGGCAGATTCTGCGGGGAATGCATAGGTACCCAAGTGCCACCATGCGGAACTGTGTTAATCGCAGTGGGAAGAAGGTCTACCTAACCCAGGGGAAGTTGGCCAAAGGGTTGTGAAGTACAGGATGCTGTTGCGGTTTTAGGTTACTAATACCGTGGCGGGATGTTGAGGATGTTCTGGTAAGAAGCTTAATGGACGAGAGCTCAGAATGCTGATAAGGTCCCCGTTTTTGTCGCCGCCTTCTCTTGCGCCTCTTATCGCCCTTAATCCCGCGATTTGCCTGAGGAATGGTTGGCCATAAGCCCGAAAGCCCGCCTTCTGAGGTCGTAAGTTTATCTCTTCTAACATCGAATCTAATAAATCCTTCTATGAATGTTCTATAGGCTCCTCAGCAAGGAGAGCCTCGTTCTTGCGCTTTCGGATGCATGCCCTAAGCGGAGGGCTTACGATATCGTTGAAAAGGAAGGTGCCATAGACCAGTAAAGCAAAGCCGACAATCTGTAGCCATTTGAACGTCTCCCAACCCAGCCCAAGCGAGACAATCCAGATAAAGAGGGTGCGGCACGTGTCAATGGTAGAGCGTGCGGTGGCACTGACACTGCGGGTGACTGAGAGGCCGAAGAAGTTGAAGCCACCAATGCTGATCATGATGAGTATGGAGGACACGGCGATGGTTCTATAGTGTGTGATTTCCCTCCAGCCCTCTTTGGCGTCAAAGTAGCCGTTTCTTCCCTTTTCTGTTCTTCCAATTGCGAAATGCAGGATGATCATGCCTAGAACTGTCACGATAAAGCCGAAGACTCCCTCCCATCCTACGACTTTGAGAGGCTCCAGTGCGTATTGTTCCAAAATCCATTCTTCTAGCACGAACTGCGTTGCCGTGAATATTTGTGCCGCAGCAATCATAAGAACCCCAATAATGGTGTATAGCGCTTCGGATGTGTGTGCCTGGACCTTTATGTCCTCCACCATAGCTCGGACTGCAAGCAGGCCTGTCTGGACGTGTGACTGCGGTTCGGGCTGCGCTTGTGGATTTGGTGCTATGGCGCCTGCTAGTCCAACAAGTGCAACACCCAGAACTACGATGAATAGTGCTGACCATTGATAGATGTAGAGTTTGCGGTGGAGGAAGAGGACGCTGAATAAGCCAACGAACAATACCAAGGCTCCACGGGTCATCTGGTAGATACTGGCAGCCACAAAGAGTAGTCCGACATTCATCAACGTAGTCCCTGTAATATCGCAGCATGCAGGTAGAGCCAGGAGTATGACCCTCCAACCCACTAACTCTTTCCGCCCTTCAGCATTCGCAATAAGTGACTTTGCGACAGGATTTGCAGCTTCGAGAGCAGAGAAGGATCGTTCCATATCTTCGTCGTCTTCATCCTCTGATTCTTCACCCATGTCACGACCATTCACTCGTTCATAGCCACCATGTAGGAGTGGTGCAATTTTGATCACGTAGCGCTTGTAAAGATAGAATCCAAAAACGACGAGCCAACAACCCATTTCGCCGATGAACATTTGCGCACTAGCATGGAGTCAGTAGGTATTATAACACAAAGTGAAGAATAATCACGTTTGTATAACGGGCATAGAGAAGCGCCTTATCTCGTTTGGGTCTGTCGAGTCGCAGTTGGCTACGCATTGGAGATCCTGTAACACGTAAGCTGGGTCCAAACAAAGACTGAGGCTTTGGCGCACCTGGTATTTTGACAACAATGTATTGCAGACTCCTGTGAGCAGCATCATGGCTACCAGGAAAGGAATCATGACCTGTTTCGCCATGGTTGGATTGAATACGTCGCGCTGTGAGATCTTGGGCTACGGGCAGAAGAGTCCTGCAGCTTCGGGAGAGACGCTGTAGAGAAGTCTGTTATACTGATAGAGCAGTCATGCGAGGCAGAAAGGAACAGTGTTGTGCTCTTGTGGTTATATCAGCTGGTTCTTGGACGTTGTTGATGACGGGTTCTCTCGGCGCCTCGGCCCGGATAAGACTTAGCGGCATTCGAGAACAAAAGCACGTGAACAAGCATCTAGCGTTGTTGTTCTTCACTCTGATTATCTGAAGAAAGTTGTTACCTAGGTAAACCTTGCAGAATGGCTTTGCTCATATGCTAAAAAGTGACCCTGCTAAGTACAGAGGGTAGTACCAGCCACGCAAACAATGCAACAGCCCCATTTATAGCCATTTGGTACACCAAGATGCAGAAACGACTAGTGGTGTCAACTGCTCATCTCGAGGTCATTTACCAGTGTTCCTCTTAAGCCTAACAGCCCAATCGCAGCTTTACCCCGAACAGCGCTACTTGTTAGACCACTGACATCGTCACGCCCTCTGCTACGCTCCTGGCTGTCTGGCGGACTACTTGTCTGCTGTGACAACGCGTGCGTGGCGTGACGTGGTAATGCAGGAGTCCTGAAGACGTCATCACGAATAGCCTTGTCTGGACTGTTGCTTACAGAGCTTGGGGGGGAAGATGGAATCTGCGTAGGTGCAATCGTACGCGCTGAATAGGCTGTCGGGCGCAGAACTGGTGCTGGAAGGAGTTTGGGTAATGAAGGCTGATCATCTGGGCCAAAGTTGGAATCTGTAGATAGCGGTGGATCCTCACTTTCATCCCTGGAGGTTCGCAGTTGGGAGAGAGGTATGTTTGTCTGATTCGTCTGAACTTTGA
Organism: Cladonia squamosa; assembly: GCA_947623385.2. Lineage (NCBI taxonomy): Eukaryota > Fungi > Ascomycota > Lecanoromycetes > Lecanorales > Cladoniaceae > Cladonia > Cladonia squamosa. The sequence goes on from OX392382.1 coordinate 93,682, forward strand.
AATGTGCAAGCCGTAATCGTAGACGTAGCGTTTCGGCATGCTGTCATTGTCAGCTGGGTATCTGAAGGTTGCGGGCTTGAGAAAACCCACCCGGCTGATCGTAGATGGCGATGGCTGGGTCAACTCCGTGGCTGCCGTTTGCTGAGATGCCATTGTATCATCGGGATCAAAATCCAGTCGAGATGACATGGAATCCTTGTAGCTATTTTGTGAATCTCCCTCTTCACTTTCGTCTGACCACACCGTAGACTCTAAATTGGGCGTGGGGATGACCGGGCGAGCCTTATTGAGTAACATTATCAGCGGCCTATGCATAGACTATTCAAGATGGAGCATACATCATCTTGGGGGCTCCTGGCTTTAAGGGTACTCGCCGAGCGCGCAGGCGATGTACATACGCGAGATGCCGGCTGGCCAACTTCCGCGTCCTCGACCTCGTGGATCTGCCTCTTGTGGCTGGTCGGGTCCTTTCTCATGATGTTCATTGTAGAGAAGGCACCGAAGGTATTGAGAGGAAGATCAACAAGAGCGGGTCTTGCAGGATTTGCTTGTGCCATTTCCCGAAGCTAGTATATATCTCCCCACGGATTCTTCTGTAGCAGATGCTCTCAAGTCTTTTGCCAGCGCCAGTTTCACACCTTCACATGTATGAAAGCCGGGTGATTGGTAAATAGAATGCTAGACGTTGCGGCGTTAACTAGTATGAGGAGCAGATGCGCGGTCAATTTAACAATGCTGCAAACGAATACAGAGTATAGATATCCATTTAGCGCGTATTGGAATATATAGAGTAAACACGACTCATGGCTCTCGCGTCTGTACATCATCAAAGCTCCACTCGCGAGGGACACAGTTCGGTGAAACGTTTTCCCATCGGACACAGCTGAGTCATCAAACAATCTTGGCGCCAAGTGTTCTTCCTCCGCCTTGTCTTCTATTATGTGCTCCATATGACGCGATTGCGATCCAGGTTGGCGCAATATGTATGCCCCTACGATACATCAATATGTGCTTCTAAGGGAGCATATGACGGCGGGGTAGGTCTCGACGGTTGGTCTACGTCTATATCTCATTTCTCCATTCCACATCCCAGCGTGGGTCTTCCAGTCAATCGAATGATCTGCAAGCCCAGGTGCCTCATTCGGCGACTGCAGGATGACACACTTTGAGATAAGTGCACGGATAAGTGACATGCACAGACACATGTCATGGGTTCATCAGTTTAGGAGGAACCTCCAGACAGTTGAGTGGACAAGACTGTCAAGCTAACTTCCAAAGAGCCCCAATGACTGATCACTGCGCGACTTGACAGCCATGAAAGACCCAAGGATTGAAGATAAAGATAAGATTGACTTACTCAAATCGGACGGGGGATAAGCAGATATGCATCATTACCCCCCCAGTATTAAATACTGCCATCATTTCAGCTCAAGGGGCTGAGAATCAGACGCCAGCAATTGAACATCCTGGGGCTATCACACTCTTGTGATACGGTTTAAAGAAAACTGATCGCAGTTTAAGAACATCCAAGAAAGTATCGGTGTGGTATGCTACAGAGCGGAGAAATGAGACCCTTTCATGGCAGGCGCAAATTCAAATAATTTCCGTGTGAATTGTGTGCATCGCTTATGTGGATGCTGCACCTTCCATTGCAGTATCGATGTATATTCTCCATACACAAGTCCCAATATAGTCTCTGGCGTCATCGAGCGCAATGCACGAGCAAATCCGGGGACCCGCTTACATTGGACAGAAGCAGTGTGACCTCGAAGCACTCTATGAGTTCTTGGGAAGCTGTCCGAGTTGGTCCGCGAACGCGACGTGATATATGGGGCTGCTCATCCTCTCAGTTTCCGCTTTTCATATAGGCGGCCAACTTTACCTTATTGTGAAGTCGAGGAATGCGGAAAGCGTTGAAGCCGCACTGTTCGACGCTCTCGTTAGCTGAGGAGCCCAGGCTTGCCAATTGTCAAGGTCTTGCCCGCATGTGGAGCCTCTCTGCCTAACAGGCGAAGTACTCATTGTCTCTTATCTTTCAGTCCTTCTTGAATTGTTCCACTTCAGCGGATTTGATTGCTCTTGACGCAAGCCACGGACATCGACGTTGACAGGTCAATAGGTGCAATCTCTGGGGAATATTAAAAAGTGCGCAGACACGCCCTCGTGGGCGTCAAGTACGGACAAAGAGAGACCATGGGTGCTACCAAGGACAGCTCTCCGTTGGAGAAGACTTCTAAGTAGTGGTGTCGTCGGCGTTCATGCCATGTCTTGGATCGAACATCAAGATCAAGATGAAGATGAAGAATCATTCAGCAGAATAGTGACTCTCTGCTTCGCACCAAGCTCTCAGACATCTTCGTCCTGAATGGCCAGACAGAGAACCAGAAGACGTCAAATTTGACACAAAGTTCTACGGAAATGGCGCATCTCCCCTAAGCCTCACCCGACGGTATCCATACCCCTTCTACGACTATTCGCTATTCATACTCCGAAAGCCATCTACGCAAGCGGCGTCCGGTCAATATGGTGCCTCTTTTGCCACAAAGTTATCCTACGTGGTGGCCGCCTTTGTTTGTTGCTACCTACAGTGGTACGCCCAACACGATGCGCCCAGTATGTCTCTACTAGATGCTTTCCCGCCCGAAAAAGAGAGACGAGTTGTGCCTTCTCCAGCAAACTTCCTGCCAAGTCTGCCGGTGAAACCTCATGCAGAGCTATTGATATTCCTGCATGAGGTCCTTTGTTGCAAGGCATCTCATCTCAGCTCGGATCGCTCACTACCAACGGATGATGGACGTGCGATCGTCAAATCGCTCATCGTGGTCTTACTTCCTAGTATTCGCGCGAGATGAAGCTGAAGAAAGACAATGATCGACAAAGCGGCTCGACCAAATATTTCCCAAATACGAAAAATGCGGAGAAGGCGCCAACGCCTTGGCCAAGCTTTAACGGATGTGCGACGAAACGGCCAGAGCCGGGACGTGATTCGCTCGCATCACCAGCTTGAATTACAGACACTTGGCAGACGTTGGTAGCAACCCCTGTTTGGGTTGCATCTCTGACATGTTTAAGATTTGATTGGAGATACTGCGACCACGATGTGGTATCACAATGGTACCACCGCTGGAGGACATAGGCGATCAAAGGATTTCGTTACCTAAGATCTACAGATCTAAATCCTTACAAACTTATTTTCGTCATTTTGGCCCCGTTGCTGCCGTTGCCCGGTACGTGCCGAACCTAGGGAACTGTCAACTTGGTGGAGCGCCAATCTGGCCTTTTTGGGTGACCTCACTCCTATAGTACAGTCTAACCGTCCTCAATCTGTTATACCTTGTTAGATGGTGTCAATCTCCTTGCTCTAGCCATTAGCTAACCGAATCACTAACCGAACTTGTGTGGTAAATGCTATTGACCTAGCACACTAATTTCTTACCAGCGCTTCCGGTGAATCGATAATCCTGAATGTCATCCGACTACTGTTCAGACGACGTGCTATCCTACTCTAGAGATCAGGCTGAGAAAATGGCAGAACAAGGGCACCTCGCGATGCCTGCAACCTCTGATGAGATGTATGCAGCCTCTCGTTAATCGGGACGTGGTGCTTGCGTTCAAAATCGAATTGCTGCAGGATCTGAATATTAGCGAAGGAAGCTGGGGGAATGCCTCAAAGTCAAAGCCGCTGGCGGTATTTCCCATGAAATGCCGCTGTCATAATAAGATTATGGCCCCTGTCCGCGGCTGATCTCACTAAGCCTCCTGCATTGCCGACTTATGGGGTACATGATGCACGCTAACCCTGCGTCAAGAGCCATAACGTGGGGCTACCGATTCGTGTTCATTGAAGATTGCATGACCTGCTGACGTAGTTATCCTCCGCAGACTTCTGATGCATGCAAGAGCGCGATACGGATATTTTCTGCTCGCACTTTGACGTCCTGTCTGCGGCGATGATGTCGTTGAAAGATTGCCGAAATCTACAAGGACCGGAGCCGAAGGTCAACGTGCTGGATGGAATTACTGGGAACTGCAATTGCAACTAGACAATCCGCCTGGCCACCTTTTCTGATACTCTCTGGGATTCTGTTTATGAAGCTACTATCCGGCTTAGACCGCGTGAACCCCAACGATCAACAAGCAATCTCTCTAATGGGCCGTATGATCGCCTTGTAACCCACCTGCTTGAAGATGACACGGAGAGACAGCCGTCGCACTTGGCTTGCATATCCTTGGCAGGCCGTTGTTTGGAGAGCTAAAGTAGCTCCAAGGCTCTCAGGCGCAGGTCTAGCATGTGCTAGGCGAGAGGCTGTGGACGCACGATACAATTTGCGGATAGGCGAATGCCTTCAAGCCTTCCAAACAGGTCATAGATGCCAGACCAGGGGAATTATTCTATCATCTTGCATGGTCACTGCACCACCTACGTCGGCTTCCCGCCTGACAAAATTCAGTTCGGGACGAGTACAGCCAATACTTTGAGCCATTGACGCTTGGTGCTCATTTTGTGGATGAGAATAGTCGTTCTCGCGACACATGCCCCTAAAATTTGACTTGGATTTATCCCAACCTCCTCGTTCTACCTGTTTACAGACGATTGAGTGCTGATCATGCAACGGCTCAGAGATCGCAATGACGCTCTCTTGATGCGTTGGAATCATTTGTGAATGGTTTCCAAGATGGTGGCTTCTTCCGGTTGATGCGCACCTCTCCTATCAGCAACATGAGCTTGGATACACGGCAAGGCCAAGTTAGATGCTGCCGTCCTTGTCAAGAGAAGACCGCTACTAGTCCTCTCAAATGTCTATAAGAAGGCTGTCCTCCTCCCCCATCTTTCATCCTCATCAGCTCTCATCTCAACAAACAGTCAACAACTTCCAACCAACCTTCCAAAAATTTCAAAAATTTCAAGACCCTCGTCTTCCAAACACTCAGTCAAAATGCAATTCACATCAATCGTCGCTGTCCTCTCCATGGCCCTCGCCGCCACTGCTCTTCCCAACGCTCTTCCCAATGAATCACCTGCACCTGCACCAGTCTGTTCTCAAAGCACAGCAAATGCCTGCTGCAACGCCTCCGGAGGACTTCTCGGCCTCAGCTGCCTGATTCCAAGTTAGCTGGCCCATCAAATGTACCTCTACTATAAATATATAGTACTAACCAGGCATCGTCAGTTCTTGATTGCGACTTGAATGGTGGAAAGTTGGCTTGCTGCCCAGTCACCCAGACGGTTGGTTATCCCACATCTTCATTTATTAAAACCACTTACCAACATGATTCAGGGCCTCATCAACCTCAACGCTGGCTGCATCCAAGCTCTATAAACAAGAACCGACTCCATTGATCCGCCAACTCCCTGCAACCACTAGACAATATCTCTCAGGCGAGCAATGCGGAGGATGGGTGTTTTCAAGCCCCAGCATAGACAAGAGTTATTGGGGTCTTCTTGAAGCCCAGTATTACAGTCAACAATACTTTTCCTATGTAATGTCTTTTCTCCGGACCTGGCCAGTCTGGAACGCGTTGGCTTTTTCTACTTATGGGCAGCCTTAATGTATGATAATATAGCCATGGGATCGATATTGGTCGGACAAGGATATCACATAGCTGGCTGCTTCAGGGTAGTGCGATAAGTAAAAAAATATACAAAATTTACATGTATTATCAGTTCCTTGTGCGAGTGAATACTGCCTACTCATTCATACATTGAATTTACTAAGAGTATTAATAAACTTCACCACCGACAACATCGAAGATATTGAGGGGTCGAGCAGCCACTTGTTTGAGGACAAACCTATGCTTCTACAGGATATGCGGGGTGGGGTAAGAGGGCCGTCTCAAAACGGAAGCAGTTAGCGAAATCACTAAAATTAATTTAGAGAGGTGTGGAGACGAGTTGGCGATAAATATTGCCACATAAAGGCGAAGCCGCTTCCTTTCCACATCCCTTAACAAGGTTATTCCATCGTAGCATTATATCTATCAATGTACTTCATTATATTGTAATTAATCCTAACAAGAAATCCATCATCCTTTACCCGGCTTTTGTTCAAGGAGTAGAAGAGAAGCGAGCGATACGAGAAGGCCATGGCGATAAATCACCTGGAGCATTTCTAAGCTGCTCTAGTAGAGTGGTAGGCTATGCCGCCAAATTCATTAGGTTTAGTTACGAGCCATGTCCAGCCCCTGAAGAAAGTTAGAGCTCGCTTAGAAACCAAGCCATGGAGCATCTGTTGCTGCAACCACTATTGCTTGTGAGTCCTCGTGATGTCTTCGAAAAAAGGGTCCAATCAGAGAACTGTCGGTGGGTTTTCCATTCCTAGAGCTCATGCCACGTCTTGTTCAGTTGTAATAGGATATTGACTGTGAACCTCTTCCTCACCAGACCATAATATCGTCCATGCCTGAAGGACTCGTAGAGGGAAAAAGGCGTAAAACAAGTTGCTGACTTCCTGTGAAGTTAGACGGCAGAAGGACCAGCCCTCCATAAAAGTCGCTAACAACCAAGTCGAGGCCCCGAGTCTCGACATTGTTGACGACGAATTCCTGCATATTGTTGGGGGAAATGGTGAATCACGCTCATAGGAAGGTTCATGAGCAGGTAGAGATGTCGCACAGCGGGCCTGAGGAAGGACAATACGTAGAAAGGGCAGGCATCGTTAGAGGACATGCAACAAAATGAATGAGTCAATATTGAATATCTGAAATCAAAACGCAAAGCCTTGACAAAGGAAATTCTTCTCGGATCGGAACGACTTGCACATCGATTCAATGCGCATAGAAGGTCGTCTAAGCAAGGTCTATTCTGTCCTTGCCTTTACCCGCCTGTCTCGAAGTATTGTTAAATTAAAAAGCAGTAGCTCCAACCCAATAGCCTCCTCTGTAGCTCCAGAGCCTGAGCGTACACCAGGGTCTAAAGGCTGCAGCAAAGTCGCTGAGACGAACTGTACCATGACCCCGAATGATACTTGCAATGCATTAGTAGAAAGCTCCGCCTAGGAGCCATAGCGGTTCGTTTCATCAGTGGGTGCTATTGATGACTATGACATGCATGAGACATACGAGGTATACTTTAGAAGGAGTTAGATGCATATCCGCTCTCTTGGAGGGGGAACATGATCCCTTTAACACATCGCGTTTGCTGGGGATCATTGCAGAGGTTTTGCCGGCGCCAAAGTCTTGGCGGTCCGGGGGCTTCAAATCTCGTTCATTTGTGATTCTCCCCTTACAACTGATGTATCGCCTGGGCAACAAGACATCCAACCTGCCCGTCATAAGGGTCCCGTATTTTGCATTGTGGTTGATTCAAAGTTAACGAAGAGACCCGCGCTAGTATAGATGTGTGGAGATATATCTTCTCCAGAGGCGTTGAGGCGTACAGGCTGATACTTAGTCTTGTGAACTAAGAGTGCGCCATTCTCTAAGTCTTTCAATCCAGATCCAGATGGGACCAGTAAAGAGCTGGGAATGTAGGGGTATCAGATAAGGCCAGCAGAGATAACTCTATTCTGAATGATACACGAAGATTAGCCATCTTCAGACAATGGAATTCGACAGGAGATCTGTACAGACCTGCCAATTTTGTGGAGAAGCGCAAGATCTTCACTACACCGTACCATTCTTTTCCCAGGGATCTAGCGATTGAAGCCCCTGTCAGTTGCTTGAGGAATCGCGCTCATTACCCCAAAGCGCGCGATTGCGCTCTTGCCTGCGGGTGTCGCTTCAACATGAGATACGCGACAACAAAGACCTCAAAGTCCTCTGGGTTTCTTTCAGACAAGGATTGTCCTGCGAGATTCATTGTAGTGGTCCAGGATACGTTATGCATGCGGAGAGAGGTAGTTGAGGCAACGACTTATTGGGTCCCGCTGTAATGCACGCCAACTCCAGCATATATTTCGCTTACGCATTCCAGCATAAGCTCCGTCACTATACCTGCATAATGAGTAGGATTTGGCGACCGTCCTTGACAGGCGTTCGTCTTTGAGACAACCAAATATTTGCTCATCCTCTCCAAGAGTTTCAAGAGGTCATGCTTTAGTCGATATGGCGGGTCTTCCTCCAACCAGTAATGTCACTTACGGCCTTTAGCGAAGCAGGAGTTGGAAATACGAATGCCAGCTCAGCGTCTAGTTGTGGTGGGTCAATCAACTCGCAGGCAGTCTGCTCTCTCCGAGATACTGTGAAACGCCCACACGATTGTTGATACTGATATCTGGCTTTGCCATTACTTAAGACGAAGATCGCATAACCGTTGAACCTCTGCGCTAAACTCGATCACGGGTGTGAGTTAAGACGCATCCCTTGTATCTCCTCTGTCTTAGTAAATCGATATCAGCAGATGACGCCCGGGTAGACACAATGTCCGAACTGGTGTAATCATTTTATTGCAACATACACAAGATGCTGCAAAACCGAAATGTGAGCCTCGAAATATCCTATGTAACTTGACTAACTTCTGCTTTAGCACCCTAATCCCAAAACCGAAATATTAATCATCCAATTCCATTCGACCAAAGCTCCGAAATAATAAGAAAAACTCCTGCTATGGCACTGACACTCCCCAAAACGATATCATCACCGGCATTATGTTGGCTCTAAGAATCAGCAATACGGCCCGTATGATGGAGTTCGGTTTGCTGCCGCTCTAATCAGCGAAGGACGGTCTTCTCGTCCTTGGCCTTTCGATACTGCATATGCCATGGCAATTCCTCCTTCGCTGGCTTCTTGCTTTGACTGACCCGTGAGGACCCTTTGGCCTTTTCTTTGCTGGGGTGGCCGGTGCTCTTCTCGACCGTTGTGGGGATTCCAAACCCCTTGCGTTTTGGATCATATTTGGGGTTCGAAGAACCTTCAAGTTTGTTTGTGGTAATCTTCACCCCAGATTGAGACTCCCGGGGCAGTATGGAGGATTTGTTACTGGATGAGTTTGCTGTGGTGTGTGCCCGCCTCGTGTCTGTAGTATTTGTGGACGTTCTCTCCTTGGTCTGTTCATCCGGTTCCTGGGGGGCGACGCTTGCTGTCGGGTTTATCATGTGTAGCACCAGTCGAGTTTCTCGTCGTACGCTTTGGTTCAGTTCCTGCTGGGTTTGTTGAGCTCCCCTTGGCTTGTTTGTCTGCAGCGTCCGGTTGAGACTCGATGTACGTTTGAGAGTGTTCCTGGTCAATTGATTCGCCCTTCGTGTGGACTCGTTGAGAATTCGTTGATTTTTTCGTAGTATGCTTCCGTTCAGTCCCCGCCGGTTTCGCTGAGCTCCCCTTAGCTTGTTTGTCTGCCCCATCCGGTTGAGGGCCGACGTATTCTTGAGCGTCTCGCAGCTTTCTAGAGTCATTATTGGTATGCACTCGTTGAGTACTTTTGGACTTCTTCGTCGTAGGCTTTCGCCGAGTTCCCGCCGGCTTTACTAAGCTCCCCTTGGGTTGTTCGTCTGCAGCGCCCGGTAGAGATTCGACCCAATCGCCAATGTATCCCAGCCCGCTTGATTCGCCCTTCGTGTGGCCTCGTTGAGAGCTTGTTGGCTTCTTCCTTTCTTTGTCATTGTCATCCAGACGATCACTGGAGCTCTCCGTGCCTGTAAAAATCCCCGCGGCATCGTCTGAATAGTAGGCATGTTCATCAGCCTCCTGGTCATAATCTTGGTATTCAATAGCCTTCTTTGGATGAAGTGGCTGCTCTAGGCGAGCACGATGCTCGTCATACGTCCTCGAATGATGCTTGAGCTTGCTTTGCTGAGTGGGATAGTCGTAGGCGTCAAATGGTTCGGGTTCGGAGCGTTGTCTGCGAGAGGTATGTTTAGGTAGAGGCAAAAGTTCACCTGGTGTAGTCCAGGTTTCTTTGACTAGGATTGGTGGAGCAGGATGCACTAGGACCGAGTGGATATGTACGGGCTGCATTACAACGGGATGTGATGGTTCCATAAATGGTTGTGCAGTACGCTGTGGTGGATAATAAATCGGAGGAGCATACCCTTGGAAAGGATAAGAAGCCATTTCGTGCCTCAGTAGGTAAGGGCTCAAAAAGGCTTTAAAATTCTCACTTGAAAGCAGAGATCGGCCTGAACAGTAGCAAGGAATTTGTTACGTTCGAATTTTCCAGAAGTACTTTCGGTTGGTGTGAATGTTGAGGAAGGCAGAATGCTAACATGGTGGGTGGTGTTAGGCAGCAGATCTCTTGTGTACGGCCGTAAAACAGCAGTTGTTCCCTTCCGATAGGTGGATTAGCCTTATTTCAGGCGCGAGGTGCAGCTGTTTCGTTGTAATTGAACCAAGACCTTCGGAACATATCATATCCGCTGCACCCACACAAGCAGCTGCTTAAGGGTAACGGTTCTATGGTACGGCCGTCAGGACAGGTGTATCACAAGAGTATAGTTGGCGATGGCTGTTGTTCCAGTGTATTCACACCATCATTCATTTACTGAGTCCGAAAAGGCTTTCGAACCTAAAATCACCCAGCATCTCTTGATCAACTAACGCTTCGATATTCATTCTACTGCGCCATCGCAATGTAGGAATCGGTGTCGACCTCAACGTTGGAGCCACCAAGTTACAACCATACTGTCTATACAAATAAATTCCGATCTTTCTCCAATAATTCCGTAACTATTCAATCCGCCTCCTTCAGGACCCTTTGACCGTATCTGCAATTATTTCGTATCTTTATTTCAATGTACGTTATTTCGCAATTCACTCGGCTACGGAGTCAAGTTAGCCATAGATCCTCCACGCTTGACAACTAGGGCTTCGAGCTGCATCTGAAGCCTCTCAAAGCGCTTGTTTGAGGTGTCACTGTGTCCCTAACCTCATAAATGACCAGGCGAAGGGCAACCTTGTTGACTACTTGACTACTGAGGGGCCCAGGTTAGGCGTTTGTTAGTAAGGAAGGAAGTCCATGGAGCGTTACCGGGGTTTATTATCGGGTATCGGAATCTGACTAGCCATTTGAAACCCAAAACCAGCTTCCTTGATGAAGTAAAAGCCATTAGATTAGATGTACAGAAAGTTTATTATTATGATAGCAAACCAGCCCATATGAATACTTAGAAGTCTTTCCGTTCCATGAAAACAAATACCTTGCATAACAAAGTCTAAACATACCGAAAATTACCGCTGAATCCATGTTGCACACCACCCAACGCCAGCTAATCAAGTGCTTATGTGGCGAGTGACCGCCAGCTATGCTCTCCAGGGTCTCTAGCCCGTGAGAAAAGTGCTAGTGCTTGGCCTCTAGCATTTCAGGTGTAGCCCCTGCTCTCTGACCCGTCGCCATTGCTAGGTCCGAGACATATAGTAAGTTGCTAGTGATGGCCACGTCGACTGCCCCCGTCGCTAGGCGGTCCTAGGAGACGATGATGTCTGTCAGAGCCTTCAATCCTTCGTGGAGCAACATAGTCATCTTCATCAACATTCCTATCACGTCCATGTTGAGCAAAGTCACTCCCTCGATTGTGCCCACGTCCATGTTGAGGATAGTCACTCCCTCGGTTGTGCCTTCCATCACTGAATTCTTCATAGCGGTTGTCAAATGCGGGGTGTTGTGGCCTTGGTATGGTATATATCTCGCGTCTGCCTGAAGATTCATGCTTGACATAAGACCAATTGTCATCTTCATCATCGTCGTCTAGACTGTCGACTGCATACCGGCGGCTGCTGCCGTGTCGAGGCCTGACCTCTTCGCGGATTCGAATGTCCCAGGCTTGGTCAAGGCTATCGTCGTAGTCCTGCTGGCTTGTGCTTCTACCACTTCCTGTATGATGGTTCTTAGAGTCAGGATAGCTTCTATCATTAGTCTCATGCTTGTTTGATTTGCGTTTGTGTTTACGAGACCACGTGAATGAGTCGTCACTGTCATACTGTTCTGCTTCATAAGGACCTTTCGCAAGGCTTCCTCTACCGAGAGGTGCTGCTAGTCGATCAGGATCTTTCGCATGGCTTCCTCTACCCTGGCGTCCTTTTTCCCGGCGGCTTCGTTGCTCCTCGTAATCAGACTCTTCGGCCAAGTCAGGGTATTTCGCAAGGCTTCCTCTAACCCGAGGTTCTTCTTGGCCGGTCAGAATCTTTCACAAGGCTTCCTCTATCTGGAGGTGCTCGTGGCCGGCCCGTTCGTTGCTCCTCGTACCCAGACTCTTCAGCTATGTCTTCAAGGGCCCGACTCCGGTGGTCTCGTGACTTATCTTTCCGATGCTTCTTTTTGCTGTGACGTGATGGTTCTGGTCGAGTATCGTAAAGTCAGCCCTTTTGACCGAGTCATAATGTCACACACAAGCCTTGGCGAATGTACTGACCGTGGTGTACTCCTTCTGTGAAACTGGAGTCTTGGGAGCGTGAATCATCAACACTGTGTCGCCATGACAAGACTCGGTCGATATTGTCTACATATCCATGGCTTGCACTGTCGACTGATTTAACATGTGATCCACAACGTTGCCTATGTGCATTCGAGGGCTGTGACCATTCATTGGGAGAACCCATGAATGAATCTTTGAGCAGGAAAAGTCCGAAGGGCAGGATGGCTTGGAACTGATAAGGAACAGGACCACTTTCAACTGCCCTCTTTAGGCTGGATATCATTTTGGGTTATGGAGTGGAGGTTTCTGTTGTGGTATTCAAAACTTAAATGAAAATTTGGTTCTGAGTAGATGGAAGCCTTGCTAAAGCGGCACTCCACAATTCCTATTTTCGTTTTCGCTGATTATGCTAGCTGTTTCGTGGTAAAATGTACGGCAGCTGATTCGCCTACCGTTTCCGAGTCCGAGTCGCATTGGCCATTTGTCTATCCGGCAGATGACCCAATAACTTTCCGTCACTATTACGCGTTTCCTCCTCCCTGTCCCCCTCCCCACTTTCCCATCGATTCTCTTACTTAGGATTTAGAATCCAGGTTTTTGTGGCATTTGGACTTCCGACATTTACAGGGTTCGTGTTCTGGACGAAAGATGTCCGCGCTGGTGGAGTAGCGTATTCGGGCCAAGAAGGCTGAGGTGGCTGATGAGGCTGAGGGCCGAAATTGTTTTGCTGAACGACTGGGGATATTGGCGCCACACCCTGCGTCCCTCCAAACCCCGCATGCTTGGGAAAGCGAATGCAGATATTCAGACGATGCTTAGCAAGTCCTAGCAAAGACTTGGTACATGTCTTTCCGTTCAATGCACAGCTTATGCATACATCCAGTGCGTCGTTCTCGCAGGTGCAGCAGTCTGAGATTTGGTGTTAGTTCTTGCATCTTCATCCTTCGCGATACAATGATATGCAAAAGCCCAGATATGGTGCGATTGCAGAAGGTATAGACTCACGTATATAACAGGTTCCGATCTCATTCGAACATCGCGTGCACTTCATAGGTCGATCGTGAGGTGGAAATACGACGCGAGGACACTGTAATTGACCATGGAGACCTTGGTACCTCACCAGCAGAGACGAATGAGTCTTGTTGTTACAATGAACGCCAGGAGTGTTGTAACAAGGCTCGCAGAGGTAGAAGTCACCGCCGTAACACAAGGGGCACTCTAAAGCATACCGCTTGTCAGTTTCCAGCGTCAATCATCACCCCCATCTGGGAGAACGGTATCAATTCTCCAGGAGCCTTTTACATTGGAGCTCACACGTACTGAGGTATTCTTGGTCACCCAAATTCCTGAAGCAATTATCGCAGACAGTCTGGTAAGGTCGACTGTTACGCGTGAAACAACACTGATAACTCTTGTTTCCGTTCCTTGGTAGCCTTTCTTGTCTACCACAATCTCCACGGAACCAGGCTCTTTTCTGTTTTCGAAGGTCCAAAGTCTGTTGTTCGACCTCTTGGAGTGCAAGTCTTCTCATCCGTTCTTCGTTCTCCTTCTTCAATCGTTCTTCCGCCCTTCGTAAAGACCCCGCTCGTCGCTCTTGCTCTTCGAGTTGGCGCTGCCACTCCTGCTTCAAAGCATCAATTCTCGCTCTCTCCGCTTCCATAGCTTTCTCAGTCTCGCGCCGTTTTGCCTTCATTTTCTCTTGGCGCTGCTCTTCGCTGGATCGGATCTCAGCCTCTAGGGCCTCCTTTCGAGCATCGGTCTCCAACTTAAGCTTTTCCTCAGCATTCTTGGCTTCTTGTTCGATCATTTCATTGTTCGCGGAAGTATCATCGAAGCCTAGCTGGTGCACTACAAGGTCCTCCTGAATTCTGAGTGCCTTTGCTTCCTTCTTCACCATACGTTGCAGAAGTGCTTTGGCGGATCAGCCAGAGGATCTTAGAATAATTACAAAGCCTTAAGTACCCGAGTGTAAAGTCTCGCCTGCTCATTTTGGGTCGTCACATGTAACAGGCCGGATGAAGCTACTTTTACGTACACCACTTGCTCCCGTCACCGCGATGACGGCCTCCTGACTGCTGGTAGCCATGTTCTCAGTTTGGGATACTGGCTTGGACTCCCGTCGTTGCAAATGGACCTGGCGACGCTACCTGGACGAGTACGCCAGATTTGTCGCCTTTGGAGGACGTAGTACTCGATTATGACATGCATTAGGTCACTCTAGGTCCAAGCTCAAAAACTGCTAGACATGAACGGAATTTGCCGATTAATAGCGAGCCTGCCCACTTTTGCGCTAGCTGCCCGCATTATTCAAGGCAATTGTGCCCGCCTCATAGTTCATGCAAGCAATCGACGCTAAGTAGTTTTCAGACAGATCGAAAGCGTGGCCGCTTGGTCTAGCCCCTAGAATTTAGTACTTCCAGAACGTGGCTTCAGCCTTCCTGCAATTACTGGAGTTGCTTTTCTTTGTGGAAACCCGTGTACAGCGGTCTGGGAGAAGACCCCTCACAGAAGCCCCTCACGCGCCGAAAAAGACCGTGAGGCTGACGGCATGGGCCGATCATATCTATCATTGATATTGCGTGGTAGTGAGGCGTATAGGGTAAAGCAGCCTTCAAACTTCCAGGTCAGAGTGGGATGAACAAAGCCTCAAACTAAACCAAATGGGACGCTGATGAAGACTGGCAAGGATCAACGCCTTGGACTTCGACTAAGTCCTTATTCTTGTTGGCGTTCAGAGTTGGTAGCTTCCTAGGCCGAGGAAAGCAAGGTGGCGTGACAGCAGTGCATAGGGTTGCATGTGGGTGAACCAACATGGGCAATCTCAACCGAGACGTATCGCGCGCGTGAGGCTCAATGGTTGAGCACGATGAAATTTATAAAGTGGGGCGATTCGTATCGTAGTAGCCTGATGTCTTCGTCCCCGAAAGCTGTGCTCTATCATTCCATACTGTTCCATGCGACGTTGCGAAACAAAAAACATGGCATCGAGCTACAAGCAGGCACCTGATAATACCTCATCTGAGGAGGCTACGGTTGACCTTGGCGGTATGAATCTGGGAGCACCTCCCGACGCTATGGTGAGACCTGCGAGCCTCCCAGCGCAGAATGGCGAGCCTGAGAATGCGCAGAATGGCGGATCTGGAGATGCGCAGGCTGGCAAGCCTGGAGATGCGCAGACTAATACCTCTTTCATCCAGCAAACTCAACATGACAGCAAAGGGAGCGAAGGCTGCGATGCTAGCACCCAGCCGTCATATCATCAAGAGCCTTCAATGGTGAGCCGGAGTAATGATAAAGAGTATATATCTTGTCCTGCTGTCGCCTGCCCCGTACCATCGCTGACGCAATCATGTTTGGTAGGCTTCAAGACGTCTATGTCGCGGTCATGGGTGTAACTGGGACCGGAAAGAGTACGTTCATCAAAAAATTGACGGGCAAGGATGTTAATACTAACGATGGTCTACTCCCTTGTAAGTACTTCTAGTAAGCTTGATTGAATGCAGGGAAGACTTACTACTTCTGATTCGAGGTTCCGCGGATGTCGAAGAGTATACTTTTGTGTACAACGCTCGATATAAGGTGCATCTTATTGACACACCGGGCTTTGACGACACGATGCGAAAGGATATCGCTGTTTTGAAAGATATTTCAGGAGTAAGCACGAATTCCATATCATATATATTGACCTTTTTGGTCTTGGCCATTGTGCAGTAATTTCCCTCCTGACACTAATCGTGAGAGCCGTAGTCTTGCCCCTAAAGAATGTGCTAATGTAAAACATTAACAGTGGCTTGGTGAAGCATATGCCAACGACATCAAACTCAGCGGCCTCATTTATTTGCATCGTATCACTGATATCAAGATGACGGGAACCGCGAGAAAGAACCTATTCATGTTCAAAGAGCTTTGCGGCCCGGACTGCTTTCCCAAAGTCTGTCTCGTCACAACCATGTGGGAAGACGTAAAGAAGACCACAGGAAACATGAGGGAAAGGGAGCTCATAGAGACCGAGGACTTTTGGGCTACATGGCACGGCACGGCAGCCAAGTTCGCCGGCACATGAATACACGAGAGTCTGCAATGTCCATTCTTGAGACCCTCATCGAGGATAAACAGGAGATAGTGCTTGAGATCCAGAAAGAGCTTGTGAATGGAGTACGACTGGACAATACTGGCGCTGGAAAACAGCTGAATGAAGCATTAGATGAGATCAAAAAGCAACATGAGCAAGACCTCAAAAAATGTGAAAAAGACAAACAAGCTGCGCTCCGGAGGAGGGATGCCGAGTCCGTCGAGCAGATCGAAGAGCTTCAAAGAGAAAACGCCCAGAAGCTCGAACAGATGGCCCAAGATCGCAAGAATACGGAGGTGGACATGGCGAGACTACTCGAGGAGCGCGAGCAGGAAGTTCGTAAGCTTGAAGAGGAAAATACGCGTTATAGTCAAAAATTGCAAAAAAAGCGAGAGCAGCTGAAGGAGATGCGGAGGAAGGGCGAGGAAAATCTGGAGCAGGCTCGAGTCTTAAGCCAAGAGATTGAGGAAATGGAACAAAAGTCTGAGAGAGAAACCCGAAAGGTCAACCAGAAAATAGGTGAGTAAAGGCCTCTATAGTAACATTACGATATAGTTTGACTAACCTCTATAAAGAATGGCTTAAGAAGCCTCTCAAATGGGTAGGGAAACACAGAGAAGAGCTAGAATCTGCTCTGCTGGTAGCTAATTTGGCAGGGGCCATGACCGTGATGAAAGCTGCCCGGTGATCAAGGCGGCTTCTCGATCAATATATAGCTATCCTGCAAGATCTCCGGGCAGTTCTCTTTTTTTTCAGGTGATGTCTCTTCCTATAGGATTAGAAGAATACTTCATTGTCGTTACGGTCACTATCGCAATTGAAGATTGGCGGCAATAGTCCACGCACCAGACGCAATAGAGCTTCGCGGGAGGTTCTTGTCCCTATAAGAGCCCGGGGACTGAAATGAATATGATGTGATTCATGCCGTAATATCGAAGGTACGCAGTGGCTACGACAGTATTTGCTAAGTACAGCTGCGAGAGGAGAAACAGGAGTCAACATGAAAACTTAGCGTATCTAAATTTTTCAAGATTACTAGAAAAGTACACCCTTGCTGTGTAGCCCTACAGGGCTGGGCCTAACCGGACCTTGAACGACCCCCTAAAGAGCCTCTAAATCTGATCACCCGGGCGACGAGAATGGTCCCTAGAGCGTCCCGGCTTTACGGTATCATGAGGGCCCGCTTCGCCGGCTTTAGGCTCGGCCCTACCGGGCGGACACCTAAAAGGATCGAAATGCCCCTGAAGCTGGGGAAAGAGAGTAAGCAGATTTCAACCACACAAATCCCACCCTCTTCTCCCCAAAACCTCATCACTCCAGCCCCCAGCCCCAATCCCAGAATTCCTCCCTCCTCCTTCTCACCCTCACCCCGACCCAGCATCTTTCACCCTACACCTCCCCCCGCCTTCCCCACTCCAGTAATCCCGCATAAAAACCCCCGTCCATCTACCACAAAATCTTTACAATCTTCCAACTAATCCTTTCAAACAAAGTAACCCCACCACCCACCACAAACAATTCAGCAGCGTAAGAACCCAATACTCCAGCTCGAGCATAAATCAACTCCTTAACCTACCTAGTTTCCATAACTGCTCTAAAAGCAAAATCATCAAGATGTATAGACCACCAAAGCAAAGCAAAACAAAGCTGGGTAGGTATTCTGTGCTAGGAAAGGTATATTTACTGGTGTAGGGGCTGGGAGGTAAGGAAGGAGTTTCGTGAGGTAGCACGCGATAGTTCTAAGGGATGGGAGGTAAGTTATTGTGATTGTGGCTGTCTTCAATGAACACCACATGATATTTCCTGCGCGGGGAGTTTTGTTTCTTGTGGGATTTTTCTCATGGACGATTATGAGACGGGCGATGGGGAATAGTATTTGATGAAAGAAAGGTGGCAACAAGGCTTTAACCACATTTGTCTTCATCGATATCATATCACCTAGCTATACGCACGAAGGAAATTTGGCTATGTGAATGCAACATCGTATCATATATGCACAGCTAAACCACTCCAACTATTTACAACCAGGCTTCCCACCCCTCTCTCATTTGGCACCGTCAAGAACCTTCTTCGCCCCATCACCAGCCAACACGGTAGCCTCCTTCCCTTTCTCTGATAAGGATTCCTTCAGCGATGGTGTCCCTTTCTTCGATGGCGTACTCTTCTCCGATGGTGTACCCTTTTCCTTCTCCGGCGTTAGCGTCCCCCCCGCCCCCCTCCTCAAGCTCCCACTTCTACTTCTCTGACCCTCACCCACCACCTCCCCCCTAATCTCCCTCAACACATCGGACCCCTTCTCCATCTTCCCCAACCGAACCACTAATACGGTATTCTCCTTCTGCAATGCTCCAACCTGTTCCCTCAGAATATCTCGTTCCTTACTCACAACCTCCAATTCTTGTCTCATTTCCTCTTTTTCCCTAATCAATCTCGCTTTTTCGTCTTTATCTTCCATTTTCTTCCTCCTCTCTTCGATTTTGGCTGCTTCTTTAACACGTTTAGCTTCCAATCTTGCGATTTCCTTTTTGTATTTTTCTTCCTGTTTGGAGACTTCGCGGGCATGTTTTTCTTCTGCTTTGCGGATGCGGTCCTCCTCCTTTGAAGTGAGGGTTTCTTTGTCTTTGGATTCTTTTTCACGGGCTTTGGTAAGTTTAGAATCGAGGGCTCGTTTACGATCTTGGAGTTTCTGGAGCTCTTTCTCGTGAGGGGAGAGGCTTGTGGTTTTGGAAGTGGAGGACTGTGTTTGCGAAGGGGTGGATAGAGATTTTATGGACGAGGAATCTTCGATTTGCTCTTCGGCGCTAGCGAAGGAGGCGATGCTAGAAGTGGAGGTAATGGAGGAATTGCGGGTAAGACTTTGATTGCTGGTGCCGTTGGGAAGGGCGGGAGACTCTTTGATGCTCGATAGACTGTTTGACATGGACGCGGTTGGGTGATGGCCCGGCAGACGGTCGATGACGGCCTGTGGAGCGTAGGTCTCCAGCCCAGCGTATGCGACGCCGGCCATGGTGGCTAGTAATCCTGGAGGATGGGCCTCTTCTCGTGGAGGATCTTCAGGGGCAATGGGCAGACTTGCTCTCCTTGGCACTGCAATTGCCGGTGGCTCAACCTCCTCTGTCCCTTTCACTCCGTCAGGACCAATTACTTCAACATTCGCCTTATATGCATCCAGCTCCTCGCGGGCCCTCTGCTGGATGAGTTCTGTATCACCCTTCTCCAAAGCTTCAGCCTCCTCTTCCGGGTGCTCCTTTTTGGTTGCCCAGTCCAGAAACTTGCTGGCGTCTGCGACGATACTTCCTGGTGTACCACGCTCAACCATGAATCGCGGCACATTGCCTCCCGGATCGCTTCGTGTAATCATTATCCATTCAACTGGGTTCATCTCATCGTCATCATCATGTGCATGAGGATTATCCATTGCTTCACCCTTCGCACTAGCTCCTCTCGACCCCGCGAAAGATATCGTCT
Organism: Cladonia squamosa; assembly: GCA_947623385.2. NCBI lineage: Eukaryota > Fungi > Ascomycota > Lecanoromycetes > Lecanorales > Cladoniaceae > Cladonia > Cladonia squamosa. Next base: position 113,506 of record OX392382.1, read on the forward strand.
TCCCTCTTTTTCGACCTTCTCTGACTATCTCTTCTGCTACAGTTGGTGATAGACCGTCTGTATCTAATAAATAATCTGCAGAGCCGTTCGCGGCTTTTTCTGCGTTGCGTAGTATAGCTTCTTTTTCAAGAGATGGTGACGCTGAATGTTCTCGAATGTTGGCTAGCAGGTTGGAAGTAGATGCCGCCTTCTTGACCTTCATTGGTACTTCGCGGATAAACTCAACAGATTCGTATTGTCCTCGTACGTAGCCATCTCGCGGCGGGCAATCCGGATGGTCACAAGGTCTCGAGATGACCATAAAGTGTCTCGGGGTATTAGCGAAACGATCTGTCTTTGGTTTGCCACTATCTGATGCCGGTGACGAGGGCCTATCCGCTTCAGGTTGGCTGAGGGCATTCGCCGATGTAAGAAGTAAAGTGACGAAATCCCTCGGAGCAGTAGGGCCGGGAAACTGTGCAGATAAGTGATAAACTTCCCAAGCTATCAGCCTCTCGCGCCTTCCCAAGCGTATAAGACAATGTGATTCGTACCTTCCACAGTCCCCACCCCCTCAACCGCCATCCTCTCTACCCTCCTCTCCCCCCCAATTCCCCTGATATTGCCCTCCCCCGGCCCCCCTTGCACCTCCAACGTCTCCGGAAACTCCCTCTGCAACCCCAGCTTCCACTTCCGGAAACCCATTCCCTCGTGAACACTCCTCCTAGCAAACCAAGCCCCCCTTCCATCTTTACCCCCAAGCTTATACACACTGATACCCAGGGGGTTATCCTTCGCATTCAGCTTTATCGGCTTGCCCCATTCTTTCTGTAGGGGGAGATGTGCGGGGTCTAAGGGTTCTGAGCGGGCGGAGGAGGCGGAGATGTTGGAGGCTATGGAAGCGGTAGTGGAGGAGCGGGGTCGGGTTGTGGGAGCGTCGGTGGAGGGGGGTGGGAGTGGGACGGATTCAATTATTGTTTGAGCTTTTCTGAAGGCGGTGCGGAGGTATGTGGCTGCTTCGGCTTGAGCCTTGGGAACGGAGGAGAAGGAAGTCGGAGAGAGTGTCTGAAGGGCGTCGTGGAGGGCGGCCATGTTAGTTTCTGGTTTATTAGGGAATAACGAAAAGAACGCAGTGATCGCGTGAGGTCGGCTGTTGGAGCTTCTAAGGTTGCATCATAGAAATGTCAGCGCATACGCCGTGCGGGCTGTGTAAGGTTGAGGAACTGGAGTAAAATGGCAGAAGCAGGTGGGCAATATATCAACGCATTGAATGAAAGATTACTTTTACAGGAAAACAACAAGTCGTAAATCATGGCAGGTAGCTCTATGAATATCGAAGCTTGCTGCTTCGCCGAGGAAGCTTGCACTATGACGCGGTGATGGGTGATGGGCCAATTCACAGCCCGAGGACCCCCATCGGAATCGGCGGAGTCTTTGCGCCGGGGTCGTAAGAATCACACAACAGTAAGGCAAAGCACACTTCAAGCAAATCAAGTAATCCAATGATTGTGAGAATATTGTATTTCACATTCTTATTACATTGTGTACAGAGCGCAGCTCCGGTAATGCCCAGCATCCATTTCCACCCAATCTATGGGAGGCTCCTTGAAACACAGTTCCAAGCGTAGGAGATGACCCTACAATCCACGCGTCGCAAGCTTCGTCCATCCTAAGCCCCAGTCAGATCACCAAGACGATCACTGATCCCCCCTCAAGTTTTGCCACAGGCTTTCCTCGATGCGTGATCCTCCCTAAACCCAGCACGACTCCACCAGCGACGACGCAGCCCGCTTTCCCCGCATACCAGATGCACCCCGTTTCAATTAGATGCCGTCGCCTGTCCACTGTGCCGTCCAGTGCACAAAACCAGAGTGAACAGAGCCACAGGTATGCGACCGCTCTCGGGAGGGAGCTGGGCTCAACCTGCCTCGAGCGGGCCACTCCCCGTAAGACGACAGATTAAAGAAAAGAACACGGAAGGGCGCGCCACTGTGAGAGTGATATGCTCCGCCCAACCTGCTTTGCCGTGAGGCCTCGATCTTGTATAAATGCCCGATTTTAAAGCCTCCCAAAGGTTGAAATATAAATCGTAGGAGAGAAGCGAAGGGTGGTGAATGGCCTGCCGATTCGTACGAGGAAAACACAAAGTACGGCAACGCTCGCTAAAACAACGCAGGACAAAACACAAAATGCGCAAATGAAATGGGTATCCGGCTCTCGTCCATGTCGATGATCTATCATGATGCCCGTCCAGAATGGTGTACAGAAGTCATGGGCTCGTCAGTCCAGACTTGTGGTGTAATGCACTTCGTCTGCTCGAAGTCCGTTTCATAACGTTGTCGATGAAAATGCCGCCAGCGCTGAGTAGTGATGTACGAAAGATCTGATTACATAGCATACTGGGTCGGCACAAAGTTTTGGTAGTTATCCCAGACAAACCCTCCGAAGCTTTCACTTGTGCCACATTGTTGTGACGTGAGTGTGCTAGGTAAGGGTAACTGGGACATCGACTGCGTCATCGGTATTGAGTGAGACATCGGAGCAGTTGTCGCTGGAAGACTGTAGAATTGCGGTGGGCTTGGACTGCCACTGGTGTATGGGTCACTGTATGATGATGTAGTAGGCGAGTTCATCCCCGGATCTTCGAGAAAGAAGCTCGGGTCTATTCCAGCATCCATACCTTGATCCATACCAGTGTCGAGTCCGTCCATAGTCGCCCACATTCTAGAGCCTGAATCTGCCGATGTGTAGACAGCATTTGATGAAGTGTATCTGAAAGACTCTGGAGAGCTTGAATAGGACGACGACGGCAAGGTTGGTTGCCACCAGTTCTCTGCACCTGTTGAACTTGGTAGGACTGGAGTAGGGCGGACGACATCGACAGGTCGCGGTGGTGGTGGTAGGAGTGGGAGAAACAAGCCCATAATGGCAGTCTTGACTTCTTCAGCCCTTCCACACAGCAACTCGCCGGCGCCATCTTCCTCTAGACCTTCCAAGGCCATAGCGCTGGTCCGATAGACATACTTGTTGGCAGCTTGAACGAAGTCCTCTTGCAATTTCTTCAGTTGGACTTCTTTCTCCGACCAGTGCCAAGTGCTAGCTGAGGTGTCTTTCGAGTGGACTTCTTTGTGAAATTCTACCAGCGCTTCTATGGTTTCAGGTGTGAGCTTGAATGCGACTTCATTCTGGGAGACCATGTCAACATGGACAATGTAAGCCTCGATGGCGACCATCTTATAATTGAAGACGGCTTCTATTAATGGGTTGTCGTTCTTGACGAGTTCTGAATCCGGCGCCTTCGGAAGTAAGAGCGAGCACAGAGTCCATATTGCTGAAGGAGATGAGAGAGTCTCTGTTAAGCAACGAAAGTGCTGGGGTACACTGTTCAAGGGCCTCTTTATCCGGTTTATCCTCTTCAGCGTCGCCGTTAACCATGGATCTACCTTGGTATTGAGAACGATGTTGGGAGCTTGTCGAGTCGCAAAGGCAGCCGCAGAGGCGGGTAATAGTTGAGCAGGCATTGTGATAAGGTTATCTTGTATGATAGATGGGTTGCGACAAGGCGTAGAGTTGGATACGAGTAGGAGTGGTGAGAGTCAGAGAGCAAGGGAAATCGTAAAAGAAAAGTAGTATGTAAATTAACGTGGCGGTTCCCAAGACTAGGGATATAGTGAGCACGCCTGTTTTAAAAGAAGAGTAGAAGAATTATGAGATTGGCGTAAAACGAAAGAGATTCGGTGGTGGGTGGTGGCACCGAGTAAGAGAGAGAGAGTGGGTGAAGAGAGGGAAGGGTATTACTGTTTGCGGGGCGTACCATATTATATTGGGAGACAGGAAGTGAGTGGATAAGCGCAGTGCAAGTTGAGCCACCAGGCCGACCCAAGCCCAGTTGACATTAGCACGGCATTATTCTTTACTATTCATTGTAGCGAAGACTTTTAAGCCATCTGCACGTCCTAGGAGTTGTCTAGCTGGGATTTATGCAGCTTACTGCCCAGGAGTTACTAGGAGTTGCTAGGAGGTACGACAGTAGGGCGACTTTAACCCAAAGCATCCTGCATTTGCGTTAGATGCGCGCTGACTACCTAGTACTGAGCGACTTTTTCAATTCTGCCCGTCTGCCCGTATGCCCGCTCGCCGCTCTCGGCAAAAAGGCCGCGCCAGGCTGGACCTTCACAGCCCTCACAGCCCCCCAACCTGTTGCCAACCTACCTTACCCTAACATAGTACTAACCCACCGACCACCGACATACGCGTTGTGCAAGTGGAGACCTGAAATATGCAGCTACCATGCTACTACATCCCACTAGAAACTAACGTGCAGCTAGGAAGCACTGGCGATTCTGTACTAACTCCCCAGTATTCGCCTCCCATTACCGCGACAATCTGTACACTCGCGCTCTGGTTCGTGAACTGCCTGAGATTACAGTAGATGATCCTATCTCCACCCAAAATTGCACTCTTGAAACTTGCACCTTGCACACGGCAATCTTGGATAAGGTCACACGGTAATCAAAGGCCGCCCTTCCCTCGGCCGATGTAAGAAAATAGCAACAAACATACGATCCGCCGTCGTTCCTTTGGCCTTGTAGCCTGATATCTATGTGGTACAGCGTTGGGAAGCCTAACAGCTGCGGCAGTGCGTATGTAGAACAGGAGCACAGTACGGAGTATGTGCCTTGGTACATGTCGCAGCAAGCGCGGGGCGACACCCGATGTACCTACTACACTACTCTATCGTGGCGTCCCTTCCTCATGTCTTGCATGTCCAGTGCGCAGAGGTGACTACAGGTGCAGATGCGGCATTAAAAATGCGAAACGCTGGAGGAAAGCCTCCTTTGGGATGTGGGATTGCTGGTGGCAGCCGTAATATCAGCATGTGGGGTGGCAGGCTCCTACCGGAACATCCTTCAGCTGTCTTGGAGCAAGATATGAACGGCCTTCATGCTGTTTCGAGGAAGGTGGAAGACCCAGGTGGAATCAATCCGCGAGCTTCTCGGGTTGTAAATCTCCTTTGGAACGATGGACATGCACGCTGGGCCAGTCGATGACCGACTGTCAAAAGCAGATCATCGTTAGCTGAAAGGCTCAAGAGATGGTGTGTATGTGCTTGGGCCGTGTGAGTGACGAGATTCGCTGCGCGGCGTTGCGGGACTTGCGGTTGAAGTTGAGCTTGACGTTCTAATCCCTGTTTTGTGCGCTCATTGGTGCCAGATGTCCGGCCTACGGCATAGAACATCAGCTGACAAGGCTTCATCGTCATTGCTTTTGCTTCCTACATAATTCTCCTAATATTCTTCACATTCATGAACAATCAACGAAAGTAACAGGTCGCTGTCTTCCGAGACTGATGCAATAATACATGAGACTTTCGTACCATCATCGTCAATAGAGTTGTGGCGCCCTTCTAATCTTGGTGGCTGATGGCCTGGTGGCTCGTGGCTGTGCGATGGGAGATCTGCGATTAAGGTTTTTCTAAATGGAGAACACCGGTCGACTATGCCACGCAATGCAAAGCCATGCGATCGTGTACAGATGCGGTCGAAACATTCTTCTGGGTGAAGCGCCGCCATCCTTCTCAAACTAGAAATACTACGATTTGCCAGCTTGCACAGTTATGAGTTGTCGCCGATAGTTGCGTCTCTACGATACAAATGTGGAATGAGTCTTGTACTCCACGTGCAATAGGATGAGAGGCTATTTGTAGATCATTCTTCAGGCTAATGTGGAGATACCTGGGCGGTTATCTTTGGGGTCACGAGCTCCCACAAATCCTTCGAGACGTACAAATCAGGATTTGCCTGAGACAATATGGCGGCAGTCTCATCATCTGGCCTGTTTAGGAGTGCCTCAAGAGCTAGACAAGTATTGCATGCTGCTAGAGATGGTCAATGTCGGTGAGCGGCACCAGTGTACGGCATAGCGACCCTCACGACACAAACGATTTCTGAGTCACTCACAAAGCGTACGACCTATCTCGAAACCATCAACTGTTCACTGGCAATTCTGAAACACGGTTTGTATCTCTTGAGAACGTTTCAGAAGTTGTGTAGTCCAATGCACAAGGGATCACACCTGCATAAACGGAGTCATTGCGCTAGTGAATGAGTCACAAGATAGCGCGATAAACGATCACGAAGACAACAACGCGCACGCGTCGAGTGCATCTCTCTACACAACATACGATACACGATACACGATACTCCACGCTTCATCGGACACGTTGACAATACCACGAGGCTTTTATTGAAACGTCGATGAAACGACGAAGCTCTGCATGAGAAGGTCTAGAGGTACCTAGAGCTAGTACACGCCTGGCAAAATCCTCCATCGAACCTTCTTGCAGTACTCATGCCAATCCTTTCCGTACTTCCGCTCACACTTCTCTTCATCCCTCATCTCGCGGTGAATGAGCAGGATAGCGAAGTATACAATGTAGAAGTACGTGATGAGCATACCCCACCCTCTTGCCTCTCCCTGGTGTACTGCAGGTGAGCTTGGAGTACCGCCAAAGATGGACCCATCAGCGGGATGAGAAGCATCACGTTGGACGAGGTAGCCTGCGATACCCGTGGGTAAGCAATACGACCAAGCCATTATCCAATCGCCAAGATAGTTAATGTGCCTTGCGGTACCCCACCAGCCTGATATCAAGAGCTTGCTGCCCGATTTGGTCTCCATATACTCAAGATGCGCGATTTGAGGATCTTTTGGATTGGTCCTGAAGCGATTCTTCTCGTTGTTTGAAGATCGGAAGATGTAGTACCCAACCCCTTGTACTGCAAGTACACCAAGTATTCCCGTATAACCAAGTTGGAGTGGATATACTGCTAGATATCTTGCTTGCAATGAATAGATAAATGGAAGCCATGCAAGATCTCCAAATGCCAGCATAAAGCCAAACCCGTCAGTGGTGATGTCCATTGTTGTCAACATTGCTGGTTCCATGTACAATGCATCCAGCACATACAATGCTTGACACCCAGTGATGAAAAGGATGCTGTCAGTGATGTAGCCATAGAGCTTGTACTGGTGCGCAACGAAAGCTAGATTGAGCAAGATCCATCCGAGCATACCAGGCCTAAGTTCACAGAAGACCTTGATATCGATAGTGCCAAAGATGGGTAAGTCGATTCGGGGGTTGAGCTCTCGGCCTATGAACCAGTCATAGATCATGTTTCCCGTGTGTCCACCAGCTGCTAGCTCGCGCATTCCTTCATTTTCTTTCTTCACCGAGAAGCTCCGATAGTAGACATAGCACGCAAGGGAAAAAGCAATGCCGAGATTTGCGGTAATGAGCTGGACGTAATTGTCCCAGATAAAGGTCCAAAGAACGAAGTCTGGTCCGTCGATGAATGTGCCAACAGCCGCAGCCAGCAGTGTGACCAAAGCGGAGGTGAATGCTGCAACGCATTAGAGCGAACAACGCAAAAAGACCCAGGATAGGATCTCTTACCATTGAACTTGTACTTCAATTTCCCCCCTGATCGCAGCTCCGTACCCTCCACTTCAACACCAGGAAGTGCAGTGTAAAGCACGAGACTCAAGAAGTAGTATAATAGAACCCACACTGTGGCTTTCGTACTGGCTAGCCCATATATACCGCCTTCTGGCCAACCAGTCTCTTCTTTCAACTTTGCAATGGTGAGAGTCTGGGGATGTAGAGCTGAGGGAATTGGGCAGCCTGAGACGTCATTGCAGAGGAATGCGCAAAGATAGCAGACTAATGGGAGGCCGAATGAGGTAGCAAATGCGCCAATCCTAGAGGGCAATTAGCATCGTACGGCCACCTAAGATACATTTGCGGAGTACTGACGGTCCGCCAAACTCATAGCCATGAGAAGGCTCTGCGGGCAGAACTAATTTTCGCTCGCTCTTTGACATGCTTGCTGGAATTGAGCGGTTCTGCAGTTAGTCCACGCGTTCAATCGTGTGCGAGACGCAGCAAAAAGACGCTGAGGAGGAGCAGAAGGTGTTGTTGATTAATTGTTGCTAGCTCATTTCTTAGTGGTGACGCGGTGACGCAAATTGCCGCCCGGTTACCGTACTCGTATTAGCCTCCAAAGCAATACACTGAATGTTTAATTCCCGTTGTCATAATGTCTTGCTTATGGATTGATCATGCAGCTACTCATCTTTAGTTCACCACATATTTCCTCTACCAAGTTTTAGATAGATTGCTTGTAACGAGGAAGAGTCCTGCTACCACTTCCAAGTAGGTCAACGTAAGGCCATCCGTTCTAGGATCTGAAAAGCGACATTGCAGCTCTCTTACAAGATCTATATCTCCCTTCTAATGAGCCACTTCATTGCAGCGCCTGTTGCTGGTTTCGGAGTTGATGGAGTTAAGTCGGAGATATGCGCGTCCCAATCTGGAACATACTCAGCCTTATGGAAGCCCTAAGACACCTGGCAGGAAATATCCACCTTAGTACTGCCTAATCCATCACCCTCGACATAACCATCAAAATATACCCATGAAGACGAGCGTCAGGTCCCATACACATCAGCCATAGTAGACCTGCAGTGATTGGAGCTGCTCCAGCTCTAAGACCATTATGCGCCATTACCTCCCTGCCACCCTCATCCCTTTTCTCCTATCTACAGCGCTTGCAGCAGACTCGAAACCAGTCAAGCCATGCCAGATCTACAACCCCAGCAATGGCAATTTCTACGATCTTAACACTATGACAGTGCCACCGCTGGTCGACCACAAGAAGCAACACAAAGACGATCGAGGAGAGAGCTGGCATGCTCGAGGTTACGACTATGACAAGAATTTTACAATGAACTTCTGTGCCCCCGTAATTGAGCACTTAGAGGACGTGGTTGGGATCAGTGATGATATGGCGAAGAACATCAGCGCGTTCTATAAGGTTGATGACAAGACGTATTCGATAGGGTAAGTTCATGAGGAGGGGCTTGGACGGCACTACGTCTCTAGTCACGCAATGAGTCGAGTACTGATCGCATCGCATACAGCCAAGCATCCGTAGAACCCATATTCAGAGGTCGCAAGCTCATCATGAACTACACCGACGGTTCGCCCTGCGATGAAGATAAGAATAGTCTCCGAGCCCGCAAGCTGAAGGACGACGATGACGACGATGAGAGTGACGGTGATAGAGATGATAAGAAAAAGGACCACAAGTACACAGCTGCAAGGAGAAAGTCAACCCTCATATCTTTCATCTGCGACCACGACTCTCTCGCCCCCAAAGCCCATGTCTCCTTCTTAGGCGCCAGCCCAGATGAATGCACATACTTCTTCGAAGCACGCTCAATCGCGGCTTGTGGTGGTGTGATTGATCCTCAACAGACACTGGGGCCCGGTGGGGTCTTCGGTGTCATCTTTCTGATCGCGGCGGTTGTATATTTGCTGGGTGGTATCGCATATCAGCGCACAGTGATGCATCAACGGGGGTGGAGGCAATTGCCCAATTACAATCTTTGGGCTGGAATATTTGGTTTTGTGCATGTAAGTACTGCGTGATGTTAATTGATAATTTTATGACTTATGTCATTATCTTCAGGACATGTTTGTCATACTCTTCTCCTCCTGCGCCCGCCTACTCCCTCAGCGTCGAGGCTACAATCAACTTCCTACTAGCAGTCGCGGCCGCGGCTCTCGCGAAGAAGAGAATGGTAGGCACTAAATTCTACTAGTTCGGAGGCTACAGCTAACATCCATCTAGGCCTGATAGACCAATATGACGACGAAATGTAGTTTCTCTTTTCTTTAGACTTCGTCAAATCCACAACTGGCGTCCTGGTTGGCTGCTCGGAAAAATGTTACGGCTGGTGTTTTGGCATTGTCAAGCGTTTGTTAAAGCTAGTTCGAAAGCATTTATAGACTAGGGCATGGCAGATAAGGACTTGCGGGGTTCAGCAATTTGGAAGGTCGACTATAGAATACTATCTTCCTTTTCGCATACCATAAAGAGAGGCTGTGCGCTTGAAGCTCGATCCTGCCACTATCAATTATCTAATCGTTCAACAATTAATCCTACCTTGTGCGGCTTTCTAGTCACAGTGATTGAAACCCCTACTACCAAGGTTCTTATACCATACGGATGGAATCTTTTCATGGGCCTTCATCATTCAAGCCCATTGATACTCCGTAGGTATTTACCATAGTCCATGTTCTTTCGACCAAGCCGTTGATTGCAAACCCTGCGCCAAGCCAGCAACCGCAACCGAGCACCGAGCCGACCTCGTCCAAGCTCTCGGTGATCTGTCAGCATTTCGGACCTCGTTCTTAGATCTTTAAACTCCCTCTGATGGACCTCTAGACTTCCTTCCCCCAAGCTGTTCTCCCCATTCCCTGCCACTATACTGTTGTCCATCAATGAAGATGTTTGATCCGCTGTATCGTATCCTTTTCTTCCGTTCCAACCCCCAATAGCCTAAAGATATAGATATACATAGAAACTTCTCTGTTCCTTTCACCATGGGCTACCCTTATCATTTCGTTTCTCTGAGTCCAGAGCAAGACACGCGTCGGCGCCAATTACTCAACAGCTATGGGCAGTTTGCGCAGCTTTCTATCCTCCTTGTACCTCTTATGTACCAATTAGGTCTGGGTCTTCGTCTTTTGATCTGGCGGCTGTGGAGGAGCAGTAGGTATGCGCCGGTGAAGGAGCATCAGAGTCCTTTGATGGCGGGGTCTAAGCAGAGAAATAATGAGAGATTCGCGGGATGGGCTCGTCTGCGGTGGGCGCTGGATGAGGAGCTTGTTCAGGGGTGGGGTACGAGAGGGCAGTGGTTGGCTGCGGGTGTGTGGGCAAGTTGGCTCGTGGTGCTTGCTGTTAAGGATACGGGTGATGGTGAGTCTTGCTTTTGTATGTTCATGCTTAAGAGGATTGAGATTCCCGCCATGGTCTCTTGAAGATTATCTATATCAATGTCAAAGTCTCTTTCTTCTGTCTTTCTCAAATAAGAAGTGTCTATATGCGTTGCTTTCTGTGTTGCAGAGCCCGTGTTTTGCCTATTTCAAAATTGCGTTTCATGAATGACTTGACATGGCTCTAACATGCAGCTACTAGACTACCTCCATGTCACTAGACGGTTTGCTATAGTGGCTGCATCCCAACTGCCTCTTCATTATGCATTGGCGCTTAAATCCTGGTCTCCAATACAATACCTCACCCGTCTCTCCCATGAAGAATTGAACCCCTACCATCGCTTCCTCGGCCGAATTATCGCAACTCTCATGTCCGTGCATGCCACGCTCTACTTGAACTTCTATGTCCAAAACTCGCTTCTCATCAAACGCATTCAGGACATTGACGTAATACTCGGCCTGACAGCTATCAGTACCGCCCTTTTGATCAACACCACCGCACTTTCCATCGTACGCACCTGGTCCTACCGCATGTTCTTCTATCTCCACGTTATTCTCTCCCTCACCATCCTGCCAGTGCTATACTTCCATGTCAGCTATCTTCGCGCGTATATCCTGGAAGCTGGCGCCATCTACATCATCCTCATCATCCAACGTAACATCGACCAATCTCCCGCCAACGCAACAATAAAAGGCCTGCCCTCTACAACCCTCATCTCCATTACCGTTCCCTTACCTAAATCCCTCGCTACACGAAACTTCATCTCAGGCCAGCACATCTATCTCGGCTTCCCCTCGCTACCCCAGAAACTCCGGATCAACCCTTTCTCAATCGCCAACCCTCACCCCAACGCAGATAAGAAAGTTCACCTCGTAGCTCGCGCTATGAATGGCACGACTGCTATGCTTGCCGCCCTAGCAAAGGCTCCACAACCAGTTCCCCTACTCATCGAAGGACCCTACGGCTCGGCGAAATATTTCCCTGACTTAGCCTCAAACTACGACCGCGTGCTTTTGGTTGCCGGTGGTGTAGGCGCTACGTTCACGCTTCCCATCTACCGGGATCTGCTGAGCAAGAGCAAAGGGCCAATGGTGAAGTTCGTATGGAGTGTGAAGAGCGAGCCAGATGCGCACTGGGGTGTTGAGGCGTTGAAGGAGCAGCATGAGGGGACATTGCCGGAGGGTTTCGAGCTTTATGTCAGTCGGAAGGCTCCCAGCATTGGTAGTAGGCGCGGAAAGGGGGATGAGTCTATCGAGTTGCAAGAACGGGAAGGGCTGTTGAGCGAAGAGGCTTCATCGGAGGAGAATGTACGGAAGGGCAGGCCTGATATTCCAGCCGTGGTGGATCAGGTATTCGCTTTGTCTCGTGGGGGCGAGGAGAGAGTGGCAATCTTGGTTTGCGGACCTAGTGGTTTGGGAGCGAGTGTGAGGAAAGAGGTTGGGAGGTGGGTGGCAAGGGGGAGAGATGTTTTCTGGCATGCAGAGGAGTTTGGGTGGTAGAAACACGCACTTTCCCCTTATATAGTGACACAGAAGATATCATGTTTTGCCATCATACTGTTTGTACTTTGTCTTTTATCCTTGGAGAAGAGTTCGGAAAGTACAGTAATGTATGGATATGGTACGGCAATGGACAACTCGCGGACTATATGAATCTTGATGCAATAAAAGGAGCATTCCTGTTCCAAAGCACGCCGTATTCTCCAGACAGTACACCTGAATGCAACTTTGGACAGTTTCCCACAGCGAAATGACCCAGATATATGTCGAGTCGAGTATGACATGCAGCAAGAGTACCGTGATTGCTCAGCGGCCCTCTCAACCCCCACACCCGTCTTCAAGTATCACCAGTCTAATATGCCCAACGGTCTGTGCCACCATCATTCAAAATTGTATCATAGCAACTGGGGATATTTACCACGGCGAAGTTTCTTCCATTGCTGAGTACTACCTCCACAACAGCAGAACCTCGTTCATTCTCGATACGCGAGAACCTGTATGCTTGGGTAATATTTCTGCTATAGACTTTAGTCTGCGCTTAGGGCAATTAATAGATACATTTCTGTTAGGCACCCAAGTATGTTCCATTATTTCCGTGACTCCAGCGTGTATGCCACTATCCGCAAAACCACTGCATCACTGAGTCCACTCCACGAAATCGGTGCTTTCCATAAGGTTCGCTTACGGTTCTGCTCTTGGCAACCACAGTGATGTTAGCTGCCTTCCCATTCCCGTTGTGGTGCGATTTTTCGAACCAACATCCCAAGTGTGTTGGGCTGTTGTTCTCTAGCGATGCGAGATGCGGCCTATTCTGATTTGGATGGGGCCGGTACGCTGGATGGTATGGAGACGTGCAAAGTTATCAAGGGACTCCAGAGCCAGCTGCACATTCATCTCTACCATTGAGAGGTTATTAGCTCTTAATGATAAAAATCTGATGGTCATATTCATAGCTCTTTCTGCAGGTAAATAAGCATTTCTTCACGCCACATTCCTAATCACATACTTTAGCGTGTGCATTTCCGGCTCTGACTGGACGTATATTAATGGGAGCATGACAAGTACTTTTTAACCCTCTGTTCTCCCCTAAACTTTCGGAAAGAAAGAACATGATATTACCAACATTCCAAAAGTTTTTTTACTTGAAGAACCCCCCTTCTACTAAGACCTAGCCAGGCAACTCACGGAACGTCATTTGCCTTAGATCTCCAGCCCCAATCTCCGTCCGAGCTTCTTCCCCAGGCAATTCAGCCCCCCTCCACGGCCTAGCCTCCATTTCCTTGCGGGCATCCTCGCCTACCAGCTCAGGTTTCTCCCACTGCCTTGGATCGGGTGGTACCATCCCGGTTGCTCCCAAGGCTCCAGAATGCCTCGTATAATCCCGGCGGTGCCTCCGCACCCTACGCAGCAGCAGAAGGAACATTCCGGCAATAGCCAGGAAACCGACTACTCCAATGCCAATGCCAGCCTTTATGCCCGTGCCGAGGGGTGAAGGAGAATTACGACCCGGTGGAGGTGTACCGACGTAGGTGGATGTTGGTGCTGACGTGCTTGGGGAAACGGGAAGAGAGGATGAAGGGGATGTTGGTGCTGACGTGCTTGGGAAAGCGGGAAGAGACGATGAAAGGGATGTTGTTAGCAAGCTGTTCGATAAGCTGCTCGTTGTAGGCGCGAATTGGTAGCCATTTTCCACGTAAAATGTGCTTAAGGCCGCGGCAGTTGTCGGCATAGGAGCATCATAATGATAGCTTATGAGGCTATGTCCTTGGTGGTCAAAACAGCATGTCTGGTTATTAGGCCAGGGACAGAAAGTCCCATCGGCACAAGATGTTGTATTAAGGGTATAGTCGAAGTAGTTGTGCCCAATATCTGGACGGTTGTTAATGTTTGTGAAGCAATCAGGACTACTAACATCAGGATCAGCGGACTTAGCGGTAAGGGGCAGGCCGCATCCTGCCATGTCTGATCGGTGCAAGACCCTACGACGCCATGGTCCGTAGGGCTTGTACAGTAGAAATTGGTTGTGCATGTGTAATTTTGTCCACAGCAGGCACTCACGTTCGCGGTTGGATCACATGGAAAATCGGGGTACGCAACGCCAGAAGGGTTGTAGCATTGCTTAAGTTGACAGATACAGCCTTGCGCGATGAAGAGGCATAGAAATGGAAACAGGAATGGGGACACAGTCATCACAGGATCTCATAGAGCATAACAATTCTGGATCTGATAAAAGCTGTCAAAAAGAATCACGCCCAAATATTCGGCGGAGGGAGCTTTTTGTGCATAGCTGTAAACGCTGTAAACGCTGCAATGCTATTATTACCGACCTGGCTACGGACAGTGGCAGTCCCTATGTTTCGGCGAGCTTATCGCAAACCTATCAGCTTGTCCATATCCTTACCATCCATATGTAGTTCGTAGACCAACAGCCAAAACCTCTAAGCGATTGGCTGTCGTTCTCCGCCATTAACCGCCTGTTTGATCCTACGGATTTTTAGTCGTAGAAGTATACCCAAGGCGCCGCTAGAACGGCCCGGAATACGCAAATAACCCCTGGAATAGCCCCTAAAGCATGCGCCCGAAAGAGCTTGCCCCTAAACATACCCCCAAACATGCCCCCAAACATGCCACTGAGCAAGAACCCCCCAGTGTGTCCCTAAAGCAGAGCCCCGAGCAGAGCCCCGAGCATAGCCCCGAGCATAGCCGCAGGCACCTTAAGCATGTACCCTCAGTATACACCCTAGGCATATCTCCGGGCATGCCCTATAGTTATACTCCTAAGCATGCTCCTTAAGCAAGGCCCCAGAGAAAGCTTTCGCAAAGGTGGAAATGCAAGTTATATAATTTTACTGAGTATTCATCATTTGCGCAATCCGGGCCGTTCTAGCGGCGCCTTGGGCATCCGAGTAGTAAACATCCGTTGATCCTACTGCTTCCTTTTATACAGCTTATATCTAGACATTTTAAATGAGTGAGATACGCGCCTGGCAACGTTGTTATTGGGTCATTATACTAAGTAGCCTTAAATACGTATAATCAAATACAGAAGCGGGTCATTACCTTATATGAAAATTGTATCCTAGGTAGCCTCACTCATAACAAAGTACTACGTTCATTATCTTACCAGCAACTCCTTATCCCAATTTCAAATTGCCACATAAATTCCAGAACCAGTAATACCCAGCCTAGCAGTACCCAATATCCACCACAGCCTCACGCCTCAGTCACCGAAGTCCTCATCTCCCCCTTCATCAGCGGCGAATCCGCGTTCTCAAAAGCCGATGCCCCACCTAGAGATATACGTTTCGCATCACCCACACCCATCCACTTAGGAATGCCAAAGCGATCCCCATGAGTCGTCACAGGCACAACATCCGGCTCACCATGCCAAGTGCCCGATCCTTGACCCTCATACACCAATCTCTGCAACTGCAGCGTAGCAGTCATATCCCACTCCAGCTGTTTATACAAGCCGTGATCATTCTTTCTCATATTCCTGAAGAGTCTGACAAGCGGTTCGAGGACGAGGTTGAGAAGAATGATTAAGCCTCCGATGACTAGGATGATTGCCATGCCGAGGACGCTGAAGCAGTAGACACTGTTGTCCGTCGCGATTTGGTTCTCGCAGAATTCTTGTTCCTCGGGCGTGCTTGGCGGCTCGATGTATTGATTGTAGGCGTTGAAAAATGAGCCCGTGACGTAGGTGACCATCCTAGCCTGAATGTATGCTAACATGATGGAGTTGAGTTGGATTACTTCTTCTTTCCACCAATCTGTGGGAATACCAATTGAGAGGTCTTTTGCAGCTTCTTGGGCAGCGAGTAAGATCCTTTGGTCAAGAGCACTGACTACCTGGTCGAGGGACGCGGCGTATGCGGCTTCCATGAGACGTAGATATGTGGCGAACTGCCTGTCGTTGAAGGATAGATTTGGTACTGTGTACGGTGATTGTAATGTCTGGTTCCAGCCATTCAAAGTGGTGCAAGCCCGTCCAATGGGCAGAGTTGGATTGCAAAACTGGTGAGAGGTGGTGCATCCAAGAGGAGAGACAGGGCGGTCTGCGCCATATGTGGGATACGATTGATCGAGGGTCGCATTGTAGGGCACGTGTGCGGAAAACCAGGGATCATCAACAGGCTTTAAATATTCCATTTGACTTGCCAAGAAGATTATATCAATATCAGCCTCTCCTGGGTTAAAGGCTTCAATCGGTGTGAAGTCTTGGAGGGATGAAACAGATCTGTGAGACAGCCATTATCAGCGGCAATTGGGCGGTGTCTAGGCATCTTTCACTTACGAAAGGTCATACCAGTAGTCGTAAATGCCGTTTACTGAGTAATTGGTGAAGCTTGTAGTGTAGGTTTGGTTTTGATTGGCCGGTCCATAGTAAAAATACATCTCGTCGTCGTCGGGATAAGCGGTGTTAGGGTGTGGGTCCACCTTGCTTACATAGTACGGAGATTCGGTGCTAAGGACTGCGCAGGATAGAAACTTCCGGTACCAAACTCGATCCGCCGGCTTTGCGTTGATACCAAGGTCTATCGCGGAATCGAGATAGCCAGTATCAATCTCAATGGCGTCGGTCAGGCACAGAGAGTCATCGAACGGACAGCTAGCGTTCAACGTGATAGTCTGGTTTAAGGCTCCAACAATGTAGCTCTCACAGTCTGGACTCGATACTGGGTAGCAATTCTGAACGTACGCAAGACACTCCGTCAAATCATGTCGAGTATTGATAGCGTAGGATTCCTGTTCCTGTAACACGGCGCGCGGTTCGCTGAAGTTGTTGAAATTGAATTTTGCAAATTGATCTGATAGTGGCCAAGCTCCACAGACGTCGCTTCGCACGAGGACAGACCGATCTGTAATCACGATCTGGGAGGAGAACAATCCAGCAATACCGAAGGCAGCAATATATAAGATACCCATCGCAACGAAGGCCAGCGAATGTAACATGGGATGGAACGTCTCAGATCGCCAGGCCCAGCCAACTTTTAGCCAAAGCCAGACAGTTGTGGCGGCTGAGCTGGAATTTCGAAGGAGGGCTTGGTGTTGATGGTGAAAAGCGTCTCTGTTCCCTTGCTTGGATCTCCATTGATGAAGAAGGTAGCAGAAAATGCTCCACAAATGACTTCCAACAAGTCGCACGAATAGAGCAAAGAAGGAGACCAAAATCGACGCATCGCGCAAGGTCAAGGTGATGGTGCCACCGTAGATAGGTCCTTTTGTCCAATTTATCCAAGGTCCTGTGTGAACAGTGACATTCGAAGCCATGTTGTAAATCGCTTCTGCTGAGTGTGAGCGAGAGCACAGTTTGATAATGATAATTGAAGGTGGACGCGTAGAGAGTGACCACGGGAGAAGGTGGTACAAGTTGTTCTAAATTAGTTGCTGGGAAATCTTTGTCTTGCGAGAGCTACTCCGATATCTAGTGAAACACCGAGCGAGTCTATAAAGAGGATTGCTAATCAATTGATCAGAGGTACGCCCATCGTGCGAAGCGTGGAGGGCAACCTTAGTCGGTCGTAAAAGAGTAGATGGTGTGGTAGGAATCGGGCTCATTGGCGGCCCTCATGAACATTTTCCTCCACCCTTCCACAGCCTTGTCGTGCTTGCAAGCCGCAGACCTTGGCTTGGGATCATAGCGAGGTGTGACCGGAATATTTGGCTGGCTCTAGGGGTTAGGCTTGCATGTACGTTGCACGTGGGCAACTGCCAGAGACATGCCAAGCTAACTCGTGCATGAATCGCGAGAAGCTGATATGCGACTAGAAAAACAATGTCACTCCACGGGACGGGTAAAGTATTTTCAATGGACAGAGAGCGACGGTCTTGCCTTTGCTGATTCACTAGATATGCGAGACACTGAGGAGTGGTGTTGCAAATGAGACCCTGCCACGCAGTGCCTGACTGATAGGGACGGCTTGAAGCTGGGTATTGAGGTCCAGATCTGGCCGGGCCGGGTGCCTGTCACTGGACGAAGCTATGTGAAATGGATGCACAATTGCAAGGATGCCCCACTAGCGTTGAAGTCGATATGCAGCCCTAGAGTAGTTCCCCCACGAAGGGTCTTGCCTAGCATATTCTTCAATTTGGATGATAAGGACAGAAACATCACGGCATGGACGAATAGCAATCGTACGTGGTGAACAAGTACCTTGCAGAGCCTCACTTGCGCTTTTCAGCTGATTCTGGCGTGCGGAGCTAGGAATCCTACTGATTAGATGGCTTGAAAGCTAGGCGACATCAGTCAAGATGTCAGCCCGTAGCTGAGGATAACGTGGCGATGGTCGATCAGTTCGTCAGAAGTAACTCGCCTATATGACGGCCCATGCAGTATAGCATCTTCGCTGGCAGGCATGAGCGGTGGAGAAACGCCCCGAGGAACTCCATACCTTCAGCCTTATCGCGAGACACCCCAGAGAAACGAAGAAAAGGACGGCATTTTCCGGCCATAGCCAACCGGCATAGGTGTCTGTGCGGAGAATCTTAATCTAGTATAGGAACCCAAGCCCTTCCTTAAGTCTATCGCAGAATGTTCCTCAGCCTTGTGCGGTGGCAGGGACAGCTGAGTCGACCGAGGGCCAATTTGGCCAGAGTACGGACTTGAGGGAGGAGTAGCTACTCGAAGTGTTCCCATTCCATGTCACGAATGAAGTGCACCAACTTAAGTCATGAACAACAAAAGTCTAGAAAGGGCGATGCGGCCAGGAAATGAGTAGCCTTTTTTTTTTTTTTTTTTTTTTTTGAATCATACTCTATTAGGGGCCTACTAGGCCTATCTGGGCAATCTATCTAATCTAGCCAATCAGGCTACTAGCTCTATATTTGAAAGTTAAGTATACAAAGTATAAACCTCTAAATCCTAATTTAGACCTAAATAAGTGTGTTTATGCCTTAAACTCTCTTAATAAAGCATCTTCTACCTCTATATTACCACCCCTACTATTAGAAAGTTATAGAGCTAGCTCCCTTATACTATCTTCTTATTATATACACTTCTTAATACTCTACATACTCTTTTTAGTTCTATACTAAATTTAATAGTATAGGACGTCTATTATATAAAACCTTCTTCTATATTATTAGTAGTGGCTAGTAGCTGGTTAAGTAACTCTATTATACTCTTATTAGCTTTCCCTTATTACCTAAGGGTCCTAATCTATAATAGGAAAACTATAATATTAATAGCTTTCTTTATCTCTCCTAGCTCTTCCCTTATATTAGTAGGGTATATTATACCCTATATTCTAAACCTAAGGTCTTTATATTTAGGATAGGAGAGGATAAGATATTTAATTATCTTAGTTCCTATCCTATAATCATAGTCCTTTATTATAGCTAGTTTTAAAGGTTTAAGGTATCCTTTTAGGCCTATTACCTATATCTAGGTCTATATAATTATTATTATTAGGGCTTAGGGGGTATTATAATAAAGCTTTAATATCTTTTTATATAATAGATCTACTAGATTATAAAGCTTTCTCTTATAAGGAGTATCTATCTATACCCTCTATTATCTTATCTTAAAATTAGCCTTTATTTCCCTCTTAATACTTATCTAAAATACTACTAGGTTATAGAGTTTTTAAATACTTAAGTAGGTTACTACCTTTACTAATTTATCTATTAATTTATTCCCTTTAATACCTTTATAGCTTAAGACTTATTAAATAAGGATTTTACTTCCTACTTCTTTAAGCTTTTAAAGGTATTAGATAATATTTTTAATATATTACTAGCTTAAATAGTTTTTTAGACTTTATATTTCCTTTATCGCGCTTTAGTTATTAGTAAATATAACTACCTTATAGCTAAGGAGTCTAAACTATATTATAAGGTATAAGGCTAGCTTAATTTTATAAAGTTTTACTATATAGATTACGCTAGTAGCACTATCTCCTATATAATAACTAATTTACTCCTACTTTAAGTATATTATCTTTACTATAATATTTACATAGCTATCTATTTCACTTCTATTATAGTAGACTACTATTTATCTATCTAAATTACTTTATATCTTAATCTATTATCTCTTATAGAGCTTAATTACTTTTTCTTTAATACTAGCTATTACTATAACTAGCGGCTACCACTATAGATATACTATAAAGGGTGTATTCTACTCTATTCTAAATATTAGATCCCGGCTATCTAGGGGCCTTAAGATATTCTAGATCACTCTTTTATATTTTTCCAACAAGCTCTCCTATCACTACTACTTTAACTTCTTTAGCTTTATAGGCTATCTAACTACTCTAAGCTAATAAATCTTCTTATAGACTAGTAAGCTTTAGATTCTACTAATAATAGAGTAAATAATCTTTACTATTTAGTATATTATAGGCTCTATATAAAGCTTAATATCTAGCATAGCTCCTACTATAGTATAGAAAGCTCCTATAAGAGCTACTAAGCTTTATTTTTAGTATTACTTTAATACTATCTCTATCTTCTTAAAAAGGGTTTTATATTTATAGCCTTAATAGACTAGTATCTATATTAAGTACCTATAAAATAAATATAGGAGGATTATTACCTTATATAGTTCTACTATTTATAGGATTAGGACCCCCTAGCTTAGTCCTATAATAGATTAGAATACTTCTTTTTACTATATAGCCTTTATAATAACTTACTTTAAATATGTCTTACCTATTAGCCTAGAATTAAGCTATACTTTAAGATACCTAGCTAATAGTATTAAGTAAATCTTTTAGGTTAAGCCTCCTACTTAGATCTATACTATAGCATTACTTTCTTCTTCTAAGGCCTTCTTTAACTTCTAAAAGAAGTAGAGGAGCTTATACTTCTAAGAGATAAAAACTACCTTATATTTAGATACTTAATCTACTATTTTCTTATAGATCTAGCTAAGTTTTATATAATTCTCTTAAGTTAACAGCCTAGTAATAAGGATATAGATATTATTAATATAGCTAGTTACTAAGACCTTATCCCCTATAACTTAGAGGGCTTTATAGTTATAGAGTAACTATAGAATAAATAAAAGAGATAACCCTTATAATATACCTACCTCTATATTAAATAGCTATATTAGTCCTTTATTAAAACATATTCTATTAGTCCTTCTAATAAGAAAGCTAGCTATTTATCCTACTAGGTTCTTACTAAATCCTAGCTCTTATATATTTTAGAGGAGTCTTTAGTAATTAATATTATTAAATACTCTTAAGATATCTAATAGTAAGAGACTTAATATTTAGTTATTCTTCTACTTTATATAAATCTGTTCTAATAGTAGATAGATAGTATACTTAATAGAGGAGGACTTATAGCCCCTATAATAGGTAATTAGTAGTAGGTTATAGAACTCTACTATTATTAAGATTCTCTTTACTAAAATAAACTCTATATTCTTACTTAGTATATTTAGTAGTAAGATTAGCTTATAGGATTTTAAGTTATAGTAGTCTTTCTTTTTTAGCTTTCTTATAATAATAACTATTACCTCCTTCTAATATACTGGCTAGTAATAGAGCTATAAGCTTATATTATAGATTTAGGTAAGGAGGGGTATAATTATTAGGACAACTTCTTTTAAAACTTTAAACTAAATATTATTACCCTTTAGAGCTTTATTATTATAAGAACTTCTAAGCGCCTCTTATATTTTATACTCTATAATATTTAGAAAGGGAAGTGGTATTAGAAAGTTAAATAGCTATTCTAATATATTTAAAAGATTTATAAGGGCTAGCTCTAAAAAGAGCTTCTACTAAAGAGCTCTTACCTTACTCTTATTTTCTACTTAAAAGATACTATTTTTATCTCTTATTTCTAGTATAAAGACTATCTAAATAGCGCCTCTATTTTATATTTACTTATTTAACTTTTAGAGGTCTTCTATTATTTCTATTTTTAAGATCTTTTCTTTATAATTATTACTAAGGGCCTAGTATAGTATTCTCTTCTTTAGATTATCTAACGCTTTAAACTCTTCTAAGTCTCTAAAGTCTCTACTACCTTAGTACCTTTATCTCGCCTTTTTAATATTATAGATTATTTTTAAGCACTCTTCTATCCACCCTAACCTTATTTTAAGTAATTATTATAGCTTAGATACTATCTTATCTAATACTTATTAAATAGCTTAGATGATATCTTCTACTAAGAAGTTAATTTAGACTTATATATAAATTTAATTAATCCTTAGGATCTAGTTTTATAGTACCTCTTAAAATAGCTTCTAATTAGCTATCTTATATTTCTATTCCTCCCTATCTTTAATAAGATCTAGTTGGAATATAATAGAGGTATAAATTAAGTAGTAATTAAAGTTATTTTAAAACCTTAGAGCTATATTATAATAAATAACTTACTTAGTTACTTACTATATCCCCTATACTAAGTTTATTATTATACCTTCTTATTTATTTAGGGTCTTTAAGTTTAAGGGCCTTATAACTATTCTAAGCTCTATAATTAGGCTAAGTCCTCTTTAAGTTATTATTTTCTTTAGTTCTTTTATAAGTCCTCTAAAGACGACTCTTCTCCTAAACTAGTTAGTATACTAGGTGTTGAAATCTCTTAGTAAGATCTACTTATATTCTATATTCTTCTTTAAAGCCTTATTAATTTAGGCTAGAGTATAACGGGGGGGTTTAACTCCTTAGGGGGTACAAACAGATATGAGTTAGGTTAAGTAAGTTAAGTATCTATTAGCTATAGACTCCTCTCTATTATATAAGTTAAATATAAAGAAGGAAACTCTAGTAGTAGAAAGACTACCCTTTATATATTTAACTAGATTATACTAAGCCCTAGTATAATCTAGGTAATTAGTACCCTAATCACCCTAATCACTTTAGGTGATTAGAGTGATTAGTGCTATAATTACTCTGATCACTTTTTTATCCTTTACTTAAAGATATCTTATACCTAAGGACCTTTTAACTTGGCTTATCTTATAAGCTAAGGGCACCTGTAATACTATCCTCTTATTAAGGGATCTTTATTCTGAAGAAACCTGTCTTTCTTAATATATGATTCTTACCTATACTATAAATAAAGAAATTATAAAGCTTATTAGCGCGTTGTTGTTAGTTAGTTCTAAAGCTTAGAATAGCTTCCTTATTAAAGTATAATTATATATAGTATGTGAAAGTAGGGCGCCTTTATTATTCTAATAAGACGTTTGATTAGTATATTAAATATGTTTATACTAGTAGTGACTGTAATCTATCTCCCCTTAATATTCTTAAGTGGAAGCGTTTGGAGGACTAGTGTAAAAGGTTGTAGGAGGAAGAGAAGGTAGCTTTTAAGAAGTTGTCCCGTCTTTATAAATAAATATAAAAGATTAAGGCGGACTAGGCGAAGATAGTTTAAAAGGAGGTAAAGAATATTAAGTTTTTAAAGAGGGAAGAGGAGGAGGCTATGTCTAGGGCTCCTACTTCTTTATTTAATATATTTAAGGGTTTTGACCCGTTGCTGGACTAGGGCTAACTAATATAGAATTTTAGGCTTAAAATTCCTATAACTTCTCTAAGTAGTTAAGCGTTAAAGGTAGTTCCTATATATTCTCTAAATTATTATAGTCTAACTACTTAACTAGATACCTCCCTTTTCTATTAATCTTTTAATAATCTAGGATTTTTTTAATATTATATTCCTTATCGTCTTTATTTAGGAGGAGGGGTGTTATTTATAGTAGTATCTAGGGGTCTACTTTCTCTAGTAATAATATGTAAAATATATTATATTTCTTTATTAGTTCTAGTAAATCTAATATATAATCTATATCCCCTCTATGTTTCTTAACTAGGAAAGGACTAAGCTTTATATAATTAAGCTTATTACTAGGCCTGTTAGTTTTAAAATTCCTATAAAGAAGATATACCTTATCCCCTTTAAAAATGTTTAGACCTTTTAAGCGTTTTTAATTATAATATATTACTAAGTATTTACTTAGGAACTATAAGTCTTTCTATAATTCTTAATAGAGGCGGCCTATTTCTTAGGTTATTATAGTAGCTTATTATGCCTTAGGTGTATAACCTTTTAATAATAATATTATATAGGGTTTAAACCCGTAATTAGCTTAATATGGTGTTATTCTAATAGGGTTTAATAAGGATCTATTATATACTATCTATATATTAGGTAGATACTAAACCTAATTATTCTACTAATAATTTATATAGCATTAAAGATATTATTTAAGTATTTAGTTAGTTTATTCCATCTAATTATCTATCTATGAGTGGAATGCTGTACTTATTTTTATCTTAATCCCTATTATATCTATTAATAATCTCTAAAATTTAGAGGTGAAGAGTTTATTTTAATTTAAGATAATCTTATCTAGGAGCCTATAGTTAGCTATTACTATTCTAAGAAATATATAAGCTAGATCTTCTATATTTAAGGCTTCCCTATATAGTAGGAAATACACTAATTTAGTCAACCTATTATTAATTACTAATATTGAGTTATATTCTACCTTTATTAGTTATTCTTTTAACTTTAGGAGTTTAATAATAAAATCTTATATAATACTCTTCTAGG
This sequence comes from Cladonia squamosa, assembly GCA_947623385.2. Classification (NCBI taxonomy): domain Eukaryota; kingdom Fungi; phylum Ascomycota; class Lecanoromycetes; order Lecanorales; family Cladoniaceae; genus Cladonia; species Cladonia squamosa. The sequence continues at coordinate 138,359 of OX392382.1, forward strand.
CTTATTCTAGAAAGCTGGCTAATTTTATTTCTCTATATAATTTATATTAAGTATACTTCGTTCTGATATATATATTATAATAAGTAACCCTATCCTCAACATATTTCCTTATCCTTAGAAAGTAGAAGTTTTATAATAACTTCTTAAGAGTTTTCTTAATTCCCTAATAACCTCCTAAGGATTCCGCCTTATAGTAGATTCTAAAGATCTCTGCATATATAGCTATTAGAATATAAATTCTTCCTAGAAATAAAAGGAGTCCTAAATTTATTTTACTAAACCTATTATAGCTATTAATATCTTTAAGGATTTTAACTACTACTTTGTCTTTCTATAGATCTACTAATACTTACTAGGTAAGTTCTTTAGTTTCTACCATTATAGTTGCTATAATATAGAGTCTTGCTCTATTTAATTATAGTAATCTATCTTTATCTTATACTAGTATAGCTCTAGAGCTCTACTAGATATTTTCTATATAATTAGCTCTCCTACTAAGTATATTCACAGCATTATTTTTACTACCCTTAATATATTTAACTCTGAAATTAAATATTACTAACTCTTTATACTAATAAGCCAGACGTCTATTTAGCTCCTTTATTAATAGGAAGTATATTAAGTTTTTATAATTTAATAGGACCTAAACCTAGTATTTAGTTCCTTTTAGATAAACTTTCTATATATAAAATATATCTACTATAGTAAGTAATTCCTTATTATATATTAGATATCTAGACTTAGTATCTTATAACTTCTTACTATAGAATATAATAGGGTATTAATATTCCCTCCCCCTTTTAATAATATTGGTGTTAGTCTATATGGGCTAACTTATTACTACTCCTAGCATATTATCTAAGGCATTAGTATAAACTTTAATAGGAAGTTTTAGGTTAAATTAATAAAGTATAGGACCCAAAGCGAACTACTTCTTTAAAGTTTAGAAAGAAGCTTCTACTTCCTTTCCCTATATAAATAATATTTTATTATATATTAAGTCTATTAAGGATTCTATAGTCTTACTATAATCCTTAATAAACCTTTAATAGAAGTTTGTAAACCTAAAGAAAGACTAGACCTCTTTCTTATTAGTTAGTATAGGCTACTTAACTATACTTTTAACTTTATTAGGATCTATCTTAATCCTCTTATTTAAGATAATAAAGTCTAAGAATTTCACCCTTTTCTAGTAGAATTTATACTTTATTATCTTAAGTTATAAGCTAGATTTTTTAAGTTTCTTTAGTATCTTTTATATATACTTAACATATTCTTTAAAAGTATTAAAGTAAATAAGGATATTATCTATATAGACTAATATAAACTTATCTAAATACTCTTTTAGGATATTATTGATATATGCCTAAAATATAGTAGGTGTATTAGTCAGACTAAATAGTATAATAAGGTACTTATATAGGCCTTGCCTTATATAGAATGTTATCTTCTACTTATCTCCCTTCTTCATCCTTATTTAGTTAAATACTCTTAGAATATTAAATTTAGTAAACTACTTCTTCCCCTAGAGCTTATCCTAGAGCTCTCTAATTAAGGGTAGAGGATAGCTATTCTTAATTATTATATTATTAAGTACTCTATAATCTATACATAACCTTAATCCTCTATCCGCCTTTAGAATAAATAGGATAGGGTATCCTACTAGTAACTAGGATTTATAAATAAAGCCCTTAGCTTTATTTTTTTTAATATATTCTATAAGAGCAACTACCTTATCTCTTAATAGTAGATATATTAACTTCTTTATAAGTTCTTTTCCTAGGATTAGCTTAATCTCATAGTCCTATAATTAGTACTTAAAAAGGGCCTTATTAGGACTCTTTTCTTAAAATAGATTTCTATATTTCGCATATTTATTAGGTAGTTTTGTATAAGTAGTACTATTAATAGTAGCGACTTAACTCTATAGTACTATTATATTTTCTTTTTAGAAATTATTCTTTATTTCCTTTGCCGTCTATATAATAATACTAGGATATAAATACTTCTATACCTAAGAAACCTAGTTTAGAGTACTATCTTTAAATATTAGTATACTAGAGCTCTATCCTATTAATAGATTAACTTTTTATAACTAGAGGACTCCTAAAGTAATCTTATCTACTCCTCCCCTTAATACTAAGTAGAAGCTATACTTCTCATATTATCTCCCTATCTATAAATTAATAGGCTTAGTTATTTAATCTACCCTCTCAATCATAAAATAGTTGAAATTCGTTAATATATATAGTGTATATTATATAGTTGGGATTCCGTGCTTCTACACGAAGTTGGAATTAATTAGATCCTTATTAGATCTACTATTAATAATTACTTAGACTTAATATCCTATAATCTTTACCCAAAACCTAAATTAGATGTCCCCTTATAATTTAATTACGGCGATTTATTTAGCCTCTAAATAGGTCCCGCTAATTAGCCTACTTACTAGGGGACCCTTTAGTTTTTTAAATCTTCTCCCTTTCTATCTAGCTCTAGGATAGAGGAGGGCTTATTAAGAAACCTAGAGTCTAGTATCTAGTATATTTATAGGGGGATTTTAGCTATAGAGTTAGCTAATTTCCTAGCCTAGTTTCTTATCTCCTATAGTACTAAACATCTATCTAGGAGGAGGATTAACCTATCTTTTAAGAACCTTAATCCCCTAGGGGTGTGTATATAGACTATATTTAATAAGTCCGCATAGCTATCCCCTTACAGCGTTTATCTAACCTTAGTGGTAATTAGAGCTCTAATAGTTACTAGTCTACCTATTTTATTATAAGTAATCTCCTTAGCTACTAATTTAAAAATTCCCTTAAACTTTTCTATTAGTGCTAACTTCTATATATTGTTTAGTAGGAGGGCTATTTTATATATATTTAGCGACTTAATTAACGCATTTATAGGTTACTTTGCTAATACTTTAATTACCTAATTCTCTACCCTTTCTAACTTATAGTAGAGATCTATTACCTGCTCTTCTATATAACGCGTTTACTACTTCTAGATATTAGCTATCTCTTTTTAAACTTAAACTATAATTTAGTATTATGCTTACAACTCTTCTAAGTTATTATCTAATCCCTTAAAAAGCGAAACTTTACTACCCGAAGCTTTATCTAAAGATGGTTATTCAGCTCACTTCTAATCTAGGGAAGTATATACCTCCTTATTTATAACTATTATTTAAAACTTATCTTCTAAACACGCCCTTAGTTCTCTAGAGAAGTAGCCACTTCCTTTCTTCTTATTTTAGTAGGTTTAGTACTAGTTATTATAATATATAGTCTAAGATAGACTACTATAGTCTACCTTTTTTCTAACCTACTTAAAGGTATTTCCTATTTAGGAGTCTATTATAATTAGTTCTAGGGTATTTATAACCTAGGTAGCTTCTTAAAAGGGGTTGCTTCTTCCTTCTATAGTAGCTACCTATTTTTATTATAGGTACTTATTTTTATAGTGTCCCTTTTTATAATAGTTATAATACTCTACTTATAATAAGTCTCTAGTCTTCTTTTTCTTTTTAGCCTTATAAGGGGGTTTCTAGCCTATTACTAAAATATTCTTCTATCTACTAAACTTACTTTCTAGGTTAGAAGTCTTCCTTTCTATCTTTCTTTTATATAGCCTGTTATTAATAGCATAGGTTGTTTAGATAAGTAAAGATATATCCTAGGATAGCGATATCCTTACTAACTTATCCTTAACTTCTTTACTTAGTCTAGCCTAGTATACTACTATCTTAGTAGTAGTATTCTAATAAATCTTTGCTAATAAGGCCTGGAACCTTACTATATACTTAGTTACTAACCCCTTTTAATGGAGATAAGAAACCTTTCTCTCTATCCTTTACTCCTTAGTATTATCTTTAAATAAGGCTTCTAGGATGTCCTTAACATAGTCCTTATTATTAGAGAACTTAGTAATATCATCTAATATACGTTAGGGGTCCTAGAGCTTAATATACTTATTAAGTTAGGAGGAGAGAGCCGCTACTACATCTCCCTTTAGATAGAAAAGATAGAATAAGTTCTATTCCTCCAATTTAGTGAATAATAAAGAGTAGAATGCCATATATAATTCCACTTATTATATATAACTATTAAGAGTACCTCTCTTATTAGAGAACTTAGTAGGGGTAAGGACCTTAAGTCCTCCTCCTAGGACTACTTAAATATCTAAGTTATTCTATTAGGCCACTTTTATAGTTTTTATAAAAGGGCGCTGATAGTCTCCTATAATAAAACCAGAAGTACTTATTCTAAATAGAGTAGAGTATGGTATTTAAAGTATAATAGGGGGGTTTAACTCCTTAGGGGGTATAAATAAATATAAGTTAGGTTAAGTAAGTTAAGTGTTTATTAGCTATAGACTCCTCTCTATTATATAAGTTAAATATAAAGAAGGAAACTCTAGTAGTAGGAAGACTACCCCTTATATATTTAATTAGACTATGCTAAGCCCTAGTATAATTTAGATAATTAATACCCTAATCACCTTAATCACTTTAGGTAATTAGAGTGATTAGTGCTATAATTACTTTAATTACTTTCTTATCTTTTACTTAAAGATATCCTATACCTAAGGACCCTTTAACTCGGCTTATCTTATAAGCTAAGGGCACCCGTAATATAAAGTCTCTTATACTAAGTAGACTTCTTCCACTACTATTAGTAGTACTAGGTATATATTATAGATAATAACCTTTTACTATCTACCTATATATTTAAAGCTAATTCAGATTATTTAGAGGGTTGGGCTATAATTAATAATTTAGACTATTCCTAGATAGATTCTTTTATAAATATAGGTATATACTTATACTAGTTTCTAACTAATATCTTATAGGATTTTATTTAATAGCTAAATTAGATTATAATCTTATTTTTATAAGTTATAGGATATTATTTAGAATAGATTACTCTAAGGCTCTTATATTATAATAATATTATATCCTAGGGTGTTCTTATCCTATAGGGTTAGCGCTACTATATTATATAATTTTTATATATTATACTATAGTATATAGAAGAAATAGGCGTCTAGTATCTATAAATCTTTATAGATATTAATAAAGTCCTTAGATTTTTAAATTTTTCTTTTATTTAGTTAGAGGTTCCTTTTATCTTAGTTAGTAATAGAGAGGTTACTAGATTTAAAAAGGCCTAAGCTATTATTTTTATCTATATTCATATTTTCCTCCTTTTTTATTAGTATAGGAGTAGTAGACTTTTATAGTTTTAGCTTAATAATAGCTCTTACTATAATATTCTTCTTCTTTAGAACTAAATTAGTCTTATTATCTATTCTTTTAGCTAGTAGTCTTTTTTAGCCCGTGGTAATCGACCTTAGGATTTTAGTTATAGTACTAGCGCTACTATTAGTAGAGATTAAAGAAGGCTTTAATAAGATATTTATTACTAGTATAGGCTCCCTCTAATACTTTTCTATATATAAGATATGCTTGCGAATTTTTATTTTTTTAAGCTTCTATATCTTATAGTCTAAACTCTAAGCTAGATACTTTTTCTTATAGTTAGTATAGGACGTCTTTATAGAGTTATTATAGCTAGAGTAAGTAGCTATAATATATTATTTTAAATAAAAGCTATATATTTTAAGATTCCTATACTATATAGATTAGTAGCTATATTTATTATATTTAAAATATTAGTTAATAATAGTGCTATAAATAGCTTTATAAACTCTTTATATTTTATTCTACTAAAAGAGCTTATTAGTATTAATAATTATATTAGTATCTATAAGGGACGCGAATTCTATTATTAAGAATATATATTATTTATTCTTCTATAGCTTTTATAGCTAGCAAAGCCTCTTAATCTTATATTTAAAAAGGATATAATAGTTCTATTTTTAGAGCTCCTTAATTATACCTTCTAAATAATTAAGGTCTACTATATTAATTCTTATACTATTTATTATTACCCTATATATAAGAGAAGCTAGTAATATATCTACTCTAAGTATTTTAATCTAGTCTTAGGTATATTTTTTTATTATTTCTATCTTATAAATAGTTACTATTATTAGTCTCTAATTATTAAAAGATAGCTTTTTCACTATTCCTACCTAGCTATTATTTAAGATATAGATTTTAGAGCCTTAAAATACTTTATTTAACTACTCTAAGACCTTCTTTTCTTACTCCCTTACTTTAATATATATTAGGAGTGGTACTTCTAATTAGCTAAATATATCTTTATTTATATTTACTATCAGATCCCTATTTTTATATTATATATTAAGGGGTATTACTAGCACTATACTAGCTAGTAATAGTAAGGTCTTTAAAGTCCTATTTATAAGTAATAGAAAAAGTACTTCTTTAATAACTACTTAGGCTTAGAATTTAGTACTTTTAAATTTATCTAAGCGCTTACTAATATTAGTAAACTACTATTTTTATAATTATACTATACTTAAGAGAGAGGACTCTAAATAATTAATAATACTAATAATATTAATATTATTAAGCTACTATTAGTACTTTTAAGCTATTAATATAATACTCTTAAGAGTAGTTTTAACTATTATATTAGTATACTTATCTACCTTAAGTTTATTAATGATTTCTTTTATAAGCTATATAATAAGTTTAGCGGGTAGGATTTCCTCCCTTAAATTAGGAGTAGACATAGCGTCTATAACATCTAATTTAGGTACCAAATTGATGCGCTGGACAAGCTCTATCGATTGCGACCGCGTATGAGTTGTTGGCTTAACTGTATGTCAATCGCGGGCCGCCCGAAATGAGTAGCCAGAGCGGAAAAGTCTTCGGTTGGCGTCGACGCCTCGTTTCTGCTTTTCCCTTCTAGAACGTTGCACAACTTGCATAAATTGCTGGTACCCGACCTGCACAATTTGCACAATTTGCACAATTGGCGCATTAGATTGTTCTCTAGCGACCTCTGGCCCGGTGAAGTCGATAGGCCCCTAGTAAATGCAGACGATAATCACTACTCATTCTGTCCTATGGTAGGGTCGGGGCCAATGATCCTCTCGTTGATTACGCTTAAGAGAGCTGTTCATTACACCCGCCCATAATACGCCCTACAGTGCCCATCAGCACACATTAGTTACATGCGTGCGACAAGCTCCAATAAACAGATGCAAGTTCATGATATCAAGGAGCTGAATTTGAGCCACCAACCCACCCCGTTACAAGCGGCCCTTCCTTCGAAGACAAATATTGCAGTGGTCCCCAAACGCGCTCTCAGGCCACTGTTCTCGTCAAGAGTCCAGTACAACTGTCAAAGGGGGACCATTACGGCAGCATTCCGAGGCAGCATCACCCTTCCGGAAGGGGAAACAATTAGAGAGTGGAAGGCCTGTGCATGCATCCTTTATCCATTCGCCATAAGTCAGCCTAAGGCCGACAGCCTTTTTATAACCTAGTCAATTGCTTCATACAGTGACCATGTTCTCAGCTAAATGGGCCTTCCGCAGGATGAAGAAGTATGAAGAGGATACAACAGGATTTGCATCTCCAAGATACTGCCACAAGCCGGCCTAACATAAGATACTCCGGAATTGCTACCTCGTCAATTCTTTGAGCCAAAATCTGCATTTAGCGACATGAAGTCTAGAGCATGAGCACGAGCACCTTGGCTATCTCATCCTCCGTTATATCCACTAGCGCTACGACCGCCAAACAGGCCGGCGCCAAAGAGGCTGATTGGTTCAATGGACCAACAATGACGTTGACGCTCGAGCAAACTATCTTCCATTGACCCGCCTACAACAACATCTTTCAGTTCTGCTTCTACTTCCTTGCGAATTATTAATGGTCCAGTACCGAGTCTGAGAGAGAGCTTTTGAAGAACCCGAAAGTATGAGCACAACACTCGGCGTCGGGGTCCCAGTCCCCAAAATGCTGCGTCAGTTGCCTTCCCCCTTCTTCCCAAAGCAACAACTGACAACGAGCAGCAATTACTGGCACCTGGACACTACCCTTCGCTGCCTATCTTGTCTACCTATCCAACCGCGTCGTCTATCGTCGCTTGCAGAGAGAAAAATATGTCGGCGACAGATACGATGAATCCGCTACCTCCAACGACAACCCAGATCCCCTCCTGCTCGAATCACGCGCACACGCCAATTTCTTGGAAAGCGTGCCTCTTGCTTTCACGCTCACGGCTATCGCGGAGCTCAATGGCGCGAATAGAAAGATCTTGAATTATTCAATGGCTATCCTCTTTGTGCTCAGGTTGATCCATGTAGAATTGGGTCTGAAGGGCAAAGACACTGTCGGCTGGGGACGACCAACAGGATTCTTTGGAACGCAGGGTTTCCTCGCTGGTATGGCTGCGTACTCGACTTACTTGGTGAAGGGATACTGGGGCTACTAGGTGCCGGAACAGGTGCAGAGAAGAGAGCCGACGGTCAATACTCCACTCAAATAATCAGCTGTGGATCTAGAATGGCTTGTATGGTTTGTATATACGTTCGATTCGTCGTCAGTGCACATATTTGCTTCTAGTAATTAAATTAAGCTCTTCGGCACGCATGATGGCTCTTTCCTGTACGGCGAAGCAGATGCTCCATGATCTTCTGGATGCCCTCTTATAACTCGCTGCTCCTATGAATCTATTTCTCTTTGCTGTACAAATGCAACAAACCGTACGTTATTCGGTCATTCTACAGTGCAGCTTTTATCAATACAACAGTATCGGCCTAGCTCGTAGGCGTCGTCACCATCAAGAGTGTCCTCATTGTTATTCAAACATAGCCTTCCAGGTAGCAGATCGTTCATTCTTCCAAGACTCTAATGCTTACCCAAGCCCCGCCGGCATGCTCGCCGCAGTCCGTCCAAATTTCGCTCCTCTACAGGCTCAAATTCCGGAAAGAAGAAGTACAAATATCTCAGCCTCCAGCTCACCTCTTTCCTCTCCCACTACTCCACTCGAGAGACGCCTCTACCCACGACCCCTGAACATATTCAAACGGCCTTCTCGACGGTCACTCGTTAGACACACGACTCCAGTAAACTCAATCCCCGAATCCATTTCCGAAGCTGAAGACACCGCTCTTATTCCTAGGCCCTTGAGCATAGCTTCGACACCCGCACCCTCACCAACCCAACCCCCAAACAACGCAACAAGCCCTCACACAACAGCCCTAGCGCCAGCCTCCCTACCGCCCTCAAACCCAGCCTCACCACCTCCCTCGGTCACCACCCCACCACCCTCCCAACCCACCACACCAACCCCCTCTGCAACACCCCTCCCACCCACCCCAACCACCACAACCTGCACCCTCTGCTTCTCCCCCCTCCTCCCCCTCCAAACCTACACCCTCCCCAAGACCGCCCCCTCACTAACCTCCAAAATCCACACCCTCTACCCCACCATTCCCCCCACAACCCCCACCCCCACCTTCTGCACCTCCTGCTTCACCACCATCCGGTCCCTCGTTCTCTGCTGGGGCTGCGGCGATCCCATCCACCGACCAGAGGAGCGCGTAGGTTGCGGCTGGGCATGGTGGCATTGGGGTTGCGTTCGATGTCTGCTGTGTCGCGTGGGTCCCGCCCCCTCCCTTCCTCCTATACCTATTCCCCTCCCCATCCCCTCATTCTCTCGCTCACTCGTAGCAAAACATGAAGAAACAAACAACTGTATATCTGAATATCATTGACAAGCCATTAATTGATTATCGAGAAAAATAGGCCCCTCTCCCCCCTCCGCCCTGGACCCACGCTCCAACAACCCTCTCCGTACCCCCCTCTTGCAAACCCTGCACGCGCGAACTCCGCGAGTTGGCATATGCGGAACGTGTAAGGAAACAGGCCCTCAACCCCGTCGTCGTACGACGTACGAGCCATCGAGATGCAAGCCACCGAGTTGCGAACCACAGAGATGCGAGCCACCGAGATACGAGCAATGGCGGTGCCAACAACGCGAGACTCACGAGCAATGGAGGTACGAGCCCCACAACCGACATAGACACACCTGCACATGCACATACAGAAACCGGCACATCAATGAGTCGAAAAGTCAGTCTCGGGGTGCGCTATCCGCCTCTACCGCGCTGGATGGAGAAATTACCCGGGAATAGGAGAGGGATATGTAAAGGGGAGGGAAGAGAGGTTAGGTGGATGGAGAAATTGCCGGGACGAAGGCAGAGGGTGGGGGATCAGGTTAGGCGGATGGATAGTTGGAGGAAGGGGGAGCAGAGGAGTGGGAGTGGGGTTGGGAATGGGAATGGGAGTGGGAGCGGATATGGGAGTGTGAGGGGGAGGATTGTTGTTGGGTAGGTGGTGGGTGATGGGTGAGTGTAGTGGGGGGATATTGCTTGGACGGAAGAGCGGTCGAGGGGTTTCGTTCGTTTGGATGGGTAGCTAGCTATCGTGCAGGAGTCTGGACAAGACATCGAAGCCTTGACTGAGGAGGAATTATCCGGATTCGGACTTGGAGCCCCAGATATCATCTTATCCATTTGCTATGATACAGCCCATAATATCCTGCAACCATAATCATAATATCGTCAGCATGGTCGTCGGAATCACATAACCCTAATAGACCAGAATTGTCACCCCTTGAAGGGTGTACGCAAATGTCCCCCAACGCTCTCTGCTCCATTAATACTTGGGAGCACAATTTTCCTTGTCACTATCATCAAATGCCATCCCAGAAGTGCTTCTTTGTAACCTCGGTCCTCTCGACTCAAAGCTTCCTCGTAGCCCTCCTATAACTTTCCTCTCGAGACTCGAGCGCGGTGCTCGCGACGATTGTTGCTCGTAAGAGCTTAGTGGCTCTTCTAGCCTGTCTGTCGCGAAACTCGGTCTGGGGAGGGTATAGACGGTGTACTTCATGCTATCGAGTGAAGACCTGGATCTCAAGTGCTGTTGTTGATGAAAGTCACGGTTCATACCGCCCAGAACAACAGCCGATTGGCGCCGTCTGACCTTTAATTTCTTAGGACTGCCGGTCGCTCGTCGAGCTGCCGCTTTCCTTGGGCTATTTTCCAATGCGCGCGTGAGTTCTGCCATTTCGTTGGAGCCCACTGCGTCTTTGCGAAGCTGGAGATAGGACTGCCGCCGTGCAGCTTGAAAGGCTTGGCCTGCATGATACCGGTAAGGCGAGCCGCTTGCGGAAGACAGATCCCGGTGTTTGTGTTCTATAGACGCAGCTACTTGAGCAACGGCGTTAGGAGGGATATCGATGGAGTTCTATGCAGCTGGTCAGCCCACCTAGTTGTTGCAATAAGGCTAACATGAAGTCAGAGAATCGCTTACCGGATGGACTATGGTGATTGGGAGTTGTACTTCAAGATGTTTGCTGGAAGAAGTTTTCAGCGCTCGGATCTTATACCCACTACGGGCGACAAACCTGAAGGAACAAGTGATCTCAATGTTGAGGAAGAAGCGTATGCCAAAGAAGCGCCCTGGCACAGGTGATCAGTCAATGGGGTACAGGCAGGTAAATTTCTACAAGGGAATCTCAAAGTGACAACGACGTATAAATGGCTTTGTATTCGGCTTGAAATACGGGGCAAGACAACATGACTGCGTCATGCAGAGCGACGAAGGAAATCAAATGATCTACCTGTTTCAACAGATACCAGGCCAGCCGGCAATTCCAGCTGGCAAGTCCTAAAGTCTTCGGAGAATGGGCGAACACCGTGGAAACCATCGAGAAGGACCTTTTCCAATACGATCTCCTTCGTAAGATGATCTGGCAAGCGCAGGAGATCTGCAGATACTGCACCGGTGGACGGCGCCGAGTAGTTGTAAAACAGTATTGTCTTCTCAAGCTGCAGATCGACTCTCTTCACCGTCTTATTACTCCGATTTTCGATATGGATGTCAATAAAGACCGGATAACCGCTTATCCAAGTCTGACGATGAAGTCCCGCGATCAGCTTTATATTTTGGGTATTGGTCCTCTTTGAAAATTGTAATTCATCGGACGCCAACAGTGGGTGAGGTAGATTGACAAGAGCCTTCTCAGCTATAGATTATGTCATTTTCGGTGTAAGCAGAACATGACGAGTCGGAGACTCACGATCATGGACTGTCAAAACCGTAATCTCCTGAGACTCCCGGACAAATTGTTTCTTGCCCAATATTCTGAACTCAGCCAGGGTACTGAGCCAATAACTTATTCCGACCTTTTTCGATTGGTATGGCGGAGGGCCCATGTCAACGGGCAAATCTAGGCGAAATGGCAAGACTGAGTCAGACGGTATGACATCCCAGCAGTCCGTACTGTGGTCTGGAGCCATTGTTACTGGCGGAGGATGCGAGCCGTCAATAAGGTCGCAGGTCAAGGCCCGGAATATCTCTCGTCTGCCCTTGCATCGTTCTATCCCCACGAGACTCACTGATATTCTGCTCAGGGACAGAGCTGGTCGTGATCTTCGTTTCGTCTCGGGCAAACCTCCGTCGACTGCCACGTGGACTTGGCCTTCTACGGTCGCACCACCCATAAAGATTGGCGAGTACAAACGAATGGCAAGGCTCAACCTCGCATGTGTCAGCCTTGGCGTATCTACGGGCGGTAGGACAGCGGGAACGAAGGTCCTGGACGGGGCCCGTCGTAGCTGTGGACCAGTCGGTCGCCGAATAGGAGACGTTGAACCGCCTCTCGCGGGTACAGTAAGTCCTATTGGGGGGGTCGCATGCAGTGAAGAAAGTGGAGCTCGCTGACCGGGAGTTGACAGGATGGATCCGTCCGTGTTGCCGTGTAACATGCTCCTTGATGATCTCCTCTCTGGTATGGGGGTCAGGCTTGCCTTGCCCATCGTCGATAAAGGCGTTTCCCGCTCCGTTCCATCAAGATCCGAGGCATCAAGCGGACGTGGATTGGAGAACGGGACGTGATGAAGATCCAGCCATTCTAGAGAGCAATGGCTGATTTTCCTGCCCCATGCGCCTTCCTACCAGGACTACTGGAGTGCAACTGGTAGGTACGATAGGTCATCATACCTGCTTCCCTATCTCCTTGTCTCGCGCGACGGCTCACTTGTAGACCCAAGCTTATCAGATCATTAATTTAGGGAAGCCACATTATATCAGATCATAACTTGTCTTGGCTATCTGTTCCCCAGGAGCCGTGTCGGGCAGCAAGCAAGGTAGTTGGCTTCATGGATGAGGTCTTGGAAGTCGTTGAAACAGGCTCATCATATGAAGGGGATGGTGTGCAGATCACCACGTGCATCATTGCCCATTAAGGACGATTTAGAAGGTGGGTAGAAGGACAGAAGGACCCTACAGCGTGGTTTGGGACGATCATTCGGGAAAGGTGGGTGATGGTGATCAGGGTAGGTATTATTAGGCAGTCTACTATTATGAGAGTGATGCTGATTGATGTGAGGCTTGCGTGCTTTTCTGCCCTCTCATTGCAGGAGCCGGCTCCTCGGAAATGCTGCTGACACAGGGTGCGCTAAACTGAAGCCGCCAACGTCAGTCGCTCGGGGCCCGCCTAAGCGTGGACCATCCTTGGACCATCCTTAACCTATCTAACCTATCCCTGGAGTTCGCCCTTAAGGGCCCCCTAAGCCCCAAGAGGATATTGGTTCCTTCATCCCAGTTATGCACCCCTATAAGCCCTGCGCGGTATGTACCTAGTGCCTGCGAACGCTTCCAATCGCTTACCACTGCTCCAATTAGCGGAAGTCAGAAACTCCAACTCATCTCCCTCATACGCCTGGCTTGGCCAGTCTTTTTTCAACGTCTGTACTTGCCCTTGGGAGAGGCCTTTTACCCTTCCAGCGCCTCATTTTCTTTCCGTCCGAAAAATCTAAAGTACAAGACGAAACGAGACACAAGACACGAGACACGCACACAGTCAGCTTTTGCCTTCCCGGAGCCATCTCCAACGCCAGCGCCTCTTGCCATGAAAATCTCTGTTTTGGCCCCTGACCACGACTGACCACACTATTAGCCTCTTAAATCGCCTCAGGACCAAGGAGGCGAGTAGAATGGCCAGAGCCAGACTCGGAAGTCTCCAGCTAACCCCACATTTGAGCACGCTTCTTTTATTCTGCGGCCTGCCGTCCTTCGTAACACACACTATTTTCTGCTAGATCACGCAGCTTGCTCTTTACCTGCAGCCAACGCACACTCTATTTTACATTATCATTCTCTTACCTCACACTTTGCAAAACCGACGTTTACTATCACCTCAATCTGGCACGTCTGACACCTTGAGCCTCATCATTAAACAATTCTGGCACCTGTTAGCCGCTTAGCATAGGGCTGTGCAGCGCGTGGCCTATCCCAGCATTCAGGTCATGTTCTGGCACCATACCTGAACGAGAGCTAAACGGTCCCGAATACCTGGTCGCCAAGGCCTGTCACTTTGTCTGTACGTGGGAATGTCCAACATCGAAGATGTGCCTCCGGTCCCAAAGATCGAGCCTTTCGAGGAAGAATCATTCTCCGAGTCATCGCCCGAACCAGAAGAGCAGAGCTTGACCCAAGAGCCTGCACAGGTGCAGAAGCGGAAAGGAGGTCGAAAGCCCGTAGAGGACCACCCACGCATCCCCTTATACCCCACTCAACTGACATTCAAACAGATCTATGCGACCTCAGAGGAACGTAAACAACGGAACCGTCAAGCACAGGCAGCATTTAGGGAAAGGCGCACTGAGTATATAAAGCAGCTGGAGACTACCATAAAGCAACATGAAGAAGCGCTCCAGAGCTTACAGCAAAGTCATCGATCGGCAGCAGACGAGTGTTTGATGCTTCGATATAAGAATTCACTGCTGGAGCGCATACTGCTTGAGAAAGGTTCGCTCTCATATCAAGGGTAGCTCTTCCGTAGCTTACATGCGTCAGGTATTGATGTACAGGCCGAACTGAAATCTAAAACCGAGGGATCCCATGTGATGCAGCACCCTCCTCACCAAGGAATTCCGCCGAACCCGGTCCAGCGAGCACTTATGAACCGCCAGAACCAAGTTCGACGTTCGACGTCGGGATCGGGTTCGCAAGCACTAAGACCACGGTCATCGCAGGCATCTTCCAATCACTCACCACAACTCCAACCGACCCCGCCTTTGCAGAACATATCTCCCACTTCAATAAAAGCACCAATGAGCCTAGGAAAAGGTGGGATAATGTCACCTAGCGTGGATTTGAAAGCTCAGCAACAACAACAGCCGCCCCCGCCGCATGAGTCTCACCCGTATCCTCATCCTCAGCAACCACCATCAAGGCTGAGCATCCCAGCAACTCGACCGTCACTACAAACCATGACGCCTAGCACCGGAGACGGTAGTCGCAGTAGCGAGATGGGTAGTGCAACTGGGACGTCTCACCCGAATTTTTACCCGTCGCCATTTCAGGCTCATATAGAACAACTCGGCAAGCTGTCCCGCCCCCTCCTTTCCGTATTTCTTTATAGAGCTATGTTCGTCCTAGATTGATTCCGTGAGTACAGAACAGGAGTACGATGCGCATGCGGACATGCTTGACGAAGAAAACCCCAGCGATCGCGACGTTGGCCCCGGGCCTTACCCACAGACGTTCAACCAACAGCCTGCCTCGACAGGCCAGCAGATGCCTATGGGTATGCAAAGCCAGCCACCAATGCAGCAGATGCAATCAATGCAGCAAATGCAACCCATGCAACCACCACCGACATCGCAAGCGATGGACCCGAATAATCCAGCGTACTCCGGCATGAATCAGGGATTCGACCCCTACGACCCTATGCTTGATGCGGATCCCTTCGGACTGACCGCAAGCATGCATTTTCCTACCCAGTTTACTTTCCAAGAGAGTTCGATGAGACGGTGACAGCGTCAGCCACGGAACATCACGTGCCCGGTGCATGAAAAGATTTCGGCGCTGGAAGGGAGTCATTGCTTAAGATATGGAGGGGGAACCTCTCATTACAGTTCGATGGTCTAGCATCAGCGAGAGGCGTTGATAAAAAATGATACCATAACAGGCTACAGATAGCCTGAGCGAATTGCTTTCTGTTTGATTTCTATTCTGGATCACCCAGACATCATCGCCAAAATGAGTATATATGGCAATGAGAAAAGTCCACATATTACATACTTCAGTCCTGTAGAATAAGAGGATGCCTGTGTCCTGTTTTGTGACACCAATATGATCTCACAGAGGGGAGAAAACCATCTAGAACTAGCCCTACGGCAAGCTAGTGCTACGGCGATCCTAATCTCGCTAAGAAAACACCCACAACCATTCCTAGACCCCCGGCCTTGAGGTACAATCGCAACGAGAGTTCATAGAGAGACAGATCCTGTATGAGGATCCTGTCACTCGCTTTTGATATACACTACAACACACTGGTGCGATAGTAAAGGGAGCCTTCTGAGGAAGGCAGGATTGGCGGGCGTCATGAGCGACGTGAAATCCAAGGTGCGAACAACCTGAGGGCTTGTAGCTCTGTGGAGCCTGCATCTGCTATATGGAGAAACAACTAGTTAATGGTACAATGCTAAATTTTTATCCTACAGAACCTTTACGAGTTACTGGGTACAGCCAGCTTCATTCAAGACATGTCTCGTCCGCTAATACATCGTCCAAGGCAATGACAGTGACCAGGACTCAGACAAGGAGCCACCACCTCCTCCTAAGGTAGTTGATAAGCCTCTCGCTCGGACTGGCAAGCGCGACGCATCTGGTTCAGCGCCATCTGAAGCTCGTGGAGCAGGCACTACAGGCCGTGGTCGAGGTGAACGCCGCGGTGGGTTCACTGGCAACGATGGAGGTAGGTCTAAGATCCTCCTTACGTTTTAAAAGCAATGACTATATCCATTCACTTGTTTTATTCGTGATGCATTATTCCGTGCTGACGACCTTACTAGCCTTTCGTGACCGTGAGGCCGGCTCAGTGAACAACCGCGGCAAGCCAGTCGACGATGGGCTACGTCAAGATCGCCATTCGGACCGCATTCAGGGCGGAAGAATACAAGGCAACTACGACGGACGCGGCGGACGTGGAGGTCGTGGTGGCAGAGGTGGTCGTGGCAATCGTGATGAGAGGCATTCTCGTGGCCTACCCAAGTAAATCATGCCCTTGACTCGTTCGAAGCTTTCGCTTATCCATCTTATAGTGATCACCCTAAACAAGCCGATCAATCATGGGGCGCAACAACCGGTGAAGCAGAGTTTGCCGATGAGAAAGCTGGAGAAGCTATCGCAAAAGCAGAAGAGAAAGATGAAGGCGCAGCTGGTGGTTGGGAGGCGAGTACTGCAGAAGTTGCAGATGTTCCAGCTGACGCCGACGGGACTGCTCCTGCCCAAGGCTCCGCTCCCACCGATGCTCCTGCTGCGCCAGTTGAGGAGCCCGAGCCGGAGGACAACAGCCGTTCCTACGCAGACTATTTACGTGAGCAAGCAGAAAAGAAGTCGAAGCTCGGTGGTGGTGTTTTGGAAGCCCGAAAGCCTAATGAAGGCAGTAAGCCAAAGAAAGAGTGGGAGAACGCGAAGCCCATGTCAAAAGACGAAGAAGACGAGTATATTTCCGGCAAAGGCGAGAAAGCTAAACGTGAAAAGCAACGCAAGGAAAAGAACAGGCTCGATGTTGATTTGAGATACGTGGAGCCCAGCTCTGGCCGTGGTGGAAGTGAGCGCGGAAGAGGCCGAGGCCGCGGCGATCGAGGCGACTTCCGAGGTAGGGGACGAGGACGTGGTGACTACAGAGGCAGAGGTGACGGTGGATACCGTGGCGGACGTGGCCGGGGTGACAGTGGTGCTGTCAACGTCCAAGATGAGAATGCCTTCCCTAGCTTAGGTGGCTCATAGCTCCCGCTAGAGTAAATCGTCTCGAGAGGTGGTTTAGTATGGATCAACAGATCGAATTTGACTTAAGAGATTAAGGTACGGCAGAACACGCATGCGAATTCCATATCAAGTTTGTGCGTATCTGAGCGCGCACGCAAATCCGTCTTGAACAAGACATGTAATATACCAGGGTGGCATAGCTCGCGCAGCTCAAAAGCAATTTCTTAATGCATCATTATTGCAGAATTCTCCTGCTCCGAAGGATTTTGCTCTCTTCGATACTGACCAGCCTGTTGTGCACCATGCGAGAGCGAGAATTGATTATATTATGAGGTCGAGTCAATCGACTGTTTCTTGCTTCCTCGAATAATGCTAAGTCATTCATGTGGAAAATGGCAGGACCATTCGACCTCAATTCAGTAAGCTTAACCTTGACACAATCAAGACATTCATGTATCCAAGTGTAACAATTTATCAGGTTCTACAAAGAATACCACATCATGCTCCATGCATGAAGAGTGATGTAATGTCAGGGAGAGCTTCAGTTCCACTATACTCCGAAACAAAAACAATGAAACGGTAACTTCGTCACCGGGACACGCTGTGGCAATTCACCGTGACACAATGATGAGGGGTTGGGTATCTATTCTTCACTTACTATGGCCCTATCGCCGCAAAGCATGCTCTTCACTTCTTGCATGCCGTTTGTCAACACCTCGGTCTCATTCACTACTTCAGCATACAACAGCCCCTTCACTCTCCACTCTCCTGCACGATCCGGCCTCTCGAACCTACACAGTGACATACCTTTTCACGATGCTTAGATGGCAAACGATCCAGTATCATCGAAAACTCTCACTCTCCCCATTATTCACGCCCATTGGATAGCGGCCCTTCAGCGACCCCCAACGGCGAGCCTTGCGGCCCTGCGTCAGTTAATCAACTCTATAGTCAAACACGGTGTTAATCACGGTGCTCAACACCGAGAATCCACCCTCCTACCACGACAAGACTTCGCTCTGCTCTTCCTTGATCTTTGTCTCGCTTACGCCTACCTGGGGGATTACTGGATCGCCATCACCGCCGCTGACTCAGCTGTGGTGCTCTATCCCAATTTTGCTATTGGATGGTTTGCAAAAGGTTTATGCAAAGCAGAATTAGGGCAATGGAGGAAGGCGAGACGGGACTTCAAACGATGCCTGATGTGTTTTGAAGTTATTGGGAGGCGGTTGGAAAGAATACCTTATAAGATCGATCAATCAGGGCCTATAAGCCAAACCGGACTGGAAGAGGAGTGGGTCCTCGAGTGGGCAAAAGTGCAGTGGAACTACCTAGTCGCCCTTAAGCAAGGTGGCAGCAGGGGAAACCCTCAATCGGCGAGAACAGATAGGCAGGATGAGCAAGGTCTCGACAGTATCCCTGCCGATGAGCAAGCTCTCAACGGTATCCCCGCCGGTGTCCACATGGGTCCAGGGTGGGAGGCCAAACTCGAAGTCTTCGATCCTGTCTACTTCGACGCCGTGGCATCCGCGCACTCCAAGCCATCACTACAATCCTCAAGCTCAAAGTCAACCGTAAATGACAACGAAGAGGTATACAGCAGTTGGAAATCCGACTCAACGTTAGCCTCCTACCAAACGAAACCGCTCCCTCCAATCCCCGAAGCACCCCCAACACCACCACCACCACCACTTACAGTAAACCTCCCCGCTGTCCGAGTCTTCTCTTATCTGCCTACTCCAAATGAGTATAAATACCCTCAAACACCAACAGCGTCCAACCGAAATAGCATCCGTGCCGACCACCTAGCCGCAGAAACATGGACGCCGCTTATGCCACCGCCCCTCTCTCTCTCAAGCCCACTCAAAGCTTACTTTCCCCATGGGAGCCCAGAACCATATAAATCGGAGGATGATGTCTGGTGGCAAGGCACCGAGCAATATAGTGGTCCTCACCCTCATCGGCGGCAGACTTCGATCGATGACGTGATAGCGGAGTGGATAGCTGATAGTGATGATTTCGATGGTACTCTTGATGAGGGTCGTGCTTTAGGAATATATCCCGAAAAGTACCCTGACGACGCCGAGAACGAAAGTGGGGGTGAGGGCGAAAACGAGGACATCATTCGTGATGATGATTCAGACACTTACAACCCCCATTACTACCCCGATCGAAATCAAAGGGACCCAGAAGGTCATGGAGATGCGATGTGGCACAGACAGGAGAGACAAAGGGCGATTACAAACTTACCCACGCCTCCTGGGAAGCGCCTCGAGAAAGGGAAGGAAAAAGAGATTGCAACACATCTACTTCCGCCCATCAGGAACCGTCCAGAGGACGTGAACGACAAAGGGGAACAAATTCTACTGCCCAAGGCATTTGAAGGGTTTCCAGCAGACATTGAGCGAAGGCGAGTGCTTTCCTAGACGGCTATGGTACATACGTAGAATATATATGCTGATTGGATTCTCGGAACAGAAGGCGCTGCTGGGCAGATTATTTGTGGACATTTCCAGCTTCAGAGTACCGCGTGAAAAGGTATGGGAGTAGGTAGGATGGAGATTGCTATAACATCTATCTGTGCCTTCAATCATGACATTCCATACAATGATCTTCTTTGTACAAACTTTTAATACGATTCTCCTTTGTACATACTTCATAAACAATACCAACACCAATCCTACCAACGTTCCCTCTCTCCACCTCCCCCACCCAGCCCCTAAACCCTCCACGTACCCTCACCTCAACCCCTCATCCCTCGTCACCGCCAAAAACGTCAAACTCCACAACTGCCTAATATCACTCTCCGTCTCCGTCGTCCCCTCCGGCGGCACCTCCGTCGCCAATTCCTGAAACACAAACTCCCCCCCCTCATACCCCCAGCTCCAAACCTCCGTACTCAATTCCGCACTATTAGCTTCAATAACATCCCAAAGCGCATTATACGCTCCCTTCACATTACCATAAACCACGCTATCGGTACAGAAATCAGGGATGAGGGAAGTGTTGGTATTGTTGCAGCGAGAGAGTTGAAGTTCTAATCCCCGACTCATCATGGCTAGGGGCCAGCTCCAGACTACGGTGCCGTGATACGCTCCTGTGGTCCAGTTCGCGGCGTAGACGGCTTCTTCGCCATATGCTGGGTTCGCGATTAGCATTCCGACATCAGTGAGTAAGCCGGCGGGGAAAGTGCGGCGGATATTATTAGCGGTTTGGTTGACGAAAGAAGTAAGCTGGGTTTGATTCGTAGTATTCAAAAGGAAATGACGGAAACAGTCATCAGTATTCATGACAGCTACCTGGGTGAGATTGTCATAGCCGTCTAGAGAGAGGGCGTGGAATATTACGTCGTCATCTATCTCATTGCTTTGGTCCGGACCGGGAAAGGAGGATCGGCTGACGTAGGTTTGCAGGCGAGATTGGGCTTCGGATTGGGGGGCTGTCACCTCGAAGAACGAAAGTGTGGTATCTTCCCATATCTGGGCGTAGGAGGCAGCGAGGTCAGGCCAATCGGTCGTGTGGTTAGGATAAATCCCTGCAGCCGCGAGGGCGGAGATGGAATGCAAAGCTGCAGGCATCAGGGCTGTGTTTACATCGTACGGGATGCGTCCGCCACCGATACCGTAGGTGGAGTCTCGCCATTGGCCGACTATTTGATCGGGTTTGAGGTGGGCGAGGTTGGTGGAGGTTTGGTTTCCAGGGCTGGCATATTGGGCTGCTATGTCCATGAGTTTTTCGGCAGTGAGCTGGGCGAGGTAGGAGTATGTGAGGTTTGCGTTTGCAGGGTTTATCTTGCCGGCTGTGGTGGAGAGGAGGGCCGAGGCACGGGAAGTGTTGTTGGTGTCTGGGGCAAGAAAATAGCGATCCATTATAACGGGGAGGTAGTAGTCTGAGTCTATCATTATGTAACTGTAGGAGGGGGCAGTGCTGGTTATGTTCATCATTTCGTTGAGATAGGTTGCGTAGTCGCCGATGGTTTCTTCGTGGCAGACACTGCCGTCATTAGCGGTACTGTTAATTCTTTCAAGTACGGCCCCAATGACTGCTTCGATTGCCAGGTCGCTGAGCACAGGCTGTAGCAGGAGAGCGGAGATCATTGAGTCCCTTCCAAAATACGTTAAAAATCTCCATGCACCGGCTAGTAACTTCTCGGTGTACGAGAGGAATTGCAATGACTTGACCTGATCCGAATCCTGCGTGATAAGATCCTGCGATGAAGGATTTAGGACGGTCGAAGCATTCAATTGGGTTAGCTGGGGGTAATTGAAGTCCGCATAGAAAGTATAATCCCCAGCCGTCAGATTGAGAGTCTGGTTTCCAATCGTCACAGTACTCGCCCCGGACGAGGTTTGGGGAATGAATGCAAAGTCTGTAACCGTAACATTATCAAGCCAGAGCCTACTCATGGTCACACCCCCATCAGTCGTCGAATTGAATTGAATAGCACTCTGGATTCTTGGTACCAGTAACGAAGGTCCTTCTGTAAAGTCTCTGATAGTGCGAATACTACCCAAGATAGGCACCGTCAAGGTAGCCGAAGAATTGAACCGAATAGTTCCACGGACTCCGACTCTGGGATACTCTGATGACCCATTTGATGGAACATAGACTGGTGATAACGCTTGTCCAGCTGTCGAGTTAACAAGTTCAATACCCAAGGAGCCATTGATGCCGTTCTGCGGAGCGAAGAAGGCACAAACACCGCTATTGCCAGCAGGCCAAGCAATGATCAGCCTTGGCCCTATCATGGTTAGATTACTATCTGCTAGTGGGCTTGTAACGACAGCTTGAGCTTGGATATTACAGTCCGAATAGAAGTAGTTGCTATACGGTGGATCGGTCAGATACTGGGTCGTAGGCGTACTAGAACACGCTGGGGGATGGTTGCCGGGGACTGCTATCGAAGATGTCGGGGTTGTACTAGGCGCAGATACTTGGACGAGGTGATCATTGACACATCTGGAGATTCAAGTCAGTGGGAAACCGAGTTCAGCTATGTTCAAAATCAAACCCATAGAGATTGGGTAAGTAACAGTCGCCTCCGCATTTCAACGAAGCTGTACCATTGAGCACCGGACAGAGGAAATTGCTTGGATAGCAGGTATACTAGCTCCTGGATTAGTTACTTCTCCTTTCCTTTTCCGAACGTACTGACCTCGGATGCATGGTAGAATGCATCGCCACATGGAAGAAGAGGATCATTGCCCTGCGCTATGACATTGCCAACAAGCCAAAACAGCAGTGTTAATGCCATTTGGGCGGATTTTAAACGCATCTTTTTGGAGAATCACATGAAGCAAGGCTAGCAGCCGAAAGAAAGGTAGTACATGCATGATTCTATAAAGTACCAACTTCGCTAAGCAGAAGCATCACCCTTAGGTGCGAAGAAACTTGACTAGTACGAAAACAGAGAAGGGAAGCGACACAGTGCGGGGGAACGTGCGGAGAAACAGAAGGCCAAGGAAATATAGATATGACGTAGAAAAGTGATGGCTGATCAATATAGAGTGTGGCTGGTGAATATACTCAGTGAATTCAAGCAAGTCCTAGGGCAAGTCTCACTTCTTAAAGAAAAGCGCTAAATCCCTCGGCGCAATATAAACAAGGAAGGCATAACGTATATTTTCGTAAGCCGTTGAGATGCCGGTGTCTATTTCAATATGCTCAGAATGAAAGGAAAGGCAACATAACTGCTGCTAAAAGAACACCGTCCGGCAGGATCGCTCACTGCCTGACAATCACCACGAAAACACTCCGCGCTTTGCATATGCTCCACCATAACACCTGCTCCGTCCATTGCACCGGTTGTGGAAGACAAGGGGTATCTCTGAAGGGTATCGGGATTTTGAGTAATTGAGATCTGCGCTGCTGCTGATTAAGGGAATTTTAGGTCATGCCGGCTATGATCTACCGGAACGTCAGGCCCAGGAATTCTCATAGAATATTCGAGACAGGAAGGCTTCGGTCAAGCCTATACATGAATGCTCTGGGTCATTGCTCCACATTGTATTCGTACTTCGTTATGATTGTGGACTCGTATCGTATTCATATGGAGGTGGCCTTCAATTATCGCCTTCCAGTTCATATTGACTGCCATCAGCACCATCGACCTCGTCCATATCGTCGTCATCATCATTCAAGCCGGTAGCGTGCATTAAACCAGGTAATTGCTGCTGGTCTGTATCCATGTCTTCAGCTTCGCGGTCATCATACATGGTTCCTTCCGTCTCATAAGCAAGCTCGGTGTTATTGTTCAGAAAATCGCGGAGCTTGTTGACTCCTTCACCTGAGAAAACACAAAAGACGTGGCGTTGATGCTCCGTAAATTCTGGTCGACGGTTAGCATGTCAGGATGGCGACGGGGAGAAAATTGCTGACCTGGTGGCGCCTCCCTGCAGTAAGCTATGAGGTCTTCTCGTAAGTAAAAGGCCTGGACTCCTGTCAAACTAAGGTGAGTGAGCTTCGGACATTGGTTAAGCAATGCATGAATGCCCTAACAAAGGAATTAGCTGGGACTATGCGAAGACATGATAGACTACTAACCCCTAGCGTTAAGTTGATGCAATAGCTTAAATGCACCCGCTCCAGCAGGCTTGCAATCATTGACTTTTGTCGTTGCTCAGGATTAGCTGCTTTGGCCAACGCGAGTATGCTCCTATCCGTAATCAATTGGCACTTAACAAGGCCAATCCTTCGAAGCTTCGGGAGCGTTGCTAATTGCTTGACGCTTTGATCGGTAAGACGCTGACAACATGCCAAGTCGATATATCTTATTCGATTGCACAGCTTCACAAGCTGTATAACTGCATTATCCGTAATCTGGGCACAATGCCCCAAATGTATGTAATGTAGATTCTTCCCCAGTTTTGTGATGGCCATGACGGATCGATCCGTTATCTCTTTGCACTTTGCGAGTACAAGGTTACGAAGTCGGGGCGAGGTCTCGATGATCTTTTCCACCGCCTCATCATGGAGCTGATGACAAGCAGTAAGATCCAAGATACGGAGGCTCTCAAAAGCCAAATTCTTAGGCAGATCAAGGAAAGCAGAATCCGTGAGGAGATGGCAGTGCCCTGCGCGGAGCTCTCGAAGCTGCCTTCCACGTGCAATTAGGTTAGTTATGGAGATGTTCGTGACCTGTCTGCAATTGTGAAGATCTATCTCAAGCATGTGAGGACAATGTTGAGCAACGGCCATGATAGAGTCGTCCGTGACGAGCGAGCAGTTGTTGAGTTTCAACTAGGTATCGGTCAGCGCGTATCTACGCTTTTGATGTAGCTAAGCTTACCCTCTTCAGTAGGTGGCAATGCTCAGCGACGGCAACCAAGGATTCGTCTGTCACCTTAGAGCAGTCCGTTATGTTCAACCCTTGCAGGCGCCCACAATTTTCTGAGACAGCTTTCAAAGTATGATCTGTTATCGCATCCAGCCCCGTAATATCCAGAGCAAGAAGGCTTCTACTCCCATATATTAGAGAACATACCCCTCCATCTGTTAGTTTGACACATCCGGTCAGTGTCAATCTCTCGATCCTTTTGCACATCTGGAAGGGATTGACCGTTCCATCGCTTATCTGGTCGTTCAGGTTCGAAAGGTTCAACCTCTTGACAAGAGCGTTGTATGTATAATATCCATCTGTGGTCTGGATTGATCTTGTAACACTTTGAAGGTTATGCCAGGTGTTGCACAGCGGTCGATGCCATAACAAATCTACGCTGTTCCTTGACCACGTCTTCGACACCAGCATACAGCTTCTTAAGTCTGCGCTGGAGTTCAACTTCGTAAAGACACCAATTAGAAGCTCGGGGGGAAGGCGGCTGATGGGGGAGACTCTGTGTTCGCGTTCCTGAGACGGTGACATCGTCAGATCGCGCAATGAAGATACGCCGATTGATGACTCTGAGTCATTGCGTTGGGCCGTAAAGAAGTCGGTATCGTCGTCATAAGCAGCACGCTCCGGTGAGCTAGAGGAGGACGACGCTGATGCAGTTTCGGTGGCTTCCACCACATTCCGTTGTGAACGTACCATCTTCACGATTTTTGTAGAGGAAAGATAGGGGATCAATCGTTGATGTATAAGGTAAGTGCAGGTTGCACAAGGTTCTTCGTCGGAACTCGGAGTCCGTGCAGATGCAAGGATGCAGCGGATCCGAGTGTGTCGATATTCCTCTGAAATTCTGGTATTGAAAATCTGCCGCAGTCGCAGCCGTACAGATGCGGATGAGGTACAGTCAAAGGAGACTCTTGTGCAAAGTCCGTGTTGATTTGGGTCCAGAACGCCTGAGGGCGGGGCTGGTGCGTTGTAGAAGTAAGTTCTGACAGGGCAAGATGGGCATAACTCGAGACCCAATCTCGTAGTCCTCGCTCCTGCCTGTCACTTTCTAAGTCCGATGAGGGGGAGGCGATGGTACACGATTTGTCAGGTTACAGCGAAAAACGCCCGCAAATGCTGGTAAGCGCCCAATCCGGATGGGTGCCCAAACAAGCCCAAATGTGTTTACCAGAGTGGAATGGTCACGGATCATATGACATCTGTGGTGCGATCATGAAATGGTAGGGAAGGATAGCAGTTACCACCCGCCACTTATCACGTAAGTCGTTGAGTGAGGAATGAGATACCGTGGATGGTAGTTACTGAGCAGCCTCAGGACCTTCCAGTGAGGCGAATGAACGAAGCAGACGCCGCCGGGATTAGGCGCCTTCCGGTATTTACCCGGGAGGAACACTAATGTTTCGAACAATACAGGTGTCTCTGCTGCTTCAAAGCTCTAGCAATTGGTGAATAAGGTATGGCTGTGTACCGTTCTCACCAGAGCACCCCTGCGTTCCAAAAGGAGCATACGGTTGGAGCAGATGAAATTTGCATGAACGAATTAGAGTGGCCAGCATCCAGCTCTTTCCATCATTGAGCACAAAACACCTTTCTTCTTCGCCATTACATAGCTGATGCACCCGTGCACCTTCCAGGCTGGGATGTCCTCGTCTCCTACGCTCTTCTCAGCAAGTGCCCTAGCATCATCTTCCTGTGCCTCCATAACAGCGTTATCACGCTTCTGCACATGCTAAGAACGGCCAAAAGAACACATCTTCAACATTGCCAAAGTCTCCAAAAGGATCTTCATCAAGAACTGGCGTTCAGAATATACAATGAGCATACAATACGCTATGCTTCAGCAAAGGAGCGAGGGCCGCCCTATATGATTTCTTCCGTGATTTGTCAAGAATGGTATACCTCGTCGATGCGGCGGATCATAAATGGTTCGCGGAGTCTGAAGCTGAGCTCGATGCGCTTCTTGCTATAGAAGATTTACCTAAGGTGCCGGCGGGTGTGCTGGGGAATAAGATTGATCACTATAATTTTGTTAGTCAGGAGGAGCCGCGAGAGCAGTTAGGGCTAGTAGACACCACAGGGAAGGGCAAGGTCCTCTCAACATGATTTGAGCAAGAGAAGGGTGCCAGGCCAATTGAGGTATTCATCTGTAGCGCTACTGGAAGATTCGCTTAATACGCTGGCGAGGAAATTGTTGGGCATAGGCTGACTAGTAAAGAAGGATATGATGCAGCTTCCGTGTGGCTGTCAGCTTACGTCTAGTGGTTTTCCGCCGAGTAAGCAAGGCTATATATGACTAACAACGAGATGACACAAGCAATAATGGCGAAATCCTCCATAGTCATAGGATAACACATCAAAGAGAGAAACGCTCAATCACAGAACCGACAACTTGAAATCAATTGTTGGGCTGGCAACGAAGCGAAAGCTAGACTTTCAGAACTCTTCTTTGACGATAAATGTACATCAATAATGACACCAATTTACATTATGCATGTATTTCAACCAAGGGGGTGCAGAATGATCATAACGGAGAGCCATGCAACAACGCTTCCCTCCATGCTATACCGGTACGCCTAAGCATCACAATCAAACTAAGAAAGCCTTACTACCTTCAACCAGCCCATTCTGGTTGTTAACAATGGCTACCCAGCTCGGTGCAAACCTCTGCGCCTCTTCCACTGCTGGAATAGTGCCACTCTCATTAGCATCACTCCACAAACATACAACTCTTCCATCCAGCCCATCTCCCACCTTGTCGCCACCAGATTCCCATCTCACACTGACATTCCAGCCCCTCTCCCATGTCCGGCTCCATAGTCGCAGTTCCTTGCTTCCGTACTCCGATGCCTTCTGGAAGCGTTTGTCCCGTCCTTCATCTGCTGCACCTTCGACAGAGAAGTCCACGATAGGACGGTTGAAGACTAGCTTGCACGCTCTTGTATCTCTACCAATGATGTAAAATCGCGCTTCCGTCTTCCCATCAGGGGCACGAGTAGAATTGAATGTCAGCCAATCGGCAAACCCAAGCTCCGGTGGGACCTCAGGGTGCAAATTTGGCACGACTTGTGGCGCTAGACCATGCCAGCTGCATTCTGTAAGATCTCGTCGAAGGGTTGATGGATTACAAGTGTGAGTCTGACCTGCTGCGCTAGGTAAGGAGGAAATGGCATCGTAGAGGAAGGGTGGTATCCCAACACCAGTCAGGCTGACATTGTTAATGCCTGTATCTAGATCGACTCGTTGCAAGAAGTAAAGCTTCAGCCGATTGCTCTCCGAGAAAGGGAATGCGGTGAAGTTGTAGATGGCCGTCCCAGCGAACACGAGGAGCAGAAATAGGGGTATGTGATAGGTGTAACGATGCAGAAAGGGACCCAAGGGGGCGAATAAGAGGACCGTAAGGACAGCCATGAGCATATAGACAGATAGAGCAGCGTTACCGTCAGCGAGCGTCTGGTACGTGGCCGTAGTGAAGAGTAGGGCTACTTGGCCAAAGATAATAAGGGGGAAAGGCGCGAGGAGCAGGAACTCTAGCAGCCATAACGTGGAAGGAAGGGATTGGGACCAGGGTTGTTCAGAGCCATGGGTAAGGCGGTCAGTCTTGGATTCAGTTGCAATGCCGTCTGTAGGTCCTGGACGGTGGGGAGAGCTGTAGCGCTTGAAGGTCGTCCGCTGTCCCTCTCCCAGCAGAGATGTAGATTCTGTAGGCTCTTCGTCTTCGCCGGCGTTCTCTAGGTCGCCTCCTGACGGCTGTTCCTCCTCAGTGGGAGCCATCAGTCTAGCACTTGAAATGCTTCCGCCTCTTGATCTTGCGATTGGGTTATCAACAGATTCCTCGATCTCGTCTGCATACACTGACTTCCGGAGCAGACCAAATAACTCGAAGAAGGACACCGCCGTAGCGAGAAAGATACAAGCAAAGTAAAACATTAGGAGGTATCCACCTGCTATCTCAGGATTCCGCTCAAGGACTGTCACGATGACCAGAACAAGCCAGCTGGATATGAACATCCAGAACAAAGTGTAAGTGCGGTGGAACGCAGTTGGTCTTACAAAATCAGCTGCTGTAGAGCCAATCCACACCACGACTATCCAAGCAGATATCATCATGCTCCAGACCGAGTATGGACTGCTGGAAATTATATATGGATTGACGTCTGTTATCAGAAAGGCAAGGCCAATGACAGCAGCAGTCGCAAGAGCAAAAGTAATTGGCCACCTAAAGAATCCACGCCAGCCTTGTATTGCAACAGAGTCGTCGCCTTCTGCATGATGATGGTGTTTCGATGAGCTGAAGAGGTAAAGCTTATCCACCTTGAAGAGAATGAACCCAGTAATAATCAAAGTTAAGGGGCCAACGACTAGCAATGTAACAGACAGCGCAAAAAGGGTATTAAGCCGGAAGACCGCGAGCTCTCTTCCGAACAGATCGAACCAGACACCACTGGTGCCTTTTCCACTTGGTACCTTGCCTTTCTCGGCGCTGCGTCCATCAAATGTTGAGCTCGTATCAGACGTGAGCGTTTGTATCGTAGCAAGTGCGGCAGACATCATGTGATGCAGTGATGCCTTACTCGTGTGCTTCGTATCATCCTGGTTGGTGTGGTATCGGGCCCTTGGCTCCATGAAAGCCACGTCAAGTCCTCGCATGCCCATGAGCTCTGTGAAAACCTCATAGTCGGTCCCACTCCTGATGAGGCCTCTCTTGAATGCGTCTGCACTGATAACGGTGCCAAATGGATACTTGCTGCTGCGATACGCCCTAGTGACTTCAGTGTCGGTGCTCCTGAAAAGCGTTGCTCGGCCTCCTGCACCAGCACCCTCGAGGTTAAGGAAAACGTGAGCAAATTGCGCCATAGGATGCTTTGCGAAGGCCCAAGCGCCATTTAAATAGTCCTCTTCGCCGTTATTAAGCAAAGCAACCACGCCTTTCTTTGGTTGCCGTCCGCTTGATGAAAAGTACTTGATTAACTGGAGCACTGTAACCACGCCCATACCATCGTCAGTAGCCCCAAATCCCAATGGAACGCTGTCATAGTGGGCATTAACCAAGACACCTCCTTTGCCCTGCGGTTTCTTGCCCTTTGTATACCATTCTTCCGGGTCATCCTCTGAGCCACGAATGTAGACAATTATGTTCGTGCCTTCAAAGTATACACTTATACCTGGGGCCTCATCCCTACCACTCTCGGAGAATGAGGCATTTGATATCGTATCAGAGAAGACAACCACGGGATTGTCCCCGCGCAGGGCTTCGATCCTTCTGAGAAGCCAGTCTCGGACAACATCATTCCGGTGACTGTTATAGGGGTGAAAGCCATTGCTCAGAGTCTGTAAGTCCAACCAGGCTTCTGTTATATTCACATTGGTACCAGCGATCTGCGTTGGTGCTTCCGGAACAACATGATGAATTACAAGTAGGGGAACGATTAAGGCAATATAAAGAAGGGGTGTAATGACTGTGACAGGGGTCTCTGAAAATGCAAATGGGTTACGAAAGGGATTTTTCATCTTGAATCAAACACTTGTCTGGCCAAGGCTGGGGGCAACGTTCAGCCAATGAGGATCTTCATGCTAGAACAGGCAGCAGCAGCGATGGCGGGGCGTTCCAGCAGTTCTCGACGATTCTTGAGTGGTGTCGTCCGAAAGGGTATGGGGACTCCAATAAGCAACAATTACAGAGCGCGAGTCTCCCTTGAACTTGAGTTGTTCTACACGTTTATAGGGGAAAAGTGAGCGTGAGGGATGGATGTTGGAGAAATCAAGATGCGGAAGCGCTAGAGCTCTGATGTCGTACCCCTGTTGCGGGGAAGGATTCCTTCACCACCCGAATATGTCCTTCCGACAATTCTCTCGTTCCACGTCCTCATACGCAAGGATGAAGCTTCCTCAGCTGTCAGATATAGCCGCTCAGCATCCGGATTGTTGCTGTTCGCTTTCCAAGACGCTGATTGCAAAGATAGCGTCTCTGCTATCAACAGAATTGGGACTGGCATTATCTATCGGTAGCGGGACTGGATTACTGGAAGCATTGCTCCTTGATTATCAACCTACGATGAACTTACGGGCTGTCGAGGTATCGAAGGCTGTGAACAAATATTTGCGGGGAGACTTAATGGAGACCGTGAACGGTACCTGGGCCCTGTGCAATTCAGCACATGACGCAGGGTCTTGGCTCTTTGTCTATCCGAGGGAAGCTGGCCTTATCAAAAGATATGCTCAAGACTTTGGACAAGGCAGCACCAAGAAAATAATCTGGATTGGACCTTTGGCAGACCTACAAGAGATCCAGGATTCTTATCTTCCATCTGCGATATGGAAACGGGAAATCCTTAAGGACTGTGGACTCAGTGATTACGAGACCATGGTTCTATGGACTAGACTTGATATCAGAACAGAATGATCATGCGCAAATTCCAGCCTCCTTCACCTCATAACTTTTCCAGGGCTCTACGTCTTCTCCGCCTGAATTGTACTAGTTGAGTTCAGGCCAATATACGCATAAAATTATATGTATGGGAATTTGATTATTTCACTTCGCTCAAGGCAACTGCCACAAGACCGTCGGTCTCTTTGACTAATTACAGCCGTAAGGTGGGACTCGAGACTCTGGCGCAGGCGTAGTCTGAGTCCAATGTCAGCTCTTCTGGTCTGGCAACAGTTATCTGGATCATAAATACTAGTGAGTATCAAATGAACTAGCGAACAAGTGCGAGCAGAAGGAGCAAAATTCGTGCATGACTGCTCTTCCCGAGCAACAGATTCTCGCGTATGCAATTAAGTCTATACGACTAAACATGTTTGGTCTATATTGCGCGTTCTGGGTCTACGTGTGCGCTCTCAAGTCTACGAAGACTCAGGTATGATATTCAGGTAGAGATCTGGCGATGTCTTACACTAACACACAATCTTCTGAACAAGACCAGATTCGGGAAAAGGAATCACTGTGAGCCACAAACATACGCACTCCCATACAAATGGCCTGTATGATCAAAGTTTTCCGCATGAAATCGCCGATTTGTTCCCAATACCCTTCGATAGAGCGTCGCTAGTCAGTACTACTTGGCCAGATTAGTGTTTATTACTGGCTGCATGGCCCCGGAGAACTTTTCAAAGCATACACAGGATCCTTTGTCAGAGTTGTGTTGCAACAAGCTCGTGACACCACAAAGACGCTGGACCAGTACACATCCATCGACGAGCTTCGCCGCGAGCACCAAGAAGTACGACTTATCAGGGACCAAGTCATCAACGTGCTTGTTGGAGGCCGAGAGACTGCAGCTGCGACATTGTCGTATGTTTCGGTAGTCTGTTAGCTCTATCTTCGATTTCGTACCTAGAGGCGGTCGTGCAGTCGTCTTCTTGTCAGATATCCATGTGCTTTAAAGTCTTCGTTTTGAGGTCCACTCTGTCGGTGAACATGAAAAGGACATCATCAGAACCCATATTCAGCGGATGCCTTATCTGCAACATAATCACTCTTACACCTGCATTTCCTGCATGAGTATTTGTGAATGACAATTAGGTGCAATGAGATCTACAAATACATTTTCAATTTTCCTCATGTGAAGGCCAGGATTCTTGGGAAGATAAGGAACAGATTGTTCTATGCGCTGCTATTGTGGTCAGAGGGAGCCACAGAGTGTTTTGAGAATTGCTTCGAAGACGTTCTTTCAGAGAAAGCCAGATCGTATACTCATCCATTTGATCAAGAGTGTCTACCATAATAGCACATTATAAATTGAGAATGTAATTCGAAGTTAACCACGTTTCTTAACCTTTGTCAGTCCACATGGTAGAACGCGAATACTCATGTGTTTAGATCTTAGATGAGTGCCGTAGCCGTTGGACTATTGGACCCCAGTGACTACGTATTTGGAACAACCTAACTCGTTTCCGACAACTCTGCTTTTCCTCCAGAGCGGCGTCACCGGACCTATTACTTTTGTTCACAGCACCTCAGCTTCACCCTCCAGATACTTCGTATAACAATTCTTGACGCGGAGTACCTTATCTTGGCATCGCGCCAAGCCTTAGCCGTCATCGGCCCGGGTTCCACATACGGTTAGCTTGTGTAGCCGAAAGCGCACAATACTCAAATGCGCTCACCACAAATTACACTCCGATCATCAACTTGCTTACGACAAGAAGAGCTACGTGAGCTCTTCATCCCCTCATATAACCGTCAGCTTCATTGAGCAAGCACCCCAGGATGTCGACCTTCGAGTCTGTCGTAAGTATTACCTTGACTCAGCGCGCATTGAAGAGTCATGCTAACAACACTGCAGGTCGTCATTGATGGCAAGGGACATCTCCTGGGCCGCTTGGCCAGCACTGTGGCCAAGCAGCTGCTCAACGGTCAGAAGATTGTGGTAGTACGATGCGAGGCTCTAAACATCTCTGGGGAATTCTTTCGGGCGAAGCGTACGTTCGACCTCTACTCAGCTACTGTATAGCATGGGCGTTCATATCGAAGATCTACCCATTCGATTAAATTGTTGTTTGAACAGAGGCTGACATATTGGACGATGAACAGTAAAGTACCTGGCATACCTCCGCAAGATGACCCGTTACAATCCTACTCGTGGAGGTAAGAAAACGCTCGCTGCAACAACACTCGCTATAACGAATTCTACCTCTCCGTCGGGTCACCGTGGACTCTGCTGAATGTATACATCCAGGTCCCTTCCACTTCCGTGCCCCGTCCCGTATTTTCTACAAGACTGTGCGGGGCATGATCCCTCACAAGACTGCTCGTGGTGCAGCTGCCATGGAGCGCCTAAAAGTTTTCGAGGGCGTTCCTCCACCATACGATAAGAAGAAACGCATGGTCGTACCTCAAGCGCTGAGAGTGCTAAGACTAAAGCCGGGAAGGAAGTACTGCACAGTTGGCAGGCTGAGTCACGAGGTGGGCTGGAAGTACAAGGACGTGGTTGAGAGGTATGGCTCCGCATGCAACGCTCAATGGACTATGGGAGTTGGCTAACAGGCTTTGTGCAGACTAGAAGAGAGAAGAAAAGTGAAAGGGGCGGCATACTATGAGCGGAAGAGGGCAGCGAGGAGGCAATTAACTGAAGCGCGGAAGAACGCAAATGTCGATGAGTCGACCAAAACTCAGCTTGCTGAGTACGGCTACTAGCCTGACAACCGCCATATGACTTCCAGGTATCGAGAGGTCCAAGAGATGGCATACAAATCGGGGTCTGGCACAATGCCCAGGTCCAGTGTAACGAGCAACAGCTTTCGGAAATAGGGAGGCACATCGGGGTTTATTTAGCTACAGCTGTTAAGACACCTTCGTGTGTTCAATTCAAATTCTTCCAATCCAAGCTCTAGAGCCTAGGTAGGCCTAAGGTAGCCTGCAATAATAAAAGCTTCAAAAAGATGTTGCCGCTTGGGATTACTAAATCGCCGGCGGAGCGGGGACTTTCTACCCCACACCAAATATGCCTTTGCCCTACACCTAGATCGTCCGTACCTGTAAGGTACTTGGGGATCTGGACAAACCCTTGAAGCTTTTCAAGCTCATGCATCCTTCAAGATGAAATGACAGTGTCTTCAGTATGAATTCAAAGCTTTAACAATCCTTACAAGATGTCTGGTGCTCAATCTCGTCTCTCCAAGCTAGCTTCACATTTCCTTGGCTCCTCTCCTTCTACATCCGATTTCCAGCATCGTTACAATATCCATTCACTTTCACCAACTTTCTTTTTACCTCGAGCTGCCGCTATTGAACCAGATGTAGGTAGCATCCACGCAATTACTTCCCAAACACCTGGTTTAGACCCCGGGCTCGCCAAATTCCAAGCTTTCTGTTCTCCCGAGCCGCTGCTTGTATACTACCTTACCCCCTTCAATGCGCCATACCAATTGATGTCGCGCATGCTTACTCATAGCTATATCAGGCTGAGGCGATCTACCATGTCACCGCTAACGGCAAGATCCTCCGAAGATCATATCAGGAGACGGCGGATCGGGCAAGGGGGCTAGCATATTATATCAAGAAACACGGGTACAAGAAAATTGGAATACTATGTCCGAACACGCCAGCATTCTTGGAGTCAATATTCGGGATTGGCGCGGCCGGAGCAGTCAATGTGGCCATCAACTATCGACTGAAAGAGGAAGACCTGACCTACATCTTTACGCATTCAGATGCCGAAGCCATCATTGTCGACGCTGAATTCGTTCATCTGCTTGACGACTTCAAGAAGGCCAACCCCAAGATACCATTCATTGTCGATACTGATACCGATGAGACTGAAGGGGAGCTGAGTGGCCAGTTTGACGAGGCTGTACTTGAGGGTCTCAAGTACGACGCAGAGCAAGGGAGCAAAGGATGGGATGGCCTACAGCCGCAGGTGGAGAATGAGGAGGGCGTGATTGCCTTAGCATACACCAGCGGGACAACAGCAAAACCAAAGGGTGTCGAATACACTCATCGAGGCTGCTATGTTGCAGCCCTCGGCAATGTCATTGAATCCGGACTGAACTATCACACCGGACGATGTCGATACCTTTGGACCCTCCCCATGTTCCACGCAATGGGTTGGACTTTCCCCTGGGCCGTCACAGCCGTCCGAGGCACGCATTACTGCCTTCGCAAGATCGACTATCCCGAGATATGGCGCCTCCTCAAAGAGGAGCACGTAACTCACTACAACGCTGCCCCTACAGTCAACACCCTCCTCTGCGCCGCCAAAGAAGCCGCTCGCCTTCCCTCACCCGTCCGCGTCACAGTAGCAGCCAGCCCCCCGACTCCCCACCTCTTCGAACAAATGACCAATATGAATCTCCATCCTGTCCACGTCTACGGCCTAACAGAAACCTACGGCCCAATAACAAA
Source organism: Cladonia squamosa (assembly GCA_947623385.2). NCBI lineage: Eukaryota > Fungi > Ascomycota > Lecanoromycetes > Lecanorales > Cladoniaceae > Cladonia > Cladonia squamosa. The sequence goes on from OX392382.1 coordinate 174,269, forward strand.
AGGCTACCACATGCCCGCCTGGGACTCAATCTCCACGACAGAAAAATACAAAAAGATGGCCCGTCAAGGCCACGGCTTCATCACCAGTCTCCCCATCCGTGTCATCAAAACAGATCAACCCGACGGCGTCCTCATCGACGTGAAGAAAGACGGTAAAGAAATCGGCGAAATCATCTGCTTAGGCAATATCTGCGCAAAGGGCTACTACAAGGACCCTGAGGCAACAAGAAAGCTCTTCCTAGGCGGCGCCCTCCACACAGGCGACCTCGCGGTCTGGCATCCCGACGGTGCAGCCCAGATCCTTGACCGAGCAAAAGACATAATTATAAGCGGTACCCCCACCTTCGTCCCTCCCCCTCTCCCTCCCAAGACCAAACCCCCACTAACCCCCCCTTCCTTACAGGTGGCGAAAACATATCCTCCGTAGCCCTCGAATCCCAACTCGCAACCCACCCATCCATCCTCGAAGCCGCCGTCGTCGCCGTCTCCGACACCCACTGGGGCGAGCGGCCCAAAGCCTTCATAACCGTGCAAAGCGGCAAACAATTATCAGGAGAAGATGTTATTAATTGGGCCAAGGGCGGGGGAGGCGGGATTTCGAGATTCATGGTGCCGAGGGAGGTGGAAGTTGTCGCGGAATTGCCGAAGACGAGTACGGGGAAGGTTAAGAAGAATGTGCTGAGGGAGTGGGCGAGGGGGGCGGACAGGAGTTTGGTTAATTAGCGCGGAGCGAGGGGGTTTAGGGGAGGAGGGGGAGAGGGGAGTGGTCATAATAGGAAGGGAGGGGATGAGGGAGTTGGCGGTGGGGAGGGATAGTGGGGCTAGGAGAAGTAGTCGAAAGAGGGGGTTAAGAGGAGAGAATTCTTGGAATAGCTGGGCCTGAGTGAAGAGAAGCGAGACGGGCGTGGAACAGAGAGGAGAAAGAGGCTTTGAGATGGAGTGATCGAGTGGTGTCGAGTGGAAAACTTGCTTCTGTATAACTACAAAGAGCAGGGAGGGATGAAGTCGTTGCGTACGATACTGTATTTCCAGTCAATTATCCTGCTTGACAAGCGAGAGCTCCGTCGATTTCAAACGCCAGGGACCACCACCTCTCTCAAGTCAAGTCACCTAGTCAGTATTCCCAATACTGACTCAATAAAAGCCGAATATCGATCTCTATGATTTCCATATGGGTTTCCTTCCTTCCTTCCTTCCTTCCCTCCCTCAATAAACCCTATATACTCATCATAACAAACTCCCAATCACAATCAAGCTCACCATAATATCACAAATCAATATAATGAGTAAAAACCCCGAAGCATTCATGATCAAACACAGTAAACATGATAGACTCAATCTCAAAGCCATCCCCCTTGCGGGAATGAAAATACAGTTTATTCAGCTGCTGCTGCTGCCTGCTTTGATAGTATCTTGTGAAACTATATACATCGCCCATTCCATTCGCCATGCCCACCAGACCCTCAGAAGCCCAGCGTATTCGAATATAATCCCAATATAAAATGCTGCGGCATGAACAGAGTAGAGGGGTATTATATCTCGCCGCCCCACGACAGACTGGTCAGATAAAAACAAAACAACCAGACAACAGCAAGAACAAAAGAAAAGTATGCTGTGGTAGTAGATAAGATTATAAATGTTGGGTGAGTGGTTAGACAAAGAAGAACAACCAATAGCACCGATAATCCCAACCTAGCCCAAACCCAGAACCTAAAGACCGACCGAGCTGAAACGACATCGACGTTATTGTTTGAACGGCCGTGCGTGCTCAAAGTCCGCGTCACCAATCCATTCACCCCGCCCATCCAAAGTATACCCCAACCGTGCCACTCCGGTCTTAACAAAAGCGCCTAATAAATGTTCACACGCTGCTCAACTTCAACAGTGCTGCCACCGCTTCCCGGTCCTGGGGATCGCTGTCCTCTAGCATGGGTGGGAACCCCATCAGGGTCCTAGCCGCTTGCCGTTGTTGTTGAGCTTTCTTATTATACATTATAGAATTCGTTACTGGCATCGATTTTGCCGCGATGCCGTGCGGTTTGCTTATAACGCCCCTGCCTCTACTCCTGGGGTCGATGTGTGGTGGGTATCGCTGATTCCTAGGCATCAGGCCACCGCTCAGCGGGTAAGAACCTTGCCGTAACGCTGCAGCGCCGATACTCGCCCAATCTTCTTCGTCTGTAACGTCGTCAAACTCGAAGTCCATGGTTGGCCTCTCGTCTGGAGCGTCGTAGGAGGAGCAAGATTCTATCCCATCGAGGGACATCTTATCTGCTTCATGCTCGAGCATGCCGCTATCTTCCATCGGCGTATCGTAATCTGGATCCGAGTCATGTGAGGTAGCAATCTCCCGGGTCCGGTCTTGCCGTGTACTGTTAATGGGTATTCGAGCGCTTCCTTGTGGGAGAGATGACGGAGGTTGCTGAGTGTTGCGAGCTTCCCGCGGCGGCTGCCCTCGAATCCTAGCATCCCATCTACCCCAGCCCACCTTTTCGAAGAGCACATCTCCATTTATCCCTCCCTGCGAACCATCACTGCCGCGACCCTCTAAGGCTCCAACTACCAGTCTCCTTGCTTTCGCTGGTGGGATACCAGAGAAGCCAGGAACCGAGGTCGTCAAGTAGCTCATGACGTGGCGGATAGCGAGTGGACCATTCTCGAGGAGAATCCCGGGTAAGTGGTGCTTGGCCAGAAGACCGGGCGTAATGGCTCCAACAGAATCCAGGTCTGCCAAGCTCCTGAGGCCGCGAGCAGTAAGACCGTGTTGGGAAGTGTCCTGGGCTTTGGCGTGCTCAACGGCATCTTCGAGATCAATGTCGGAGTCAACGTGGGTAGGCGCGGGAGGAGTCAGAGGTCCATCAGAGGCGTGGCCTTTATAGGCCTGAGGAGGAAGAGATGGAGAGATAGAGTTGGGAGGTGTAGGAAGACCGGCATGGCTTTTCTTGGTCGGAAGGGACCTCGCGGCTACAGCAGCGAAACTCTCCTTTCCAGCCCAGAAGTTATCACGCGGCTTAGGGATATCGACAGACTCCGTCCTTCCAGCCAAGGCCAAGCCGAGAGCAGAGTTGGTGTTGGTACTGGTAGGAGCCATGTCTTATGAATACTTCGTTTGTATTTTCTCTGCTGGAAGCACCGCGTATGAGTCAGCTTTGATTACCGATGAAGCTTTGAAGAGGGCAAGACAAGGGGTTGGAATGTTGTGTCGCGTTGTTGACCAGGTGAGGATGTGGGGAGTTAAAGAACGTACAAGACACAAGCGAGTTGACAATGAACGGGTGTCTTGTCGATGGGTGGTGGATGAGAGCTAAGTGAGATTTGGGGCGAGAGACGAGCGTGGCGATAAAGGGAGTCTGTTGTTTATAAGCGAGATGATAGCTGTGTGTAACAGTGTTGATGCTGTGTTGATGTTAGGAAGAAGCAAGAGAGATGGAAGCGGGGCGAATGGTACCTTAGCAAGTGCCTTGCTGGATTGGTTGTTTGGGGGCAAGTGTGTGGATGGTCAAAGGGAGGAGCAAGCTGCTGCTGCGCGCGGCCAGTCTGGCGAATGACCTTAGTTCCAATTAGTCGGAGCGGCACTGACAGGGATGTCGGCTTGCACAAAATTTATGCAATTTATGCAATTTAGTCACCTCCGCCCACTTGTCCACTCGCCCACCAAAAGTCTCCCCCTAACCCTAACTCGCCTGAGCCCCTCCCATCCACCCACATGGCCAAAAGTCTGCCCTCTTACTGGATTGCCCTCCACGATACACACAACGCCCATATTATCTCCTGCTCTTTTTCGCCCCTACCCCCAAAGCAACACAACAGCCTAAGGTAATCTCACAGATACAACAGCAAAAGCATCATCATCATCATCATACACCATACTGCCGAGCCCATTTCTCCACTTACTTTCGATATCGGCCCCAACATCGGCCTTTTATTGAACCTTGAGTTATCAGGCATGTTGCCAGCAAGTCACCGACGCAATCTACCCACCAGTAGTACGAAAGCCGATGAGCCTTTGCCCTGTGGTTGAGACTCAACATGAGCATTTCAGCACCCGGAAGCCGGCGCTGTCAAGGCCTCGGACCTGTCGCAGTGTCACGATAGGACCACGTCGGCCTGCGTAATTGTAGAGCAACTGTGGCCATCCCCCACCAAATCGCTTACTGATGCTTTCTTATCGGTCTCCCTCGCAAAACCACCAGCTCCAGAGGTTTATTTTGTGGTTGGCCCTTATCAAGCGAAGATTATGCAAGAAATCCCCTTAGCACTTTAGTTCGCAGCAGAATCCCACACACTAAATGCAAGCCTGCTGCAGGACACAGGACGCGGACTCTAGCCCGTCCCAGAGCATATCTTATGCGACTCGGAACTGGAGAGATCTCCCCAACCAATTTGCATGGAACCTGAAGTAGCCAGCCAAACAATCCACCTGCGGCAAAATTACCTTTCAGTGACGCAGATCGCAGAATGAGGGATGTGAGGCTGTCAGTGGTAACAGCGATAGGTATGGATAAGGGCAGTATGCGTAGGGAAATGGGTAGCTTCTGATAACCTACAACCCGTATTGTACGTATTGGTGAACGAAGGCAATACACTCAAAAATATTCCAAACTCGGGTATTTAACTTCGTCTCCCCCCCTTTAAGGTCCTACTTGTAAATACATCCTCATCCTCCTCAGCCGCATCTGCCTTACCTGGCCCGCCCGCTTCTCCAAAGAGGCTGCCAGCCTTTCCAGTAGAATCTCGTTTGTCATGTTGAAAGGGTGATGTAGAAACGAAATTTGATTTCTGCTGCTCTTCGCCAAGCATCCATGAGAACGGTGATTGTGCTAGAGTCGGTCGAGGCTGCTGAGATGGGGGTGAGCTTGGAGGTCTTAACTGACTACCAATTTTCGGAGTGGACGGTAGAGGAACAGCGGACATTGTCGCAGCGCTTGGCTCAGGTGGTGTTAGGGCTCTGCCAACGTCCTCGGCTGACCCATCATGCTGGGTCGGGTGAGACGGGTGGGGAGCTTGGTGTATTGTGACGTCTTTCGGGGTGGTCTTACTATGCTCGTCTTCCACAACCTCTGCTGGGGCACCCTCAGTTGGCAGTTGCAGTGACGAATTCTCCAGGTACACCTGCACAAATTGCACCTTTGCTATGGATAGGCTGAGTGCATCACCATGTTTCTCTTCCTTCTGTCGGATCTCTTTTTGTTGGAGCCAGAGCTCATTGACGGCATTCTCAAGAAGCTTTGCCAGGGATCTGTTGCGCTGTTCAAGCGATTCAATCTTTGCGACCATGTCAGGGGCCTTATCGGAGACCACCTTGCCAGTATCGAGGGACCATCTCGACCGATGTGCTGACCTTGGCGAAGTGTTGCCGGACTGGAGCCCTTGGACGGCGCCACGCAATGCTTTACCCACACCCCACTTTTCTCCTTGGCTATAGACACCTTTAGCTGCTTCATGAATGATGCCCTCGATGCCTCCTTGGTCTTGGAAGAATTTGGCCGGTGTTAATGATGGGGAGGTCGATTTTTGAGCTGCCGTCTGATCTGCCGTTCTTGCCTTCTTTAGCTTTTTTGGAAGTTTGCGCGTCACAGTCGTTTCCGGCGCCCTTTTGGAGTATTTTGAGATAATATGGTCACCCCCGTCGAGCAGAAGATTATCACGTAGATAAAGAGCATCACTAACAAACGAAGGCGGCCCATGAGGTGGCGAGGGCACAGGGTATCGCAATAAGAGGGTCAGGGCGGCGGAGTAGTCAGCTTCGAGCACTGTAGGTCCCTCAGCCACTAAGAACTTTCAATACTGCTCCAATACTTACGCTGCCACCGTATGCGCAAAAGCATACTCACAGATATCAGGTCCACCAAATCGAGTCCGGGATCTTCAGCGAATAAGGCATCCCACAGAGCAAGAACGTCTTCGAAAGGGAACTCTCGCCCGAAAAGCAGTCGTACCCATCTAATCAAGAAAATTTGGGGAAGAATCTCAATTGCCGTAAGATGTTCCGCAAGCTCGGGATCGGCGTGATGTAGATAATTCTCGTGTATACGTTTACTCCTTTCCACTATAGGCGAATTATTCAGCAAACCCAATGTATTTGGCTCAGTATTGCTGCCCATCTCGTAGAAAGCTTTGACATTTTGCATGATGGCCCCAAAGATCGTAAAGGCATCGTGCTCAATAAAGCTATGATCTAGATTTAAGATTGCCATATCATCTAGGTCCGAGTGGCTCGTATCTAGGCTCACCGGATCGATAGCATCGCGTGATATGACCCATATGATAGGTGCAAGCACTTCATGCATGCCTTGACGATACCCGATGTCGCGGTTGAGTTTGCAGTATATAAAGAGGATGTCAAGTAACATGTTTTGCGTTGATGGTTCGCGAAAGTATAAATTTTCTGGCATGCATCGCTCAACATCTTGGAAGATCTCGGCTCGAAGTTGCTCATCTAGGCGCAAAGAATCCCAGGGAGACTTTCAATGTCTTAGTGAAAGGTCAGACGGCTTCTTCGGCGTCGGCCCACTGGCCGCAGAGCTGGGGTCCGGGTCTCGCTCACCGTCTCTGTACCCGTCAATGGGTCGTCGGCTGACAGGTCATCAGGATTCTCAATGCTCTTCAAGAAGTGTTCTCTCAGAGAGGCGTAGGCGCTCCTTGAGTCTGACAGGGTTTTCCTCCATGTTGAATGGTTGGTCTCTTTGAACAGTAGAAATATCTAATCAACATGATGTATTAGTCATGAGAAACTTAATTCGCCTTGTCAAGTTCTTGCCTTCCAGCATATTGAGCGAAGTCCCAGCGCACAGGGATTCCGGCTGTTGGTGGCCTTCACAGCTGCCCTGAGGTCTGCGACAGTGGTACTGTTGGCGAGTGTCACCTCCCATCGAGCCCTTGATAAGAGATTAGCGATTATCCTAAAGATCGAAATCAAGAACACTGACTTAACCTCGTCGATGGGTCGCATTCCTGCATGACATCTACGAACCAAATAAAGCAGGGAGGTTAATAAGGGACGTTTCGAAGGTAAACATTGCCCACCAGCCAAGTCGTCATTTATTACCCGAAGATCTGCCTAGCCTTACATAACTTTCAGCCTCATGCAGCTGATCATTACGACAAATGGATCGAACAGGGTATAGATACATTTATACCCTTAGCTTCATCCCCTTAGGCATGTACATGTGCTAATTCATTATGTCGACAACAACACTGGAATATGAGATGCGCATCCAGCGTATCACTGATCCTGTGTTACCTTAGATCCAACCGCCGTTGAGTACAAATACCTACAAGAGTCAAGACCTGATGGGCGGTTGCAAGCCAGGTGATGGACTTTGAAACATGTCTTCGGATCTACTGAAAGAGTTTGGGTCCCCTCAAGATCCCATACAGAGTCATGTGGCAGCTCAAAGCACAGCGAAAGAGACAACTGCGGAGGAAGAAGAAGAATTTGGAGATTTCGAGGACGCAGAGTCAGACATAAATACGGCTGGGGCACACTTGGAGCCCAAAAGTTTTCATGCACAAACATCTTCGACTAGAGGTGTCACAGATATCCCAGATGATGGCGATAACTGTGATGTTTTTGCTGACCAGTCCGTCTTGTTCGATGCTGAAGAGACTATCAAAACACATGAAGCTTCGCAAAAACAGTCTCACATTAGGCAAGAGGAACCTCAGAAACCGCTAGTTGTCGCTCTGGCTCCTATATCGCCTACGAAAGCTCTTACAGCCTCTAATTTTGACCTATTTGGATCCGAAAGCTCGCTAGTCTCGCAAGCTCCCATCCCACCACTGAGATCCCCTGTCAAGTCAGACGAACGTGCAGTCAGTGCCGCGCTCGATGCAAGACTCAGCTTTGGAGTGGCAAGGGAGGAAATTTTCGGACCACCGCCCTCAAACGTTCCCCCTCCTTCAGTACTACTGCCTCTCGTTGCAACACTCTTCCAATCTATGTCTACCAATGTAAAGAAAATTGCAACATTTCAACCAGCCTCTTCGGACCCTTACGAGCCATTAGATCAGTCACGAATCCAAACAATACAAGAAATACTTTCCGATGCGAGGGCGGGTGCACGAATACTGGCAGGGCGCAAGCTACGGTGGAAACGGGACAATATCCTATCCCAAAGCATGAAGATCGGACCAGCAAGTGGGAAAACAAGTGGTATGAAGCTTGCTGGTGTGGATAAGGCAGAGACCAGGAGAGAAGACCAAGAGGCCGCAGAAGCTTTTCGACTATGGAAACAGCAGGTGGGGGTCCTACGGTCTACCATCTCCATGATCAATGTCCATCTCCCTGGAGGTGGGCTCTTAATGCCGGACATATCTGAGGCTATGCCTATTCGTGCTTCGAAAGCTAGTGAAGGGGCAGTGACGGCTCCAAAATGTTGCTTTTTGTGTGGTATCAGGCGGGATGAAAGGATAGCAAAGGTTGACGTGGATGTCGAAGATAGCTTTGGCGAATGGTGGAGGGAGCATTGGGGGCATGTCGATTGTGTTACATTCTGGTCGAACCATAAGGCTTCGCTTCGTCAGCGATGATGAGATTATATAATGCACGCTATGATGAACATAATCTGTCAGGACCAACATTAGTATGATGGCATTATTGAATAAATCTGAAATAGCCATGTGGACAATCACGCTACTTCCTAGGAGTTGTTCACCCTATTATAATACAAATCCCCTGAATGTATGGCCGCTGGCCCTGATGCAGCACCCCGAAGGCCAGATTGTTGATCTCTAAATTGGGACGTCTCGGGGATGGATTACGTCGTCTAGGCGACTAAATTTGGGGCGTCTCTAGGGACCTTTTCGCTTCCTTTAGGCTTCAGCCCTATCGAATCCTTCTACGCATAAATATTGCATAATAACTCCGCTCTGGTCATACTTCGTTACGAAGCAGCTGACTTGATCTTACGAGCACACTTAACACTTTAGAAGCCGACAAAGTCACTCACCCATAAGACCTATCAGCCAGTAGCCTAGAAAGCACCTCATCCGCAATCTAATCCCCAGAACAGTTCCACAGTTTGCAAAACCGCCTATCTACCTCTCCGCTCATCGGCCAGTACCTACAGTCAAGGAAGGTCCAAACCAATCTTCAGGCTCTAGGGGGAACACAGGAACCGCGGATTTCACAAATCAGCAGGCTCATACCCTCTGAGAAATCACTCTAAGCTTCGAGAGTGCGCACTTACAGAACGTGCATCCGCGAGGCACAACGGATCATTGGTACGACAGCACGACTACAAGAAACCATCCGAGTCTGCGGACGAATCTCCATAACAGGTCAGTAAATCGAGCCTCCTCGAAGGTTCCCCCAGTACTGGGCCCGAGGCTGCCGCTTGACGAGAATGGGGCTCGTCTACAACACTTACCTAAACTCCGACAAAATCTTCGGCTGCAAAACCTGCAAAACCCATCTTGCAAGCCACGATGCTATCATCTCTCGTGTAGGTCTCCCGTTCTTTACTCAGCTTCCCCCACTCCTCCCCTCTGTCCCACTGTCCTTTTGTCCAAGCTAACCCATCCTTGCCCCAACTCAGAGCTTCCGGGGCCAACACGGCAAAGCCTACCTCTTCAACGCCGTCGTAAATGTATCCCAAGGCGAAGCCACAGAACGCAACATGACGACTGGCAGACACATAGTGCGGGATATTTCGTGCTGGCAGTGCAAGGATACGGTGGGATGGAAGTACGATAAGGCGTATGAGGCGAATGAGAAGTACAAGGAGGGGAAATACATCTTGGAGGCTGAGTTGTTGGTGCAAGTGTTTTAGAGGGCATGCACGGGTTGTGGGATGCTAGAGCGTATGGGGCTCTTTATTATTACGAGATATGGTAGGCATGCGTACGGGGTGTCCTTGGTTTCTGGCATCTGGCGTTGTGGAGGGAAGGGGGCATTCATTCTAGCGAGGTGTTTGGGATCGCGAGGAGGCCAGACTACATGATTAGAGGTCTCGAATGATAAGTTCTTAAGATTTATGAATTGCTGGCACACTACTCTCGAGGGGCTGTGGGGCTGTCAGTAGATTGATGTATTCGCTCAGCTTGCACTGTTGGACACTTTAAAGAGCTCATCCTAAAACAACGAGAGGGTGTCAATTGCATAGATACGTCAAAAGCTCGCCCAAACATTGGAAGCATGCAAGTAGTACCGGTAGCTCGCAGCCTCAATGGTGACTGCCGGAATGAAGGCTCCTCGGTCCAAAGTCCGCATCGCGGGGTACCAGGGTGGGGTAACTGACCCCAATAAGCCACCCAAGGAAATATTACTTCATAACGAGGCACTCTATAAAAATGACGAGCTTTCTTAAGCTTGGTCGTGGAACATTCTCAGCCGTTACAAATTCAAGTTTACAGCGGAGATCAAGCATAAAAGGAAAATTCAAGCAGTAATGGCAAAGGACACAATGAAAGCGGTTATCTTCAAAGCGCCACATAAGGTGGCAGTCGAAGACAGGCCAATACCTCAAATTAAGGAACCAACGGATATCATTGTCAAGGTGATTAATTCAGCGTTGTGTGGAAGGCAAGTTTAATAGTGGAGACAGCTTCATTTTCTAGAGTAATCTACTTACGTACCCATTCTAGTGAGCTTCATGTCTTCAGGGGCCACCAGTCTAGTCCAACAGGCTTTATCATGGTTAGAAGATCCCAAAAAATTTATTGGCACTTGGGGGATTAAACTCGCTTTAGGGGCATGAGTTCACGGGCACTGTTGAGGAGATGGGTTCTGCTGTGAAGAATTTCAAGAAAGGGGACCAGGTCGTTTCTCCATTTACAGTATCATGGTCAGCCAATTCACCTCTTAACGCCGATCTCAGAAGACGTTGATTAATATTCTGTAGTGGAGAATGCTTTTATTGCAAGCACGGCTTTACGTCGAGATGTGCCAAAAGCCAATTGTTTGGCACAGCCGGCCTAGACGGAGGCCAGGCTGAATATGTAGGACATGCATGGAATTCTGAACCAGTGTCTATTGCTAAACATGCAGGTCCGCGTCCCCTTAGCCGATTCTACCGTGATGAAGGCTCCCGAGGATATTGCGGATAATGCTCTGGTCCTTATGGCCGATATATGGCCAACGTTAGTCATTCATTTCCGATGGATTTTCGTTCGTTGCTGATGGGTCGTAGCGGCTGTTTCGCAGCCGACAACGCCTTCAAGGAACTCTCCAAGGAAGACATTTCTGAGGCTACAGTCGTGCTCATTGGTTGCGGGTAAGAATATTGACGACGTTATGTATTAAGACACTGACTTACATTTGTGCTTAGACCAGTCGGACTGTGTGCTCTCATCAATACTGTTGATTACAAGCCTAAGCATCTCCTTGCAGTCGACTCAATCCAGTCACGTTTGGATTTAGCAAAGAGTCTAGGTGCAGAGCCATGGAACTACCAGACTGATAGGGAAGGTCTCGATAAACGTGTGAAAGACTTGACCGAAGGACGCGGTGCGGACGTAATTATCGGTCAGTGCTCTATGCTGCTGATACAAAGGTCATAGACGAGGTCTGACGTCAATTGTCTCGACAGAGGTCGTCGGCATGAGCCCTGCGTTGAAGATGGGATTCGAATTAATGAGACCCTGGGGCATCATATCCAGTGTCGGAGTACACAATGCTGAGGTGAGACTCTTCGTTGAAAATCTTCATATCCTTCTAACCTTTTCCAGATCCCCTGGTAATTAACGCACTCACCGGCCATGTCAGGCAAATCACCTTGACTAAGGCGCGCTAACTGATAACAGGACCGGCAATCAAGCCTACGGCAAGAACTTGCGGATTCAGATGGGTAGATGCCCCGTGAGAGCCTTGTTCCCAAAGGCTCTTGACAGATTGAAGAAAAAGCAACATCTTTTAGGGTACGATTTCACACATCCGCAAACGTAAGAGTGTTTCTGATGAACAGTAGGTTCATGTCAGATAAAATCATGCCCTTATCTCAGGCTGTAGAAGGCTACGAGCTTTTTGACAATATGAAAGTACAGAAAGGTATTCGCAACATCAGCAATACATCATGAATATAAGCTGACATGATGCAGTGGTGTTCGAAGCACAAAAGTAAATCGAAGTTAATCCCTGCACAGCAGAGAGATTGTAGAAAGATGCAAATTTCTTGCGGTGTGATAGTAGCCTTCGTATCTCTGTACAGATAGTTTCGTGCAACAAGAGTGGACATTACGATTCGAAATAAAAAACGTTGACCATCGCGATTGACCATGAAAAGTGCCCGCAATAGCCCCTCCTTGTTGAATGATTGTGTCAACCTTGGTCTGCTCTACCAATGGAAAGGGTTGAGCTCGGACTGAAAGTTCAGAAGCCACGTCAACTTGTAGCTTGTGTTTAGCAATATTTGTAGGGCTGCACATGACCGAGAGCAGAGCAAGTGTTTGTGGTGCGAGTGAGAAAGATTGGGGAGGGGAAAGTCCCATGCAGTTGCGTGATGGCGCTGCATGAGCGCTGCATGACGAGAGCTCGTTGGTGGGGAAATCTACGCCAAGCCCTTTAAGAAACGACCCAAAATCCGACCCAAAATTCTCTAAGCTTGCCAATTGTGTTTTGCACAATGAATACGTTGGGCTTCCTGTTGCATATTCTCAAATAAACCCCTACTCCTTGACACTCCAGGTACCTTCAAGCTGAGCTTGCCTTTGGAGAGTTCGCTTGTCGGTCCTGCCTTTCATCTTCTGTACGTCTATCGAAATCCTGTGGATGACTGTTTTCAAGCCATCAGTGATAGTGAAGGCTACAAGATAGCTAATAATTAGCTAGTCCTCCCTCCGCCGAATACCTCTCAGACATCACTTCGAAGCCGTCTTACTCTTCGTTACGGTCAAGCCAGGTGAATCATTCGTCAACTCGGCTGCTCATCTCCCAAGATGGCAACAGAAACACGAACCGAGACCGACATTTCCGGTCTGTCAGATTCCTTGAACCGCGTGGGTCTCAATGAAAATGGAGACGAGAATCGTGTCGGCCCTGATGGTGAGGCAGCACCAAGAACTGATGAGGAATATGCCAAGTCCCAGTTGACCCTCCGGGCCATTGTGTCCTCAAAAGAGGCTGGTGTGATCATCGGCAAGGGAGGGAAGAACGTGGCAGACCTTCGAGACGAAACTGGTGTCAAAGCTGGTGTTTCCAAAGTTGTACAAGGAGTACATGACCGTGTCCTGACGGTCAATGGTGAACTGGAAGGTATAGCCAAGGCCTACGCCATCGTAGCCAAAGGGCTACTGGAAGGTGCACCACAAATGGGTATGGGTGGAGTCATTTCGACGAATGGAACACATCGTAAGTCAACTCCAATCTTTGGCAAGCAACGTTCCCATGATTGATGCGTGTGTGAATGCTCCAATTATGGCAGTATTGGGATTTTTAGTAGGAGAGAATATGCTGACAATACATTGGGACAGCGATTCGTCTCCTCATTTCCCACCACCAAATGGGAACTATCATCGGCCGGCAAGGGCTGAAAATCAAGCAGATTCAGGACGCGTCTGGTGTTCGCATGGTCGCTCAGAAAGAAATGCTACCTCAGTCAACCGAGCGGATCGTTGAGGTTCAAGGAACTCCAGAGGGCATCCAAAAGGCGACGTGGGAGATTGGCAAATGTCTTGTTGACGACTGGCAGCGTGGGACGGGCACTGTACTGTACAATCCTGTAGTGAGAGCAGAGTCTGGCCGTGGAGGTCCTTTGGCTGGTCCTGTCGTCGGAGCGCCTCCACCATTCACTAGCAACCGCTCGTACAACCGTACTGGAAATGGAGCCGACTTTAGTGACAACACTGGAGGTACCTACAATCGCCGCTCGAATTCTGACGCCGCGAATCGTGGGCCGCCTACTACGACCGAGGACGGGGAAGAAATCCAGACTCAGAACATTAGCATCCCATCGGACATGGTGGGCTGCATCATTGGGCGTGGCGGCAGCAAAATTAGTGAGATCAGGAAGAGCTCGGGTGCTCGCATCTCAATTGCGAAGGCTCCACACGACGAGACAGGAGAACGTATGTTTACTATCATGGGGAGTGCCGGAGCGAACGAGAAGGCCCTCTATCTTCTCTACGAGAACCTCGAAGCCGAGAAGATGCGTAGGAGCCAACAACCTCAAGACTAATCATCCACCGTTTCACGCTGTTCTCTTCATGGATCAATACCTACGATCCGCAGCCAGCCACTCGTCTTCTTCCAAGCCCAAGCAGATGAATCTCCGCCTCGACAAGCCTTACACATGCCCCATACACAATTAAACTTCCTCACCAAAAGTTGTCTACCTTCATTCTCTCCAGTCCCTGAGTGGACACGTCCTTTCACGACAGCTTAATGAAACGACATCATGAACCTTCACTACCCTCACCATTCATCATGGCTTGCACAGCGTGCTATTACGAATGATGAATTCGCTTGCTCGGAACCACTCTTTCAGCTCTATGCACCTTCGATGCGATGATACCACTTTTACCTATCCTTCCGTACTTCCACCACCACCCACCACTCGTCTGTCGCCTCGAGCCGCACCTTTACCGATGGCCCTAGGTAGACGAATGATGATCTGTCTCCATTACGGATCAATAGCCCTACCATCTTTCTCTCCACTCCCTCCAGACACAAAGCTTCAAGTCGCGTATCTAGGCAACAGTTGTGGTTGCGGGTCAGACAAGAGTCGTGGATCTACTATTTACGCGACTGTAGGCTATTATCTAACAGTTAGCATACTCTATAGTGCTGTAGGAAGCAAGCATGGTCATCTGCAGACGTCTTGTATGAAATTTTCGTTGTCCAAATCCTTGTAGTGCTTTTGACCGTTGCACGCCAAGCCCCAACGTTTAAGTAGTCCTGATCCCCAACCAACCAGTGCCGTGACGTACAGTACTCGGGGCATCCAGTCTAGACCCTTTTTAAGATCTGCCTTTGTTTGTTCCATCATGTTTTATTTGACTCGCATGAGTCCGTTTCCTTCATGGAGCAGCTGATGACGAATTGATTTGTATACGGATCCGAGGATCACGGGGCCTTTGTGCGCGATATGGCACGTTGACAGCCTCAAGCGCCAGGCGCTTCGAATTCATGCAACCCTAAACTTCGGAAATCTCTTGCTGCGGGTGTGACCGCTGAACATAGACGGCGGTCTTTAGAGATCCGAACAGGAAAGGACATCTAGGGATATTCTCGAGACATGACTGAGCTGGCATCGGACGATGAAGGTAAGAACGATTATCACTCCTTTGAAGGGGGTGAATGGTCACGTTTGATGCGAGGTTTCCTCCATACTGTGGCATGATAACGGATCGACTAATTTCGGCATTTCTTCCACAGACACGAGCCTTAAACAGAGTGTCTCACACGAGGAGAGTTCGGGACCTGATCCTAATGTCCTTAGACTTCCAAAGAACCGGAGCACTGGAGATCTCCTCGCAAACACAGGGAAATCAATCGAGGATGGAAAACTACGAGTTGCCTTTGATACCAGTTCCACTACAGGTTTGGACATTCCAATAAGGACTCCTATACTTCCGGAACATGAGCATGGACTTGGTATATCGGGCCTACGGCGAATACGCCAGCAGCCCCCATCTCGGGCACCATCACAGCCAGCTTCACCCTCTGCTTCATATGCGTTGCCCCCAAGGTCCTCTTCTATGACATTGGGTTTGTCAAGCCAGGGATTCACGCGCAATGGACCTGCTTCCCCAACTCTCAATTTCAGCGAGGACCTCACTCGATTTCCCTCCGAGTCTCTACATTCATTTTCGTTTGCACATCAATCCGAAGACGTGCTTCACAACCGGCAGGGTGTGCTAAAAAGAGCCATAGAATTCATGCGAGATAGGCTAGGCTTTGGGATTAATCACCCTGGTGTCATGACCGCGCAGGCTAAAGTTAGTGGAGATGCGGAGATCCAGAGCATGATGGACCTCTTGAGGCGTGCAAACATTCTCGGGAACGAGGACCATGACAGGCAAAACTTACGGGAGCTTCACGGTCCGCTAACTGGACCAGCAATTGTTGAGAAGAACGTTTTCGACAAAGCTTTTGTGGGGCGTCAGGGAAGTCCAGAGCAGTTGAGAGATCACCAAGCGTCTGATCAAGCTGTGCGGCAAACTATAGACGATGATGCCTCCAGACCAGGTTCCAGTCAGCCTGAGTCATCTCTCAACAGGGAACCGTCAGCACCCGAGCCTGCCGAGCCTGAATCTCCCCTTAGCGGGTCTCCTGTGCTGCAACCCCGCCGACTTTCCAGCAATATGTCCGGATTGAGGCGCACTTACACAGACTTATCACTTGTCAATCTACAGACTAAGCTTGTAGAGGCCCTAGCGAAGCCTTACCGAGCAAATGATCCTGACCACGACAGTCTCCTTAACAGTTTAACACCGATAATTGGCGCTGGCACAGGGATGAACACGCCAACCCACGTGCATGGACACAATAACCGTTGGGTTCCAGCGGCACAGGCCGTCTTCAACACCGAGGCCTCACCTCCATACACGATACTCGCGGCAAACGACCTTGCATGTCTGGTCTTCGGAGTCACTAAAAGTGACTTTAAAAAGCTTACTATACTTGAGATTGTACGAGAAGGTAGGAGGGCATGGTTGGAAGAGAAGCTGAGATCTCCAGGCTCAGAGGCAACAAGGCGGCCACGCCCTCAACGTAGCAGAAGCGCAAGAACGAGTCCTAGGTCTTCGTTTTCCCTAGGCTCGAAAGGAGGTGTTACTGCTCAGCTGTTGAGCAAACCCTCATGGCGACAACAACGGGCTCAAACCAATGATTTTAACAAGAACACTGCTAAAAGCGAGTCACACCATCTCTCAAACAGGTCTCGCGGTGTGCTCTTGTGCGGAGATATTGTACCAATCCGAAAACGAAACCAAGCCACTGGAGCTGCAAGTCTGTGGGTGAAAGAAAAACGCGGGGGGCTAATTTGGGTTCTTGAAGAAATTGCTGAAGATATTGCGGTTCTGACACTCGACGCGGAATTGCATGTGATTTCTGCCGAAGGGGCAACTAATACAATCTGGGGCAAACATCATATTCCTTTTCAAACACCTCTTAAACAATTAATCCCACACGTACCTCTGGAAAGAGGCTCGTTCATCACGGACAAGCTAGGATTTGAGAGCAAAAGTGCTATACGGCATTTCGTGGCGAAAAGCGAAAACGGAGTCACCGTCCCTGTCTCAATGACCATAGAGCCTGATGGCAAGTCATTGAGAGTATCAAGTTTTCCTCATATTGCCGGCATTGTGGTCCTTAGTGCATCTACCCTACGCGTTATGAGCTTAAATTCCGTATTTTCGGCCGCCCTTTTCGGCAAAGCAGACCTTGAAGGTCAGGAAGTCGCTAAGTTAATACCGCACTTTGAGAATGTTCTCAACATCTTGACAGAAGAGGATAATATCAACCTCGTCGATGGTATCGTAGTACCTGAAACGAGTTTTAGGAAAGCGCGACAGCAGCTCGCATTTCGTGAAGGCGACGCAAATGCAGCCGATATATTCTTACGTACACCAGGCTTAGTTGCCCGTCATCGAGATGGCTCGGATATCAACATTGATTTGCAAATGCGTGTTGTTAGAAGTCAAAGCAGTTTTACTGATGAATCTGTCATTGAAGAGAGGAGCGACAATAGCGGCTTATCAAGCGAGGACGACAGCTCTGCAGATACTTCTGAGATTGTCTATGCTCTGTGGATCACATACTCACGCCAGCTTCACTCACCTATCCCTCCTGATGGATCGCTTACACCAAATGCGCCTCAAACTCACTGTCCTCATCAACCATCACCTGGCCAAAAAGACCGATCAATCTCTCCGCAACCAATCGAATCAGACGATATAAAGCCGGACAAGTCACAAAAACAAACACTGTCGCAGCAGATCCAGGAAGCAGCATCAGAACCCATCTCAGAGAGTCCCCCTAAACCAAACAAGGCACAACCGAGGGAACTAGTCAGAAGGAATAGAAAGATTACAGACTTCACTATCCTCGAGGATATGGGTCAGGGTGCTTATGGCCAAGTCAAACTAGCCCGTGACTCGGACGGAAACAAGGTCGTTATCAAATATGTAACCAAAAAACGTATCCTCATTGATACATGGACTCGTGATCGGAGGTTAGGAACAGTGCCTCTGGAAATCCACGTCCTGAACTATCTCCGAAAAGATGAGCTGCGGCACCCTAACATCGTAGAGATGACCAACTTTTTCGAAGATGATATCAACTATTATATCGAAATGGTACCGCATGGTCTGCCAGGCATGGATCTCTTTGATTACATCGAGATGAAGACAACAATGGATGAGATCGAGTGCCGGAATATCTTCCTTCAGGTTGTGGATGCGTTGCATCATCTCCACACGAAGGCTCTAATCGTACACCGTGACATCAAAGACGAAAACATCGTCCTCGACAGTGATGGCAACGTCAAGCTCATTGACTTCGGCAGCGCTGCATACATCAAGCACGGTCCTTTTGACGTCTTTGTTGGGACAATTGGTATGCTCTTCCATGTTCCATCATTTCCTGTATCGCTCCACTAATCTCCTATACTTAGATTACGCGGCACCCGAGGTCCTACAAGGTAAATCCTATCGCGGCAAAGAACAGGATATATGGGCTCTGGGCATTCTGCTCTATACACTCGTATACAAGGAGAACCCCTTCTATAGCATCGACGAGATCCTCGACCATGAGTTGCGAATACCATGGATAATGTCCGACTCTTCGATTAACCTTATACAAGCAATGCTAAACCGCGACGTCGATTCGCGCCTTACGATCACCCAGGTTAAGGAGCACGAATGGTGTGCGGAGTCATCTGACGACGAGATCTGACGCGAGGTCAACTGAGGAACACACCAAAGACTCGATACAACAACTCCATCTTCATCTTCATCTTCTTTGAGCACCACGCATTTGCAGAAAAAAAGAATCCCAATTTATGCATTTTCTTTCTTTTGTGTTCCCGGTTCTATAACCAGGATATAGGGGCTAGCATTAGACCTACATGATATAGCGATACCCACGAACAGCAGCATGATGAGTTTTGCCACCATGCTTATATGAAGCGATATTCTGGGGCGAAGGATGCACGGCATATCTGATTTGAGAGATGATGAATCTCGGTTAAATGTAAGCGTATGCATGGAAACTATACTAGAATAGAAAAACTGAATAGCAGTGAATGAATGACACTGCTTATACAAGATACTGTGATTGTTTGGGGTTGCATGTAAGATTGGGCCAGTATTTCGAAAGGATTTCGACCGCTTCTAGAGCGGGGGAGCTTGATACATCGAAGGCTCGGAGAATCAGGCTCCCTAGGTAGGCACGCACTTCTTCAAACACCAAGGACTATTGCACAGCACACGTCTTCTACCCCTTGCCAAACTATAAAATGCTAGCACCATGATTGTAACGTAACATAGATATACGTAGACAAACGCTCTAGGCGGTCTTTATTCTCTCCCTCTCTCTCTCAGTCATGAATATTCCTAAAACTATCCTACCCTACCTACTAGTACCCTACCCTGCCCTACCCTACACCCAAAAACGAAGCGCTATTTCCAAAAATCCGTATCTTCATATCTATCCAAATCATGCCTTACATTTCCCGCATGCACTTATCCATGACATTTTGCTACTTAACATTGCTGCATTTCCTTTCCCTCTTCTGTTCCAATATTCCTCCTCGCTCTCTCCTTCTTCTCCCTCAAACCAGACTCATTCTTGGCGCTGGTGGATCGCTGATCAGGAGGGTCTTGTTGCGGCTCTCTCTGCGAGGAATTGCTTTGCTCCTGTGGGTGGTATGACCTGGCATTGTGGTCGCAGGATTGAGCCGTACATTGGCGTTTTTTTGTGGCCAGGGTACTGCTGGAACGGTTCTGCGTGAACGGCGCATACTCGTGGGCCAAGATGCGGGCACAGAAGCAGTGTCCAAATTCGAACGGCATGTTCGAAGGAATACAGGAGTGGTCCTTTTGGGATCTCTACCCATATATGCGGTGCGAGTATCTGTAATTTGTCATGAATTTCATATCATATCAAATATGCTCCGCGTGATCGGAGCCTCGCCCTTCTGATGCGGACTCCTTGGATCGTTCTCCAATGCCTTTGGACTCATGAGACCCTGCTCAAAGACCGAAGAACCCGCAAGATCACCAGCTACGGTGCGATGGAACGGACTGGCTGTGAATTCTGCGGCCCGGGGAGAGAGTAATGATGGCGTTGGGGGCACATCAAGATCGGCTGCCAGCGATGGTGGTAGAGTGGGAACCAAGCGTGGCAGCGATGGGCGTAGAGGGAGTTGTCGCTGACTGAGAGGTCCTTGTCTTCGACTGAGCAGGCTGCTAAAGCCTGCGGGGAGACTGGGCATCGGTCTCAAGGACCGTGACGGGGGGATCCGTTCCGACTCCTGGGCCGTTGGGATCACGTTTATTGGAGAGTCTCCATCATCCAACCTCATGTCCTGGACAGTTGGTGGAGATAAGGCAGTCGAGCTGTGATCCGCGGTACCAATATCCAACATTTTCGTTGGTAATATGGGTGCTGTGCTGTGCTCCGTAGTATTCTTTTCCACAGACCTGTCTGGTGATACACTGGTCGAGACAGGCTCACTGATTCCCAGATCCCTTGCAATCTCTTGTAGATCCCTGGTTACTCCACCAATAGGCGGGGACTCTTTCTCGTCGATACCCGGACGGTCCATTGTCGCCGGTGACAGCACCATATCCGTGTCCACATTTATCAGCGTTGGTATTGCTCCCACAGGATTCCTGGCCGCAATGTGGCCCCCATTATCCTTTGCATCATGCGCGGTTTCCATAGGCGCCTGACCAGGGGACCATTGCATGTTTGGTGGAGCCGATGAAGGCCCTGGAGTGATGTCACCCGCAGCGACTGGTGCGAGTTGAGCAGACCCGGGCGGGCTGAACGAATTGCTGCGTGCCACAGGAGGCTCTCGTCCAGACTGAGTGGGATCACTTAGCGACTTCTGCGGTGGGGTTCGAAGTGATGATGGTGGTAGATTGAGCCTCAGTTCGGGTTCCAGGAGACCGGTAGTATTTGAGCGTCCAGAGCCTAAACTTCGCCATGAGTGCCAGGCTGAGATACCGACTGCCTGTGGCTTTGACAATTTAGATTTGAATTCAGACAGTTGATAAATCAAATTCATATTCGGCCCAATCCACCTGCTCCGGTTCTTGACCGCGTCGTAAGCTTCTTGTACGGTGAGCTGGGGATTTCTATATAGTCCGTATGCGACAACTAGACTTGCGGATCGGCTCACTCCGCACTGGCAATGTACCAATACCCGCTTCTCCTGCTGGACTCGGTTGTCAATGAGTTCGCATAGCCTCAGTAAATCATCCACCACGTTAGTATTGTGGTCCCAAGGGATATGAATATACTCCGGTTCGGGCTTCCAGGCTTTTGGTGTGGATGGAACCGACCTTATGGCATCATCTGGTTGTTCATCGAACGCAGAGTCGAATCTCGTTTCCGAGCTTGCTGTCTGAGGTTCTGAAATGCTGTCTCGGCCAGCGAGACGTGGAATTTGTGTGTCCAGAGCCACCGGCACCTTTGCCTCCTCCGTCTGAGACGCAGCAGCATTCTCCGCCGTTACTGTGAAAGGGTTCTTGACCTCTCGAGCCACGTTCAAGACTACATCAAACTCCCGAGCTTCAGTGTGGCTGGGCTCAAGGTAAAGATAGACATTGGGCTCATATATGCAAACCGGGCCTTGAGGGTACGCCGGCGATTTGACCTCTTGCGATAGTGGTAAATCGTAGTCTGTCTCTTCTTGCACATGTTCCAAAGTCTGCTTTGTGATTGGAGAAGAAGTTGAGCTATCGACCGAGGGTGGAGGCGAGAAACTAAGGGGAGGTCTCATTTTTGCGAATCGGCCTGCACCGAACGGATTGTTGAAAGGCGGCAATCGCATTCCACCCTCAGGAGCAACTGTAGGAGAATGCAGAGGGCCATTCGATGATGTCTGCAAAGCGCGTAGAGTGCGAATTTGATGATCTGATGGTGTTGACGGCACAGCGCTTGGTCTATCCTGAATCGGCTGGGAGGTAGATGTAGCTTCGGGCGTCGTGATGCTGAGACCAAGGTTGCTGGGTTTCTTACGGGGGAGTTTGGGGGGAACAATAAAGGATGGTGTTGGTGGAGCAGAAAAGGCGTGGTTTGCGCCTGATGAATTTGACAGACCCAATTTTGGAAGCGCAGGCCCTTGTCGATTTGAAGCAGAAGTATTGACAGAAAGATTTTTCATATTGCGCATTTTCTTGTTTGGCGATTCTGCCCTCTCCACACCTGGCAAGATTGGAAACGAGCTTGAGAATGGATCTTTGCGGTCCTTTTCTTCCATTATTCCGTTCGTCGGCACTGAATGTGTTCTCAGAGCTTTGAATGATGCAAGAGGGAGGAACGACTCTGGTGACTCGGGAGGCGAATTAGGTGATGGTTCTGTGAGCGAAGATTCGATGGTAGAGATTGTGGTGGTAGGCGACGACTCTATGGAGTCATTAAAAGTTGAAGCCGAATCTCTTCGAAATAGAGGTGAGTTGTATTGGGTATTATTTTGGGTTCTCTTAACAGTATTGACGGTCCCGCTGGGTGCTTCTGTTGCCGTACTAAATCTTTCGTTTGCTTCTGCCTTGTCTGGGCCGTTTCCAAATACAGACATGAATGAAGGTAGCGATGCCAGCAGCGACTGCGAACTCGTCGATACCGGCATACTTGATTCCTGAAATGTAGTCGGAAGGATTCTCCTGGTAGGTGTGTACCGTGGGTGAGGAGCATATGCTACCTCTGCGACGTGAGATCCATCCTGAGGGCAAGCATTTTGGCGGTTCGACTGGAAATCAGAGAATGAGGGTGGAGTATGGGGACCTTCTACTGACATCTTGTCAGCATTGCACAAAATCACTGTTGCAATCATGGTGACGATGCCATGCCATGTGTAGAATCGCAATCAAACAGTGTAATGTGGAGGTGGATAGATTATAGGGAGAAGGTCTGCCGCTCACCATACATTCACG
Organism: Cladonia squamosa; assembly: GCA_947623385.2. Classification (NCBI taxonomy): domain Eukaryota; kingdom Fungi; phylum Ascomycota; class Lecanoromycetes; order Lecanorales; family Cladoniaceae; genus Cladonia; species Cladonia squamosa. The sequence goes on from OX392382.1 coordinate 197,312, forward strand.
CTTCAGAGTTCTCCAGGGTTGTAGAGTTGATAGCCAACTGCAAGGCGAATCACAACCCTAAAGCGAAGCGCTGTATCCCCCTCTTTCTCTGGACGTGTGATTGGCGAAAACGCTTGGTGTGCGCCTTGGATCGTGGACACTGTCCAGCTGTCGGTCTTCCCACTCTGGCCCACCTTAGGTCCCGTTCGGGGTTGTATGGTGGCTTTTGGGCGCTTATAGATCGTACCTGGTGTATCGTCTTGAAATGATGAAGGAGATGTCACTCGACAGCAGGGAGGAAAGGGAGGATATGTGAGGAGAGTCGGAGTGGTTGGTACGTAGGGCCAATGGGAATCTGTTGGTGGGGAGAGAGCCCTAGTCAGCGCTTCGAGATGGACCAATCAACACAAGATATTTCGATAGCCGCCCAGAATTTGCTGCCTATCAAGAAGGCTGCACGGCCAATAAACCTGGTGAAAAGAGGAGGTATTATGCAACAGTTGAAGAAAGGAAACAAGTATCCTGACCCTGTAATCGATGAGAGTCGGCCGTGGAGGGTTAGAGAAAGAGAGCCTCACGCGAGCAGTGAATTAATTCAGCGGTAGAAGTATTCAGTGTACTGATTATCTGGATGTCGATCGGGAAAGGGGCGCTTTTAGCAACATCTAGCGGGTTTCACAAATCTATCTATAGTGAAACTACAACCCTTTCGTCCTTAGACTTCCAAGCCTCTTCGCTGCCGACCAATCGCTAAGAGTCCTACAATTTGCCTCCAAACTTCGCTAAAGTACCATACACATAGTGGCCTGAAGAACATCTCATGCCTGCCAACGTAACTATGCAAATTCTTTAAAGAGACCTCGATATCGCTCGATAGGATTCTTTTCGGTTTTCTGCTTCCTATGTTGTGCTCCAACCCATACCGAACCGCATATGCTCAAGCGCCGGCTTCCTCGCAATAGCCTGAGACTTGTTTCACCACTTCTGGACAATTTGTGGTCAAATACACTTGCATTAGCTAATTATAGTACATACATGAATGCATATGAGCATATCCAACGAGTGAATGCTGTGTTGCGCCGCAATCTTCACGGGCATGGTTTCATCCCGAGCGAGCGTCTCTACAGCCGTGTCTCGTTTATGACCCTGGGTCAACAATTGGAAGACGTGCGCAATATTCAACCTTTGTTGGAAATTCAATGACGGGGAGTGAAACTCGGAACGATAAGCCCTACCTACCACCAGTAGTAGGTAAGCTTTTAGGTTGGGATTGGAGGCCTAAACGGAACAAGTGGCATCTTTCAGCGAGCAGCGGGTGTTTATATCTACCTAGTCTTGAGGCACGACTGTGGATTTCATCAGCCACTGTCGTGGAGGACCATATTATCTCGTTGTCCGAGCCTTTTTGTCCCCGGCTACCATTGCAAGAACGTGGATGGCCACAAACAAAAGGCGTATCAAATTACAAGTAGTTCCAGAATATATGAAGCTCGCAGATTCTCATATTCAATCATCATGTTCAGGGACTCAGCAGGTGTCCTCAGCCGCCACTGGTGTCTAATTGGAGCAACATACATCGAGGAATGGTCAAGATAGGGCACTTCGATGACTCACGAGGCTTTGAATGCGTTTATCGTAAGTGACGATGGTAATTAACGTGGAGTAGGTCTTATCAACCAATAAGGGACTCAAAGCTCGATCTCACATAGCTTATCGCCCAGACGCGATCTCGCACTGACATAGCTGAGCGCTGTGTTCGCTCATAGATAAATTCTCCCTTTTTCTTTCACCTTCCAGTGCTTTGACGCACTTACTTTCATCTCTTATTCTTCTGGTCCTAAGGGCAGATCCTCAAAGATACCGCCACACTCTCAATCAAACTCTCAAGGACGCTAGTCTAGCTATTCAGGTAGGCATACTTGTATCAGGAACAACATCCAAGAAAACACCCCTGGAGAAGGCAATATGATGTTCGTCAGTATTGCGTATCCTCCGATGCTCAAGACTTTGCGACGGGTTTCCTTCCAACCATTAGTTATCTCATTCAGTTGATGTGAGATTGGCACCGCTATTGGCTGCAACTTCCATTACAGCCAACTCTGTGCCATTGTACGCAAGACCGGTGTTATTCTTCCCAGTAACCATGTGAGACCCAAAGTTTTTCCTCAAGAATACCAGGATTCTCTGTCTCGGGCCTACCAGTTTGTTACCCAGGGAGGAATGACTCATACTATGGCCAGCCAAGCACTCGGAGACCAGATCGTTTGTCGCAACAGATATCGACCTTGTCGGGAACATATCGTGAGCACCGTTAAACGCCGTGTCGACCATGACTTCGCAATTATTTCCCAGCACTGAGAAGATATATGGGAGTCGCACCCTATAGCCAGGGATCGTTGGAGCACTAGACCATACTTGTGGTATATCTCTTTGTATGCTGGAAATGTAGGAAATGTGGAAGCTAAGCGAAAGGCAGTCGCGTATATCTGGGAGGAATTGTGGTGGGGGGGCTGGATTCAGGCATGTTGAAACCGAGTTCGCTGGGGCTAGGACGAGAAGAAGAGGGAGGTAGAGATACCTTGACGCGATCATGATAGGTTGTAGAAGCTTGAAGGAAAGAGCGCTGTATTTATAAGGCAGGCTGGATCCCCAGGGGACCCAGCGGTGGCGACGCATTGACATTGTAGTCCAGCGCAAATAGAACACGACCTGGCGCCCAAAACGTTGTATGTGCTGGCTGTACCCGCTGCATCTTATCCGTTTCAAATCTGTCTGCGCATATATCATGCAGCTGGTCCCGTCAGTGAAGTACCGATGTTCGAGGTGTCAATTCGTACAGACTGTCCAGCACGGATCCCCTATTCTTGCCACAGACGCATTGATTTGTCATTGATAGTGAATACGAGTGTTAAGCCACGAAATGAACAGTTAAATCAGACCAAAATAAAGACTGCTCGTGAAGAGCTATAGCCATCATGCCTCGATTGTTGAGATGTAAACAATTGGCCAATGAAGGCACCACCTGCCATACCTAACCGCTACGATGGCATCTGCGCGCCTTCCCAATCATGCTTGACAGACTAATCCGCCCTACAGCTACAATCTCTCTCGAACTACTGCTCTGAAACTCTCAATTCCTGCCACAGTAGCCGTACTCCTCCTCTTTCATGCCTCCCACAGTACAGCCATATCCGTTATGCCCACAGCCTTGACTCATGGCACACCGGGGTTCCAGTAACGGTACCCGTTTCCTACCATAATAGGCCACTTTTTCACAGTAGGTGAGATATCACTAGGGCCATTATCCTGCCTTCAGAGTCTGGTACCGAGCGCGCTTAACACGAATATTCAGCATTTTTCCACGAGAAAATTGCAAAGGATTTATTCCAGGGCAAGCACCACTGCATCTTTGCTCTTGAGGTTTGGACTGAATTTCAATGGATTTTTGGTCTTCCTATCCCAGGTTCCAGTGTGTTGAAAGCTTCAAGGTGCGTTGTGCGAAAAATCGAAAGAGTGAATGCAGCCTCGCGCTAAGATGCTTAGTCAGGGTAGAAATCAGATCAACTCTCTTGGCACCTTGGGTATATAGTGAGGGCTTTTCCCCCCAGTTCTTCTTTTATCTTCGTCTTTCTTTGGACCCACTCGCCTTGAGCGAGCCGGGTCCGTTGATATTTTGTCCCATCTTGTTCCATGTTTGCTATTTTTCGTATTGTACGTCAATGTCCTTGTACTTGTTCTTGTCCTTGCTCTTGCCATCTATAGCCATCTATCTGTATTTACCGCACCGTGGGATCACCTTGACGTGGTGGTGCGGCTTGATTCCCTTCGGGGTGACCAACGATCCCTTCTCCTTTGAAAAATAATTGATGTCTTTTGTGTTTGCCTTTTATGTTCTGTTCTTTCTGTTCTTCTCTTGTATCTCCGCGCCATATAGTATACATATAATACCATCTAATTGCTCTTGTGTGGCTCTCTGTGTTCTCGTGCCTTGCTGTCGTGATACCTTGCTGTCGTAATGCCTTGCTGTCGTGATACCTTGCTGTCGTAATGCGCTGCTGTTGTGATGCGTTGCTGTTGTGATACCTTGCTGTTGTGATACCTTGCTGTCGTGATGCCTTGCTGCCGTGATGCCTCATTGTTGTAATGCCTTGCTGTTGTGATGCCTTGCTGTTGTGATGCCTTGCTGCCGTGATGCCGTCGTTGCTCGTTCCTAGGTGCTTGTCATTGTGTGCCCTTGCGTGCGTCGTGACACCATCCCATCCTAACATACCTTATCCCATCCTATCCCATCCTATCCCATCCTATCCCATCCTATCCCATCCTATCCTATCCAATCCCATCCCATCCCTTTCCCTCCCATCCTATCCCATCCCTTTCCCTCCCATCCCTTTCCCTCCCATCCATTCGCCTCCCATCCTATCCTATCCCTTCCCATCCCTTTCCCTCTCATACATTTGCCTCCCATCCCATCCCTTCCCATGCCTTCCCATCCCTTCCCATCCCTTCCCATTCACTATCCCTTCTTGTGCCTTCTCATGCCTTCTCATCCCTTCCCTTCCTAACACATCTCATCCCCTTTATACTAGCACTTCCCATCCCGTCCTGCTCTCATGTTCTCTCTTCCTGTGCCTTTCCATTCTCCTGTTTACTGACGAGGTAAGTCTGTTGTCTTTCTTACCCCAACACAAAGCTTGGCCTTGACGGGGCGTTGGGGCTTGATTCCCTTCGGGGTGACCAACAAGCTTTTCATGTAACTATCTTCAATGCAAAACTATACCAGTCCTCCAATCACTACCCTTCAATATAATTCAGCCACCCGGCGAGCATCACAAAAGTGTCTTGCTGTTTTTCTTTCCTCCAGTATCCATGCAATATCCCTAGCCATGTTATAAGAGCAACCTGTCACACATACTCTGCTCATCACATCCCCTGTTTGCCACCTCGTAGTCATTGCATCCCACTTCCATGTTACCGCCATTGCCCTCATGCGAATGACTTCTCGTAATTCACTGTCAATCTAGTACTAGAAAATGTTCACTCCAGTGTGGCTTCTTGTCCATACATCCACCTGTATTTACTCGATAGCTTAATAGAATAAAATGGACTCCTAACCACATGCTCATTACTACATTCAGACCCGATGAGCTAAGTATTCTATCACTTTGTTAAGTACGTCACCTTCAACATATCAGTCTCATGTCAGGAAGGCTAGTAAAGCCTATTGAAACGGGTGCTCCTTAAGCATTAATTAGTGTCCATAGGGATGTGAAACACGTTCTTTCAGCCAATAGGCTTGAAATCCGCTACCCCCCGGGGATGCCTGAATCTTGTCTCATGACATGAAGCACGGCTGTCAACGGCGCCTACTCGAACAATGGCGGGGCACGGATCATCACCGGCCGGATCAACCTAGTTCCCGAGCGCGGCGGCTCTATCAAAGGTTGAGCAAGGTGGTCATGCTCTTTGCTCACTCTTACTCTCTTCACACTCGTTAAGATTCACTTCTGGTTGACAAGCAACCATTCGAGCTATATCTACACACAGTCTCTTCATCTCATCTTCAGGCGGCCCATCCATCTACAATTCTTGGCGGAACGTCCCCGTACCCAACGCTATCTTAGCTGCATTCTGCTGACTGCCTGCCACACCGACTGTTACCCTCGCCGCTTCCTGCCCCCTTTGGGTGCATAATAAGGACTCCTACGACTTTTATATCGGATGATCGAGTCCATCCTATGTGCATGATACACTGGTATCTTGATAAGGCATCACCGTTGGAGCTGGTGACCCCTCTTTGAATCGCCAAGACAAGCCTGAGAGCTTCGCGAGCATTTTCACTAGCAACACAGGTAACATGGCCGAAGACCAAGATAGGCCAAAAATTGAAGAAGGGCCGAGCCCTTCACCAGCTCCACTTCTTCGTCCCCCAATTCCTGGTGGACCCAGTAGAAGCACAGGAGGCGCTCGAACCCCACGATTGGGCCTCGCCATACCTCCCTCACCAAGTCAGAAGCCTGTTTCAGGGAATAATAGCGTACCTGAACTCCCTCCCCTAGTCACAACTCAGCGACCCTCCTCGCGGCCAACACCACCCCAATTAAGGCTAGCTACACCAAAGGGAAGCAACACAACACCACATGAAGGGCCCTCTCTGGCAAATGGTCGGCCGTCACCTCAACAGCACGGAGGAGGGTCTGCAAGTGGTGGTAGTGATGGCAGTGGCCATTCAAGGTCTGACAGTTTTACCATGGTGGACGGCAAGACCAGTAATCCCACGTCAGCTTCGTCATCCGGCTTCTCACATCGGCACCACGTCGGAACACCAGATCCGGCTTCTGCTATCAGCTCAGTCTATTCGGAGAGCGGTGGTGCTCCTATGGAAAGAGAAGGGAGCAATCACATAATCCCAGATTTCGAAAAGTTGCGGCTAGAGAAGGGCAGGGATCTCGATATTGAAGATCTAGATGACGATGGTTGGAGAGCAGCTAGCGAGCAGAAGAAAATTATTGAGTTGGGAAGCTTAGGGGAAGGTGCAGGCGGTGCAGTCACACGATGTAAGCTTTTTGGTGGTAAGAAGGAATTTGCATTGAAGGTATTAGTGCTCATCACGAGTTGGGGTACGTTTACTAATGACTTGCAAGATTATAACCGCCGATCCAAATCCGGACGTGAAGAAGCAGACTGTCAGGGAACTTGCTTTCAACAAGGATTGTGCCTCCGAGTATATCTGTCAATACTATGGAGCATTCATGGACGACTCGAGTGGGACTATTTCTATTGCCATGGAGTACTGCGAGGGCGGTAGCTTGGACAGTGTATATCGAGAAGTGAAGAAGCTTGGTGGTAGGACCGGCGAAAAGGTCCTAGGCAAAGTAGCTGAAGGCGTCTTGAATGGTTTGACCTATCTACACGGCCGAAAGATCATCCACAGAGGTAAATATTCACGACTATCATTCACACGAGCTTCGCTGAACCGCACCAGATATCAAACCATCCAATATTCTTCTCACCCGCTCCGGCCAAGTCCGGCTCTGCGATTTCGGTGTCAGTGGCGAGTTTGGCACTAAGGGTGATGCCAACACCTTCATTGGCACATCCTACTATATGGCCCCCGAGCGTATCACGGGCCAATCCTACACCATCACCTCAGACGTCTGGTCGCTTGGTGTCACCCTACTCGAAGTCGCCCAGCACCGGTTCCCTTTCCCAGCAGATGGAACGGAGATGCAGCCAAGGGCGGGATTGATCGATCTACTGACATACATTGTGAGGCAGCCAATACCGAAGCTTAAAGACGAGGAGGAGAACTCGATCAAGTGGAGTGAGAGCTTCAAGTATTTTATTGAGTGCTGGTATGTAGAACCGCGGCCAATGGTTAAAGTTCAAGCTTACTGACTTTACCCTAGCTTGGAGAAAGAAGGTCTTAGAAGGGCAACCCCATGGCGTATGCTGGAGCACCCTTGGATGGTCGAGATGCAGAGCAAGAAAGTCAACATGGAACATTTTCTGGCGCAGGTCTGGGACTGGAAAGAGCCCGCTAATGATTCTCAAAAGAGCTGAGAATTGGACGGGGGCGCTTCATGAAAACGATAACTTCTCATGCCAAGAACCAGGTGGCTGTCCAACAAACCACACCGAACTATGATGCAGACGGAGTGATGACGTTATGGGCATAATCACTCATCAATGATTTGCCAGCGGAGGCATAGCATGTATATCGCGCCAATTTTTGGAGATCTAGGAGTATGATACACGGGGTGCATTCATTTGGTACGATATGGTGAAATTGAGCGTTTAGCAAGCTTTTGTCTAATACAGTATTCTTAAGCGACTGAAATTTAGGAGCATTATTAGTACTTTGAAATCATTAATTGTTAGAACAGACCAGAGAGAATGTGTGTAGCGAACGCATTCTGGATCTCTAGGTACATCTGCCCTTCTCCCACCGGATTGTAGGTCGCACGTGCCAATTGCTTTCACGGTCAGTGGAACTCCAATACTATCGATTTGTATTAAATAATAGGCCGCCTGGGACGCCCTAATCAGTGTGGTTTCTCAGGAAGAGGTACGGTACGCCATACCTTTTCGGGGAAAGCTCCCTATACTCATAAATACCATACGACTTCAAAACCGCGTATGAGATTTTCGTGAAAACCTGGATCTGTCTTTGTAATCATTATCAGTCTACTACCGAACTTCGACGGATCTCGGAGCAGTATTGAAGGTGCTATCGAGTTGCAATGGCAGGTCTGATCAGCTACGTCTCCTCAAAAAGTGATGATTACCTCCTCCTGAAATTCAACCCTGAGTAGACGACCACGAGACCACTCAATTGATGTCTATGGTAGCCATGATAGCACTCCATGAGGTGTTATATCATGATCATCCAACGGACGAAAAGAGATCTGTAGGTGGGTGAAGTGGGGCGCTGTTGATTACATACTTGCGAACATCTCTTGAGGCAGCAACACCACATTTTTGTCCGTGTAGCGCCAAGAAAAGCTTCAAAATATCCAACATACACTAATCCCGTACTCACGGGGAGGATAAAATCAGAGAGACGCTAGTAAGATCTCCTCCGAAGTTCAAGGTTGTAACTTGTGAAAACCCGAGAAAGGCTTAGTGCATCAACACGATGTGTTGAAGGGATGAATATTCCTCCAATCTCCGAGGAACACCCCGAATATCCGGTGTTTACGTCCTCCGCCGTCTCTTGATGGGGTTATCGCGGAATTGAAGACGTCTTTTCCCGCTATTGCCTCTGGCTACCTGGGACTTGACGTTTTCCAACTCGAAGGATCCAGCATTAGTGCAATGGTTTTGGAGTCTTTTCCCGAGCCATGATGACGTCGAAGAGCTCGAACTTTCGAGACCGCATAGGATTGTATTAGGACTTGTATCGTGGAGTCTAACGGAGGAATTGGGGTCTTCGACTGTTGCTGAAATAAATAGAGAGGACGTCAGAGGGAGAAGTGCCTTTTCATTGGCGGTTATTAAAGGGCACCATGAAGCAATCAAGATGCTCCTCGGAAGCGGGGCTGACGTTAATATTTGCGATCATGATGGTGACGGCCTTGCTCAATGCAGCGCAAAGAGACGACACTACCTGTAGGGGCTTCTCCTCAATGCAAACGCTAACAAGGCACATAGAAATACACTAGGACGCGATCCAATGCTCATAGCTCAACGCACCAGTGAAGGGGATAATCCGGGGTTCATACAATATCTTCTAGATAAGGGCTTTAGCATGGATTCGAAAGACTACACCGGTGTTACTGCCCTGGCAAACGCAACATTCTCGAATCACTGGAAATCGGTCAAAATTCTAATTGAGAATGGAGCCGATGTAGAAAATGCCGATGATGATGGGCGATACGCCACTTATGGAATCACTGTACTTTCATAGCCAGGATTTTTTGAATTTGCTACTCAGATCTGGAGCTGATTACACAAAGATCGATAGTAAGGAAGACCCTGTGCTGCACGAAATAGCCATCTATGGGGGCCTTCGGACAGTGGAAATCATCCATGCCACCAAGCTTGATGGGCGTAACATTAAATCCATGAACAAACAGGGCAAAACAGCACCTGAACTAGCACAGGCACGTTATTTCAAACCGGAGAGGTTCGTGGAAGCGTTCAGCGCATGTTAGATGGCATATCTGCTCCGAACTCCGGGGTTCCCAGACAACGCGGCGGTGTTGGCAACGAGCGTAACATAGTACAGCAGGTCGATGATGACTTGAATGACTTGAGTGAGAAATTCTTTGAAGCATTTGAAGAACAGTGCTAGATTACCTCTGCTGCAGAAGGAAGATAGCTCCAATCTGCTCTCGAGGGCTGTAGTGAGTAACGACTAGGTGAATATTAAGTAAGAGCCTCCACTGTGGGAGATTTGGAGGCTGAGCTATCTTGGAGCAGGGACTGCACACAGGCATTTGCCATTATCTTTCACCGCCAGGCCTCGACAACCAACTCCGACGCCCATCCACCAACTGCATACCGCTAGGTAGCAATGACCCTACGTACCATAATCTGCCAATGAAAGCCTTTCGAATAGCGCTGCTATGCTCTCTCACATTACATCCCACATCCGCAGAAGAGGTAGGCAAAAATTCAGCACATGCAGCCATCGAACCAGGCGCAAGCGGCACACCCACACAATATGCATAGTCACCCAGAATCGAGCGGCGAGGGACAATCCCCAGCAGCCATTGGGTCTTATCCTCAACCCTTGATCCCAGTACTAATCCCGCAGCTTCTACATTCTTGTGGTTTTGGGAATTGATCGCGATGATCCCAATTCACACCGATGATGCACCGCCTCCCAACAAACCCGGCCCTCCCGTTCCTTTTTCCCTTCCAACGACACTAAAACAAATGTTTTGGACGGAATATCTACGTTCCTAAACGTTTACCGCACCCTTTTGGCGCTCGGACATCCTTTTCTACCAGCCACTACACAAACAATCACGAGCTACCACACAGTAATACCTGCGGCAAACTCCAGCTGGCCGCCTGATTCACTATATCTCACACACCATATGCATAATCCTTAGGCTGCGTGGGGTGGGGCGGTGTTTTAATTTATCAAAGATAAGGAATCTCAACTCGCAACTCCTGCCCTCTTCGATGTGAACAATGCCAGCACCTAGGATATCTGTATTCATGCATACAGTGGCTCCACTCTACATGTTCATACGGTAATAAGTGGACGCTGGTATCTCCCCTCTTTCCCCCCCTCTTGTCGATTTGTAAGAGGGCGTGATGGCATTTCCCGGGGGATGGCTAGGGTGGCGGAAGAGTAATACGCAGCATGCTGAGTGGACTACAGTATGCGTGCGGCGGAGAGAGAGGGATTAACCCGTTAAAAATGCATTTGCCACTTAGTGTTTTTTTCGTACTGGCGGTGTGTCTCTAGCTAGCTATTCTAGCACAGCCAGCCAGCCAGCCTCTTAGTAAGATAGGGTATCTATCGTATCGTATGGACGCAAGGCGAGATACAGCGGTGTAGAATATAGTATGTCTGCTGCGGCGGAGAGTATTATGTATGTAGAACGGTTTTTTCTTGCGGCTTCGTTAGTGGTACTGAGCGCTTTTGTCTGTTGTGGTCTGCAGCCAGCCTCTTAGTATGTAGAAAGGGACAATATATTACCCGCCGTCTGTCTTTGATTGATGAGCTCGAGTAAAATATCAGTCAGGCCGCCTGCCTGTGGGTTTTGGATAGAGACGCTCGCGAGCATGCTAAGGGTGGGTAACTGAAATCACTTACTAAGAGCATATGTGGTGTTGTTGTTTGTGTGTGGGTTGAGTTTTTGCTCAGCCCCTCCTCCTATCTATCATCTACCCGCCTTGATCTTTCTCGGCCGGTAAAAAGGGTTCTGGGCGGCTGGTTATCTTAGTAAGTGACTGACTAATTGACTGTCTTTGATACCTAGGTGTAGATGTGTTGTGGAGCGTGAGTTGATTTTGCTCAGCCTCCTGCTATCTATCTATCATCACGTACCCCTTTTTTCTGCTGCTGTAGGCGATGGGTTCTGGGCTGCTGGGTAATTTTCTTTGAGCCTGATTGGTGGAGTAGCGTATTACGGGCTTCCAGTAGCACGGAGCGCTTGTTGATGTCTTCAAAGATGTGGTTTCCTAGTTTGGAGCATGTATTGAGATTTGATGGGGATATTGATTGTTGGTATTGGGGGTGATACATTTCATCTTGATCCGCAGGTTGTCCTATGGATAAGCTATGTGGTGATACAATAGTAGTAATACAAATTATGAAGTCTATGATACTTCCATAACGCCATCGTACATCCATCGTGCCATGTTAACCCAACCCATACCCATGATTACCCTCTGAAATCCAAACTCCGGACATTCCCAACGAAAGTCCCCATAGTGTTTACATTTTTCCTTCCAAAACTCCAGTAACTTTATCTGTACATGTGTCTCCTATTATTCATTCTTTTAAGTCCATCTCAGTGAACAAAACCCTTCCCCTAGCTGGTGCAGTCTTGCCCTTTTCCATCTCCTCTTTTTAAGGCGATGCGGCTCGGTCGGTTGTTCGTGACGGATACTTTGAGGCACGAGGAAAGCGTCAGGAGGAGGATGAATAGCCGTCATAGCATAGAATCGCTAGGCCGGACACCATAAAAGTAGCCGTCGGAGGTCCAAGACTAGACAGATAGGGTCTACAACCAGCGCTTGGCTGGTTGGCTTTCCCAGCGCCGAATCACATATTTGTACGTAGGGAGGTTATAATTTGGCGGAGGACCGCTCATGTCGGTCTTTTCTTGGATCAGGACGAAAATTAGTTGGTGCACGATAATCGACAGCCTGCTCAGCTGTACGTTTGCAATGCTCTGACTGTTGGTGATACTCATGTAGGCGGTCCAAGTCGTCGACGAAATGAAAGATGGGAAACATAGCAGAGCATAGCTCCTCCCTTTGAAACGCCTTAGGGTCTGTCGGGTGGGCGGCGGAGGTCATGGCGATGTGGAGTCTCCAATCTCCGCGGCATAATTTCACGCAGGGATGCTCAAGAGGAAGCAGACGACGTCGGTCTAGCTATCCTCCTTGCCAGACCATGCCACCGCCTCGCTGATAACGTTGGCTCTGTCAGATCCTCGGAAAGGCTCTCACGGGCGCTATAAAAGCTTCGACTACTCGAAGCTCCCGACATAACGCGCGAACTCCGAGTAGCCACGGACGCTGACCTAGATCTGGCTGGTGTTTGCCATGCCCCAGAAGCCCGTGGGCTCAGGCTTGGGAGCGAACTCTCGTATGTGGTTTCAGGCCTTTGCGCTCTGAAATCATATAGGGGATCCTGGTCAACTGAAGGCTGCTCAAGGCCCATAGAATCTGTCATCGGAACGGAGTTCATGGCTTCCTGGAATAGTGGAGACAATCTGTCTTCTCCTGGAGGCTGAATGAGCGTTTGTAGTTGAGCTTGAATAGGCGTGAGCGGAGGCGTTAGGTCGAACAAGGGTGGTATGCTTGATGTGGGCATTGAGCGACTGCGATCCAACGGTGGATTCCTTGGAGGAGAGTAAGGCGGAGGGGATGGATACGCTGTCTGGGCTGGCAAGATGTCTTGTTGCACTTCATTCTCAATGAGCCACATTTGCTCATCCGGCATCCATCTCATAGCTGAAGCTGTGTGCCTGTGCCGGGGACTTGATTGTGGAACCGACAACGTAAGACGAGGTACTGAAGATGGGTTCCGCCGTTGCAGCAAAGTATTGTCCCGCTCTCGGTTGATCGTTGGTGGTGTTACCGTCCGCCTGATCCTAGCCAAGATACATCGGGAGTCGTCCTCCCATGTCCTGGCTACGGAAGCGCCTGGACAGAGTCTCCTTTGCGGACGTCTCGACCAAGGTCTATTGGTGAGGTTCTCTTGTAAGGGACGACTGTGTTCCCTTTGTTGGCGACTTTGGTCATCATTGAATTCCGGATCATGGACAGCGAAGTGTCTATCATCCGCAGGTGACAGCGAGAACAATGAGAGGTCGACCAGTGGCTCTTCTTCGGACATATTGATATGCCACCTTGATAGTACAGACTGAAGGGTTATTGTTGAGGAATAAAGATCGGTGGCAGCATGGTGACATGTATAAAAGTGATTATTGGAGGAATAAGACGGCGCAAGCACTTCCTAATGAGGGCACATGAACCTCGTGTGTAGGATTTATGAGGTAGCCTCATTATAACATGTGGGATGTTATATAATCTGGTGGCCGGGCGCCAACGTGCCCGCCAACAGGGGCGGTGTTCTGCGAAACTGACCTCCAATGCGGCCCCATCGCTTCCACGCCACAAGGGTGTCGGGGCGGGGTTGCAGGGAACCTGACCTAGAGACGCCAACACTGATTTGCAAGCCAGCTGCATTGAGTGAGAAGGACGAATTGAGGGTAGGCAATAAGGAAGAACGTATTGTAGATCGTAGGATTCACCTTCCTATTGTGCCATAAACCCGCGGGTAAAGATGTCGTAAGTCCAATAAGAGAGACTTCAATGATTAATATACGTGAGAGCTTATCAATATTTCGGGTACCCCGTTGCCAGTTGGCATAATTTATGAATTCAATTGCGAAGAACAGAAAAGGGAAGATGTCAACCAGCAGCCATTCTCATTCTTCGCTTTTTTTTCAGGCAGAAAGAGGCAGGTAAAGTGTAAGGGGACCAGATAGGTACAGAAAGCGAACGGGATAGCTAAGACGACCTCTGAGAGGCGCCTTGATGGACTGCATGATGCAGGTTAAGACATTAGTCTCGGCTCGCCTCAATTCTGTAAGAGATAAAGATCACGAGCAGGTTGCCCCATTCTCTCTTGATCGCGATGTTGGGTCGGATGGTTTCTTTAGAGTTGCTTAGTATTGTGCACCAGGGAGGCTGAGTAAACTGTGTATGGAATGGTTCATGGCTGTGCTGTGTTGGATATTTGCACGGACGGAATTTTGATGACTAAGCGGTTATTAGGTATCTTGTGTTTGGGAGAAAGGGGTAAGAGCGACCCGGTCTACCTCTGTAACATGGGCATGTAACATGGGCACGTGGAAAGTTGAGGCATCCCATCCTTATCTACCTATATAACATCTGTGGATTCAATGACCACATTCTTTCTATCTGCGATTATGCTGGAAAAGACCTGCTACTTGGTAATGCTGCTGCTACCTTGCCGCTTGCGATGCCGCCAATCCTTCCATCCGCCTACATACAAAGCCTTGCACGACCCGCTCTGACACTGTCTTAGTGGTACACACAGCCGTAAGTTTTGGTGTCTTATTATGGAGAGGGCTGGTGACTCTAAAGAGAGCCACTTTCCTTAGTACATTTCCTTCGCCAGGATTCGGTAACGTCTCAAAAGCAAATGTCCTCATAAGCCCAATGCGGGAACATGTCGAGTTGATAACAATTGATGGAGTCACCCTGGTCTCACACATGCAAGGGAGCGCTAGGCATTTGGAATTGAAATCTAACATAGAAGAGTCAGCAACGGCATTTAGCACGTGCAAAAAGCCGTCTAGTTAGCCTTCTGGCAATGTCGGGCAACTAATCTCAACTGCTTAGTGATACTGAACTCATTAATCTTCGACATGCGATGAGCAATGGTCAAGCCAGTGGCTTTTGGTCGTTCGCAAGCTCCTATTACAGAGCATAGGGCCACGAAAACTATCTCCAGAATGAGTTGCGCGAGAGCACCCAATAGATGGTGCGAGAAGACGTATGCCTCAACGGCCTGTAGGTCCAATGTTGTGGAGAGCTGCCGAGAGGCGGCAGTCAGCGGGCTTCATGCTATGGTTGCGAAAAGGTGATAACGCCTTAGCAGTGGAAAAGAGGTGTAAATCGAGGACAGCTAGGGAACCCTTGCACCAGCAATCAGCCGCTTGCTGCGAGCGTCAGGTCCAGTTCGCTCAATGCCCAGAAATAATCGGAGCTTCTCCCAGTCAACAAAGATTCATGCTATCCCATCACAAGCCCAACAATAACGCTTCGCACACCGCCTAGTCTTGGCTTGATGGCCTTAAAGATACAATCTCGATCCATAGTGCGAGACTGCGCCTAACCTACTCCCTCGCGGAGTTTCAGAAGCTGACTCACTCATAAGTTTGATGGTGTCGTTGACACAGCCTCATTGTTCCAAAGGTTATCATTGTCGCGTTGTCTCGACAGGGCGCTTCTCAGCGGCTGTCAAAGTCAGTACGCGAAAGAACTCCTGAAGCTGAATGCGCTATACGATTAGACGGAATTGCGATATAAGGAATGGCCTCGACGTATATTCAGCGCAATTGGAACCGCCTAGAACTTTGGTGGCTTGGAACTTTGCGATCAATACAAAGATGCGATGGAATTAGGGGCCCAACTCGGCAGTACTGAAGAGGTATCAGAAGACACGCAGTAAGCCAACTGAATAACAAAGAACTGGATCATGTCCAATTATAGTGTTTCCTCGGTGAGTTTTCCCGGGAAATTTAAGTGACTGACAGGGAGAATTGGCGACAGTTGGATGGAGGATGTTAGGATGTTTAGCCGCTTCCATTGACATGTTCAAGGCCGGTGAGCCAGACAACGGACCAGAGGATGGAACGAAGCCAGTCTATTGTAGGTGAGATTGTAAAAGTGCAAATTAGCAGGATTTTGTTGCGCGTCCAGATAACATGGAGGCAGACCACTCGTGTCAAACTTTTTCTGATGTAAGCGGTGAGCCTACCCACCTGTAGCATGCATTCTATTAGCCCAAACGGCGAAGCGCTTACACTGTCCTCATTTGCTTTCTCAAGTCTCGTGGGTATTGATGGGCTTTTGTATTCTGTTCATTGTGGGTTTTGATAAGTCAAGAGGCTCAAATTACGATGGACGCCTCAAAGCTGGGGAAGATTGTACCCAAGAATATTGTGTCTGTGGGCGCCGAGGTTCCTGGGGGTGTGATTGGCTCAACAGGCTGAACAAGCTCAAGCCAATGGTCAGCTAATGTTTGAGCGGAGCCGGCGGCTTGACTAGTTTCAGGGGTAAATTACTGATGAGGATTAGCTTTCGGCCGGCCAGACGGCAGAACATCACCCTGCAGTTTCTGTGACACAGCCGAACAGGAAACAGTCGCATCAAGGTGGTACTGGCGCCTCAATTTGCTCAATTTCACAGCAGAAACAAAGGAGAATCCCTTACGCTCCTTACACGAGCCTCATAGCAAATTAATTGGACAATGCCCCAAGAAAGAACTGCAACACCATGAAGCAATTGAAGTGAACAAGGAATACAAAGGATGACTTCCGCCACGGTGTTGGGCACCGTTGTTCACATCCAGAGCTCCACGTACTTCATCCAATTCATCCAGCTTGCTAGGCTGTTCGCGGATATGATGGAGGCGAATGCTTTGTTAACGCGTTGCTATTTTGATGAAGTGAAGGATATGTATTGGGCCAATGAGCAATGGCATTTGGCCAGGGGGAGGTAATAAAGTACTTTGTTACGTTCACTTAATGTCACCTTAGACAGGAACAGGTTAAGCGTTGACAGGGGGATACCAGGGGGGGGGATTGCAGTGACGAGGCTTACTGTGCTTCCCTGCAAATCAAATTTGCTCATGCTGGTCGGTGGTGGAGTCCCCTCCCGCGTCCAACTCCTTTTACCGATCAGCGTCCATGCTAATCTTACCACTTGGTATAAGGATATCTCTACCCGCCGCAAGGCGCCTTTTTTCTTCCTTTCTCCCACAACAACACATCTTTCGCCTTTCACCTCACTATTTGTACTTGCCAACTTTCGACTTCGGTCATCCACTCTCTTTAACAACAAAATCATCAAGCAAGCTACAACTACACTCTCTTAATCAACTTTCACCTCTTTTTTCATACCATTACCTCAGTTTTACCACCAGTTTTACATCTTCAACACAATCATCAAAATGCGTTACTCATTCGCTGCTGCTGCCCTGGCTGGCTCTGCCTTCGCTGCATCCACTATTCCCATTCCCGTGAACCAGATCAGCGATGGACAGGTTCAGGTGCAGACTTCGGTTCCATCCGCAACTGCCACTGCTCCCGTTGAGGAGGAGACGGTGCTGAGCACCCAGGTTGTTGTCATTACCAGCTGTGCCCCTACGATCACCAACTGCCCGGCCAACTACCACACAACCTCCTCCATCGTCGTGGCAGTTCCCAAGAGCACCTCCCCAGCTGCCCCAGCTCAGGTTGCTACTTCAGCTGCTCCCGCTGCTCCCGTCGTGAGCTCCCCAGCTGCTCCAGTCGCTCCCGTGTCCAGCTCCCCCGCTGCTCCAGCTCAGGTCGCCACCAGCGCTGCTCCAGCTGCCCCAGTTGTCAGCTCCCCAGCTGCTCCAGTCGCTCCCGTGTCCAGCTCCCCAGCCGCTCCCGCTGAGGTCGCCACCAGCGCTGCACCAGTCGCCCCAGTCGCACCAGCTTCGTCCACCTGCCCAGTCTGCCCAGCAGCCGTTACCGTGGTCCAGACCGTGACTGTCACCCCATCCCAAGCTGCTACTGGTTCCCCAGCCGCGCCCTCCCAGGTTGCCAGCACTATCGGTGCCCCAGCCGGTGCCCCAGCTGCTGGCTCCCCACCTGCCGGTACCGCAGTTCCCCCAGTTCCAGGATCCCCAGCACCAGTTGGTGGATCCCCAGCTGCTGGCTCCCCCGCCGGTACTGCCTCTGGAACCGCCTCAGGAACTGGGTAAGCAATGATGCCTTCTACTCCCAATATCGACAATCAGCTAACACATCGTGCAGTGCCGTCTCCAAGCCAACCAGCTCGCCCATCCAGGCCTTCAAGGGTGCCGCCAGCACCACCGGCAGCTCAATGGCCATCGCCTGTCTCGCTGCCTTCGCTGCCGTCTTCCTTGCATAAATAGATCCACCATCATAACGATAGTCGGGGCCAGAAAAAGGATAGATGAGAATGTCTTTTCGTTGGACATACGCGAGCATTGACGAAAACTGGTACAGCATTATATGATGGCATAGCGGGGGGCATGGATTTGGATTGCAAGTCATTCCAGGCCATATCATCTTTGTGTCATCATCAGCATGCGCGAGCTTTTCGCATTTTCTTGCACAGATGTAATTCATAATTGAGAGGTGTTGAATAGGAGTAACCATCATCCACAAATTTTTATCCCTTGCATTGCCATTGCATTTGCCTGCTGTCCCTTGGTCTTGATCGACCAACCAGGCGGTTTGGCTTCGTCACTTGACTGCCGCATTCAAAAGCCTTTATCAAGGCTGCTTTTTGTACATATACACATATGAATCCAGTCGTGACAATAATACTGGTTCCATTCACAATCACAATCCGTTTGACACTTCAATCTCACTCATCCTTGCAAGAAGGAAGGATTCTGCTACTACTACCCTACACACTACTGTAACCGAACTAGGGGGACCTTGCCTACCTTAACCCACCGATATAATAACCCTTAATATCCGAGATCTCTTACAAGCCACCAAGCCACCCACTCTTCACCCGCGCAATAACCCAGGGTTCTAAATAGATACAGGCGCTACACGCATCCGACTCCAAGGGTCCCCCTTCTTTCTATGTAACATACGAACGGGAATCTTACATGCATTGTTGCGATATTCGGGTTGAGCTAAGGAAGGAGGCTGAGGCTGAAAATGCGAAGGTTAAGATATATTGGAGATGAGAAGGGAAAGGGAAAGAAAGGGAATGAAAAGGGAATGAAGATCGCCTTGAGCCATGGAGGTTTGCAACGGCGGGAGTATATGACAGCTACTAAAATCACATCCAAACAGTTTCCATGCGAAAAAATACCTTTCACTTCCAACTAATTCTTACATTCCTTCCTCACCTACTCGAACCAAAGCCAGACTCTTAAACCCAGCCACATACCTCTCCTCCACCCCCATCCCCATCTAAACCCCCGCCCCTCTCAACAACAAGCAATCAAATCCTCCCCCTCAAATCCTCCCTCTCCTCCATCTCCCTCACCAGCTCCTTGAAATCCTCATCTCCGTTCTCTGCCAATTGTCGAAACGATCCCGCGTTCTCGGTCAGCCATTGTTTGTCGCCGCCTGCCTAGTGCCCAGCACGAGAGATGGATTAGCTGAGTTCGTGGACTTGTATTTTATGTGAGGGTGTATGTATGGAGATTCATGGGGAACGGGGGGGTGGGGGAGATAGGTAGATGGATAAATGAATAGATGGATAAGTGGATGGATAGATAGACAGACAGATACATAAGCAAACAAACAAATAGACAGACAGATAAATAAATGACGATAATGAACAACACACCACCCCTCAACCAAACATCAGAACCATCCATACAAACTCCCCCCAAAAACCACCCCCCAAACCACAACAACAAAACCCAGAATCAACCACCCAGTCTTAGTACTCACAGCCGGTAATTCAAAGCCCACCTCCCTCCCCGCAACGATGGTTCCAAGGACGAAAATTGCTCTTAAATCCCTCTCCCCATCCTTTTTACCCTCACCCTTACCATCCCTCTCCTCATCCCTATACCTCTCCTCACCCCTCTTCTCCTCATTACTACTCCCACCCCCTTCTATCTCAGTAGGTGGTGAGAGAATATGGTTCCAGCTCTCAGTTATGCGTTGGCATAGCGTGTTGAAATCAGCAGTGGAGCGCCCGCCGCCGGGCCGGACGTGCGCGAGGATGCGGTTGGTTGGTTTCTGTGCGGTGAGAGGGGGTGGGAGGGTTAGAACGATCGATCGATCGAGTATTGGATTTTTTTGTTTTTTTCTTTTTCTTTGCATTTCCTGGAGGAGGGGAAGGGTGCATGTATATTGATAGCGCGAATAGAATATGGGGGAGGCATGGAGACAGAAAATGAAAACTGAGCAGATCGAGATACATAGAGATGGATTTCACGTACTTTCTTCCCACCAACATATACATCCTGGTTACTGATATCTGTGAAACGCACGTTTACGAAGAGGGAAGGGGTGGTGAAGAGGTGGGAGTGGATTTGGGTTATGGAGGCTGCTAAGGCGTCTTTTTGGGAGGGGGAGAGGGGGCAGATGTGCTCGATTTCGTAGAGGGGCATTTTTTTCTATGGATTTTAACTATGGATTTTATGAGGTTGGATTGACTAGGGAGTAGTGGGGGAAATTTGAGGATGGGAATGGGGGGGTTATGTACTGGTGAGATGGGAGGTGCCTAGTTGTTCCGCTAGGCCGTCAGCCTTGTGAATAGTGATTGGCAGTACTGTGTACGTGTTGATTGGATGCTTTAGAGTAGTATTCATTGGCTGGGCTCAGTGATATTGGCTAGTTGAGTACATTTACCATCTGGGACAAGGGGGCTTGACTTTTATCTCTCTGTGATGATAAGATTTCCTTCCCATTCCTGGAATTCTTTTCTAGGCTTCTGACCGTTACGACACCGTGACCATAGCACAATACCGTAGGTATAGTAGTCCCTGTGCACTTCTGCCGCCTGACCTCATCGAAAGTTTCTCATAACCTCCAAACCCGGACAGGCATGTGCCTATGCTATCGCTGCAAAGGCCCGATGCCAGGTCTTGGTTAGGTTGGAGAGGCGTGACAACCTTCTCGTCAATAAGAAGTATACCCGGTTGAGGATAAGAAGCTGGCGATTCTGGCCAGACCTAGGCCCTTGGCCAATGCAGCTCTCCCCAACCAATCTTGGAGCCATGTATGTTCCTCTACGCTGAGCCTGCTTCGGCTCGACCTTTGCCCCTAGCCTCTTGAAGGCCGCCCTCTCTGCTTCTTCTTCTTCTTTTCCATCTCGAGATATTCAAGCTCCATGTTTTTCATCATGATTGACTTTAGCGCCTACAGCTCCATCCCTATTAGCCCTCCAAACGCCTCCCTCCTTCCCACCAAATTCCTCCAACTTCCAGATCTCAACCCTCTCCTTACATTCCTCCAGCGCCTCTTCGCCTCCCCTCCAAGCAGCCTGCCGGTGCGGAGCCGAAACCGCAATCAAGATACTCTCTTCGGCAATGGGCACAACGCCTAGTCTGTGTATCATGCTGATGGCCGTTAGGGAGTGTTTCTGCTTAACGGCGCGGGCGATGGAGAGCATTGTTTGAAGCGCAAGGGGCGGGTAGGATGTATATGAGAGATTGAGGACAGGTTTGGAATTGAAGTTGTCGCGAGTGGTTCCTGGTTTTCTGTGAGTGAGGAGCCTGGGATTACATGGCGAGACGAGGAAATTGACCTGCAAAGAGAACAATGGCTCCGGCTTTGGGGCTTCGGACTTCGTTCATAACGGCCCGAGCATCAAGTGACCCATGCGTAAGAGCAACGGAGATGCCGTCCTCTTTTATGCACTGATCATGACTTGGCTCTTCAGCCATATTTTGTGCAATGTTCCGTGTGTAAGATAGTTCTCTGACCAGGGGCTCAGAATCCTCATTGATTCCTCAACAGTGTTTCGTTATGACCCGCGCTCTCAAGCATGGTTTTATGAAAACACCTGATAGCACGGTAGGCCAGAGGACTATCACTTGCTGGCATGTGCAACATTGACCGAAGAGCCACAGCTATGGAGCTTCTGTAATGCTCGACGAGGAGTGACGTACCAAGCTGCATATGGCTTAGCTTTAGGGCCGAAGCCATCCTCCAGAACTAGTACCGTGAGGCCTCCCAACTTCCAGTCGTGACATTAGTCATGTAGCAATGACGACCTGCGCAGGGAAGCAACAATTATCCGTAGCTTCGCCCCTAATGTTACGTTGTGAAGCGTCGCTTCCACCATGAAATCCCTCTTTCACCGTTCAAGACCCTCCAGTTCAATTTCTACCACCTCCGCAACAATGCCTACGAAACCCTCCACCAGACCCTCTCAAGAACCCGTTTTGAAGTCAGATCCTCCTCTAGTCGGCCATTGGGACAGCGCCCACACCACAATAGGTGCAGGAGTAGCTATATTCCACCTCGCCAGCTCCCGAGTGGTCCTTTGCTACCATACTCATCACAATTACTGGTTTCTACCTAAAGGGCGGAGGGATGCAAACGAAGAGACAGGCGCTGGTGCAGAGAGAGAGGGGTTTGAAGAGGTACTTGCGAATCCTCAACCATGTCCCCCACAATGTCAGACTAAAAAGGCATCAAGTCTGGCTACCGCAACCGCCTTCTCCCTCTCCCCCTCCCCACCCGCCAACCCACTGCTCACCACCCATCGTCCACCTCCGCACTTACACCCTTCGTCACTGAACCGGTCTGGACACAATTGGCCCCAGTCTCGCGCTCGTCACAATATATTCTCTTTTGGTATATAGCCGAAACCGTCCCTCCAGACGTAGAAACATCACTATCAAAGACAGAAAAAGAACAAGGAGGGGCGTATCAGTACCCGCCTGAGTTCGATACTGATATGACGTTTAAGCAAAGGATAGAAATTGAACGTGGTGGCTATGAACCAGTGAGACACGAGAATACAGGTGTGGATGAAGAAGAAGCGTTGTATGAGAGTTACTTGCTACCTGTCGAGGAGGCGATGAAGAGATTGAGTGATGGAGTCAGTCGTGATGTTGTGTCGAAGGGTTGGGAAGCCATCAAGCTCCGCAAGCAGATGGAAGCACAGATATGATGAGGCAACGATGTTCTCTATCGATTGGCATCTGCCGACTTAGCTGTCCTGAGATTGTGCATTCTACATGACCGGTACGTCCAACAGCTCGAAACCCACATTAATAACGCTGCGTGCTTATGTAGCATTGAGAAAAGACTAACCTGTTTGGGGTTTTAGATAGTTTGTCTATTGAACTTCATAAGTCATTTTTGAGGTCCGAGAGTCCTCGTCATCACCATGCGAGGAGCTCCACTACACGCCACTTTTGGCAAGCCAATCATAGTCCTAAGATCAATGAGTGAGACAACGAGTTTCTTAATACCCTTATTCCCAGTCGTCTCTGTGAGGCGTAAAAAATGGAGATGTGTATTTCGAGCAGTGTTCAGCTCTCTCTGTCACTTGCAAGCATTGGCCAGTTTAATATTATTTCTTCTCAGTTCGGGTCCGAGGTGTTGGTCTCAAAAGTCTGCGTACGTTAAGTATGTCCCGAACTTCAGACGTTTGCCGGATAAGAAGTAGGAAGTCTATACGTGCTAATGCCCATGAAAGAAGGACTAGGAACAGTGGATAGCTGGTCTCTCATCCACCAAGCTTTGGAAGCATAGCTTTTGCCAATGTCGGCAACCCTGCCTGGGCCGAGGAAAACCCGAATGGTGCTTCATTATGCACGGTGCTTAGGAATCCAAAGCATTCGAGCAAAAAGTAAAGATTACTCTGAATCTGAAAGAATATTATCTCAAAGACCGTCCCATCCATAAATTCAATCAAAATATACTACATATATTCCTTTCACCTAAACGCAGCTGCAAAACACCTATCCGCCCCAAGCCAACGTCACATCTTCACTTCCCCTTCCCTTCCACCGCTTTAGCATCCTATCCACCCCACCAACCTCTCTATCACCTCTAAACATCTCTACATCATCCACCATGTCTTCCAAATCCCAATACACCGCCTCAACCCCCACCGGCGACCTCGTCCCCAACTCTATCCTAAACTTTTTCGAAACTTTCTACAAAATCTCCGATTCCCCTTCTCAGCATGAAGAGTATACGCGCTGTTTTACAGAAGATGGAGTAATGATACTCGCAAGTTCGAGGACTGAAGGCAGGGAAGGTATTTAATTTCCTCTCTACTTCGTCTGTGCTTTATGTCATTTCAACTCCCATATTCTACCAAGAATTTTCAATCTTACAATTGAATCTACCCAATCGCATACATAAAAGTCCTTGTCCCCCATTTTCTATCACCCTCTGAATCAAATCCCCTCCTGAATTCCCTTCCCTCCTCCATCTCATCATTCCTCACAACCCTCCCCTCCACTAGGTCTCCTCGCCCTCCGGCACAAAATGTGGGAACACATAGCGAGCCGCTCGCATCATCCGCTCAAAATCTTCCCCTTTGGCAAAATCAATGAAGGTGCGGCTGAAGCGGAGGTTATGATTTATGGGACTGTGGAGTATGGGTTTAAAGCTGGGGGAAGCGAGAAGAAGGAGTGGGCTGCTAGAGTGGAATTGGTGAGGGAGGAAGCGGATGGGGATGGGGAGGGGGAGTGGGCGATGAGGTTTTATCAGGTTTATTTGGTGAGTGTGGGGATTTTTTTTGTGGGGTTTTGTGATGGGAGTGGTTTAGGGATTTAGGGGCTGATGTTGAGGTGAACAGGATACGGGAGCGAAGAAGTAGGGGTTGGGGAGGACGTAGGAGGTGGGTGCAGGATAGGTGAGTGGTAGGTGGTGTTCAATTCAAAGATTGGGCGTAGGTACTGTGGGAAATTGGCAGATGCGTATATAATTTGTGAGTATAATTTGCGATCAGTGGATTGTTCGCTGGCAGCTCCTGATCCTGCACGACCGAAATTTGCCTATGCAAGGGAAGCTCGTTGCCGACACTGTTGTAAGGGGGGGTGTACCTTGGCGTTATAGTTGCAAATGGTATAATTTCAGCAGTCCGCTATGGGCCATTTTTGTATGAAAAGACAGAGTAAGGTCGCTACCAATTTCAATATACGTTCTCCCAACGCTGCTCATCAGCCCAAAACAAAGTAGGATGGTAACATTGAGTGGACTTCAACGCAGAGCGGCGATGAGAGACTCCGAACCTCAAAATTGACAACTATGGTCAATGGTCCAAGATTCAAAAGTCCAAACTAACGTAGCGTGGAATCGATACTGTATGGATAACGGAGGCAAAGGGTGCATTTGAACAAGATGATTGAACTCAAGAGCATGACGTCCAAAATAACGGACATCGATTGTTCAGTTGTTGAAGTCTCAATATTGAGAATATTAGATAAGAAAACTACCTTACGAATGAATGAATGAGCTCAAGGCGTAAGTTCTCCCTGCTAAACAGGAGTGAAACCCTGCGTGCAAGCTCAATCTATAGCATTTCAGCATTGCAGGACTATAAAGTGGTTTGCTTACCATGATTTCCCTGCTCCCCTCATCGCCAAACTCAAAAGACAGTTATCGCAATATCGTCAGATCGCCTTGGAACCACGACTCAGTCGTTTCCCCCTTCCTCTTCGACTACAGCCCCTTCACGACCGTTGCCGCGCTGTCACTTTTGCTCGGAGATCACATCACCAGCTTCGTTTGGTAATTCCCACAACTTCGACGTCAAAGATTCAGGCAACATGATCCAATCTTTTATCTCCTCCTCTTTAGTAAGAACCTTCGCACGACCCCTACCGCGACTCCCTCGTTGATTGCGAATCGCACTCTGATCCGACTTAGGTTCCTCCACACTCTCGATCGTTAAAATTGCATGCTCAATGCCCGAACGACTTAGCCAGTCCCTGGGCGCTTGCCGCATAGGAAAGCGGCTTGATTTTGGCACTACAGGGAATCGCTCATTATACCTGTCACATAACCACACCGGAAGCTCTTGCGCGGCCAGACTTTTGGTGGGAGACCCGGGATGATATTCGATGGACACGATACGGTGGTATCCTAAGTATTCAAACATACGAACTCTTGACGCATAAGCGGGTGGGCACTCGCTCTTCTCGAGGAAGGCTGGGACCAAATGACCTTTGAGGAGAGGATGAGGCGCGGGCCAGTCGGGCGCTGTAGGCAGACCAAACAGCGGAGCAGACAGTGAGAAGTTTGGACGGGGGTGCCATTTGCGATAATCTGCTGCAGATGTGATCAGTGGCAGGAGATGGAGATTCCCGGAACAACAAAATTGCTTTCGCGTCTGATGTTCGAAGATGATGATGAAGGCGAGGTGTTCATGCTCTGGGTCTGCTGCTGGAGGATTTAGGTTTTGAAGTGCATAGTTGCAGCGGAATCTGATCTTGATGTCCTCCTCGGTGTATAGGCTATGTAGGTGCCCTGGTCCAGGCGCCGCCATGAGAGAGGATCCAGATATCTATTCCTATCAGCAACAGGTACGAGTGGCAGTATATGCTGTGAGGAAGATGCCCCAGAGCTTTTGTGACTTGAAGCAGGACGGTTCTGTGACCGATTTGCTGGCAAACTGGCTACTGAACAAGGAGTATGAATGTGGATACAATGAGATGCTTGCGTTGTACAAATGATATCTGGTTATGGTATTAATGTATAGAATTCATGCAGTGTGGATGGGTTAAATTTCTGCTCGAGGATGATTACATCCTCGAGCGTGCAGAGCTACTTCTTCATATTCACACGTAGCTCTTTTCAATAATTTGTTGCTGTCCAGTGGAAGGTAATGAGAGATTGCTCGTTCCTACCATGATGGGAGGGAGCATCCGCACCATAGCGGTTAGGGTTGGTCACGGCACGAACTTCGTCATCCGTTCCACCGCAGAAGATATCTTCATAACGACGTGACTGGGCATATGATTAAATGCAACTTAGATTGCTAGCATCTGAACCTGATTACATACCCAACCTTATGTGAAAGAAATGAACAATTACAGATTGGGTGTCCGCTCGACGCTGGAAACTAGATCTCCACTTTAACCTCGTGGTCCTGTGCTGTTGGTCCCACTCTTCGGTGCTGAAGATTCATCTGCGGAGACTGGAGTCACCATGACTTGCCTGAATTGAAGATATGACAAATAAAACAAGGCCCTGTTCGATGGGCGTGATCCCGCGAATCGCTATGCATGAGCTTGAGATATGTGCTCATGAGACACTCCTTCCATAGTTCCAAATACGCCATCGTCATCATCCTCGTGTCTCCCTCCATGGAAAGACTTCTCGTCAGAGTCATATGCTTCATCTCGTTCAAAGCCAGCACCATCATCCATATCAATATCGCGTTGGTCCGACAAGCGCTGGTATGAATGAGGTGGGAAGCCATAATCGACACCTGTTCCTATATGGCCAGAGAGCCTATTGGCATTTTGTTCTGCATACTGGGCGGGCAAAGGCGGTACAGGAGGCACGTCTGCAGGTAGGAGGACAGGTCCGTTCCTGGGAGTGCCAAAACTACATAAGGAGGTTATAGCCGCTGCCAAGCACTCGTCATCTGTAGTTGCAGCAATACTAGAGGTAGACGGTCTGCGTTTTGATTGGTAGTATCCAAAAGAGCTGCTAGCGGGAACTGATGAGGATGGTGCTGACTGATAAGACCTGGAATAGGAAGAACTACTACCGCTATATCTTTTGCGCCTGCCAGCGTCGACTCCACCCGAAACAGCGTAATGGTCGCTCATGGGCGGAGGTGTGGTCTCAGCAGAGCTCAAAAACTCGTCGTCACGGAGGTCTGAAGATCCAGAAGCCGCAGGGGACGCGGATGAAGTATCACTCTCGGTGGTCTTCGCCCTATCTGGCACTGTTTGCGCGTCTTGGTTCATACCAACAAGTACCGAAGCTGCTTCCAGCAATTGCACTTGCTGATGCTTCGATATGAGAAGTTTCGAAGTAAAGGACCATTCGGGAGTATGCTCCCACCTGTGACAGTCATCGTCAATTGAAAAGTCCGATTTACGAGTGTGAATGGAAGTGCTTAATATATGAAAGGGAACAATGCGGTGAAAGTGCTGAAAGGTTGAGAGCCAACAGCTGTGAGACAGAAGGGCCAGAGAATACTGACAGATGCTTTGTCAAACAGCTGCTGTGCTTGTAGCCTTTCCCACACTTCTCGCATCTCAATTCACCACTCGTTCTTTTGCCCTCGCCTTTGGTAAGGTACGAACCCTCGCTGGCACGTCTAGCCTTTATCTTTGACGAGCTGCTAACATCCTCGGTAGGTAGAAAGTCATCCGCCACAGCAGAGTCATCATGCATAGCCTGTCCCCTAGCGTGTTCGTCGTTTCCGTATCCATTACCCAACGGCCATCTATCACCACTGGAGCTGGTATCCCTGTTAGACTCGAGTCCTCGACCGCCGGTACTCTTCAAGTTGAAACTTCGACGATTGGACGATTTATGGCCCTCATCCTGCAAAGCAGCTGCAATAGCAGCAGCGCTGTTGACCGCACTTGCATTCATACTCTTGCGTCTCGTTACCCTGTGGGTGAGATTGACAGTCCCTAAAGACACGGAATGGGAGTGGTGTCTGGACGTAGACTGGCGTGTGGGAATGGTGGAAGGAGGTGTTGAATTCACGGAGAGCCTGTGAGAGCTGTGAGGCCTAGTGACCTGTGGATCCTGCTCAGATGAGTATTAGTAAGTAAATTGTTGTAGGTCAGATGATGCAATTCTTACCTTGAGACTTGCCATCCTCGGAAGAATTGGCTCTCTGGATCTGAAGACTCTAACAAGCCCGATCTAGAGAGCCAGATGATGCCAAAATTTTATCGCAATCAGAAGGTCAGCAGCAGATGTTCAGTGTTTGTGGTGGTGTAGGCAACTGAGACACCTGGAGCCTCGAGAAGGCGATTGACCAGGCCAAGCAGAATCTGGTGTTCCCAGATGCAGTAGGAATATTGCGGTTGACAGCTGTGATTGGGCTGGCTCCTTCTTAGTAAAGAATGTTCAGCTGGCAGAAAGTTGCTCGCGTTGATCTCGGTGTTATTTTGGGGCCAAGGCGCAGCCCCCACGGGCAGGAGTTTGCCCTTTTCCCACGCGGACAATGCTGGATAAGGACGTTGATTTCAACAGATAAAGTGGGAGAGCAGAATGGTAAGTTGTCAACGGTGCCACGAGGCAAGTGAAAGTGTGTAATGGCACATGAAAAGCAAGAACTGTGGAAGAAATTATTGGGAAGCTTGGGTGGTGGATTGATAGACAACCTAAAGCGAAAAGCCACTTAAATGGCAGGGGCGGGGTTCTCCACGCTACGCTAAGAAGAGATCACCTGGCTTTTCCCTGGCGACCCTTCTAGTTCTACCTTCTAGGTACCCTCCGATCCACTCCCTTCTCTCTCATCACATGCATGCTTTATCCATTGCGCAATAATAATTCGATTGCGGCATCTAACAGAACATGAGGTTCATCTTTTAGTGCTCATGATCGTCCTTCAATCTGCATTCACAGAAAAAATTACCTCGGGAGAATTGTTTATGCGGTACTCCCGTTGTTTTATCGTGGCAATCTGACCGTCGCTGGACCAAACCGATGCACACTCCCCTTTGGTTCCTGTGTACCTGGTTTTAGTAACACACGTAACTAGCCGCCTATTGGAAGCCACGCCATACCAATCGTGATCGCCCCCCCGCAAGCTCGGTCCCTCTCCATGCATCATGGCATGCCTTTAGGCGGGAAATTCGGACCCGAGGGCTCAACTGGGCGCCCACTCCAATCAAATCAATCTCGCCTTCACCGTGCGCGAGATGCGTTGCTGGCATAGAACGCCGAAAATATACCCAAAGTAATGCATTCCCCATCTCATACTTGTACATCTCTTTGTCCATCTTTCCTGCTTACAGTTGCTATCCCCGCAACCCTGCACTCCGCTAATCTAGACTCCAGAGACCCTGTGAGGAGTGATGGTGACGAGACTTTTGGAGAATATTAAGGGTTGGCTCCGCGCCCTTTCGGCCTCTACTATGGTAGGCACGCCATCCTAAGCCACGCGCTTATTAAACCTCCTGAATTCCCGCTGTCTCCGTTGACCCATCTACTCAATGTGTATATGATCGGCTCAATCACGAAAAGATGGATCCAGCTTGTGTTGGGTAGGAGTCCCTATACGGGATTATTTCCAAGTTCAATACTGGAACATCTGGTGGCAGCCCTTAAAAATGACGTTCAGTCCCTAAAAGAGGAGAAAACAATCCATTCCCATGGGTTGGTAATCGAAGAGCTCGCCTTCGCGATGGTGCAAATTCCGAATTCGCCGAGTGGTTGTCAAAAGCGTCAATCCCCACCGGACATTGAACCCCAAATTTGTAGTTCCGGCTGCTTGGTGTCTTGCAAGGAGCCCACAGTCAGACGGCTTTAAATTCCTGACTCGGATCATCCATTGATTGATCTATTGCTGCGTCGAAGGCGTTACTGACTCCGTTGCCAGATATCGGGTCTGGTAATATGCCATTCGTCCAGACTTTCTCTGGAACAGTGATCACGCTTCTAGGCCACTGAATCCAGTAACGCCAGGAATCGGGAATCTCACGGTCAATGTTGTCGACAATGTGCCTCGCCCATCCTTTCATCCACCAGTAGTCATCGAGATGATGGAGGATGATGCAGTAATGTGCTAAGATGATAAGTGCCTCCGGTCTTCTCATATTCAATAGCGTAAGGTATTCCTGCGGGATTATTACTGGCCATAGGAAGGTGATAGATACTTCGCATTCATAACGTTGTTTATTATTCATCCTCACAAAACATGCCCTGAGACTGGCTAGCGCATGTCTGTAGGCGTCGACGGCTTCTGGTCCATCTGAAGCATTCTCACAGAGAGTTTCAACATTCGCTAGCTGGTTGACAAGGACGTCTGGCAATTGCTTTTTAGGAGGCTCTTGCTTATGATCATGAAGCAAACTACTAAGTCGGCCATTCTTGATACACGGCCAGAGAGTTTGAAGGACCGTATTCACACCACGAATGAGAGGAAGCCATTCATCCGCATCCTTGCCGCTGAACATGCCCAGACTGTCGGAGTTCTTAGGGGATTCGAAGCCATAGACGACGACGAGCGAGGAAAGCGCAAAGAAAGCGTCACAATTGGATTCGTCCATGTTCGACATAAGAGATCTGAAAGAGGCAAGGGCAGAGTCCTGTTGCTGGACCGCTATCTGCGCATAATGGTCATGCAGTTCCGGCCTCAGATGGCTTAAATGGAGAGCTGAAATAGCAAGTATACCTCGCATTAAGAAGTCGTGCTGGAACGCTATCTGGATTGCAACTACACGCCATAGTTGATGAGACTCAGGGCGATCCGAAAGGGTGACGCAGGTCTCAGTCGTAAAATGGTGTAGAAGTTCTAAAACTTCCATCTGAAGGGGTGGTAAGTGTGATCCTGGACCGTCCAAGTATGAGTGTGTCAAGGCAGGAGAGTGACCTGCAGGACTATCGTCTATTGACAGTTTTACCGATTTCGACTCGGAAGTACGATGCCTGGAAGCCTGAGGGGATGATGAGGCATTCGACGCCGTTTGAGATGGGAGCAATGAGAAATCGCAGGCAATTGAGTGCTTCTCGCAATTGCCACATGTAGGCTTCTTCTCGTCACACTGATAGCACGAAAAGCGACATGTCAGTTATTTCGCTGTTGATCTGTGAAGATCCAAGGTGAAGGAGGCTGGAATTGTGTAAGATCGATGAGACTTACCTTAATTCTCCGCTTCTTGCAGTTGGCACAACCATTGCGGCTCTTGGGGTGGCTCTTGCGTGAGACCATAATATTCGATGTGGCGATTCTATTTCCTCACTTCCGTTTGGTAGCTCCAATAGAGTAAGCAAATTCGCTAGAGACCTAAGTTGTGCTTCTAGGACATCTAGGGTTAAGACTATTTTTTAAAGAAGGATAAAGTGCTCGTGTAGCAGCGCCAGCGCACCACATCTGATCAAAAAAGCATTATCGTCGATCGGTGTTTTGACGTGATATGGGACGGCCGAAACGGATGGAAGCCACGTTTTTACGAGAGGTCTGCGCCGTAGGCTTTGCGCTCTAATTAGCCAGTACTTCAAGAAGAAACATAGTCTAAGCTTCAAGGTGGAGTGGCTCGTACTGTGAGAGACGAATACGTTCCCAGGACTTGGAGATAAGTGGCTGATACTTAAAATATCGAAGCTCAAAGCAAGGGCGTCAGCCGTTGCCCCACATTTATCCAAAAGCATGACGGAATTGCTCCGCATGACGAAACCCTAAGTAGGTAGCACCAGCTTCTTCCACCCTTGTTCCCTTAGTCGTTCACCCCATGGAGTACTCGAAGGTTGGCAGAGGAGGAGCTGGTAACTTCTACAGCCAGCGAGATGTGCACGCGGTCTCCAAACGAGCCACGGAGGTGAAGCAATGTGCTAGCCGTGTCGACATACGATAGGTTAACGACGTTCCAGAACCTTGAAGCACAGGGAATCGGCGCCAATGGTGTAACGGCTGAAGACGTACAAAAGACCCGAACCGAGTATGCACACTCTGGACGCGGTGGTGCTGGAAATTATCTAAATGCTAGTGAACTTACGAGAGCTACTAAGGAGAACAGTGATGTGACTCCTGCGCTGCAAGAGAGAAAGCCCTCGGTGGTTGGCTACAGTGGCAGAGGGGGCGTTGGGAACTATCAGAGCGGAGATATCGAAAGGACGCTAGAAGAAAGAAGAGCATGGGAGTTTCAAGAGAAGGTACACACGCAAGTGGTGAGGGATGTAGAGATGGCTTTGAGGGAACCTGAGAAAGCGCATTTAGCGAACGAAAAGATGGAATATGAACGTTGAAGAGGCTTGGAATATCAGCACCGAGCTCGCAATGTGATACCCACGAGAAATCCATCTGGAAGACACTATATATTGTTCGCTTCTGAATGTATAGCATGGTTTTATAGCAAATAACTTAACGCCTCGCTATGCCCATAGTAATCGTATTCATCCGCAGCAAGCAAGTAACAAATCAATCCACATCCATCTCCTCCTGCACACCGCCACCAACCACCAACCGTTGCTTGACCCTCTTCGTCTTCTTCTCCTTCTGCGCCGGAATCTCCACTGCCTCCGTCTCCAGCATCTCCTCCACCATCTCCTTAGCCATCCTCTCCGAAGCCCTGACTCTCGGCAACAGGTGCTCATTTTCAGCGACCAGCTTCCTATTCGCAGCCTGCTCCCTCTCCTTATTCCCTGCCATGCGGTTCTTGTAGAAGACTCTTTCTCTCTTGGCTTTGATCTCTGAGACCCGTTGCATGGCTTTGAGCGTGGTGCTGACGAGGTCGCGATTGTAGCGGACGGGGATGTTGCGGCGAGCGGCGAAGGTAAGGGTTGAGTCGACGGTCATTTCCTTGCCGACGGATTTTCTGAATGCCTGGTCGGGTTAGCAGGGAAATTTTGTGGTCGGTCTGGGTAAATGTAGTACTTTTGTCCATTTCAGCTTCCGCGGATTTCGCTTCATCTTGAACTGGGCATAGAGTCAGCCAAGCCCCCCACTACAGCTTTCCGTAACATACGTTCTTATGGCATTTGCTGCGACAGAACATGAACTTCTTTCCATCGTTGCGAACGAATGTTATGCCTTTGCTTGGATATTGGGGTCTGGAGCAAAAGTAGCTGATCTAATGTTAGCAGAACTTCTAATCTCATGCGCGCTCTCAGAAGCAGGTATACCGACCAAGTCTCGACCCTCATGTTTACTGCTTTTGCGGAGATCTATAACGTGAAGACCGGCATCGTTAAGATTCTGTGCGGTAAGGCGATTTTTGATCGGTCTAGTACATTTGAGGTTAGCGCTCTTTTTGCGGGCGGATTCAACATCGCCGTTCAGTAAAGTCCGCTTTCCTACGCAGCTCAGATTTGCCAACGAGTTGGTTGTACAACAGTTAGAGCATTCGCAAACGGGTTTCACTGGCGTCTGAAAGTAAATCGAGGTCTAGTATGACCACAGTGATAGCGGTCGGCATCGGAGTTGCAGCAGCAGCGTTTTTTGTGAGCAGTCTCTCAGTTGAAGTTCTGAAACCCCAGCATACTAATGGCACTTCGAAGGGGCGAGCTGGTCTGGTAGCACTCCGAAAATACCGTGGTGGAGCAGGAGCTATTGGTTCCCTAGGCAAGATTTACTACAAAGGGGGGTTCGAACCAAGGATGAATCAGAGAGAGGCAGCATTGATATTACAGCTCAAGTATGTAATAGATATACGGGACGAGGGTTAAGCTGACATCTCATTTCCTCTAGCGAGCGAATGCTCACCAAGGAAAAGATACGGAAGAATCATCGACAGCTCATGTTATTGAACCATCCAGACCGAGGTGGGAGTCCATATTTGGCCACCAAGGTCAATGAAGCAAAAGAATTGCTGGAGAAGACAACAAGAGCTTGATCTGGTGTAAATATACTGTACAAAAGTCTTGAAGCATAGCGTGGAGTTTGGTTTTGCATCAGCGTGGCGTTGGATGTATGGACATACTAGGCGCAGGCTCAGCAGAGAGCTCGAGCGCCCTTGGTCACACAGACTTAATCGAATCCCTCCTCTTTCATGAAGACTACCTCCATCTAGTTCTTCAACTGCGCATCCACATCAATGCCGAATATTGCTGGTTTGACGGGATGCACATGTTAACGTCAACAATGGCCTACTTCCGTCAATCATGAATCAAATGGACAATGTTGTTGTCAACTAGGTTTCATGTCAGTAGAGACGTCAAGATCTATACTGATATAATATGGTGCTCATGCTATAAAGTCCTGACTTGCCCTTTACAGGTTTTGAGTCTTTTCCACAAACGTGGCTATTACTCTTGTCAAATCCCGTCTCCACTCCATCGGTAACCCGTGTGCTTTTCCTTCAGCGATGACCATCGTTACCCCTTTCTCCTCTCCTCCAAGCTGCTTGAATAATAATTCACCATGCGGTGGCGAGATCATACGGTCGACAGGTCCATGTACAACTAGGATTCTTTCTCTGCCTACCTTGTTCCCTAACTCCTCTAATTGCTTCGGACTTTTATGATGCCATCCTGCAGCAAGCGCTTGACAGAGTATCCCTGTGCGCGTGTAACCTTCATCTTGCCTTTTATTTAGTTCTTGTGCCGCGAAACGGTCACCATTGGTTGGAAAATGACCTTCAGCGTCAGGTTCATTGAGCCAAGCTTGGCTAAACATTCGCTCTTTGATGCTGGACAATTCTACGTCTATGGCTCTTGGTATACTGAGCAGAAGAGTCAGATGGAAAACCTAGCAAGTTGGACAGGGGAAGCGCTAACAAAATGTTTGCTCTATTCCTTATATTTTCAAAGAAACCCTGTATGGGATATCAGCGTTTGATGAACAGCCTCATACGAGGAATCTATACTGACCACAGTATTGAAAATCTTTGGCGCTGTTGAAATCAAGGACAAGGAGGCTACTCGTTCAGGGACTATCAAAGCCTGTCTCGTTAAGCATCAATGCAGGTTATTTATTAATACTAAGGTTTGTCCTGGGCTTCTTACAATTTCTTGAGCAATCATTCCGCCCATAGAACTACCGATAATATGCAATTGCCGGTCCTTAGTCCAGCCAACATGGTCAACCAACTCTAGAGTGTCTTTTGCCATTTCCGAAGTAGTGTAACGAGCCAGTGGCTTATCAGACTCTCCGACCCCTCGATTATCGAATACCAAGCAAGAATATTTG
This sequence comes from Cladonia squamosa, assembly GCA_947623385.2. Taxonomy (NCBI): domain Eukaryota; kingdom Fungi; phylum Ascomycota; class Lecanoromycetes; order Lecanorales; family Cladoniaceae; genus Cladonia; species Cladonia squamosa. Next base: position 232,949 of record OX392382.1, read on the forward strand.
GTGCTCTGATCACGATTGGTGTTTTGGCCATGACCAAAGTCCTTCGATTGTCGCTGCCACGCACTTTTAAAACCACCTAGTCCCATGATCCACTACACAGAGAAGGTAAACATTAGCCCCGTCAGATGGCTTTACCGGGGCTCATTTTAGGAAAAGAAGTCGACTAGTCTTTTCAGTGGGCCTCAAACTCCTTGTAGATAGTGAGGAGAAGTAATAGGAGATATGATAACATACCACAAGACGGGTAGGCCCATTACCATGAATTTCATATGAAATGCGTATTGGCCCACCTCGTCCCTGCGCAACTGTGGCTTTGCCTTTCTCTGCAGGTTGGAGATCCCACACTACATGGTTGAATTCAGGGTGCTTGACAATCTCAGCAGCTGTGAGAGGCGCCCTTGATGATATGTTAAAGACCCATCCCGAGCATTGAATATGACTTATCGCTCACATGAGTTATATTATCAATTGATGCTGGCGCATTTGCTAGTGTCGCCAGCCGAGGAGGAATGTCCGCCACGAAGGCCTGGAGCGGCCATAGCGGGATCTCCGTTGGTGTTTGGCGATCATTCATCCTGGTGCTGACATATCAGACGTCCATTTGCTGGAGCCTAAAGGTAAGCAAACATCTTGCGAAAATGCACTTTTAGTCTTGTGGGCTTGGCCAGCATCAACTGCCCCATCTTGTGCTGACATCTACATTTGCCTCCATATGCGCTAACCACTTGACGGACTCCAACCTGTGGCACGATGTTCACCTTGTCATCATAGGACGGATCTCGACTTTTGTTCCTTCTGACGCCGACTACAATCGTCCAGCGATCCGTCATGGACCAATTCCAGCAGGTCCATCAGCGGAACAACTCATATGACCTTCCCCCGCTTATCAATCCTCCCGCTCAGTTCTTTGGTCGAAATGGCATAGACGCCTCGCCTACAGTACCTAGTTTCGATTTCAACGATGTCCAGACAGACAATGGCCAGGACCACGAGGGGCCGCACGATGAGACCAATGATGCGAAGAGAAGGAGAATAGCTAGGGTGGGTTTTATCAGTTATCCCAAGCACGGTGACCATTGACAAATATGGTAGGCTTGCGACATGTGCCGGAAGAAGAAGATCAAGTGTGATGGGAAGATGCCATCATGTTCCCATTGTATCAATTACAAGACGGTGTGCATATTTACGCAGGTTGAAAAGAAACGCAATCCCCCAAAAGGGTATGCGGCTCGCTACAAGCCACCGCCATTCATGCACTAACCAAAGCTCAGCGCAAAATATATCGAAGGCCTGGAGAACCGTCTCGGCCGGATGGAGGCACTGCTGAAGCTCTCTGGCCTACTGGGTGGGGAAGATGATGATAGGACAGACCTGGGTACATTGGAAAAAAGATTAGCAGACAAGAACCACAGTCAAAGTAATGCTGGTACGCCCAGTTCTTCGAAATCTGGAAGCCAGCCTCGAAACGCAGAGTCGCCGCATAACACACCGCAGATGGATAAGTTGCCGACACCACGGCCATCTGTCTCCTCGCCAGACAATGCGCCAAAGGATAGGGAAGAAGAGCCGGTTGAGGAGCTGTCCGATATGATGTGCTCACTTGTGACCAATAATTGTGGTGAATCCAGATATATAGGTAGAACCGAAAGTCTGACAACCTCTTAGGCTTTTGCTTACGTTGTGTAGGATCTTCCTCTGGTTTCTCTATCTTCTCTCCCAAAGGCATACAATGGGTCAATGAAAAGACAGGAGACACATCATTTCAGGACATGATTTCCGCAGCAGATGTACACGACGTCAAGTGGGCATACTGGAAGCCTGAAGTGTTCGAAGATATGTTCGCACGAAGAACGTTCCAACAACTACCACCTCGCGATGAGACGCTTTCATTATTAAAGGACTATTTCGAGAATTTCAATTGCATGTTTCCTCTATTTCATGAACCAACCTTTATGCATCTAGTGAATAGGCATTATACAAAAAACCCTTACGAAGGTTCAGGGTGGTGGGCTAGTCTCAATGTCGCCCTGGCCATTGCACACCGACTGCGAGTCATGAGTAATCTCGTCCCTCAACAGGAGGACAAGAAGGCATGGGGCTTTCTAAAGAACGCAATGGGTGTCTTGACGGAGCTTACGATGCGGAATACGGATCTTCTCAGTGTACAAGCGTTGCTTGGCATGGTATGAGCTTCTGTTTCCATCTGCTTGATAGCATTTGGGCTGATTGGGATCAAACAGGCTCTCTTTCTGTTGGGGACGCCTAATCCCCAACCCTCTTTCTTCTTGGTTGCGGCCGCAATTCGTCTCGCGAATAGCATCGGCCTGCACAAAAGAGGCTCGGGCTTCAATTTGAATCCAGTGGAGATTGAGCAACGGAAGCGGGTATTCTGGATTGCCTATCTACTTGACAAAGAGTAAGTTGCTGAGGACGGATTAACCTTGCATAGCTAACACGCCACAGCATTTGCTTACGATCAGGACGACCGCCAGCGCAAGACGATGATGACATGAACGTTGAACTGCCGTCGGAGGATCCGAGCGATAATATTGGAAACATTCCTCTGGCTGATGGCAAAGGCAAGGCCAACCTATTCAGGTTCATGTGTACCTTTGCGATCATTGAGAGCAAGGTTTACAAGCAACTATACTCGACAAAAGCGTCCAAACAGTCTGATGGTGCTTTGCTAAATACAATTGGCGAACTTGATAAGGAGCTCGAAGAATGGAAAGATGCGATACCCCTCGATTTAAGACCGGAGCATGAGATTAAAGCTACACATACGCCATTGGTCCTTCACGTTGTGGTCCTGCACTTCGCATACTACAATTGTCTTACGACCATTCATCGTATGTCGGTTCATCATGGATACTGGACCAGTCGCCTTTCGAACTATGCAATTCAAGGGCTGAATGCAAGGCCTCTCAACCCAAGAGTCTTCTCCTCGGCCGCGCTGTGTGTACAGGCGGCGAGGGCCTCCATTCACCTCATCAAGTATATACCACAGGGTGACTACTCTTGCGTTTGGTAAGTAGCTTCCGCAGGCTCACAGTTCAGACACTGACTTCTCCATAGGTTAATCCTCTATTTCCCAGTCTCAGCACTCGTCACCCTCTTCGCCAACATCCTCCAAAACCCCCAAGACGCCCGCGCTCGCTCAGATGTCAAATTAATGAACCAAGTTGTAAACTTCCTCTCCCTCCTGGCAGTCACCGAAGAACAAGGTGGCGTCAAACGGATGCTAGGCGTCTGCGCCGAGTTTGAACGCATCGCCCGTGTCGTCCTCGAAAAAGGCGATAAAGAATCCCACTCGCGTCGCAAACGCAGAAGCAGCAAAATTAATGAGACCGACGAGTCTCGCAATCAAACGCCTCAAAGAAACCTCCCGCAAAAACGTGCCGCCTCTTCCACACCCCAAACAAGCAACGTACAGACCCCGCAAAACATCTTCACCCCTCAATCCGCCCCAAGCTTCAGTGGCGAACCAAACACCCCCCAACCCTTCAACCCCAACCTCCAAGGCTTCTCCCCCTCCCTATCAGACATGAACCTCCCCCTCGACTTCTCCGGCTCCGACTACTCAAACATAATGTCCCCCAGCACCGGAGCCACCATGGACTTCCCCCCCACCGCTAACGCCAACGCCAACGCCAGCGGAATAGAAAATCAGCAATTCTCGAACGACATGTTGAATGTGGGTTCGTTCCAGCAGCCTTTCGTACCGCAGGACTTGTGGAGCATGCCGATGACTTTCGAGTGGGATTGGGGTGCTATGGATGGTGCGAATGGAGTTCCTCCTGCTGGCGGGTTTGAGGCGCCGGGACAACAACAGGCAGAGCAGGGGGATGGTGGAATGAATGGCATGAATGGGCATATGCAGTTGTAACATAGGTGGGAAGTGGGTATCGGATGAGCATATGTTTGAGATTTTTGAGATATTGTTTATATGAGTCGGAGGTTGATTATGCGGGCATTCCATTTCGTTTTTTATTTGATAAGCAAGTAAGGTTTTGGTGCATGAGCGACCAGTGGAGAAACGGTTTGCTATTCCTGTATGTTATATTTGTTGCATTTATTGATATAGGACACAGTCCACTCAACCAGAGCATCTAAAGAGAAAGCAATAGCGTTATTCATGAGAATTCTGACCTCCGCTAATGTGCAATGAAATATTCATGTGATGCGAGTGCTGAGATTGTTTTCCCTATCTACATGCTTACAAGACCCCACTATGAACAACTCCCGCTCTCATCGCCAATGCAAATACACTATTGAATAATACAAGCATCATCGAAACAAACCCATATCCTCCCTCCTTACCGCCACCGCGCCGCCCGGCGCCTCAGGCGAATTTCCCTCCGGCGGCCCAGGCTCAGTGGGCGGAGGCGGCGGCGCGCTCTTTCCCGCCCCTGGTCCATCAAAATACTTCGAGAACTCCTGATTATCCTCAAACGGCCTCTTTCCTAATATCCTGATTAGATCTTCGCGTCCCAGCACCTCTTTACTGAGTAATTCTTCGGCCACAAGTCCGACTTCCTTTTTCTTTTCTACGAGCAGCTCGCGGCATTGTTTGTATGCTTCGTCGACGATGCGGCGGACCTCGCTATCGATGTTGCGGGCTGTTTCTTCAGAGAAGGGTTTGTGCAGTTGTTGCTGGGAGTCGTCTTCGAAGTAGAGATAGCCGATTTTGGTAGACATGCCCCATTTCGTTACCATAGCTGTAGCCATGCGGGTAACTTTATTGAAATCGTCGCTCGCGCCGGAGGTGACGGTGGGGAAGTGGAGTTCTTCACTGACGCGGCCGCCGAGCGTCATGGCCATGCGATCCATGAGTTGGTTGACATTCATGAGGTAGACATCGCCCTGGGGGAGGAGCTGGGCGTAACCGAGAGCGCCTTTGCCGCGGGGAATGATGGAGACTTTAAGAAGGGGATCGGCGTATTTGAAGAACCAGCCGCAGATGGCGTGGCCGGCTTCGTGGTAGGCTACTGTGCGTCTTTCTTCGGGGTTTAGCACGAGGGACTTGCGTTCAAGACCGCCTATTACGCGCTCAATGGCTTGTTCGAAGTGGGTCATTGATACTTTGTCGGCGCTTGTTCGGGCAGCTATATATGTGGTATTAGCGAGATCATGCATTTAGAGTACCGTGGGCTGACTTACCAATGAGCGCGGCTTCGTTGACGCAGTTGGCTATGTCTGCACCAGAGAAGCCTGGGGTGAGCGCTGCCAGCCTGCCAGTCAAATGCTCCATGTTCTCGCTAGTGACGATCTTGCCAAGGTGTACAGCGAAAATCTGCTTTCGTCCTTCCATAGTAGGTCTGTCGATAGCGATCTGTCTGTCAAATCGTCCTGGCCGTAAGAGAGCCTTATCCAAGACATCTGGTCTGTTAGTACCTGCCAGGACGATGACTTGCTCTGTAGTATTGAAGCCATCCATCTCTGTCAGAATCTGGTTCAATGTGCCTTCTCGTTCATCGTTCCCTCCAGAGAAACCCCCTTTACCTCGTGCTTTGCCAACGGCATCAATCTCATCTATGAATATTATGCATGGGGCATGCTTCCGAGCGTTTTGGAAGAGATCTCGCACTCGAGATGCACCGACACCAACGAATATCTCGACGAACTCGGAACCGCTAATACTGAAGAAAGGCACACCTGACTCTCCAGCAGTAGCCTTTGCCAGAAGGGTTTTACCGGTACCTGGTGGACCGGAGAGTAGAGCACCTCGGGGGATCTTCGCTCCTAATCTTTGATATTGGCCTGGCTCTTTCAAGAAGCTGACAAACTCCATGATCTCCGCTTTGGCCTCGTCCATGCCTGCGACGTCCTTGAAGCGTATATTAATGTCAGTTTCGTGGTTGAACTTTTTGGCCCTGCTCTTGCCAATTCCAAATATTCCACTTTGTGACGAACCACCTCCACCAGCGCGCCTGGATAACCAGTAGAGGCCGCCTATAAACAAGAGAGTAGGGGCAAAAGAGAAAAGTCCGCTGAGCCACGGTACTTCGTCCACATAAGATACGGGGATGCGCTCTGAACTCGGGATTCCTAATTCGTTCTGAGCATCCTCCAGTCTCCTCTCGAATGCTTCCACAGATCCAATAGTGAAATAATATCTGAAGTTACCGTGCTGTGCTGGACTCTCAGGGTACATCCGGCCCGTTGCTTCTCGATGCAGATCAACACGCACCCGATTACGGTTGAGCACCGTAAGCTTGTCAACAAGGCCCTTGTCAAAGAAGGTTGTCTTGAACTCTTGGTATGTAATCTCTTTCGAATTCTCACCCGGGACAACTGTGCGGTATAATAGATAGCCAACGATAGCGGTTACTATAAACGTCCCGGTATCGATATTTACTCCAAATTCTTTGAATGAGTCTCCAGACTTCTTCTTCTGGCCGTCGCCCGTCGATTGGAAGTTGAACGCTTTCTTTGCTTCGCTTTGCGAGTTATTGTCTTTTTCATTCAGATCCTTCATCATCTTCTCCACAGTTTGTCGCGAGAGCTTATTGATCAATCGGATCAGCCGCGCGGCGGTCGCCAGGTCTAGGCTTCCGTCCTTCATCTGATCCATAATAGCTCGAATTTCTGGAGGGATTCCAGAACGCTTCATATCATTGAATGCTTCCTCAAGTAGCTTTGACTGCGAAACGGGTAGTCCTTTTTTCAAAGTGGCCATGAGTCTGTCTACTGCTTTTTGCTCTTCCTCGCTGAGCTTGGAGTATTGTGGCGACGGAGACATAGGACCTGTCTGGTTGTAGAGGTCTTCGAAGCCCCGTGCGGGCTTCCCTTGTCTGTTGCCATCCCCGACGACAGACTTGCCAGTCTTACTCGCCTTCTCATTGTTGGAATCTTTAGGATCCTTTGGATCCCCAGGGTTGACTGTGGCGTAAGTCCGTGTTCGTGAGGCCCCAAGCCGTGAAGACCGCGGAAGGGATCGAGTTAGAGAGGAAGAGTAAGGGCAAATAGATGATTCGAGACCCAATGCTGTTACTCGTGCGAGATTGCTCGACCGCCGCAAGAGCGTGGTCATGATAGATCGAGAGTGGCACTCAGGCGAGGCGCGGATAGTCGGACAGAGCCTAGAGTAAATGTGCTGCCTGAATTGTAGAGAGCTGCACCATTCTATCTTTTCACGAAGAGCCACGAATACAATACAGTGAAAGAAGTGGCGTCTTAATGCCGAAGAGTGAGTGACGGTTTGATTGTAAAAGTTACCTTACATAATCATTTTTATGCTACTCTAGTGCATCTGACAGCGCCTCGGCGTTGAACGTTAGCCTAACGAAGCACCTCGCGACATTTCACCCGAGCATAGCAATCTACGCAACCTATGGGACGACTGGGCAGGTCCTGAGCAGAAAAGGCTTTACGGCAGTTAGCTATCTATGCAGCTTGTCTCAATACAATCATTTATGGTCCAAGCATTCGTATGGGTGTACAATCTCCCAAGAAGAAATCAAGATCTTGGTTGCTGTTCTACTTTGCTGTTCACGAAAAGTCAAGCAATCATGCGTAGTTCCCTTTCACCGTGCTAATGATACTAGATATCACGAAACTATCCATGCATTTGACATTCACGGAAGACAAGATGCGTAAGTGCTTAGACCATACCTGTATAGCAAAGCTAAACGTTGGTGAATCCTTCGATGCTATTTGTTTGCTCATCCCAAAGGATTTGCAACGGGGCTTGTCTCAAGACAACCGATAATTTGTGTCAATCCTCAACTCTGAACGAGCCATAGAACCTCGCATTGCACCAGGTTTTGGACCGCCTTACTTTGCTGTCGCTGGCTGGGAAATACGTTTGTCGCTGAAATCACCCGGTGGGCCCCCGGGGAGTCTGGGTAGAAACATTCCTACCCTCCGTTGATACTCCTTATACTCGGAATATTTTTTGGCAGAAATGAGCTCCGTGAACCACGTAGAACCTTGGAAAAGGATCAAGTATGCAATCGGTCCCACAGCCGACCAATTGTAATAGGTTTGAGTGACCCAGCAAGACCAGCCATATAGTATGACCCAGACAGCCTGTTCCGCTGCGAAGTTGGGATGGCGACTGTAAGCGAAGAGCCCCGTGGTATTGAACCCTCGCTCGAGGTCCTCTTGATGATAGCCTTGTGGTACTTTTGCTGTCTTTTTGTACTCCTTTTTTGCTTCCTGGTATTCTAGTAATCACGCCATTAGCCTGAGTTTGCATTTGATGAATGGGCATGGCATTTGGAATTACTCACTCCACTGCTGCCCGTCGGCGTAATATGCGAGGAACACCACTGCGCCTAGAGCTCTCGAGAATACTAAATCAGCGGTTGGAGAAACATTGGTCTTTGACGCAAGTAACAGTACGTAGGTAGGCGTTGTTATCAAGAAGAGAAGGACCTGAGAAGCAAAGTAAGCTAGTTGCAACGGCATTTGTCATTAGATAGTCGTACGCTTTGAGCTACCGAGATGAAGGTAACATTGAAGACGAAGAACAATGGAGGACTGATATTTTCTTTTAGGACCTCCCATCGATAGTCTTCTGAACCAATGCTATAGCCTCCCTTGCGCCAGTAGTTGTACGTCAAGCGCGCCTAATACAGTCATTAGCATTTATGAGGCGACAGCATACAAGCACGCTTACACTCCAGAGCGCACTAAAGACAAGGAGAGTATCCAGCCTTCGAGTTGGCAAGCCAGCAGCATGGGCATACAGAGCAAAGTGGGCATTATAGACGGTAGGCAGAAGACTCCAGCAACGATCGACTTGCGAGTAGTTCTTGTTAATTTCAGATACTATCAAAAAGACAGGTGCCAGAAATAGCGAGAAGGCAAAGGCGGAGATCAGAGGATTTGTCGATATATAGAGGACCTTAAGAGCTTGGGTGTTCGTGATGTTCTCGAAGATTTGCTGGGGGAGATCATAGAGTTGAGGCACGTATGGGAGGACAGTCTTATATATATCGGTACAGTCATGGAGACTCCTGATTACCGGTAAAGACATCTTAACGAATGGGTGTTTGTTGAGCAAGATATCAAAACAACTGGAACTGAAGAAAGCAGCCGCAATCGATGACGCGCAGGGTCTCAGGGTTCACACGCTGCCGGGACGAGCCTAGCGCGACGCCTATTGAATCTTGCAGGGGATACGGTAAGGTTAGGTAGCCCGAGATTGATCCCACGCGACGAACTACGCGACGAACGACGCGACTTCGGCCGTAAAAGTGTGCCTGGACTGTGGTGGATACCTTACGAGTGAACAGTATGGGAGCTGATGAACACGCTGGCATTACAGGGGATTGATTGAGACGTTGGAATGGCACGCAAGATCCTTTGCGTCGCTGAGAAACCATCCATTGCCAAATCAGTTGCTCAACATCTTAGTGGAGGACAATTCAATACAGTAAGTGCGTCGAGCTCGATACGCGCCGGCAGGAAGTCAACGTTGGTATAGCACAGCATCCGCGGCAACACGTTCGTAAAGAATTACGAGTTCGATTTCAACTTCAGCCAGCCATGGGGTCAATGCTCGGTAACGATGACCAGTGTCATCGGCCATTTGACAAGCCTCGAATTCAACGAACAGTATCGGAAGTGGCATTCTTGCTCACCAGTGCGACTCTTTGATGCCCCTGTCGAGACTGAAGTTGATAAAGTAGGGTCGGAGCATACTTGATGTACCCAGAGCTTACGTTACCCAGGATAAAAAAGCTATTGCAGACAATATAACTGCACAAGCCAAATATGCCAAAGCTTTGTTCATCTGGACTGACTGCGATCGAGAGGGTGAGCATATCGGTGCAGAGGTACGGCAGTCAGCCCACAAGGGTAATAGCACGATTGAAATTAAGAGAGCACAATTCAGTAATACAGAGAGAGCGTACGCCGGAACCTCTTAGACTCCTTCCCGCCTTTACGTGCTAACATTTCTGTCATACTAAAGACATGTGATCAGAGCTGCTCATAATCCTATCAATCTTGATGACCGCCAAGTCAATGCGGTTTCGGCGAGGATCGAGCTCGATCTACGTCTAGGCGCAGCATTTACTCGATTTCAAACACTTACCTTGCAAACCTTGGGTGGGGGTCTCGAAGATCGTATCATCAGCTACGGTCTGCTATTTCTGAAACGCCTACCTAGTTCACGTTCAAGCATGCTAACCATTTACAGGATCGTGTCAATTCCCCACCCTTGGTTTCGTTGTTGATAGATACTTTAGAGTGAAGAGTTTCGTACCTGAGCAGTTTTGGACCATCAAGGTGATGCACAAACGCGACGGTGAGGAAGTCACTTTCTCCTGGCGCCGCCACCGACTCTTCGACCGAGCCTCTGTAGTCATCCTCTTTGAGAGATGCCTCACTGCACAGATTGCTAAAGTCATCAAGCTACAGAAGAAACCCACCAGTAAGTGGCGGCCTTTGCCATTAACCACAGTGGAACTTCAAAAGCTTGGGAGCATGTTTCTACGTATGGACAGTCAAAGAGTGATGAAGGTACATTATCTGAACTATCACTGATGACATTGCTGATACTATATCAGGTTGCTGAAGACCTCTATAACAAAGGGTGGATCAGCTACCCGCGCACAGAGACTGACTCCTTTGATAAAGGCATCGACCTCAAGAAGCTCATAGAGAAACAAGAGCAAGATCAGGCCTGGGGCGGTTACGCAACGAGTCTCCTACGAGGAGGTTTCAAGCAACCTCGAGGCGGGCGCCACAACGACCAAGCTCATCCTCCTATCCATCCGGTCAATTTTGTTGCTTCAAGTTCCCTCTCTGGCGATGAACGCCGAGTGTACGAATTCGTAGTCCGTAGATTCCTTGCTTGTTGTTCTGAGGACGCCAAAGGAGAGTCTACTACGGTCGAGATCGAGTACGGGGATGAGATCTTTTTCGCCAATGGTTTACTTGTGCTTGAGAGGAATTATCTCGAGGTCTACCCGTACGAGAAATGGAACAGCAGCCAGCCGTTGCCCAGATTCAGTATGCACGAGACTTTCGAGCCAACCGAAGCCAATATAACAGAAGGAGAGACTAGCCCTCCCGGCTATCTTACAGAACCCGAATTGATAAGCTTGATGGACGCCAATGGTATAGGTACTGACGCGACCATGGCTGAACATATAGCCAAGATCAAAGAACGGGAATATGTCATGACACAGCCACGGGGAGGTGTTGCCCAGACCAACGGCAACGGCAACAGCGGCAGAGGTGGTCGTGGGAGCAGGGGGGGTCGAGGAGGCGGTCAGGGTGGTAGCAACGCAACGGGCTCAGGTGGCGGATCTGTTCAACAATTCATACCCACTACACTTGGTGTGGCCCTGATCGAAGGCTATAATGGTATAGGGTTGGAGACGAGTCTAGGCAAGCCATTCCTGCGCAAAGAGATGGAGATAAAAATGAAGGAGATATGCGCTGGAACTAAGAGCCGTAATGACTTTGTTAATGAGACATTAGAACAGTACACCGCAGTCTTTGTCAGAACACAACAACAAGTTGGGGTTTTGAAAGCGGTGAGTCAACTTACGGGGTGGGACGAGTTCAGCCTACTGCTCACGCTAATTCGGAGGTGCCAGGCCTGCAGAAAGTACGTCTTTGGAGAACAGCCTTGACAGCAACGCTATTCCTCGGTCAAATCGCAATAACATGATATCTTCTCGAGGGCCGACTATGCACCATTCTAAGGCCTCAGGCACGTGCTTATCAATTAGAGATCCCAACCTGGCTTTATTCAATTGTCATCGCAATGTACCGCAATTTCGTCAAACAAGGCTATGGTACAAAGTACTGTAATCTCCGAAAATGGCTTGAATACCAACCTCTCCGTAAGTGACAGGTGCTAGAACATTAGCCCCCGAGACATCCCTGGCGGGTGATCTATTGCTTACAAGGCAGCTCAATAGCCTCGCTTTGTTGAAGCTAAGAAACGGACCAGAGCTGGCTTTGACAGGTCATTAGGGCTCTAAACTCACCGAGTACGTGCCTTGGCAAGCCGCAGTCCAGACTCTAAGACTTCCTTGATAGGCCTATTCCGAGGTCATGTGCTACGAGGTTGAAGTTCGAGTACCGGCAGCAGATGGATTACAATTGGTGTTAGAATGTTCCGACAGTTGTCGCATTACTCAACACACCAGTTGGTGTGTGCGTCCAAATTGGTTGAAGAGCGGCGACATCACTTGACAGATCGCACCTAGTCCGTCGGGCATGGCTTGTTGAAGGTAAGGACTCAGCGTGATGTCAGCCTCCGCTTTTCCAGAATCAGGTGAACGGGCTCCTGTAAGCATGCGCAAGCAATGGCGCTTGTCAGGAGTAGGAAGCAGGTGAGATCGTGATGAGGATTGGGGCCAGGAGCAGCTTCTAGACAATTTGCTGCACTCATCTTTGCCCAGTTCGCGTTGGAGGACTATATTTGACTTAGGTGGCAGTAGTGTGCTGACTCCGCCTGAGTCCGCGCGAGATCCCCGCACCTTGTACAAGTAAAATTTTAGTGCTGCAGCCCTGCCCACTCAACCTCAGGTTTGAACATCCATCCCAAGAAACCCCCAAAACACCCAAACCCCCAAACCCTCCGACCGAACACGACAGGACACGAAATGAATGGCTTGACATAAGCGATTCCGCATGCGCAATGGCCGGCCAGTTATCAGTGGGTGATATGGCCCGCATGGTCTACATTGATTCCTGTTGGTCGCCTATAATTGTCTGACGTGTGTTTGAATGAATGCGGGCTGATGTAAGGTCTGCGATTCGGTGCATCCTGTTCGCTACCCGCTCCTACTGCAATCTGCTGACACCCATGACCACAGTACGAAAACATCAATAGCTTGACAATCCCTTGCAATAGCTTGCAACACTGCTGCAATGGCGTTGGACCCTCCCGGGGACGCATCTGCAGCACGGCATCTTCCCGTGTGGACACTGCATCTAAGAAATCCATATCTTCTCGCTCCTCATGCAGATGATATTTGTTGTTTGTGCTGTTCATGCTTAGACTTTGTTGTCTCCTTCCATCATTGCAATTCCTTCTTCCTCTCTCTGTCAATTTCCAACCCTCCTTTACCCCCGCATGCTCACCTATAAGGACCCATGTCCAAGTCCTTGGTGTCTTTTGATGCTTCTTTGACCCCTGCGTGAAATCCTACATTGGACCGGTTCTATTATAATTTTATTATCAAAACAACTCGAGTTCGCGAGCATTTTTGGACCTTCACCCCAAAGCAATTTGCTACGTTGGTTCCTACACTGTGCCGATACATGAATTCCTTACACATTTAAACTACAGTATTTGAGTTCTGACGCCTGAGGACCCATGAATGACCATGCCGTCCTTGACGCACAACCAATTAAGCTCACTTGAAACGACTGAACGGGTAGCATCATGTTTCTCCCTCGTGGGAACCATCTTCATCTTCATTACATTCGTGTCCTCACCTAATTTTCGCAAGCCCATTAATCGGCTCGTCTTCTACGCATCATGGGGAAATACCCTCTGCAACGTCGCCACCCTAATGTCCGAATCCCCCATCCGCTTAGGCCAGCACTCCCATCTCTGCCAGTTCCAAGGCTTCTTGATACAAATGTAAGCTTTACACCGCCTTCCCAGCTCTTCTAAGAAACAATTGTGCCCACATACAATCCCTGCAGGTTCGTCCCCGCCGATGCCCTCTGGAATCTCGCCATGGCCATAAACGTCTACCTCACGCTTTTCAAAAACTACAATGCCCACGCCCTAAAAGCTCAAGAATGGAAATACTTCCTCCTCTGCTACGGCTGTACCTTCCTCATCGCCTTCGCCCTCATCTTCGTCAAAGATTCCTCCAGAGGAAAAGCCTATGGCTCAGCTGTGGTACGTCCTCCCCGCTTACCCTTGACCAAGAATAACACAAAGGTCCTACCTTTACATAACGAGAACTTGGGGAAGAAATAAGGGCTAATTCTTATCGCCAACAGCTCTGGTGCTGGATCTCAGATGACTGGGACTTCCTCCGCCTCGCCCTCTGCTACGGCCCCGCATGGATATGCATCCTCGTCGCCCTCTCCATCTACACCATGGCCGGCCGCTTCATCTTCCGCAAGCGGCACGACCTCCGCTCTTTTAACGTCCCCGTCGAAGAGCTCCCCCTCTCCTACCCCACTGCATTCGACCCCCCTGCTCCAACTGCTATAAAAGTGACGCGCGAATTCGCGAGCTTGCCTTCTGAAAATGTTCCCGGCTTGTCGGATGCTTATCTCGCCCCTCCTAGCAAAGACAGTAAGGTGGGGAATGGGAGGTTCAGCGAACTGAGTACGAGTAGCATCAGCAAATCTTACAGCGTTGCTGTTACGACTGAATCCCCTTCTTCGCGCCCAGGCCTCCCACATATAAAATCCTCTTCTTCATCGAACGGAGCAGGTCGGCACAATCGCCACGCCAACCGCGCAGCCATGGAAGCGAACCGCGCCGCCTACTCCTACACCTTCATCGCGTCCCTCTTCTTCGTCTCCTTGCTCGTCACCTGGGTTCCCAGTTCCATCAACCGCGTGTATTCGCTGATCCACCCGGAAGCCGTGAGCGTACAGTACGCATATGCGGCGGGCGTGGTGCTGAGTCTGATGGGGTTTTGGAATAGTGTTATTTATATTGCTACGAGTTGGAGGGCTTGTAAGAATTTATTTGCTGGGATTTTTTTGGGTGGTGGTGGTGGATGGAGGAAAGGGAATGGAGATGGAGGGGGGAGAAAGGGGTTGGTTTTGAAGGGGAGGGGTGGGAGTGGGAGTGGGAAGAGTGGGAGGGGGAGTTGGGGCGAGGGGAGTGCGCATGGGGAGGAGGAGAGCGTTGAGGGGTTGGCTGTGGGGGAGGGGAGGATGGTTTGAGCCCCATTTTCCCCCTCTGACTACGGGTAGGGTGTTTGGGTACGGGACTTGCATTTGGGAAGGTGCCTTTTTGGATGGACTCGTCTGCGACGACTTCTGTGAATATAGCCGGTATATTATCCTCCCATATCATATCGAAAGATATACATGTGCATAAGAATGGAGTCTCGCTGTAGGGAGATAGGGTTTGAAGAGAGTCACGCAGTGTACATACGCCGATCTCAGGGAGACTGATCGTTGCACCTGACTCCTGCTAAGAGTCCTTCCCATATCCAGCTCGCTATACTTCCTTAAACCCATCCATCCATTCCTCATACATTTTACCCACCACACCTAATCATCTGTCCCTTACCTTACCTCCCCCCCAGCCCCGCACACAACCCTCTCCTCCCCCCTGAAAGTAAGCCCCTCGAAGCAAGCAAGTCTAAACCTACTATATTAAGACCTTCGTAGAAGGTTCCGAGCTACAAGGACCCAAGCGGCTAACTGCGATTGGTCAGGAAGGACAAGGTTACGAGAAAATCGGCTATTGCCGTACTTACGAGATGTAACCGTGTGGCGGAATTTGAATAGCCGCTGCGTTTCTCGTTTAACATACATACATAAATGTGGTGGCACAGCGTGCGGTTCGTATTATAGAGGAAAGGGAGCTGAGGATGGAAATGCATGGTGCGGGAAGGGATGTCGTGGATGTGGTATCAAGATCTATGGATAAGCTGTGATGAGGAGAATCAGAGAACTAAGGTAGCTTGTGGGAGGTTTTCTTGCATAGACTCTGGAAGGATGGAAAAATCAATAGATTGTCGAGATTTGCACCTGCGAGTATTCTAATTATCCGCCATTAGTGCTCATCACGAGCTGACCAAGGCCATACCGAATGACTATTTTAATCCGCTTGTAGCTATCGTCGTCCGTGAGCTTGTGAACTAGACGTATGTTCATGCGCTTCCAGCTTATTGAATGAATGGATTTCCGTAAATCCAGAGTTTTTAGTAGCTATGCACTAGGTACTCCTGGAAGCTGGGCCAAAACCACCGACCTCTCTGTTCGGACATGCGGGTGATGGCGATAGAGCCCCCAGATCTGCGCCATATTGCTCTAGCGTCGTTATTGGAGCAGGCGGTGGATGGATCTTTCAGGCAAAGGCAGATGTATTTCCCATCTTAAGCCGGAATGTGGCAAATCCATGCTGAAATGTCTCGTAAATTGGCATCTCATATGCTTTTATATTATACTAAATGTTATAATTATATGGTAGTTAGTCGTACATCTATATTCTTTATCCCCCATGATTATTGGGTGGTTTTCAACTCAATTATCATGAAACGTGCCTGATCCCTCTGCTAATGCCCATCCATGTAAATGCAGCGGATCCCCCAAGCTCCTGTGCTGTAGTGCCGTATGCAGAATCGAATCATTTCTTCGTACCAGTCGTAATCAACATTTCCGCAGATTCAGGTCTTCGCATCCTATCAATACCGAGGTGCTCCAAACCGTCGTGCCCAGTAAATACTCCAAACGCATATCTTGGGCTTGCTGTTTCCCCCCTTGGCGTTCCTATAAGCTTTGTTTGTAGATCGATCTTAGTCCTAGGCTCTCGGAAAGCTGCATCGCTCAGCAGCGGGCTTTGATAAACAAAGCTGAGAAGCTGGCCCACGGTGCTGATGTCGTGGGGCATCGCTCGCTGTCGTCCAGGCCATATGATCAAGAACGAGAGTGCATAGATGATCAAAAAGACAACCAGTGCGTAGTACCCAGGCATATCGGCTGCCATGCGAACGCTCTGCAATTCGACAACGTATTGGGCCGTGAATACGCCTCCAGCTAGATTAGGTAGGCTAATTGAGAGAAGGCTGATGAAGGATATCCAAGCAACCTTATAGTGGCGATCTAGAGCAGCTGTGAGTGTGATACCGATAGGGAATCGGGAGGTGTAATCGAGCAGGAGGGATGTCTCTGCTGGGCATCCACGAGGATCGGCAAGATTGGCGAAAGGTTGGAGAGCGCGGAAATACATATCGATAGGTTGCCAAACGAGGAAGCAAACAGTGCCGATAAATGTTGGCACAAAGCTGTACAGAAAATCGGCAGGCGAGAAGCCATCAGGTGTCGTAGGCGCGGGAAGCATCGGGTTGAAGCCTGTCTTCACGGCGTTGTCGACAAAGCTGACCACGACAAAAGCGATCATCAGGATTATGGCGATGATAATCCAGGCCACTATGAAGCCATCCTTGAGGAACCATGGTAGCCACCTGTATCTGACCTCCGGGTCATGAATTTCCTTTTGTAATGTATTGAACGTGGAGGACTTCATAGGCCGCTGGCTTTCCAGATCATATGTCGATAGATCGGTAACCGGTATTATCTTGCCACGTTCTAAAGAATATCTCCTCACAGGAACGTTCTCCTCTCCAATCCCATATAAAACTTCGTTCGTATGCCTTGAAGTCATCCAGTAGCCGAGTCTGAGATGCCTCGGTGGGAATTGCCTTATCGGCGAGTCCGCGATCTCAGAGCGCTCGAAGTCCGAAAGAAAATTGCCCCGATGGAAGAGTGTCAGAATATCGGCGAGGGAGATAGGGTCCCATTTAAGTCCAGTTTTGCGAGATGCAAATCTGGCCAATAAAGATAATAATCCGATGGCCAGAAGTAGATACAAAGCAAACAATGTCCATGCAATTGGTTGCACTGCCGTCCACCTCCAAATGCCTTCTGGAAGGTAGTACCGTGTTTGGAAAAGACAGCTCTGCAGAGGAATAGTAAAGAGCGCGAGCCAGGACGCTAAAGAAAAAATGCCCAGCAAGGGCTCTTGGTGTTTAAAGAAGGTCAAACTGGGCAACAGAAAGTTGGCCGGAAACAGAGGACAGTCGTGTAGTACCCCAGAATTATCTGTAATCCTTTCATGTGATAAAATGATGAATGGAAAAACCCGGTATATTGCACATTGAACGATCAGGATCCAGAGAATGATGAAGCTCGCAAGGAGGGTTGGCAGATATTCGAAGACGAAGTAGCGGCCGGTTCCAACACCGTCGTAGTTCCACAGACCGCTATGGGTCGTGGGCCATATAGCGCAGAAGAGAAGACCGGCAAGCATGAGAAGGCAACATAGTGTTAAGGCTCCAAGAGGTAGGATCCGAAGGACACCAGGTACGAAGTTCAGCTTAGGGTGTCTGAAGGTCCCAGTGGTAGGCTCTGTGGGTAGCAGGATGCTTTCGGCAGCTGTGGATATCGTTAGATGCTGAACAATTGCTATGACAGGAGCTAGACTTACGAGGTGAGTCCTGATCTCGCCTATCATCATGCTGATACTGCTTTCGCAGTTCTGCATTGTAGTAGCCCAGACCCTCGTCTGGGACTATCCGGTCCACTGGATATGATGCTTCGCTACCAATAGCAGGATCGCGAGGGCCCACCACTTCTTCATCTCTTGTCAATTGATCGATTGCGAATTGTATATAAGGTGTGTCGTCCACGCCCGGTGTCGGTGGGCTTACTCCGTCCACTGGTCGTCGCACAATTGTACCTTCTGATGCCGATGAGGAGGAGGATATCGGCTTCCGCTTAATCTTATGCTCTCCGCGCTTTGCCCCTTTCGCGAGCTCCTCGTCGCCAGGATCTTTATGCTTGACCGGCTTGATGATCGGTATGGTTGCCTCGGATTGTTTGGCTTCAGATTGTAGGGCATCGTGACTTGCATCCGCCGACAACATGTGCATTGGGGGAGTTTGATATCGGCGAGCGGTGTTACGATCTTCATTACTTGATTCCTCAGATGCGAGCGAGTAGTAATCATCGGATGCTGTGACGGACTGCTTGGAATCGGAATGGACGAGTTGAGGTCTGCTTGTGTTGACATATCTGAGATTGGATTCACCCAAATTCATGTCGGTCGTAATGTTGATGTGGAATGTAGACGACGCTTTCAAACTGCATAGTAATAGAGCGTAGGAAGTTGTAGAGGTACATGATTGCTGATGTGGCTACCAGGTGTGAGGCTGGCGATTGGTGAAGAGGCGGGAAACTTGATAGCAGGGCTGGGCAAAATTCACAGGGCTGAACTACTGGGTTGCCCCGTTGACCGTTGACCTTAGCCCGCCGCTAGCTCGGCTAATGTAGACTTTTGTTCCGGTACTTAGGGGTCGATGCCATAGCGGCCCAGCAATGACAACCTGCATATTCATGCTTCCAAAGTGCCTCATGCTGCAGCATTTTGACACCATGATGTTCTCGGTGCGTGAAGTAGGAGTGCAAAAGACCGCGTATTGCCTCTGCGAGGACCAAAAGTCTCGCCTTCCATCTAAAGGGAGACGGATTGGATGCCAGCCACCCTGCTGTTTATCAAGAGCACCAGAGAAACGGTGCTTATTCACAGCCCACATATATCCGTGGAAGCCCAAGTCTTATGCTGTTGTGAGTCGAGGTAGAGTACAGACTGCTGTTGCCGCACTCCAAATTCGTGTAATGCTTACTGCTTAAGAGAGATTATGTCCTCCGCACGATTGATGGTGGAGGGCCCTGTGTAGACACGAGCTCAACCTTCATCCGTTTTTTGAAAGGTGATCCTGAATCCTCTTGGATACCGTAACAGATCATATGATATGATCTTACTTCCTTCTCCTGCGCACAGTCACTGACGGAGGTACCTTGTCAGACACGGTGTCAGTCTTCCTCCGTTCAGAGAGGAGAGTCCTCTTGGAAACAATAACGAGTCATTAATATAATCTTACTTCCTTTCGCGAGACGAATCGCAATACAGGAGTATTGCCCTAAATATGAATTCAGGGTTGTCATCGGGACCTTGCAGCTGACACGAGTTCATCAATTCGCAGCCGTCACTTCTATTGATTCGTTCCTCGGGTACTTTCGAGTGATGCTACACAATCCGCATATGCCGGCTTCGGTGAATATAACTAAATTCGGATTGGCTGCCCCATATGACCATCAGCTGGCCACAGGACTTGCCTCCTTCACCCAAAGCGCCCCATTATACGGTGTACACTCCGATGACTCTACAACACGAACAGGATGACCTCGAGGGCTGTGTTCGTCGTTTCCAAGGCCCTATCTGAGCACACAAGGCAGCCTTCTTTTGTATAAAGAGGCATCAGAAGCCTCCAGTCTTTTTTTTTATTGCACATACCGTCGACATGGCGCATTTTCTTCGTCGAACTTGCTTGGTCTTCCCTTTCTTCGCTTTGTCATTAGCATTTCCAACATCTCGTTCGACGCTTCCTCTTTGCAGTGACATATCTCAGCCTTGCTCCTGCCCAGCCGGTGCAACATTCGTGAATACTACCACGTACGCGACTATTGGCGCAACAGCAAGTGATATTGGCTATGTAACGAATAATTGTATGGTTCATCAGGACCAGTATAGCACGCCATGCTGACTGGGAGACAACCAGTCTTTAATACCACTTGGTTCGACCTTGACCTTCTGAGCACTACTGGTGTATATAACGAGTATGGAGCTACTCGCACTTTCAGTATCGGCGATAATGTCACCCTTACCGAAAAGGTACGTTATACTTTCCCCAATAATCTCCCATGGATCGCTATCTCTAATGGCATTAGCTCATCGAGGAAGTGGTGTATCCAGACGGGTCATTCATTCAACGCTACAGACAGAATCCAGGTCAGTTACATGTCCCAGCCCAGATATACAACAAACCTCATCGGCATCATTCTGACGCTTCTTACATCTTCAGTACCCGCTGAAATTCAGAAACCGGAGGCCGAGGGCGGTGGTACTTTCTATGGGTACTGGGAGACTCTTGCAGTTACGCAGACATCAGTCGCAGACGAATCGAATGTAACCTACGGAGCCTATCGGTGTAATATTGGGGACCCTTTTGGTAAGTTTGCCAATGCTTGTACTTCATCCATGCTGATGTTGGTCCGTTTAGACACAGCGACATTCCACGTAGACTCCATCAATGACGCTATCTCCGTACTTACCAATGAGGGACTACTCACAGGTACTAATGTTGCCCCATATACAATTTCCTCTTGAGCCATAGGACGCCTATTTGTAATGAGATACTGGAGGAAGGATTTAAGGCGGGTGCCATCAATCATTTTCGAGGGCGGTTAGACCATGTTATATTATTCTAAATAGGTAGATTGGGAGTTACTAGAATAATTCTTAATATAGTTGTGAGATTCAGCAACGCGTCGTTTATCCTTACTTACAATAGTATGCACGCTTATTTGAGCGCTAAGTTTAGACATCCTCAAGTCGGGCTTCCGAAGAAATTTCAAAAACTGTCTGCCACATTTCTAGGTACAGACGCACTACGATACCCTTTCATACATTCATCGCTATACTAATCACACTCGCTATGATTAGGTGAGGTGTTTATGCACAATCGGGCGACGACGCCCACCCATATTTTCCACTCAGATGGGCAGCAAAAGCATTGGACCTATGCAGATACAATGTCTTTCCTACGGGTAGATTCTACGTTTCTATCCGATCAGAGTATGTGCCCCTGCATTGTGCACTATGCAATGACTAGGAGGGGCCCCTGCATGCCGGCAAATGTACCCATAAAACAACAACACTGCATGCTATCTTACTTCCCTGGGTTGACATTTTTCACAGCTTTGTTAGCTTGTCTCTCCTTTCGAGCGGATGTCAGGCCATTTCGCTTTCTCCAATATAGGATATACTTGAGATATCTAGCCAAAAATCGACTTCGTACGTACTTACCACCAGTACTTGGTGAAGCTCCCCAATACGATAATAGAGTATTTTCTAATCTTGGCGAGATTGTCATCCCCGAGAGCATGCAGCCAATCCGAAAATACGGACGTACAAATGACCAATCAGTCGTGCTCCTGTCTGCATTAACCCGCCTTTGCTAGGTGGATCTACCTAATGCACGTTGTCGATCTGGTCGTGAGGCTTAAATGCACCTGCTCTATTGCCATGTTTTCACTCAACGGAATCTTCACTCCAAGAAAAAGCCAAGTGAAGCCGTGACAAACTAGGGAGAAGTCTCTAAAGCCGTTTAATAGCGGCCTGCTTGCTGTACTCAGGATGGGTCCTTGGGAGTGTTGTGAATTGGAAAGCCTTCGGGCCGGCCGTCAATATTGTGTTACACCGCTTCCCATGAAACGTAATGAGGGGCAACGGATTTGTTTATATGGACGCTGATTCTTCCTGCATTGTTTTTTCCAATCCAGGAGCATTCGCAAGTCTGTAGAATATTCAACTCATCATGAAGGCTTCCATCAGCGTACTCCTTAGCATCTGTTTTGGGAAAATAGCTGTGGGTAACATACCCGTCAATTATAAAGTCACACTCTCATGCGATCACTCCTCTCCCTACTTTACAGGATGTCTGCGAGGTATGGAATGCGCTGACGACGGAAGGTAGGGGATCAGCTCATGTCTATGCCATTCATCCCATGCGGTCCTAACATCAGGCAGCTGTGTCAAACCTGCGATCCAAACAAATCCGCAAAGCTATGAAGTCGATGCTCTTTACGATCCTGTGCCTCGATCCCTTGATAATCTCATATCTCGGGCGTACTCTCCGGATGGGAAGTGTGGACCAGACAACGACGGTCTAACTTGCGATCCCAATAGCACAGTCTATAACGGGACATGCTGTTCCCAGCATGGCTGGTGTGGTGACACAGTTGATTACTGTGGTGCCGGCTGCATATCTGGGTGTCCATCTGCTGCCGCTACAACCTCCTCATCCGCTTCATCAACTAAGCCCACAGCAACGGCCTCAGCGACACAGGAGCCAGTCTTGGGGGTGCCGTCGACCGCGCCTGCTACGGGCCCCGTCACCAGCGATGGCACGTGTGGTGCGGGAAATGGAAATACTGTGTGCGGGGACTGGCCCAAAGGTGCTTGTTGTTCCTTATATGGGGTAGGCAAATGTTCTAGCTCCAAGTAACTTCGATTGACAGAACCCAGTTTTGTGGTAACGATACCGCGCATTGCGGCAGTGGCTGTCAAAGTGGACCGTGTTTGAGCGCCCCAGAAATTCCAGCTCCAGGTCCCTCGCCTGCTCCAGCCGCTGCAAGACCTGGATCCTTCAAGGTTGTTGGTCAATCTGGTGTGCCGGCAATGCATGCCGGTCTGATGCCCAATGGACGAGTGATCTTTTTAGACAAGGTCGAAAACTACACACAAATCAAGTTGTCTGACGGACAATACGCTTATTCTGCAGAATATGACCCAGCGACGAATACAATCGTTGGCCTTCAATACAAGGCATGTACTCTGTCACCATGACTAGGACGCTGCTGACCGGTTTCCAGACCAACGCTTTCTGTTCCGGAGGTGCCTTCCTGGCTGACGGCCGGTGGGTGTCACTTGGTGGAAATGCACCCCTTGCAGACATTGATCCTACAGTCGGAGACGGTTTCACCGCTATCCGCTATCTTAGTCGTTCTTCTACCGACGCTTCATTGGACGGAAGTAATTGGAGTGAGCCAGGTAACAAATTGTCGACCGCACGATGGTATGCCACCGCCCAAACCATGCCTGATGGCACGATCTTTGTTGCTTCTGGAAGTCTCAACGGACTTGATCCCACAGTTCCAGCAAACAACAACCCAACTTACGAGATACTCAACGTAAATGGTGTTTCAAGTGGTGTCAGCATCCCTCTAGCAATCTTAGAGACCAACCAGCCGTACTATATGTACCCATTCGTCCACCTACTCAATGACGGGAACCTTTTCATCTTCGTTTCAAAGTCGGCGGAAACTTTCAATGTGGCAGGCAACCATACTGTTACAAAGTTGCCAGATCTGCCAGGTGACTTTCGTACCTACCCTAACACGGGCGGCAGTGTGCTCCTACCCCTATCAAGCGCTAACGACTGGGCCCCTGAGATCGTGATATGCGGCGGAGGAGCTTATCAAGATATCACGAGTCCGACGGAGCCGAGCTGTGGTAGCATTCAGCCTCTGGCTGACGATCCGACATGGGCAATGGAATCAATGCCCGAAGGTCGTGGCATGGTAGAGGCCACTCTTCTCCCTGATGGCACCGTCATCTGGCTCAATGGCTGCAATCAAGGTGCTCAAGGCTTTGGATTAGCTACTGCTCCCACTCTCGAGGCTTTGATCTATGATCCAACCAGACCTCCAGGACAACGGTTCTCGACTGGCAGTAGTTCGACGATCGCAAGACTATACCATTCTTGTGCTCTTCTATTACTGGATGGTACCCTTATGATCTGCGGGTCAAATCCCGTACAGCAGCCAGTGCTTACTCCTGTCCCGAACCAAACTCCCTCTGAAGACTACGTTACCGAGTTCAGAGTGGAAGTCTATACTCCGCCGTATCTTCAAGGCAACCCTGAGCGTCCAGAGGATGTAGTGCTCTCTTCGCTTTCCCTTCCTGCAAATGGAAGTAGATTTACAGTAACATTCACTGCTCCTCCTGGCAACACAGTCTGCGCTGTGGTATTGTATCATGGGGGATTTGTTACCCATAGTCTACACATGAACCACCGTATGCTGTTCCTTGATAATACAGGCTATGTGGCTGGCGCAACCTCGCAAAAATTAACAGTTACCATGCCGCCAAACAATAACGTCGCGCAGCCTGGACCATATGTGATTTACGTGACTTGTGGTGGTGTGCCGGCGATTGGCCAATTTGTTATGGTTTCATGAAAAGACTTGCTCAATGAAGATGAGGACTTCCCCGAGGCTCGGGGTTTATGTGGATTTTGCTTTCAACTACGGCGACCTGTATAATGCTGGCATTCTAGTGGCGCTTTAATATCTGCATGCATTGCGGGGGCCGACTTTGAAAACCTGGTTGCAATGGAAGTGGAGCCCGATGATTTGAAGATCGGCGTTTTTCCACATGGAGATGTACTGCATCATGCACGTAGATAGATAATTTACCGATTTCGAAGTTGCCGTACCCAAGTATATGGTAATGTTCTGAATATGGTGGTTGCAACGTAGTCGGATTCTCTCCCAGCCTGGACCGGTCTGAAGTTGCTATTACCTTGGGGGCGGGAGTAGCTATGATCTCACCACACTTGTGAATACCGAAACTATGAGCGGAATGGGAACCCAATCGGGAGTTAAGAGGAGCGTCTTCACCTCCAGCCTTCCCACTCTGTCCTATTACTACCCTGTTGATCATGGCAGCCTCGCTAGCCTCATCACCGCGATCAACATTCGCCTCGTTGTTCTCGCTTCACGGACAGACAGCGCTCGTCACAGGTGGCACGCGTGGGATCGGGCGTGCAATGACACTGGCCCTCGCCGAAGCGGGAGCAAACATTATCCTTGTTCAGGTGAATAATCGTCTTGGTAACGATCCTTTGGGATTCAGGTTCTAAGCGAGGGTACAGCGAGACAGGGCCGACATCTCCACTAAGGCTGCTGTCGAGAACCTTGGTCGAGATGCCTGGATCTACGAAGCAGACCTCTCAGTATCGGCATCAGTTGCGGCTCTTGTTCCTAGTTTGCTTGAAGATGGTCACAGGATAGATATCCTACTCAATAGTGCTGGCATTCAGAAGAGGCACCCAGGTCACCAGTTCCCCACCAACGACTGGAATGAGGTTGATATGTCCGCTATCTAGCACTTGCACCGGAGCATACTTACTCTCTTAGATTCTACAAGTCAATCTAACTACAGTCTTTACACTCTGTCGGGATGTTGGTGCTCACATGCTTCAGCACAGACCGGGTCCTGGTGGTAGAAGAGGAGCCATTATCAATGTGGCATCGCTACTTTCTTTCCAAGGAGGTATTACAGTACCCGCATATGCTGCATCAAAAGGAGGAGTGGCACAGCTGACGAAAGCTCTGTCGAATGAATGGGCAGGCCAAGGAATATGCGTGAACGCGATTGCGCCGGGGTATATTGATACCGAGATGAACTTCGCATTGATACATGATGAAGATCGGGCGAAGAGTATTTTAGGCAGGATCCCTGCGGGGAGGTGGGGCCTGCCTGAAGATTTCAAAGGTCCGGTTGTGTTCCTGGCCTCCGAGGCATCGCGATATGTCACGGGGGAGATATTGATGGTTGATGGGGGATGGATGGGACGATAGGCTGAGACAGGAAGGCCTAGAGCAGCTCTAGAGGGCTAGAAAGGAGACACCAGACAGTTAAGTGTATATCTAGGGGCTGTCAGAAGTCGCACTATCATTGCTTGTGACGCATTTGGCCCGTTCTCACCATGCTGCTTTGGGTTGATGATTCCTAGAGCCATCTCGAAGACCAGAGGGTAAGGGAATAAGGGAATAGAGGGGGCAGGGAAGGTTTGGTTATGGGACATTAGGACTCGATTGTCCCCCATTTCACCCATTTTAATGGGTCGGGGAAGCCGGAAAGAAAACGATGATGACCCAGCTTTGGGGGTTGACCAGGGTTGGCACAGGTCGGCGACGTAAATGTGACAGGGCAATGGGCGCGATAGTCTGCAAATGGTCAGGGTTGCGCCTCACTAATTGGTGGTTAAGTAGTTATCAAAGATTTTCGGCACCCACGATCTTGACCTAATCTCCCAATCAGGGTGCGCCTCCGAGCACACCTACCCACTCTCTACACACCAACCAGATCATCATTCAATTTCAGAACGGCTCCTCCACCGGAGCATCGACTGCACCCCACGCCCCTCTTCTAGCCCTCTTTCCAATGTGTTCTAGCAGTATGCAGGCTTCCAGCCGTTGGAGTCATGCATTCGACTGCCGCCTGCGCCGAAAAAGCCCAAACTGCAGTGCCCTGCGCACTCAACTTACCCAAGCATTCTCGATCCCAGCCCTGCGATTTGGGTCCTCATGTAGGCCGACAATCGCTCGACTTAGTCTCGGACGATCCTAAGTCTATGCAGCAGCAATGGATAATGAGAAGGAGATACACAAGCGCTTCACCACCAAGGACTTCTCGCAACAAAAACACACCAACTCCTTTATACTTTCCATTGATGCACCAATCCCTTTCCCGCTGCCGCTGCATTCAATATGTCGCCAGACGAGGGAGTGAAGCCAATTGTTCTACTACTTGGAGAGGTCATCTTGGCCCATACTGAATGGAATGCCTTGAGTGAGATAGCAGAACTGCGCGTACGATCGTCTTTTGTCCCGAAAAGCCTACTGTGCTGATCTTACTTAAAACGAGCAGCAAGTCAACCATGGTACCAGAGAGCAATTCCTGAACGATTGCAGAGCTGGCGTCTATGATGGAGTTTTGGTAATCTCGAGAACCTACGACTCAACTCAGGTAAGTCGCTACAATATACATTACCCCTCACATGTGCTGCAGGGTCAAGAAGCTCAAGAATTTCTTTTTCCTGACAGATTACGGGACGCTTCGACAAAGAATTGGTCGACGTCCTCCCCTCCAGTCTCAAATTCGTCTCTCACAACGGCGCAGGCTATGACTCCATAGATGCTCATGCCTGTGCTGCACGTGGCATCTCCGTCTCCAATACTCCCGGAGCTGTCGACGCCTGCAGCGCTGATACGGCCATATTTCTTATTCTCGGTGCCCTCCGTCGCATACACATACCATACACCGCTCTTCGCGCCGGGAAATGGCGAGGCAATATGGGCCTGACGCACGAACCCGAAGGCAAAATGCTAGGAATACTGGGAATGGGTGGTATTGGTACGGCTGTGGCCCGGCGCGCATTACCGTTCGGCCTCCAAGTTCAATATCATAATCGCTCGTGTATACCTGAGCAGCAAAACGTTACCGGCGCAAAATATGTTAGCTTCGAAGAATTGTTGCAGACAAGCGATATCATATCAGTGCACCTGCCGCTCAATGTCAGCACCAGAGGACTGGTGTCCTATAAAGAATTCGCCATGATGAAGACAGGCGTGGTTCTCGTTAATACAGCCCGGGGACCTATCGTCAATGAAGATGCTCTTGTGCAAGCTTTGGAAGAGGGAAAAGTTTGGGGCGCCGGATTGGATGTTCACGAGCGCGAACCGGACATCCACCCGGGACTGATCAACAACGAGAACTGTGTTCTCTTGCCTCATGTAGGGACGGCAACAGTGGAGACGCAAAGGAAGATGGAGGTGTTGGTGGTGGAGAATGTGAGGAGTGCGCTTGAGAGGGGATGCTTGCTTACGCCTGTTGCAGAGACGAGGAAATTGATGGCTAATGGGTTTACGCAAGTACAAGAAAGTCACGAATGAAACAATTGCTAGGTGCCTAGGAGTATAGACGGATAGGGATAGAGTGTTTTTACTATTGGTGAAAGACTATGGGATAGAGGTAGAGGTAGAGGTAGAAGAGATAGAAGGAGGGGGAGTCCAGGTAGACCAAAAGTGTGTATGTATGTACGCATACGGTCGATAACCCTTAGATGCAACGTTTCGCTCGCCTCGAAAGCTTCCTGTCGTTCCTGGGTGCCTTTTTTCTCGTGGGCGCTCAAGCTGCGATCAATATGTCTGCTCATCTACAGCTAACAACAAGGGAGGCCGATTCCCTCAGACGTACCGAGCCGCATTTGTTCTACGAGAGACTAGTTACCGAAGACGGAGAGTAGGATCCTCATACTCAATGTTATGATATCCTCCAGCGGGTCCCACAGCTCTCATTCATGGCGACTCTGGATGGAGTGGCTGAAGAAAGGACGCTTCTAGAACACACTCTACATCATCGCACGCACCTAGTTAAGGCACCTGAGATGTGGCTTTGCGGCAACAAGCCTTGCAATATATCACGGACCACATCCACTCCCGTCTCCATCTCCAGGCCCAGATCGGAAGCGAACTGCATTAAGAGGTTTCCAGGTACCTTACATTTCTCCACCAGGTAGCAGAAGCCATTGCGTCTTCACATCATACCACATACCACGATCACACCACTATCATACCACTATCAGTGGCAAAGACGCGTACCTCCGTATCAGAATGTAGGTAGCCTTATCAAGGTTCAAGATTCCAGCATTCGGGACGTTCGGACTTCCGAATCCAGATGTGTATAGTAGTTCGCAGAGCCCCCCAGATCGGAAACCAGTCGCGTTGATGACATTTTGTGACGGGGACGGGCACCGAAGGGGATTACCTTTGCGCTATGGCCCTCCCTTCCTTCTTCCCTTCTTCCCTTCTTCCCCGTCCAAGCTTGAACGCCAGATGATCTCACGGGACAAGGCTTCTGTATCCCGCCTCCTCCCCTTCCTTTTCGCCTCCCTAACACCATCTGTAACCTGGAGAGAGAGCATCAATATGGAAAATGGGGGCCAAAAGCAAAGCCTCTCTTTTCCTCTCTACAACCACAGAACCCGGCCATCATCAAATTTTCCTATTCCGGCACCTGCACCACCATTCCTCACGACTGATCTTCCTCAAACAAATCTCCACCAACCTCGAAATACCAACATCCATACCATCATCCACTACGGGACCCCCATTCTCGGGGCCCGAGCACATCCGTTTTATCCTCGCCCAACAAAAAATTAGACCCCACCCACTCTGCTCTCATCTTACCCCATTCTCGCCCCTGATATTATAACCCCGATGGACCCCGAAGAAACACCTCTCCGACTCCTCAGCATACTTCCCAACATCCAGTCCTCCCAGCCTAAAGCCACCGTGAACGACGGAAGTATTCAGCAGCGATACAACTACGGCGTTCTTGAATACCGTGGTGCTAGAGCAGAATGAAAGTCAGGCGAGGCACGTAGGAGGCTATAACGATTCGTGATAAGATGGGAGGAATCGTGCCATCATCGGTGTTAAGGGTTAATGGGGAAGGATTGAGGGATAAGATGGTGCAAAGCAGAATGGCTGATGTCTGAGGTTTGATGTTTAAGGATGCAGGTGTCTCTCTTAGTATCATAATGGCGCTCTGCTCTGGGACCAAAAGAGTATTGTGAGTGATGGTATTGAGGATAGGGAAGCGGTTTTTACGGACTGGTCTGAAGCGTTGAGATCGTGTCTGGCTGTTTGGGGCTGGGGGAGGGGGTTCTGGATAAGGGAATGATGGTGATGGTATGGGATTTGGAGGGGAGGGGATATTGGGTTGAGTGGGTGTTTCTGGAGGGGTTGGTGTTCGCTCATTGGAGAGGCCCGTGGACTTTGGAAGAGGGACGGTAAAGATGTTATGGAAGTGAGTAGGGACATTGGGCTGAGTGGATGGGAAAATAAAGTTTGTATTCTTTGAGTCGAAAGGAGATTTGATGCTGTAGACTGCATATCGGTGTTAGAGAAGTATGTATTAAATCGATATAACAGAACGGAGCGAATGCTCATGTTTAGATATATACTGAGGCTCGTGGTGAGCATGCTCTTCCATTTTCTTCATAGATTGGAACATCATTCAATCAAGACATATGCTTGCGACGCGAGACCTGAATAGAGCACAAATATCTTGTTAATTACTTTTGATAAGATTATTATATAAGATATAGCACAGCAACAGCAAATATAAACATGGGTATCAGCGCAACCAGTAAGTTAAACAATTCCAAAAAAAGCCTCAAGATCCCATCCAGCAATATTAACAAGGTCTAGTTCCTTCGAGATTTTTTGGCCGGATTCCTAAGAAGAAGAAAAACGGCATTGTTAGTCAGTCCATCCATTCATATCGCAATAGAGGAGATGAATTCGGGGGTGGATGGGTAAGGAGGGTATGTTGTCTTACATTAACCAACTGTCCCCCATCTATCGTCATAGGCTGTTGAATTCGACGTTGATTGCGACGCAGATTGTGAGGGAGGTAGAGGTTATATGTGAGACGCCATTATCTCCGTTCTTGTAGACCCTGTGGGGAGGAATAATCTAGAAATTCCAAAAAGCCTCAAGGTCCCATCCAGCAATGTTAGTGAGGTCTAGTCCTTCGAGGTTTTGGCCGAATTCCTAGAAAAAGGAAAGGGATTGTTTGTCAGTTAACGTTTTTATTGAAGCGGGTTGTATAAGCTTAGGGATGGAGTGGGAAGGAAAGTGTTTGTTTGGCTTACATCAAGCAACCCCGGTCCGTCTATTGTCATAGGTTGTTGGGAGTTTGAGAGAGATTGCGACGTGGGTATGGAGTGTTGTGATGGAGGCAGAGGTTGCAGAACGCCGTTTCCGTTTTGTATACCGTTGGGGGCTTGGACTGGCTAGAGTGTGAATTGTCAGCTCGCGGTGGTAGGAAGTAGAAAGTTGAAAGGATATATACCATGTTAGGCAAGCTGGCCAATGTGGCTGCTGCCGAGTAATTGTCTTGTGCTGCTAGCACTCTTTGAATCATTGCAGTGACTCTGTCGGCAGATCTCATTTGCTCATTTCTTGATTGTTCTGGTGATGGTCTTTTGATCAGACCGATTATGGCGCAGACGCAGTAATATTCTTGTAAGCCGACGCCTAGACGCATGATCTTGTCTTCGAGCATCGTAAGGGCCTTTTCGAGGTATTGGAGCGGGTCGCCGCTTAATTGTACGATTGAGCTTCGTGATGGTAAGCCTCGACCTGTCATTCTGAAGTTTAGCGAGAAACACCGGTTG
This sequence comes from Cladonia squamosa, assembly GCA_947623385.2. NCBI lineage: Eukaryota > Fungi > Ascomycota > Lecanoromycetes > Lecanorales > Cladoniaceae > Cladonia > Cladonia squamosa. Next base: position 264,229 of record OX392382.1, read on the forward strand.
AGATTCGAGTTGGATAGTACCTGGCTTTGCACCGGACATGGAAACGTTGTAGCAGATACTTAGGGCAGCGTTGAGGGCGTCGTTTCTGAACAAGCAGAGAAAGCCATTTCTGTTGCTCAGGAGTTGTTCATGTAGGTCAATGATGGTCATGGCGCTTCTGAGATGGACGATTGCAGAATAGTCGTATCTAGAGCCCCAGGGTTCGTCTCGCGCATAAGGCGTATGCAAGAAAAGGAGAAGTTGTTGGAGCTGTAATTGCAAGAGGATGCGTGGAACTTGACTTTCCAGGTCATGCCAGTGTGGAATGTCGTCCAGGCACTGCATGATCTTTTTGTCGTATAGGAGGACGTCCTCGTAGGGCATGTGCGACTTCGGCCCGTTCACTAACGAAACAACTTCAAGCCGTAAAGCCCAACTCGAACGGGACAGATGCTGGCACGAAGATCTGGTGAACTGCGACAACGGACTAGGACTGGGGAGTTGCTCGGATGATGGGTCCATGTCCTCATCGTCAATGTTATTAGGTGCACCGCAATCCTCGACAAGGTCTCTGGTCATTGCCGGCATCCCCCTGTCAATTGCCGCTTGCAGTTCTAGCTCGGCAACCGTCGTCCAGATGCGCCTTCGCATCTCCTGGTCGAAGACGGAAACCCTTTTGAAGGATGGGGTCCCATGTCGAAGGTTAACAATATGCGCATCTCGGTGAAGTCCAGCGGACATTGCTAGTCTGGCGAGAGTACCTGCAGAAGTCCACGTCCGTTTACGTTTGACGGAATTCATCTGTTTCGCTATATAGGAAAGACAATTGAGTTGGAAAATAATGAGCGTGGTATGCTTTTGGCTTTGAGATCGTAGCCAGGCATCACAGTTTCGGATCCACATAATGGCTGTCTCGCGATCAACAGAGCTATCGCCTCGGAACATGGTTGGGCCTTTCTTTGCAATGCAATTGCCGGTAGCAAGAATCAGTAGAAGCAACGCCACAAAGGCCGGCCTTGCCTCGCGGTGTGCGTTCCAAAAGTCGGAATATTCTGCCCAGAAAGTTGGCAGGTGTAGGATTCGATAAGTAGTCTCAAAATTATTGATATAAATCTCTACAAGTTGGTCTGCGACCTTTCGAGAGGGAAGTAACGTGCCCAGGGTTTGATCATTGGGAGGAATCGTATCGTCTTGTCCAGCACCCTTAATCTTCGCGCCGTTCAGTTCAGTCTGGACGTGTGCTAATTCTGGGTGGTGCACAATCATATCCTTCATAAACACTCGGAGCTCAGGAAGCTACTGTTGTTAACGATGAGATGATTCAATACGTAGGGGATATCATACGTGGGATAGATAGCTCATGTGGTAACTAGCACCATAGAACTGAGTTTTGAAACCCTTGCCTCTAAAAATCATAGACTCTTTGTCTGCAGCCTCTCGCTGGTCTAGGGTTGGATTGAGCTCACTTTCGGTCAGCTCTGGACTTCTAGTAGACCTTGGCCAGTGAGATCGACCGCTTCCATTGGTTATTCTTTCGAGTCCGATGATCCGGGTCTCAAGTTGTCGGATACGCTCCTCCTGCGCGGAAAGCCTCGCAGTAGCACCGTCTGGTTGTCGTCTTGGGATCATCTCATCCCCATCATCACCTGCAAAACTGCGGGCAACCGATGGGAGCCGGGGTAGAGCTCTTGGTAAACCTCCTGATACAGAAAAGTCACGTGTACCTCGGTTCCTGTCCGCAGAAGACTGGTTCAGCGTGTCGACGGCCTCCGTATCATATGTGCAATTCTCAGGACGACCACCCCTCTGACATCGGCTACATGATGGATAGCTACGATCACATTTCAATTTCCTGCGGCGACAAGCAAGACATGAGAATGCTATCCGTCGTCTCTTGGAACCGGGCGTTTCGTCATGGGGAGACCGCTCTTCCCTGGCGGTACCATTACTCGACATTGATCGGACTGAAAATAATTAATTGGCCATCAGCGCCTGTGTCTAAACATTCGAATGAACTCCTATGTGTGCAGGCATACACTGGTGGACCGAGGCAGGGATGTAGTGCTGAATTATACGCGTAATAAACTTTAGAACAGATCTGATAGGCTAATTGTAATAGCGCCCTCGAATCTCATTGTCTTTTCGAAGCTAGCTATACATTTAGACAGATACATGTACATGGTTTCTTATGAGTCTTTTATACAACTTGGGTTTCCACGGTCCCAATGGGTCTCTCGACGATCTCCATGATCCCCCTGACAACGCTCTCTCTCGCCTCCTCACTGGCTATATGATCGCCGGCCAAATACCCCATCCACACGAGCCTACTGATCCTTTCGTCTCTCAAACCGCTGAGCGAAGTCATCTTCTCTCCTTCCATACTTCCAATTGCTGGATCCGCTCCAGGTGAAGAAGACGCCTCTTCTTCGACCCATGCTCTTAAGGCGCCATCAGCTCCCCTACCCAAAAGCAGAACCTTTCCTTTAGCCACGGAGCCTCGGCCCCCAAGCATACTCTTGAACTGGCCTACCGCCGCTTTGAAATCTTCCCCCTCAAATTCCCTGCCTTTGGCCCTCAGGTCTATACCTCTCAACCAGCCATCCCTCAGATGCGAGAAATTGGTGTTTCTCGTGGGCACGATTCTCACAGCACTCCTCACTCCTCCCTCTTTTAGCACCTCTTGCCACACTTTGGTACTTCCTTGACCGTCGAGCAATGTTTTCTGCAGCTGCTCTTTCTCTCCCTGAACCAGGGTGCTTGCACCACTGCCCACCGATGCTTTTATTAGCTCCTCTTGTAGTTTGCCCATGTCTGCTTTCGCAACGTATAGCCCCACGACGTAGACTTGAATCCTGAACAGAGATACTTTTCGTATTCCCAGCCCGAGCAGTTGATACTCGTCTTCGTCCTGGGCGGCACCCATGCCTGCAGGTAGTGCAGCAGATCTTCCTTCGTCTCGCCCACCAGACTTTGGCAGCCATATTGTGCGTGGGAAGTATGGTATCGTAGATGTGCCTGTAGCGACCTTTTCCACGTCATCGCCATTGTCTTTTCTTGTAATCTCTACCCTGACACCGCTCGTCAAGGGAGGCCTGCCTGTAGTGGGAGGGGCATCGAGTCGCTTAGGTTCGCGGGTGGTTACCACCCAGGTACCTGCCACTGCTGTGAGCCCACACAGTATTGCTACCTTGTAATTGGGCTTATTGCTCGGCGAAGAATTAGGTCGCGAGGTGGAGTACGCATGTGGTCGCTGGGAGTATTTGGGAGATATGAAAGGTGTTCGAGGAACATCATGAAGACATATATTGGCTTTAGGACGCCAATAGCGCAGTGATCTATAGGTGAAATGTGGAACTTTGGCAGCCATCTCGTCGGGTGCTGACGGGAAAATACCGTGCCCGGTAATGATGGACAGAAGCTTCCCAGCAACATTTCAATGTCGACATGCCAAGACTTGAGAGCGGAATCATATCCGAATCTCAGTTCTACTCCAAGGCTATATTGGTTCTTAGTCGTTGATTTACTGGATGATCGTGATAGCACACAGTGTCACTGGAATTAGATTGCTTCAAGTAGCACTTCAGGATCATAGAAGCTGGATTGATATCTGGTGAAAGTATCCTGCTCCACATAGAACACAGTTCTACAGATGTCTTTCCCATGGGCTTTGTTCTTACGGGTTGAAATCTTACCTTGCTCCTTAACATAGCCAAACACGAGGGCTATGGATTATTTCCAACTGTCTCGGCCTGTTCAGAGTAGGAGTGGCTCTTCTTCAAGACTGCCTATATGGCCCTTCGCTAGTCTTCGATGCATGACCCCTACATTTTCCTTGCCAAGTATATCCCACCGAAAAGCGAAAAGCACCGGCCAGGCTCCAGCTCATCAGTGACTAACGATAGATTTCCGGCCGATGCGCTCCATCTGCTAGGAGAGCCGGAATGTACGTCTGCAAGTAAAGTCTGCAACATCTATGTGGTGTCAGCACGGTGAGACTAGAAATAGGCTCATAATCGAACTATGTGATCATAGAATGGAATGTACATTGAAGGTCCCAGTAGTTGCAACGCCAATATATAACCTGAAATGGCATAGGGACAGTCATGCTCAAGTGAAAGACGAGTTACTGCACGAATTTTGTGTACAATTAACAACCTGTAACATATATTGTCTTTTGATTTACCGACCAGGCATACCAAGATATGCACGGAGTGCTAATGATGACCAAATACCAAACGCTTCTCAGACACACTTGTTCTATCGGGAGTTTTGAGAGATGATCTTCCCTTAACTCGTCAAAGACCAATCGTGTGACTTTGCTCGTACATTGGCAGTGTCACTGTATACGAGGCTGGATCCATCATTCTCGCAATTCCAGATTGTGGCTTATCCCTCGCTGGAGTGGGTATAATTTGAATACACCACGCTGATGTTGTTAGAAGATCTTACAGTTGGAAGGCTGTTAACTCGAAGCGCATGCTTGCGTTGCGTGAAGAGAGACCTCAGGAATGCAGTCCACCGTGCGGGCCCCCAGCAAGGCTGCGACATCTGACGGATGACCCTCGAATGGCACATATGAAAACACCATATACACTCTCTACTTGAGGTAGAAATCAAGAGTAACCAGAACCACTGAAATTTCCATGAATATAGGGCACTTACAATTGCTCGAGCATAGACCGTAGGCACTCGCAGATACACTTAGTGTAGAATAAGACGACTTAGAATTTCCGAAGCACATACTGGTTGCAAGTCACGGCTATCACACCCAAAATACCGATAGGTGACCAACCTGAGCCATAAGTAGACCTATTAAGTGGAAATTTCCGTAGACATGTTTCTTATCTTACACCAAAAGCCTTGCTATATAAGACCTAAACGCAGACATGAAGGGGCGAGCCGAGATCCATGTCGCCTAATCCACATATGAGCGCTTTACACAGCACCAGCATCTTTCAATAACTGCGGCAGCTCGCTCTTTCTCGCCTGCAAGTCTGAGTTGCCACCAATGTGTTTCTTAGCAATGAAGATGTTGGGGACGGAGCGCTGGTTGGTCATCTCTTCGAGCGCGTCTTGGATCGCGGCACCGTCGTCTAGGGGAAGACAGAGGTGTCAGCGGTTGGCTCAGTGGGCAATGATCCCTCGAGTGCTTGAACTTACCGACTTGATCCAGCTCAATGATATAGGCTTTGGCACCCATCTCGCTCAAGAGAGCTTTGGATGCCTTGCAATATGGGCAATATGACTTGCTGAAGACGGCTATATTACAGTATCACTCAGCATGTGTAATTGGGATATGTCGAAGGAGATCAAGCCTACCGACAGCGTTCTCATCGATGATGCTTTGGGCCTTCGTCTTGGCTGCGGACATGGCTGCTGGGTTGACGCTCGAAGCGAAGAATCTGCGTAGGAACGAAATGTTGGGCAACCGTATGGCAAGTTTGATTAGAGTGGTTTGGTTTGTCTCCTTAGCAAAGATCCAAGGCTGCTGAATAGGCTACGATTGTGTGGAGTTTCAAGAATCTGTAATCAGAAGAATAAATCCGGTAGATGACGCAATCGATGCCTGCTCCCGAGGTTCCGCATCTCATTTTCTTCTCGCATGTCAACCGTTAAAGCCAGAACAGTAACCTTACCACGAATGTGATTCCATAATCATCTACTTTTAGATAACTCTTGTTATCGCCCTGCCAAACGAATCGGTCGTTGGTCACATCGGATACTATCCTTGGACTCGTCAAGTTGATATTTCCAATGCACCGTACTCCTGGCGTTGCACTCCCTCTCCAGAGAGTCCCTCTCTACGAGCGCAGACATGATAATTGACAATCTGCTGTCATGGAGCCTTACCTAGATCGTACCTACCCAAAGACGCATGCAATACAGGACGCAGGGGACAGCGGCATGCATCTACGCTAATTCCTTCGGCCTCGATGACTCATGCAGAATAACTAATGGGGCCAGGAAAGGTCTCCTTTGGATATTAATTGAATTATCATGGAGTTCAGAACAACTCGCTTTGTATGTGTCTCGGACACGCACAATGCGTCTCCGGCAGACGGCGGGTTCAAGTTGCCAAAAGGCGACGTCCTAATACATGCTGGCGATCTGACCAAGCAAGGAACATATGCAGAGCTTCAAAAGACGCTGGACTGGATCGAGCAAGCTGACTTCGAAGTCAAGATTGTGGTTGCAGGTAAGTCTTCATATTATTCCAACAGTATCAGTAAGCTGAGCGGGTTCTCTGAGGCAACCACGACGTCACCCTTGACCCTGATTTCTACGCGGAGCATGGCCTTTACTTCCATAACCAATATCCTCAAGACTCTCAAGCTTGCATTGACTTGATCAAAAGCTACAAATCGATAACATTTCTTAACCATGAAGCGACCGAAGTACGCTTGACAAAAGAGGGTGGCCCCAAGACCAGTTTCAAGGTCTTTGGATCACCTTACTCACCTGCCCATGGTCTCTGGGCCTTCGGTTATTCACCAGAAGAGGCTTCAAAGACATGGAATGATGTGATACCCCTAGATACCGATATCGTCATCACTCACACTCCTCCTAAATACCATTGTGACGAGTCAAAACATGGAGGAGCGGCAGGTTGCCAAGCTCTACGAGAGCAGCTATGGCGAGTGCGTCCCTCTTTAGCCATCTGTGGGCATATACACGAGGGCAGGGGCGCTGAAATTGTATATTGGGACCTCGAGACTCCCAATACACTCTATAAAGAATCAATCACGGAATACTGGACGGACCCGGGGCTTGACAGTAAGAAGCAAAGCCTCATTGACTTGTCTTCAAGATCTCCGGCCCCGTTAGAAAATAGAGTGTCATGGGGTAATGAAGAATCTACTATCGACCTGGTAGATGTCCCAACAATAGATTCTGGGTCAGGATCGCTGCCTAACAGTATGTCTAATAAGCGCCCTACATTTACCTTCAAGACTTCGAAAGATGGCCGTGTCATTTCAAATTACGAGGGCATTCGGGGTCACGGAGGCTTACCACCCTCTGGACGCTGTGACACGGAAGCTTTGGCTGGCAGATTGGGCCGGAAGGAGACTTGCATCATCAACGCTGCTATAATGGCTTCAAGTTGGCCATACAGGGAAAAGAACCGCCGTAAATACAACAAGCCTATTGCTGTGGATATAGACTTGCCAGTCAGGCAAGAGGAGCAGAACCGGCATGAGGTGGTGAACAGGTCAAAGGAGGAAAGCATATCGGCAAGTGGAGACATGCGATCCGACCTATTAGCTGCGGCCTAGCACACATGCCTTCCACTTTGCTCCTAAGGGATCGCAAAGGTTTGCATGAAAGTACCTCTGCATGGGATGTTGCATGTGTCATGGCTCTGTGCATACAGATACTAATTTCCGCTTGTTTCGCCTTAAATAATATTCCCCAGCCGTGTGGAAGTCGAGCCGATAGTGTACATTCAGCCTCAAAACGCAGCGAAGCTCGATCAACGCCCGATTGTTGCCTAAAACCTAGATCCTATACCATTAAATATCAAAGCGTTACGCTACCTCTGTTTCTCTATCCGTTATCATGAGGTTTCATATGATGGTTCAACCTTCTCACAACTACGTCTGGAACCGCACAACCCCACTGCGACGTACCTCATGTGGAGCGATATTGAGTCCTATGCTGTGATATGCCGTGCATCATCCTGCGGGGGCACAACTGCTTCGACCGTTGTGTAATTGGTCGAATACTCTGTGTAGCCGCTGAGCCATGCCCCGTTGAGGGAGCGAACACCATCTGGCCAGCTCATCAACACTAAAAGTCTTTAGTTTCCTCTATTCGTTCAGTCGCAGCTAACCCCACCCTTGATTCGAATAGCTGATTAAATGCCCGTGGTGTTGCCGCAGACCATCAGGCCTCATGGCCGGCCCGCAACCTAGAGACAAGTGTGATTGCCCCTAGGTCTGAAGACATCATAGTGGGGTTTGGCCCTATGCAGCTCCGAGGCTGGCAGAAGCCAATGAAATCCGCTCGCCATTCCGCCCACGGACAGGTAGAAGGGTAAGCAGTGCGTGACTTGTAGATGTAATACTACTAGGTAGAAGGCTAAAGAACTACCTGTTCCAGCTCTTTTGCTGCTTGTGATAATCAACCCTTTTCAATCCCACACTGCTTTCCCGATACTGCCAGAAATTAATTGTACTTTCTCCAAGGCTGGGCCCTGTGTATTCATTAATCCTTTTGAAGATTCTCTGCCAAAATTAGAACAGCATTCAAGCCCAAAACCAAGGGGTAATAACGCCCGTATCAGCTGTTGGATCTGCTTTAGTGCCTGACTGCGGGTTGTGTGCCTGACTGCGCATGGTAAGCCTGACAATCAAGATCCGTCGTTGCTTCACATCTCGAGGGTATTTCGCTTTCACTTCTCCCCAAGAACTACCCCCTCAGCGGTGAACGGGATAGCCAGGAAGGCCAGTGAAAAGAGTTCGGTCGCACTGCAGCAAGCATCGCACTAACCCACTTCACCGCCCCAGTGCCACAGAAAGAAGACCGCACATTCCTAATCAAGACTGAGCTCTCTGTCCCTTGGACTTGTCAAACTAGACGCTTCTCTACCTGTCCAGAAGAGTCTCTCGCTGTCCGCGAGAGTGTGTGGACGTTGTTTGTCATCAAGACAGTAAAATCACTCACTTCTGTTATTGCCACCCGCAACCGCTCTCGTCCTTCTTGGCGTCGATCTAGCGACTCGTACGTCAGGTACGTAGGTTGGGTGCAACAGCGAGTAAATCTTCGTAACGGTACTACTCAGCCCCAACTGCTGACACACAATACAGTTCTCTTCCGAAATCTAACACGGACATTCTCAAACATTCATTTTATCGCTTAGAGATCAAGAAGCATTCCATGCGATAGCCCAGCCACGCGCTCATAGCTTGACTGGCTGATTGAAAACCACGCAAACCGCCGGGATAAACACGCATGACATTCCTTTCGCTGTCTTCGAGAGGCATACCTTGCTTTTTGATGCTCTTGCCTTCGTGTTGATAACTTGACCCCTGTACGACCTCATAGTCATGGATGATTTACCAAAGACAAGTTACTACAAGACGCTCGGTGTGCCCAAGGATGCCACCCTCGCAACTATTCGGAGTGCTTATCGAAAGCTCGTGCTCTCCTGCCATCCGGACAAGACGCAGGATGAGGCAGAGAAGGCGGTCAGACAGGAAAAGTTTCACGAAGTGCAAGAAGCCTACGAGACGCTCAGTGACGAGTCGAAGAGGCATAAATATGATGAAAAGGTCAAACTGGCAGAACTGAGAGCGGAGAGGACCGAGATACTGGGGGAGAGGAGCGCCACACGCCGAACAGACGACTACTATGGAGCGTCACGCACTGGCGTTCCGCCCCGATACGATATGTACGACGGCGTGAGGTACGAGGTGAGGGTACCCCCCAGCAACCCCCGCACCTATGACCGGGATACCTACACCGCAGAGTACCCTGAAGAGCGAAGGCCGACCGGGAAGTATGATGACCATTATTCCTCCCGACGGACATCCGGTCGCGGTTCGGAAGACAAGAGGCGAACCCGTGAGGTGGAAGAGGAGCGAGAACGAGAGCGCAGGAGAAAAGAGAGGGAGAGAGAGGCTTATGCTCGTGACTCCAGAAAGAGGGATAAAGATAGGAAGAAGGACTATGAAGCTAAGTCCAGCAAGAAGTTCTCTGCTCATGTGGACGATGAGGACTCGGATTCCGAATTAGATGACCGCTACTATAAGACCAACCGAGAACCTGCACCGAAAGCCAGGTATGAGGAGCCTCGAAAGCGATCGGGTGACGAGGGGCAATGGAAGAGCAACAAACGTGATAGCAAGGAGTATGCCGACTCAGACCTGGAATTGAAGACTGGTGCAGTGAAAGATTATATCAAGAACAATAAATCACGCGAAGTGGTCGAACCAGAGCCTTCCCGTCGTCCAGCACATACTAGAACTACTTCGAAGCTCGAGACTAGAACATCACAACCACCTCCTCCTTCGTATCCTATAGCTGACTCGGCTAAACGCTCTTCTGGTCGCGGTCGGGGCGGAAGCCGTGCTGCAAGTCCAATCAGATCAACAAAGGATAGACGCACGCCTGAGAAAGTTGAGACATCTTCGAGGGGAAAAAACAATGTTTCCACTATCTCGTCTGCAGCTAAGGGAATGAAGAGTTTCATCAGCGCTTCTTCCACTGGGAGAGGCGCACCACACCGCTCAGCAACTTATCAGGACACAACAGAGTACCGACCGAAGCCTCTGCAGCGGTCAGAGACTATGCCGGTAGACCGCATGCACCGTGGTGAAACCAGGCCATTACAAACTTCGACTTTGAAGAACATGAAGGCGTCTTCGGACTACAGTGGCAGCAGCAGTGAGTCGGAGTCTGAAGTGACTGAGGAGATCTACACAAAGCCGAGGAGACCCAGCCCTCGCCAAAAGTCTACGAGTTATCGATACACGGAAAACGAGGGCGATAAGTTCGTGCTGGAGCCCGAGGAAATACCGGTTCGAAGAAGCGAAGAATCTTCTTCCAACCACCGACGTCCAAGCCTGCCTCTCAGGGGCTCGACCGCCCGCGCTCCTACTACCGGCCGTTCGATGCCCTACCTTTCTGATGAGCGCTTGCCACGGCAGAACTATACGCGCACAGAATCTGCCCGCGCTCCCCCATCACAGGCCCAACATTCCCCCAAACTCTACAGAGAATATTCACCACCGCATGAAGAGTCTCAAAGGGCCAAGCATTCCTCACCGAAGCTGTACACTGATGAGGTGCGCCACGCCGATAAATACGTGAGACGAGGCTCGGAAGACCCGGGCTATCGAGATGCTTGGCCAGGAAAATTCCGTCGTCCGAATATGCCTCGGAACGAAACTACCGTTCAGTGAGCTGGGCAGCCTTTGATGGTCTGAGCCTAGAGCCCGTCAGATTTGACTGACAATTGAGTCTCCTGTCTGCACCCAAAATTTAGTTCGACGGCTTCTCACCTTGCGTTGAGGGTTTAGCCAGAAAACCTCAATGCATACGCTCGTCTAAGTGATGAGTACCCGCTGGTGGATTGTGTTACATAGAAGAAAAGGATAAAGGGACGGCATTTACGGGAAGGTTTAGGTTATCCTCTGTTCTTCGCCTCCAGGCTTCAGTGAATGCATACTCTAATGCTGATTCAAGCAGTCTGAATGGAGGTCTACAGTAGCGACATGGACATGTAGTCGCTAGGTAGTTGTCATTGTATTACCTGCATAACGAATTATGACACATACCCGAGATTGTATAAATACTACTTTCATATATGCTTTTCGATGCTACTGACTGTCTGAATAGCTAAGAACTAGGGAAAAGCTCCTGGCACTATGAAAGCTACTAACGCCGACGAAGAAAATAGTCATCATCTTTAAGGATAAGGTACCCGCCACAGTGCACGAACTTCTAATTGCCAGCAATGCATCACCTTTTCATTTCAGCCCAATCTGTATCCTACGAATCATGGAAAATATAAAAGTCAACTACCGCCGCCTCAGGTGCAATCTCAGATATTGTGGGGTCTGGTGGCTTCAAGCTCGCTGTCGGAGCAGCTCTTTGATGCCCAATTAGCTAACAGTCACTCTGCATAATTTACTATCCGTTCACTTCTGCGATGTGGCGCTACTAAGGTGACTCCGCTAAGGTGACTCCGGAGCCCTCAGCCTTGCCAAGCTTCTCAACATTTTGAATGGTATTGCTTGCGTTCACATCTGCGATGTGGGGCCGCTAAGGCGACTCTGGCGGCGTCAGCCTTGCCAAGTATTGCAACAGAGTGGTTTTGCCCTTACAGCCTTATTACAGTTCTGATTGATGTTTCTAGCACGCCATGGAGCTGCAGCACTTCTTCATCTTCTCAGCCTGTTGAACACCACCGCCGTTTGTGTGTACATGCAGACACTTACTATGAGTCTCCACCAAGTGTGTGCGATGATCAACTGCTACACCTACTACCATGGACCTAAACTCTCTTTTTGGAGCCAGAGCTCAACCATTTTGCGGGGACTCTGTGCGGTTGGGCCGGATCCTTGGTTCAAACCAAAAATGCTCAATTGTGCAGCGTTACTCTTTTCTCTTGGCAATCTCTGTACTTCTTGCCTAGTAGTCGTCGCGGTCTATATCAATGTTGACCCCGCTGTTTCTACTTTTCACATGCACTCTCCAATACAAGTTTCTTGTTCCACATGCACTCTCCAATACTGAATGGCTCTGGCAGCCATTTTCTGTGCAATGTCATTTTCATGTGTTTAGCCTGCTCCTATTCTTTGTGATACCCTACTCTCGCAACATCTCATGATGCTCTTTCACGCCCTTTCATCTCATAACGTAGCGAACATCCACAATTAGCACATCTGGAACACGACTTACGGAACAAAATACCCATTGACAGCGATTAAAGCGAGTCCCCAACAACGCTCATCATGCATATTTCAAGCATACTAAATCCTCCTACCGACTCTCATCCTCCAAAATCGTCAGCAGGCAACTCAGCCAATAACCCTCAGCCTATTGCAAAGACCATGTCTGCTTCTACCCCTAGAATTAACGTTAATGAAACAACAGCCACGACTGAGGCGCCAGTTCCGCATTTGGACGCAATTGCGGAGAGCGCACTTCCCTATCCAGGGTTTGACGACGTGTATGACAACGAAAGACGCCCTCCACCTGAGGTAAAGGCAGGTTCTGACCAAGGGTTATCCAATCTCCCTCCGTCTAAGGAAAGCAAAATTCGTAGCGGGCCATCAAATGGCGAACCATCACCGCAAATAACGTCTCGCGCGAACTCTCACACGAGCCCGGCTGCTCCAACTTCGGGCGTCAGCGTTCATGGGACGACAGTAGCATCTTCTGGTCCACGGCGCTCTATTCCAGCATGGCTAGGGAGAAGACCTCCAATAGCTTCTCGGCCAATCGATACGACCACTGCTGGTCCCTCTTCTGGTAATAACATTTATGGGACGGCTTCATCAAATTATCGTGACGGGCTACGGAGACCCGCACCATTGCCAGCGGCAACATCTCCCTTAACTTCTCGGCGGCCAGACCTGGCGGCGAGATCCTCCAACCAGATCCCAGATGTTGCAGAAATCATCGATGTCGACGCATCAGTAACGCGGCTTAACACCGCAGCCAGACCCTCCAACGGCATTCCAGACGTTGCAGAAATCATCGACGTCGATGCATCAGTAACACTGCCTAACACCACAGCCAGAGCCTCTAATCGCACTCCAGACGTGGCAGAAATCATCGACGTCGACGCATCAGTAACAAGGCCTAACGCCGTGGCGAGATCCTCCGACGTGATCCCAGATCTTGCAGAGATCATAGATGTCGACGCAGGGGAAGCACGACGGCGCACACAAGTGACTCCTCCACCTTCAGGTATTTCTATGCAGGTTGGCTCATCGGCCCCAGGTACCCCAGTGCAAGCATCAGGTCGTAACCTATCGGAAAGCGAACAAATCGTTGTAGCCTTCTTAGCTTCAAATTGTCGCAGCCGTGACATATCACAAGGATCTTCAGGATCAAGAACAAGGAGCAATGCCACGGCTAAGGACGACAACCCCTTCCCTAGGCGACAAGAAGAACCTCGGTATCATCTTGATACTGAGATAGCCCGCGAGAACGAAAACGAAGACTTCTTTGGCGCCGAGCTCTTGTGCACTTTTGCCAATGACTGTCACAAGCGTAATGAGATTCGAAAGGGGAAGCAAAGAGAAGAGGAAGCACCCCCTTTACCGCTGGTTTCATCCATCGAAGATGATTCCTCTAGCGAATGCGAATCTTGTGACGAGGAATGTGAAGCTTGCGACGAGGGTGCAGCAAACATGGAATATATATATAATGTAAAGGCACGCCCACAAACACGCCACTTCAACGAGCTCGAAACAATACAAGCCCACCCAGGAAACGCCGTGTGGGCACTGGTAGAAAGCAGACTTGGTCCCGTAAATGATCCACGCAAATGGGAAACGGCATGCAACCGCTGCAATCCCTTGTCTGAAGAGCAACGTGAAGAGCAGCGTGAGCAGACCATCTCACTTGAAGAAGAAGCTGTTGACGAGACGGGAAATCGGATTGAAGGAGCTGCGCCCTACAACCCAGACCTTTATACCACGACAAGCTCCACGAGGGAATTACGAGTCAAACCCCAGAAACGAAAGGCAAAACTCAAAGACAAGGCCATGTCGATTAATCTTTCTGCCTCCTCGCCTTCTGATCAAGCATCTAGCTCCGGTTCCAACGCTAAGGGTAAACAAAAGGCCATTGGCGATAGCAACTCTAACGAGAGGCAGCCTACCCCCCGCCTACCCTCTGCCCGGGCTACCAGCTCCAGACCTATAGGTAGGGGCCCAAGAGAAGCCGACGGCGATATGAACAGTGACGCCAGCGGGATCCACGCCTGCTCACCTCCACGGCCACCTTCACCTACCCGCACGAGTCTTCGTAACCGCCAGCTATTCGGCCCACAACCCCGAGTCCCCCTCCCTCCCCTCCCACCTGCACCCGTCATCGCCTCATCATCTTGGCGTAGCCAATGCTATGTACCGTCTCCTCTCGGACAATATGTCGAGCGCATCAACGCTACGACCCCCGAGCAAAACCAGACCTTCTCTAACAATGAGACGAAAGAAGCTTATAACGACGATGCTGAACAGGGAAAGAGGGGTGCAAAGAAGGAGAAGAAGAGTGTGAATGGGGATTCGAAGGAGGCCGGGAAGGCCAACAATAAGAGAAAGGCGAGTGAGGCCGTCGAAGACGCTGATGCAGGCTCTGACCGTGTAACGCGCTCGAGGAGAAAGTTATTTGCTAATTCTTCGAGTGGGTCTAATGAGTTGGGAGCGTCGCAGAATGCATCAGATCCCGTCACCCGTTCCACCACTGGTGCACCCGCTTCACGCAGTGAGGCGTCGAGTGAGAGGCGAGTGAGGCTGAGATTGCGTGTGTCTGCAGAAGCTAATCCTGAACATCCGGACCATGAGACGTATATGAGGATCAAGGCGATGAGAATGGAAAGGGAGAAGGAGTAGCGCCGAGAGGTTTGGGACTTTTTGGGGTTTGGCCTTAGGCCAGTGGACGTTTTGTTTGGCTGATGATCCGGCGTTTGGATTTGCTTTTGTGGGCTGAAGTCTAACTCTTGGAGTTTGGAATTGGGTATCGTTGCTTGGGTGGATTGTGGGGTGAGTTGGCGTTCGGGCGATGGACGTTTGGATTTGGGTCTGGCTGTCACCTTGGAATTGTGCAGGTGCGCATCGTTCATGGTTCGTGATATCATTGCTTGGCGTTCGCGTTGTGCCACATCCTATACCTGGTTCGAGGAGTTTTAAACCCTCACCTACGTGAGTGGAAGGACTCCATTGTGGGACTGAACGCTGTCTAAGGTCGTGTGCCGTTACGTTGGTAGTTGCTAAAGTCAACATATCAACATCGTTTATCAATCATTTGCCCCCGAGACTTTCGAAAAATTACCCTGTAAGAGACAGAGAATGCAATCAGCAAGGTCTTCAAAGGTCTGAGTTCTTTTGTCACCGCTATGAAATGCCTATCCGGTTAATGCAAGGACCCGCACAACATTCGATTCCCTTCTATTTACCTACAAACACCTTCCCAGCATTAATCTTTCATCATATCCTCACGTCGGCTCAGACCAATCCACCTGATCAGTCACAGGCGGCATCCCATCTTTCGTGTAGCTAACCTTCAGCCGTAACCTTAGCTTCGGCGGCAACGCCTGCATTTCTCATCAGCACCACTCTCAAATCGCACAAAGGAAATACGAAATCGCCAACTCACTCCTTGCACAGCACTAACCCTCATCGCCTGCGTCGCCTCCTCTCCACCCTCTAGATCGCCCTTACTAACAGCATTAAGCTGCAATTTCTGACTTTTCGGCACAGCAGCCTGTAGGTTCACGCCACTGAATCTGTCGAAGTTACTGGTATTTCGGAACCGCGCAAGGACCTGGGCAATGCCGGCATTACGCTGGAATTGGAGGGTGAGGAGCATATTGTTTTTGTTGTAGACGGTGTGGGCTTGAGTGTTTGGGGCTGGGGAGACGGCTTGGGGCGGGGGAGAGGTGGAGTTGAAGAGGTCGGCGGAAGGCGAGGTTGGTAGATTATGAGGCGATGGGGAGGAGAGGCCGTTGGTACCACTGATGTTATGGGATGACCCGAGATCGAGCATTGAGGATGTGGTGTTAGGCATGGATGGTTGGGAGGGGATTGAGGGACCGCCTCCAAGGATGTCGGCTAGGAGGTCTGCGTTGTTCTGAGTGCCGTTCATTGTTGCACTGAGGTCTGCTGCTGGGACGTCTGAGCCACCCATCAGGTCGAGGAGCATGTCTTGTTCTGTTTGTTTCGCAGGTCTCTTTGCCTTTGCGGCGGCTTTCTTTTGCTTTGGTGTTGCTTCACCAAGAACACGCTGCTCTTCTCGAATTTCAGGGGGTGGCATTCGCTCGAGCACGCCCCGTCGGATGTCATCGTAGGCAAAAAGGTTGCCATACTCAACGGCTCTTTGTTGTATCTCAATGCTTAGGTCTGATGTACGATTGGACAGCAGCCGCCTTATGCGATCTACCTGTGAAGGGTCTTTGAGCCGGGCTGTGAGCTTCATCGCCGAGGTAATGATATATTCTGTCACGATCTGGGATGAATAGGCGCTGTTTAGGATCGTTGTGAAGAGTTCGACAATGTCGCTTTCCTTGATTTCCTGTACTAGTTCCTCCTCCTCGTACTGTCCTCCTCGGAGCAGTAGATCTCCATACTCTCCAATGACCCAAGTACCGGCCAAGGTCAAGCCTTCCTGGGTGATGTCATCCTTCAATGCGGCATACAGCTTCTGCACTGAGTACGTCTGGAGATCTGGAGTCGTGGCTATAAGGCGAACAAAGGATGAAAGAATCTGTTCCTTGACGTAGTTGCCAGCCAGCTTTAGCACCCTAAGCATAGTATCGACGTGCCACCTTTTAGTGGGAGCAAAGCGATCTGCGGCAACCCCAATCTGACTTGTCATGATCGGTTTGAACTCATTGTCTGCCACCTCCAGGAAGGCTAGTAATTCCCGAATCAGAACACGAACATTCCCTTCGTTGATGAGTGTGAAGCTCAAGTCAAGCGCTCTCCTTCGTATACTGATATCTGGGTCTCGAAGACATTCCAGGATGGTATTTCTATGCCGTTGAACTGCGTTTGGTTCGACAGCAACGACCTTGATTAACGTGTTCAGTGCCACATATCTAATATTGTTGTCCTTGTTCGTCAAGAACTTCCCCAAGATGTTGACGCCGAGCACGCGCAAACCCGAGTCCGCCTCGATATCGAGGATAGTCAAGACGGATTCGTAGAGAATTGAGTTCCCCACATTCTTAGCTGACTCTGTATTCGTGGCCACTTGCGCTAAGATGTCGTTGATCTGCTCACTAGTTCGAGCATCCCCTCGCCCAAGAACTCGGAGTAATCGAAGGATCTTAACTTGTAAGAACGGATCTGTTATACCATTCACGTCGTGCTCTGGTGCGTATCCTGAACTTGCTAGACCCTTCAATGTCCTCACTAGCCCGCCAGTCAAAGGTCTGAACATGTCCACTATCCCTTCTTCTCCCCCCTCAGCCTCATCTGCCTCGCACATGCTGGTTACGAAGGTGAGACCACATAGCAGTACGCCATGGTTTCGGTCCGATAGTAACAGCTTCGCTTTCTCGATGAAATGCTCTTGTAGATCGGGGACCTTACGACATATTCGCATAGCGCAGAGAGCAGCTTTCCGACGAATATACGGGTTTGACGTAGAAAGAAGAGTTTCGATTTGAGAAAAGAGATCCCTCGACATCTCAATGGAAGCGATGTTTCCCAGTGTGCAGAGGGCAAGTCCGACAACATATTGATTTGAGTGATTGAGGTCGCTACCACCACCATCAGTCAAACCTTTGGGTCGCAGCTAGATGCTGAAATTGGACATACTTCTGCAGAGAGTTGGTCACTAGTGTTAGAACCTCCTGGTTCTCATCCAGCAGCAACATTGTGCCCAGGTATCCTAATCGCTTGTCTGCGAAGCGCGGGGATGCTAGAAGCTTCAGACATTCTATCTGACCGAAATGCGTTCTCTCTCCGAGAGTAAACAGATATAGAAGCTTAGCAACGTTGTTCCTCCTGCATTGTTATCAGCTCCTGAAAAGTCTGTACTCCAATATAATGCTAGGCACCGTATATTATGATCCCCACTTTCTTCTCTGAAACTCGCTCTTATCGCAGCACTCTCTTTCTGGACCACAGATCTCTCATCCGCGATTGTCTTCGAAGCACGCACATTGCGAATGAACTGCTTCACTGTTCCAGACATTAACAGGCCGCAAGTCAGGAAATCAGGGAAACTTGCAGGAGCTCATAGCGGTCTCGTGGACCCCAGTCCAGAGATAAAAATCTGTATGGCGATATTTCCGGGCGAAACAACTCAACGTCCTGTCGGTCTTTGAGGGATGTAGTGTGAATACAAAGTACGCATTGCTCTAATGTCACACATGGACTTTGTTTGGGGGTCTAAAACTAAACTGGACACGCCCGCGATTTAACCGGGCAGTGGCTAAATCTGCACGACTAAACACCCTAATGGAGCCTCAACATACTAAAGTAGCTTTCGCATAAGATCCTGCTTTGAATTACTGTAGTTTGAATGGCCTTTTAATAGAATGCTAGCTCTGAAAATCACCCTAGAAAACTATATTTGACGATAGAGTGCCGTTCCAGTTTACGATCAGGCCAACTACGGTAGCCTACAAGGCCCTCTTCGCTGAGGTACGCAGTCGGAGCTCATTGTTGTCCGAAAGCTTGAACAATACATGCTCGGCATTCCTCCAATTCCCTCATTTCATGTCAGCCGCTATCTCTACATCACCGACCGGAACATGGTGGAACACGTTAAACAATCAGATGGTGCCTGTATTACGATTATAAATCTTCACTCTCCCCTCTAATGTTGCCTACCCGGCCTATGACCCTGCATGTCAGACGAGAGCAGCATATAAGTGAACACCTTTCATAGACAAAGCTCGCAAAGCCAGCGCTGGCCGTCAAAAACATCGGGAAAACAATGGCAGCCTTTTCGCCATCTTACCAGAATGGTGTGACGGATCACATATTACGCCCACGCCCTGTCAAGCCTGGCAACCCCATGATTCTTCGAGCGCAGTCAGAGGAGGGTAGTCTAAAGCCCAATGGCAACCACGAGGGACAGCTGTCCGGCATGTCTAGGTGATTGGGTTCTGCGCTCTCTTCTTCGAGAGTGAAGTTACTAAAGTATACAGTGGGCGTTCTACACCTCTCCCTCCAGATGCGCCACCGTCTGCCCAATCCATTTCCTCAGCGCGGAAGCAAGTAAGAGCCCAGCAGAAGCATAGGATGTTCCCTACCGTTGAATATGCTGCTCGTGTATCTCACTTCGATCCAAAGAGTGAATATCGAGACTTTAGAGGATTTTTTGTGCTTTTCTGGATTGGATTGGCAATCATGGTTCTCACCTCGATGTTGAGAAACATTAAGGATACGGGCTATCCACTAAGACATCAGGTGTGGGACCTGTTGACTACAAAGACCTGGGAGCTGGGCCTCAGTGATGCCTTGATGGTCACAAGTACAGCCTTGAGTGTGCCCATGCAGATGTTGTTTAGAAGAGGTAGCGGAGCGTTTACATGGCTCAGATGGGAGAATCTTGGAATGCCCATACACAGCATTTTCCAAGCCGCTTGGCTGGTGCTCTGGGTCAAGTACGCTAATCAGAATAGAGGGATAGAACATATTTGCTGATGGGAGTAGTTGGCCATTTATATTCAATTGGACATGGACAGCCCAGGTCTTCTTCACCCTGCATACCCTAACCCTGCTTATGAAGATGCATTCATACGCATTCTACAACGGCCATCTGAGCACAACCGAGCACCGACTCTCTGCTCTCGATAACCCTGAGAGTGCTTCTACTGCCGCAGCTGTCCGATACCCAAGCTCAAGCGCACAGCTCGACGACATGGACAAAGCCGCGACGGACAGGCAGAATCATGAGAAAGAGAGCTTGACGCAATTACGTGAAGACCTTGCCCTTGAGCTAACTTCACCCCTCGGCCAGGTTACGTATCCTCAGAATCTGTCATTCTCGAATTATGCCGACTACATTATTTGTCCCACCTTATGCTACGAGCTCGAGTATCCAAGAACGCCGAAGATTCAATGGGTGGAGCTTTTCTGGAAGACACTGGCTGTTTTTGGCTGCATCTTCCTGCTGACGGTAACAAGTGAAGAATTTATCGTGCCTGTACTCAACGAGTCCGCTACACGGCTCCAGGGAGTTGAAGGCTGGTCTGAGCAGGGCCTAATTCTTGCAGAAACTATCAGTCTCCTTCTATTCCCATTTATGGTGACCTTCTTGCTTGTGTTTCTGGTCATCTTTGAGTATTTATTGGGAGCTTTGGCAGAGATCTCGTGCTTCGCAGATCGCCATTTCTACTCGGACTGGTGGAACTCGTGCGACTGGTAAGAAATGTGCATGTGTATGTTATCGCTTGCTCATCTCGTGACAGGCTCGAATTTTCACGCGAGTGGAACATTCCAGTCCATCATTTCCTTCGTCGTCATGTCTATGGCGCATCCAGACCTTACATGTCCCGCAATACAGCTACACTGATCACCTTTCTTATCAGCGCTGCGCTTCATGAACTCGTCATGGGTTGTATCACCAAAAAGCTTCGGGGGTACGGCTTCGTTGCGCAGATGACCCAGTTGCCCATAGTAGCATTGCAGAGGACAAGGATCGTAAAAAATCGGAAGCTGTTGAACGTATGTTATGTACATCAATAGACCAGCCGCGGGACTATGCTCAAGATGCTAACGAGGTTAGAATGTACTATTCTGGATCTCGATGATCCTGGGTCTCGCTATGGTAGGCTGCCATTCTCGAAGCTTATGATGTCCACATGCTGACATGGTAGCTAGATGTGTTCGCTTTATGTACTTGTATAATGGCCTTAGCTGTGCAAATTAGAAATCTACGGCCAAGGAAGTTGTATGATTTGGTGGTGGGTTGCTTATAGCATAGGTATCTGGCGCACTCCCATTTGATATCCATTCGTTTCATTGGGGTTATGTAGACCGGTTTAGAATGTACATAACAAAAGACTGAATACCCAATTATAACCAATTTGGCATATGAAATTCACAAGGCTATAATAGTGTGACAAGTAAGCTGTTGGATGACAACGTTATCAAGAATGGTAGAGGCTGGGTATGAAGGTTTCCAAGAAAATTTCGATGGAAGGATTCGCGTGACGTTTTAGCTCTAAAAAAGAATCTCACCACTCAATCCCACTCGTCAGCACCAACCGCACGATACAACGACAATAATACCTCAAGGTGGCGTCCTCACTTGTACGTGAGGGTCTCACAGTGGCTACCTCCCAGCTGCAGGCTTTATATACCAGTCTGCCCACCTCGCTCCAAGCCTACATCGACCTAGCCTCCCAGACCATCCACCGCAACTTGCCCCACCAACTACAGAAATATTCACGTACCCCGCCTGAAGGAACTAGCTCTATCCTCGCAAACCTCGACCCGACTACTGTCGCCACTGCTTGGATCCTCCCATTAATCGCACTTCTCTTCTTTATGACCCGCAACTACTGGCATGGAGTCCGCTCTGGGGAGTACTCCCCCGCCACCCAGTACGGCGGTGGTACTCCACGCGTTACAGAAGGCGACTATGAGTACCTAGATGAAGATGACTACAACCCGCAGAATCGGTACCGTAAGGAGCGTAGCGACAGCTACAACTTCCCTCGCGCCCGGCAAGCGGAACCACCACTGGATCCCGACATCCTAATAATGAAACACAAAGGAACTACATATCCTCTCCACTTCCCAGCCTACGACATAGCAGAAGGCAGGCTCTCAGTAGGCGACCTCCGCAAGGTCGCCGCCAAAGCAACCGGCACCCGCGATCCCCGCTGCATCAAGCTGCTCTACAAAGGCAAATCCCTCCGCGACGACCACCGCGCTTGCAAAGAAGAGAACCTCAAACAAAACTCCGAAATCCTCTGCGTCATATCATCCGAGCCCTACCGCGGCGGCGACGATGGCAACGACTCCAGCTCCAGCGCATCATCAGAAATGCTCGCCAACGGCATCGACGACCTAGGCAGAGGAGGCCCCCGAATCGACGTCGACGGAACAGTAATCTCCGACCGCGAGCCCAAAAAACGCCGCAACCACCGCGGCGGCCGCCAAAAGAAGCGACGAGACCCTTCCCCCTCCCTCACCTCCCCCCCTTCCTCCTCCACCTCCACCTTCCTCCAGCCTCCAACCACAAACGGCTCTTCCTCCTCCCGCCAACCCTCCCCCCACCGCCCCCCTCAACCCCCCTCCTCCTCCGAACAACAGAAAAAACCCTCCACCCCCTCCGAAGCCCTCGACCTAATCGCCACCTCCTTCCACCAAACCTTCCTCCCCCAATGCGAGCGCTTCATCTCGCACCCACCCTCCGATCCTAAGACGCGAGATTTCGAATATAAGAAATTGAGTGAGGGGATCTTGGCGCAGGTTATTTTGAAATTGGATGGGGTGGAGACGGAGGGGGATGAGGGGGTTAGGGCGAGGAGGAAGGAGTTGGTGAGGGAGACGCAGGGGTGGTTGGGGAGGTTGGATGAGAGGGGGAGGAGGTGAGGTGGAGCAGGGGGGGGGGGGTGGAAGACTTGGTGGGAGAGGGGATGGAAGGAGTGCTTAAAGGGCGGGATTGATGGATGGATGTGGTGATGCGCTATCATTGCGTTTTATAAAAGGGGGGGTTTTTGCAACTCCCCTTCTTCATTTTTTCATCATAATTATAGTCCTATGATGTGGCATTTGAACGGCGTAAATGGATGTGAGTTGAATAGTTTGCAAAAGAAAGAAAGAACGAAAGAAAGATAAGATAGAATAGCTTACGTAGGCTATTTTGGCATATGGAATCGAAGGGGGTTATGTTAGAATTTGAATTTGAACTTGACTTGTGTGTGGGTTGAGGGAGCTTTTGATTAGGTTTTTTCCCATGTGGGGATGTTGTTGGGGTGAGTGGATATTGTGGAGATGAGGTTCACAGGTATGGAGTATGTGTGGTTGGAGAAACATACATGATTGCAAAATATGTACGTCTGCTCGCTACCTCATTTCTCACCCATTCGTTCCTTTACGCATGACATTCATACAACACGATACCCAAAACCCCTTCATGATCGCATACACCACATCCCCCCTCCTTCAACGCCAAAACATCCACCCCCCGGTACTCCCCCTCCCATCCCCAATAACATCCCTACCTACCACCCAAACCCCTCCTCCAACAAATCCACCTCCCTCTCCCCCTGCCTCTTCCTAACCGCCTCCCTAACATCATCCCCCAACCCCCCCGGTCCACAAACCCCCACCCCCATCGCCCCCACCTGCTCCCTACACTCCATCTCCACCAACCGCTCCACATTCGGTTTTCCCGGAAACATCTGCACCGTCGCGCTCGGACTATGAATCTCCCTACTGTTCCGTGGCCTCGTAACGAATAATTGGATGCGGAGTAAATCTCTTCGTTTGGGCATTGCGAGGATGGACGTCATCCAGGGGCGTATCCATTCGAGGTGTTCGGGGGCTTGGATTACCCAGATGAGGGTAACTTTTCGCGCGGCGACGGTGCCGGAGGCGTAGCCGGCGAGGAGGGAGCGGATGAAGGGGAGTTGATGGGTTATTCCGACGCCGCCGGCGAAGAGCATGATGGTGCCGTAGGAGGTGAAGGAGTGGGAGCCGCCGTAGGGGCCTTCGACGAGGGCGGGGAGGGAGAGGCGGGTGTTGGGTGCGGAGGCGCATTTGGTGTAGAGGCGGTTGGTGAAGCCGGAGCGACGTCGGATTATGAGGGAGAGGGAGGTTTGGGGGAGGGAGAGGATGTCGGAATTTATGGTGGCTTTTTCGAGGTCGTGGGAGGGGGCAAATTGGGGGAGGGTTTCGGACCAGGCGAGGGAGAAGGGGTGGGCGGTGTGGAGGCCGATGGAGGGGATGGTGAGGAAGATGTGTTGGCCTGGGCGGAAGGTCCAGGGGTGGGCAAGGTGGATGTTTACGCGGAGGGCGTCGCCGGGAAGGAGTTCGATATTTGCACGGGTGGTGGTGGGACCGAGGTTGCGGTACAGGAGGACCAAGAGGCGTTGGACGCGCTGAAGAGTTGTTAACAGACACGCATGAATTTGGCAGAGGGAATTGGCTTACCTCAACCACCCAGATTGCAATGACGGCTTTAACGTAGTTCAATTGGGGCTCACCTTGCAGGTGGATCCACAAAGAAGCCAGGATAAGGGAGACTAAAGCGACGTGAATGTGCCAGAAAGTCTCGTAGAAGGCGTGGCGAAAGGCAGCGTTGCTCGTCAATATTATAGTAATGAATGCAACGAGGGCCTAGGAAGCGTTTAGTAAAGCCTCCAAGGAGAGTGATGGCGTGTAGCTCGACTTACAACAAAACCAAAGGTGATGAATCGAGTGGTCGCAAGAGTCTGTTGGAAGATCGCGAATCCAGATGGATGGACCTTACCCATAGTTCCCATAATAATCATATTTATGATTTCCGCCGTTGCATGAGTGATAGCCAAAGAGACAACAATGCGGCCGAACCAGCGGTGCATGAGATTGAATGTATCGTACGGGATATTGAGCAGCCAAATAAGAGGATTGTTTCGACCAGCCATGATTACTAGCGGGATGAGATTGACAACAGCGAGCGTTCCTGCTCGGTTGCGGAAGTGCTTGAGCTTGGTCACAGTAGCCCCATGCCATTCAATGCCGTACACACACAGAATTACATTCATGGCAATAATCCCAATGATCAGGAGGCTCTGAAAGCGTGTTGGTAGAGTACCCAAGTCTATCGGACCAGCCCGCACTGGTCTGCTGTGGCGCTTTCTAAATAGGGGTGCGTAGAAGAGATGTTGCTTGATGAATCCGAAAATCCGGTTCGGTGTTCTGAAATATCGTTGCGTGTCATTGTTCAGGCATGTCAGGGTTCGTAGATGACGGACAGAACCAAGGGCGATTCTGTAAACGAAGAAACTGACCACGATTGCAGCCAGCACTATAAGAATGTAGTGTGAGAAGAGAAGGTTGTCTACCGCAACGGCGGCAAGCGCTGCTGGAGAGCCTTGGACATTCATGGTCGTATGCCAATGGCGTCGGGCACGTAACTATGACTCTCCAGAATCTTTCGTCTGATGGATTCGTCTGATGTGTTATTTGACAAACCTTCAACACTCTTCTCGTAGCGGGGGTTGTCGATTCAGATTCCAGGGTAAGAATATTCCGCAGTTGAGCCAGCAACGACGACAAGTGAATGTAGGTGTATTGGGTTTCAAGCAAGCTTATGCTTTGAACGAAAGTAGGCCAGGAAACGTCAAGTCCTGTAGCAGTGTAAGTGGCTGTGAGGGTACCAAAACAACAGGTGGACCTTTCAATGATGACACTCACTCTTTTGGCGGGAAAATGCATGGGCCAGCCCGATTGAATGTCAGTGAAGTATCAATTGCATGAATTGAGGCAAATGAGGGGCGCAAGGGGGGGAGGCGAGGAATGGAGGCGATGAGGGCATGGTAGCGAGAGGGAAGGACTTTAATGTGAAGTGCTGATATCGTTATCGTCTCCTTGAGACGCCAGGAGGTCGTCGGATAATAGCTCTGTCCACGATGATCCACGTACGCAGCCATGATGACTGATTAGACAAATTAAGATTGCGCGGTCAAAATGTCCTCATCTGAAAGACGAAGACGACGCAGCTCCCGGGGTTGATGATGTGCGGATGGTGACGGCTGCAGGGGAAGCTCCCGGCTGGTGCCCGCTGATGGGGTGCCCTATGGTACGGGCTTAAATTCTCTTTGGGCGGTCTGAAGATGGCAGATCCGGGGGGCGTATGTGGCTCTTGCTTGAGCTGAAACCATCGGGCCTTGGCATCTGCACCCTGAAGATTACGATAAACGATAAAGGGTGGCCTGAGTTTCCTTGCATCGGCCCAAATTGCCTCCTTGCTGAAACCTCCCTTTCCATAATAGGTCGACGTTGCGATGATTGAGTATGAACATAGACTAGTCCTATTACACTCTTGCAGAACAAACCATATACATCAATGACATCTGCACTAGTTCCTATCTACGCTCTTCATTGTACCTCAAACAATCGCGCAACACCGCTCAGTACGAGGACGATGGACTGTTGGCTTCGGAATTGGTAATGCACCTGATACACCTTGGTAAAACCGGCTGGTAGAGGGTAAACATGGAACCGAACTATGAGAAGCCCAACTCGTCTTCTATATCTGACATGTCCTCCATCTCAAATCGATGACTGCTGACTGAACGCATTCCCTGATGCTTACAATCGTAATTTCCCGATGGGCCAGTATTCTTCTTTCTTTTGACGCCAACTGGCACGTTTGGAAGTGCACGTACAGCGGGAAACGCCAGCGAGTTCTCTTGCGAAGACTCTGGCGTACAGAGCTCATCGACTTCGTCATCCACATGGTTTGTGTAAGTCTTCTGAGATTGTATCGGTTTAGTCATGTGCTTGTGAGAACCCTGGCGAGTGTGGTAAGGTCTGGCGAGCCGTAGCTCTTCCTGTCCAATCCCATCGCCATCCTCCCCTAAGTTAGCCTTTACACGAGTATTGATTGATTCCACCTTGCCATTAGCAGGCCAGCTGTCCAGTCTGGCAACTTTCTTGTTCATAGCACATGGAGTCAATTCGGACAAAAGAGGTATTTTTTGCGGAATTTTGAGCACCGGCGTTTTGGCAGCATCGTCAACTTGGCTAGAGTTTGATTCCAGTCTACTCGGCTCACGGACCACCAGGGCTGGAGTCTTTGCAATCCATTCGCAGATACCCTCTTCCCATCGGTATCCACTTCTGCTTTGCTTGATGCCGCGAGCTGGTGTCTTCTCAGACGAGGGCTGACTAAGGGCATTGACCGTACCATTGACTGCCAATTCTACTTTCAGCGCCCAATTGAGATGACTGGGTTGACTAGTGCTCTCCGCGAACTCAAAAGCAGCAGCTAGAGCGATTTGGCCAAATAGCCTTCGTGTAGCGTGATCACAAGATGCTGATTTTGAGGTAACTGTAAGGTTATCGATCATAGCCTGTATAAAGCCAAAGGCGTCATCGGATCTTGCTGTGGCGCAGCATCTTGCAACAGCACAGAGAAAAGAGCCAGCACTGCTGAAAGTCTGCCCACTGTTTGGTAGTTCGGCTAGTGATGTGAAATGTTCAAAAGAAGAGGGGCAACGCTGCTCCATGGAGCCATTGTGTGGCATTCTCACCATCCCAGCGGCCATCAAGGATAGACGTAACCTCTCTAGGATGAGATTTGAAGCGTGCCGAGCGTCAGAGTCGTATGCTACTAACTCGAGAGCTTGGCGCACTTTCACACCTAAGTCGTGTAATATCATGCTGCTTATAAATAAAGCGTCCTCTAGACTCGATGACAGGTCGGAGTTCTTGAGCAAACTGATGGCTGAAAAAACCGTTAGAATGTTGGAGACAGTAGAACACAAGCCACTATCAAAGTTATCGTACTTCGAGTTTCCGATATCACTAAACTTTGAGTCTGTATCAGTGTCTTTAGATGCTCGCGTCGATGCCACAGATCTCAATCCAGGACGATGAGATGATTTGCGGATGCGCAGTCGTAGATCATGAACCTCCGACAATGCTATCGTACCATCCCTTTTATACCATCGAGCCAAACAAGTTTGAAGTAGCGCAGTAGCAGACCGAACATGCTCATCCTGTTGCGTGATCGATCGGATTACACCATTCCAGCATGAAACCATGCATTGATTTGATATCCAGTCGAGCGGAAGCATGCCATTTTCTAGCATGGTTGCCATCTGGCGGTATAAGAAGCCATGTCTTCCTGTCTGCAAGGCGAATTTAATTATGCAGTTGGGAACCATCTGCGCCTCATCTACGGAGAAACCAGTTCGCTTTGAGAAATGGCCGGCGGCAGCCATTTGTGATATTACTGCGCTCTCGAGGATCGTTTGTGCCTCGTCCAAGGCTGCAGCTGATAGGCAGAGGGATGATAATTGCCGAGCGTCGTTAAGCCCAAGTGCTCCTTCCTCGATAGCTTCACAGATCATCACTATTCCATGTGCTCTGACCACATCTTTTAATGGAATCCAGCCTGCACCAGCCATGGAGCCGAACTCTTCGAGATCATTGTAAACTGCAGATGCTATATCATCACCGTTGGCTGGATCGTCCATTTTCGACAGCATGTCTTCTTCTTTGATGTAGGAGGGAATTTTTCTTAAACAAGCGGAGAAGAGGGAGCAGCAACCAATTGACGATGATGTCTCGCTCTTGGAAGTAGCCTGTAATAATGCCAGCAGTCCCTTGCAGACTCCGTCGATCAGCCTTGACTGCACGGATGCCGTATGTCTGACCAGCTCTGGGATGCCATTCCGTTCAATTTTCGACAGAGGCTGGGATTTTTGCTTCATTGAGTCTGATTGTGTAATACTTGTCTGAGACGATGTTGTTGCAAACTCTGGAGGTAGGCCTATTTCTGTTACTCCTGGCCGGGGATATGTCTCGAATTGGTTCCCATTTGAGTTGGCATCTCCAATGCCTCCGCTTCTGTTCTTCGAGGAATATGTACGTTTAAGTTTTTTGGGGGGTCGAGGGCTAGACGCCCACTCGTCACTCTTGCAGGTTGATAAATTGCCTATTGTACCCACTGGATGCGAAGGGAGTCCGCCATAAGATCTCGCAGTGCCTCCAGCTATGTCGGTCGGGCTGTGACTATTACAACATGGAGTCTCTTGAGTCGTTCTATCTTGTCCGACACTTATTCGTCTTGCTTTCTTGAGTGCAGCGATCTTGGACGACAAAGGACGAAGGAGACGATTGCACCGAGCGGAGGTCCACGGTGCTGTTGCGCCACTGGAGTGCACTTCAGAGGGCTGCCAATTCCGCCGTCGAGGATGGCATCTCTGGAATTCTGGGTCATTGCCCCCAATCGGATCGACCATGTCCTTCTCTTGCAAGTAAATCCACGTTCAGTCCGGAGGTAGGTCTTGGATCGGCTCAGCCAATTTTAAGACATTTAGTACATGTAGCGGGAAGTTGAGCAAGATCAATGCAATGCAAGTGATTTATGCAAAAAAAAATGAGCAAGAAAAGATGCTGAAGCAATGCTGCAATGTCGTGGTCAATTGAACGAAGTGTTTGCGAGCATAGGGAGTAAACAATGCGCCGGAGTCGGATCAACATATTTCCGGACCCTGAGACATGATTGCTGCCAAGACCTTGGGCCGACTCAGGGGGGGCTTCTTTCGTAACTGCGGCTATTTATCTCTATAATTGCAACAACCTAAGGTGATTGCGTATCACTATCATGATTCCGAGATCCGTGGTGTATGTTGAGTGATAGCAAAAAGCTTTCATTCAAGCGGGTCCAGCAACTTGACATAAAACCGTGTATGTCGTATCCTCTCCACATCTGGTGACACTTAACTCCGTATGATACCTTCTATGACAACCATGTAATACAAAGGAAAGTATTCTTCAATGGACGAGGGTTTTGTCTAATGTCTGTATGATCTACTGTTGATAGAGACATACGCTTGGAGGGCTTTTAAAGTCCGCCAGCATTCTTGGCTCGATGAACAATCTTTTGGTCCACAGCCTTGCAATAATCAAGTGGGCCCAGCAGTATGGATGGGAGGCAACGGCATGATTCACATCCTGTCCTCCTACTGTCAAGAGTGGCCGCATCCTTAAACCATGCCCCCACTGACACCAAGGTTCCTTCTCAATTTTTGACCTCAGTGTCTTGAATTTCATATCGATGGTCATCAGGGGCCTTGACTCAACTATTCTACCGATTCTACCCTTGACCGAGGTTTTCAGATGGGTTATGTCGACCCAGCTGCTCGCCTTATTCGTTACTCATGCCACCTGCATGGACATACAGTGCCCAGGTATTTACTCGACAGCCTTAACGAGACGCCTATTTAGGAACGCATTCTCTATTTGGACCATCCGTCTTTTTCAACCGACTGCGCTGGGAATGGTGTCGGCTTTTAGCCCAAGAGCGATGTAATATCTAACTACATATAGTTAAAATTCGATCGTCACACTCTAATCGAGTATGAAATACAGTGAAGGCTTCCTTTTCTTCTTAGTTGTTTTGGATTTAAATTGTTTGTCGTGAGAAGGACAAAGTTCATTACAGTCCCGGTCTATGTACAATTCTTCAACCTGGTTTCTCCGCCGCAAGAATGCTCCCAAGGCAAGCGGGCGGGAAAGATGATCACCCAAACCTGACACAACCCAGAGCCACATCCTGATCAGATAGAGGATTCCAACGGATAACAAGCAAAACTCCGGAGATACAGTTCAAAGACAAATAAGAAAACGCTAGCTCGACTCTAATATAACAAGGATGATAGTGATACCAATAGCACTCCCAGTACTGCGGAACACATAGGAAGCTGCGGTGACTACAGCTTGCTCTTTGTGATCGACATGAAATCGCAGGAGGACTGTACCTAGGCACAAAGGAAGTGGTGGAGGGGGGTGGGGGGGTTAACTAGGAAACACAGGGGCGGGTGATGACGCTGGGAAATTTGGTTCAAGGACAAGACAGTAACGCTGAGATATACCCGCAACTCAGCTGTTAACAGAACAAGTATGCGATGCAGATCTCAAGGAAAGCGAGTGCAGGATCACAGCCGGGCACGGGACTTCGTCGTTACCGTTCGAGGCTATTTGGTGGTCGGCTTCTCGAAATTTTTTTCTTCGTCCCCTCCTGATGAGTAGCAATATGGCGCTTGTGATGATCTTTCCGACGCGTCTTATAATCGCAACTGGGGCACGTCAATGTTTCTAGCGAACATGATGCTGAGCCTGCATGGACTGTTGCTTGGTGACGGCGCAAGTCTTTCGCCATTTTGAAGCTCCTTTCACAACCTTGAATGTCACAAAGGAACCTTTCATGGGTCCGTTCATGGCGCCTGAGCTGCCCCCGAGACGTGAGAATTTGCGCGCATTCCGAGCATTTCAACGGCGTAGCAATCGGTGGCAGCCGCATTCGACGTGGTTGGGAGACGTTGACTGGACCTGGCAGCGCTTTTGACACGGTTTCTTCGAATGTGATACCCACAGAAACATCGCTCGATTGGGAAGGTTCGTGAAGCGAAGTTGCCGAAGATGATGGGAAAAGCGACACGGGCCAATTCAAATCCACAATCTCACTAGACGCTGAAGATGACGAGAACTTGGCTGTTGAAGGCGTCAATTTCTCTGCCACTGCTGACTGCTCGAAGCTTGGTAGCGAAGAACAAGCACTGTAGTAGAGAGTGAAGTCAAAATCCATCAGGGGCTCGCTAGAGGAGGTAAAGTCCCAATCAGCTTCTGGAAGCCCGACATCGCAATGGTCGTGCATCAACAAAGGCCAGAATCTGTCTTGGTCTGATTGCACAGAGTACGGATACTGCTCTTCAATTGCGTGCGAATGAGGAGTAAGTAGTGGCAGTAGCATAGGAGATATAAACGATCCATAGCCTGAAAACACCGGATCTTGGGATGGAGAGGCGATTGTGGAGAGGTCTCGGCCTGACGATATCTGAGAATGATCAAACGAGTGGACAGATTCATAGGAATCAAGTAACGATGGTTGTAATTCACTGCATGACCGTTGAGGGTCATAAACTCTTGGAAAGATGGTCCATGACCGTTGGGAATCATATTGTTCTGCAGGGATGACTTAGACTCGAGCTTTCGCGCAAAGTCAACACAGTATGTTGAATCTGTCACATCCAATTAGTATAAGTATTGACATCTGAAATTTTTCGGGCGAACGTGCCTGCAGAGGGCTATGGGGCGCAGCGATACGGCTGCTATACTTCTGTTCAGGCTGTGGTCCGTGTGGTCCGTAATTTAGAACTCGCCGGGCAATCTGGGCCTAAGCCCAATTGCCTAACAACCGCCAGTCGTCCTCGGCAAGCAGATTTGGCCGATGGTGTTTTAGATGCTTGAGATAAATGACAGGGTTGAATGGACAGAAAGTGAACGGCGAAAAGGATGTGGTCAGTTTATAGAATTTGCACCCACACAAAGCGAGTTGAACAGCCTAACAGCTCATTGGCGGCCTCGGTACATCTAATGTCTCGAAACAGCCCATCCTGATTGGCGGCCCCCATCAATTCAGCCACCGGTGCAAGAAGATGACCTAGCCATTGTACCTCGCTTGGGCAGCGTTGAAGGTGCGCGGCAGAGGCCTGGGAACGGCAACCGCATGTTGATACGCAAACAGTTCAATTCAGCCGAGCTATGAGATTGAGCAATTTGGTGTCCGGGTTCGACAGAGCAGGTCAACAGCGACTACACCTGAAAACTCGCTTAAGGGATCGAGTTTGGGGGTTAACTTGGGCAAGTCTAGTACCTAGGTCCTACCCATTCGGACTACGCCTGAATAGGCTTCCTGAGCCGAACAATCGATTGGCTGTCAGCGCAGGCCCCAAATACTCGTAATCATGTAGCCTTATCGTCAGAGAAGACGATTGATAGGAATCGCAAGTCCCCTCGTTCTGTATATGTTGCAATAGCGACTTCTTCAGCTTTAGGGATATCTTCCTCCATTCTTCTTCTTGACTTTTTGTGCTGTCTGGATCATGGCTGCAGCTAGAAACCAGTCTTCTTACACTGAGATTAAGTCCTCGAATTCCCGGAGATCACTTCCAACGCGGGCTCGACGGCCCGGAATCGCTGCCCCAAGCAAGGCACCCCGAGAAGTAGTAGTGGAGCAACACACTTCCCCGCTGTGGGATAAAAAAGTTAGGTACGTATCCTTGCTTTGGGCGGTTATGGTGAAGGTAGAAATACAAGGCTGAGACCGTGGGCAAGGAGAGAGCGATGGGCGAAGCAGATAATCAATGGACTCTCCGACATTCATGAAGCAGGCTTTGTGCAAGGTGATTTCACTCTGTCAAACATAATAATCGATGATAAGGACGAAGCTCAAATCATTGACATCAACCGAAGGGGCTGTCCTGTGGGATGGGAGTCACCCGAAATGGTTCCGCTTGTCGAAAGCGGTCAAAGGCTGTCCATGTACATTGGTGAACGGCTTTGGCACGATGAGGCTGCCAGCAAGGGCGCCTCTACTGGGAGACTTTACAGTCGAATCGACACCCTTTTCTTTCCACAGAAAATGTCTTTCCAGAGCCCCTGCGGTAGCACGTCCAGTGCTGAGGTCGGTGGATCCGAAGTTTTAAGTCATCCCGTCAGCGAAGAGACTATTGCGCCTGGCGAACTAGACCATTTCGGTCGCAATTGGATACGCCCATGGAAAGATGGTCCAGGCCGTAATAAAGATTGGAGGTCGAATTGCTATCTAAAGCCTATGAGGAAAGGCGAGTGGGCAAAGTATCAGCTTTCGTCTCTAGGACGCAGATCGCGTTCAAAACGATCCAAGGCGACGAATCATCACCTATCCAACACACCATTTCCATCCAATATTGCGGTTCCTAAGGACATGCTGAGACAGAAGTCAACATCCTGTCAAGGTCATGGGTCATATCTCAAGCCAAAGTCTTCTTGGCAGGCTATGAATGAGGTGGGGCTCAATAAGAAGATCAATTTTCTACCGAAGTCTCGTGCTAGATGCGAGCCATGGATGACTGACCTTATAGACTCATTGGATATCGAGGAAGCCCGGAGGCTAAAGGATAGATTCAGTGCTGACTCAGAAGTTCCCAAGTAAGCCTGCCTCGATGATTTGCTATCTTTCGCGCGGACTTTCGCTAACGGTCTGTTAAGTGCCACAATAGATGATCTGCTCACTGCAATGGTTTCCACCCATACTGAGACATCAACCCCAAAATTTGAGACTCCAAATGCCAAGATCATCTCGCTGAACCACCAGCTTGCTTATGAATCGTTCGGTGATACCATCCTTGGGGCTTGCCTGCGTCTTAAGCGACTTATACGCACCGAAACGCATTATGAAGTGTACGACGCCGAAAGTCTCTCCGACGGAAACCAAAAATACGAAGTCAGGGCTTACAATCTTCGGGGACTCTCTCTTAAAGTACGAAATTATAGGATAAGAAATTTGAAGCGAGCTTCGGCAAGAAGTTCATGCATTGGCTCTTTAGAACAAGGGGGAAAGAAATGGCTTGTCTTGGCGGACCCTCAAGCCGATCTCATTCCAGAGTCCTCTGGAGCTTGTAGCCCACTCTGGAGCACTAGGGACGAGTATGAGCGCGCTTTCCCAGTCCTGGAGTCACACAAACCTGATGATTCCGAAAAAATCGAAAAGGAAGCCCTTCAAGATAGGGTAGTTGTCGAGGCGTATGATGTTAGTTTCGAGAAAGCACTAGAAGACGAGCTCTCGAAAAGATTAGACGCAAAGCAGGCCCTTGAAGTGATTGATAGGGTCCGCGAACGACTAGTAGCGTCGTCCAAACCTTGCCATCCTGATGATAAAATTAGACCAATGTCAGAGAAACAGAAAAAGCCAAAGTCTCCAGAGCAGGCGAAGCGGCTCAGAGATCGGCAGCGGCTCTCGAGACAAACGAAACGGAGGGTAAAGACCGCTCTAAGATTGGTTGCGAACGGTGATAACATGTCCCAAACCGTTGACACAGCTTCCGAGCCTCCAACAGAGACGTCTTTAGGAAAGGAAAACAACCACGGTCCTGCTGATAAAACATTTGCCATCCAAATACGG
Organism: Cladonia squamosa; assembly: GCA_947623385.2. Taxonomy (NCBI): domain Eukaryota; kingdom Fungi; phylum Ascomycota; class Lecanoromycetes; order Lecanorales; family Cladoniaceae; genus Cladonia; species Cladonia squamosa. The sequence goes on from OX392382.1 coordinate 299,014, forward strand.
AACCAACTTAGAAGACTTTTAAGGACGCCCTTTAATCGCATGAAAATGCATGACTATCCAACAAGTGCATACGGACATATATGTCCGAATGAGCTTTGGGGGGATGATTCGTGTTTGAGTGAGCTTGAGGGGGCACATGAATGGTTAAGAGAGCTTCTGGAGGCTGCTGATGAAACCCTTTACTACCAACTACAGAAGTATCTTGATCGTCATTATGTTTGCAGCACTTGTCTTTATCGCATACACTCTGAAAGATGCGTTTTTGAATGAGCTGGGGGGGTATATATATGTTTGAGAGAGCTTGGGGGCGCTTAGCACTAGAAAAAAGTACGTTTAAGAGTTATTTCAATGGCCCAGCTCAGGGGTCGTTTCGTGGGCCCACCATGTTTCTTAGGAACTGCTCGGCTAGTGTTGATGGCTGACCCAAAAGGACATGGAGGCTAGAGATTCGTGGGGTGCGGGTGTTGAAGTAAAAGATCAATAGTATCAGAAATATTCATCATGAGATATTTTCTACCTAACCATGCATTGCAGAGAGCAAAGAACTATATATATGTTTAACGCAGCAATAACCCCAAACTGACAACATAACAAGCCAGAACACATTGGTAATCTCAACTTGACAATAAAGAAAGCCGTGTATGATAACGCCTCAACTAGAACATATGTAAGCTGAGTAGGAATATCTTCATCTTCCCTGACTTGGGCTGATGGTCGTAAGATAATAAGAAAAGGGAGAATGATCATCTCGACGTGACATAGCTGGGACCGCAGCGCTTTCCAAATGAAATAGCCAACATCAATACATAGTATGATTAAACCCAACGAAACAATTACAGCAACCTTCACGACCTTAATGAACTACCCATTTCTCCAGTGGCCTGGGTATTATACTATCCCTTTCCTCTCCTCTTCTTCTCTTCCTTCTTGTAGTGCGTTCTCTGGTGTCGTCGAAAATGATCTACTCGACGTGTCTTGTACGGACAGACCGGGCAGATCTGTAATTCCGAAGGTGCTGAAAACTTGTCTGCGTGGACTGTCTGTTGATGCCGTTTGAGGTCCTTTGCGGTTGTACAGCCCGCGATGCAACCCTCAAAGTGACACCTGAACCTTTTCGTATTGCATTGGTGGTTCCTGAGCCGAGCACGTGACAATTTGATGTGACAGTCTGGGCATTCTAGACCGCGCTCAGGCTGCAGGGCTTGAGGAGTGCCTGCTAGGGATGGTATTGCACCTGGAGGCTCCGTAATCATGGGTGTTAGAGTTGAAGCGAGATTTGTGGATGAAGAAGAGCCGGAAGTGAAAGGAGAAGGTGACGATAGGGATGATCCAACGGTAGTTGAATTAATTGAACCGTTCGATGCTCCGGTAGAGAAATTAGAGGTAGTTGTGCTTGTACCTTGTACAAGCAATGGTGGATCGGACAGAAAAAACGAGGGATGGTTGCTGTAATCAAAGCCAAAATTCGGAGCGGAATCAACGTCGACAGTAAAGTCCGTATCTAGTTTTAGCCATTCATAAAAAAAACTCGAGGCCAAAGACTGGTCACTCTCTTCAGTTGGCTCTGGTTGACCGACTGAGTAATCCTCATGATCTGGTCTAGAAGCCCCCAAGTGGAGGCTTAAACGCAGATCCGGGTCACACTCATCAGAGAAGGCTTCCAGAGGTAGTCCAAGGGGAGGATCGCAGTCATGAATCTTGGGTTCTTCTGTATATGGTAAACGCTGTGTAGGATCTTGGACTGTCGATGTCCGAAATCCGCTGAACGAGTGAGCAGATTCGTAGGGAACATATTCTGTATGTTGGTAGCTGTTCCATGAGCGCGGTGGGCCCAGCTGTGCTTCGTTTATGTGATGATCATGTTGTTCCGCAGGGATGACTCCGGCGCGAAGACTGCCAGCCTTCGCGCAAAGTCAAGCGCAGAATATTGATAACCTAATGCAGGCAGCTTGTAAGCAATTGGTTGCGCTTGAGATCCATGGACATGATCATACCTGCCAAAGAGCAGGAAGAGAGCGAGCGGAGCGCTCTCAATATAAAAGCGATAATTCGGTCACTGGGGCCTCAGGCCGGGGCCCGGGCAGACTTTGTTCGCGGAATGCACCACAGAGGAGTAGGCCAAGCATTCACTTCACGCCCGTAGGCGATAGGGACCTTGGGACACAACTTGCCCAAGCGGGAGTTGGTTGAAGAAGAAAGAACAAGTGGGAAGACTCAGGTTTAAATATAAACGGAGCAGTATAAGGCTGAGGCTCTAGCCAAGGTTTCTGGTGATCTCTTATTGGTGGCCCCAATCTATAGAAGCTATTCCAGTCTGGGTTAGCCTACTGTGACACCAATATAACACTCCGTTCGAAAAAGACTTTTCGTTCTTCATGAACGCACAGTGACAACGCATACCGTCCTTCACAGTAATGCAGAATGGTCCCTATAATACTGTTGATAGGATCCTCAGACTAAAGTTTGAGTTGCTGGGCAAATTGCCGTTGCTTGGGGAGATTGATCGCTAAATTCAGTCGCATCACCATATCCTTCCAAAATCAATACGTATCCACTTCAAATTAATAAAAGCGCAGACCGGACTAGCGATTCGGTAGGCGTTTTCAGATGGGAAGTTGCACTATCAAGATGCTTCGGATAACAGGAAACAGGGTACAAGTAATATGCGCCATGATCTAATAGAATCTGGAACCATTAGAGCAAACATATGAGACTTGCATGTGTTTAGATGCATTTCCCAGAAATCGAGCCACAGATATCCTTGAAGTAATGGTAGACTTACACAAGAATTCTTGTGACATTTATAGACCGACTACTTATACAGCAGATTTCAATTTATGATTTGGAGCACGAGCGTTTTCGTTACTCAGACGGTCGAATAATCAGAGCTATTCCAGTTTTCATTTTTTGAAGAACCGATGTACTCCAGGTTTGGATACTGGCTTACAGGATGAATGTGTGATCTTCTAGTGCCAATGCCTTTTGCCTAGCTTGGGGGCCTGATCCATCTGTGGTCTGGGCATCAGAAAGCGCACTTGAGAATCTTCGACAACGACATTCAGGTTTTCTTCGGCTGCAACACCTACGGTTGCATTCATTGGATTTTCAGCGTGCTTCCAGGTTCGAAATTGATACCAAACTTAACACTAGACTATAATAGCCTGCTTCTACGCTTGAAGACTCGAGTACGGCATGGGTTGAAGTAGAAGGCAAACATCATTCACGTCCATCGGTACCGCTTAAGTCAGGACCTTACACCATGGAGAAACAAGCAAAATGCGAAATCCATGAGTGGAACAGACCCAATGTATCTCCTGGGAAGGGATGAGATAGGCCCTATGCGATTTTTGGTAGCGTCAGCCGGGAAGCTTTCTATCGATTTGCCTCGAAGTCCACGACGCCAAGCCTTGCACACTTGATACGTAGTAATCATGTGAGCCTGTTGCATAGTCTGTATTGCTGGTTTTAGAGTCTGCTCATGTTGGATAGCGGAACTTCGCGTGCTGCCCGCTGGTGTTGATGAAGGGGAGGAAGATGGAAGCGCTCTACGAGATCCATGAAGAGTTCGGGAGCGTGGTACGCCGAGCAGAAGAGAATAGCCTGTGCAGCCACATTGTCAGCAGCATTATCTGACCGTGCAACACGAACATCGGGCGACCTCGATTCGCGGCTTTATCCGGGGAAGATGGCCAAACTATCACAAGAACTTCGACTTCCACAAGGCGATATGGTCCACGGGACAGAGAGAGCCGGGAGCTTCGACGCCTAATAATGGCGCAATGAGGAAGGAGGAGACGACAGACTTCCCAGCTATTCTATGGAGCATACTATCAGGATGATGGGAATACCTTTGCCATTCTCTAGGTGTGGAGGATTACATGGATGGTGTAACTAGAGAGGTTTTGCGTCCCACTCACTACGCTTGTCATGCAAGCTTCCGCTACTCCCACGTGAGCTTAAAGCAGCTTTTGAGGCCCCAATCCTCCACCTATCAAGTGATTTTTCATTAACACGATTGAAGATAAACGGTCTTTAGTCACTACGAATAAAGAAGTGGTATCTATTGGCTTGTGATAATGAGCACAGCCAGCATTGCGCCTGTATCCAGATGCTGCTCTACTGACGTTGCCATAGGGTACAACTTCCATGCAGAAAACATGCAGCATTTAGGTTTATCTTTGTTTTCCTACTAATATGTCATGTTTAAATGATATTCTTCATTATTAGCTTTGCTGGAATTATCAATATTGTCACCTGCGAAATTAGGCTTGGGGCCTCCAATCAGGGCCCTCGATATCAGCAAGGCGTTGATGCACTCGGCTTACATCTGCTTGGGGCCTTTATCTAAGACCAATCGACTTCAACTCGTTCTAAGCCAGTTTCGAAACCCGTGTTTGTGCATGATTTTGAACCTGAGGCCTTATCTCAGGACAAATGGATCTAACAGTAGCGGGATTTATGTCCCACCCATGATTTCTGCTTGGAACCCCAAGTTGGGGCCTATCTTCTCAACGAATGCCTCTGCATTAGTTCTTACCAGATCTGTATTCCATGACCTCTATTATGCACGCCACATTTGAGGCCTCAGTCCTCTACCACCCGATAAGCCGGCCAAATTTACGAGAGTGCTGGCAACATGGATGTCATTGTAGCAGACTTTCCCGCACAATCGTCTATATATCTCCCAAGCCTTCTCTTCTAATACTGTTTGCAAAGTTCCTTATTCTCTTCTCCCAAAGCCTCGGTACTCCATCCTTTTCGTGCTTTTGTTTGCTACCCGTCAACATACGCAAACGCTTTGCCACATCATACGTCAAACATCACGCTCGCAATATTGCATATATTTAAACAAGAGTGCAAGTTGCAGTACGTTCTCTTCTCTCTCTACACAGTACATTGCTGATACTCCTCTTGCAGAAAATAAGTGCTAAAGAACGCAAAGAACAGCATCGAATCCCAGTTGACTGACTCTCGCCCTCTGACCAGAAAGACATCCGCCCGAAGCACCAGCCCACCGCTGCAAAGATGTCACAAAACTTTTCAAGCACCCCCCAATATACCCATGGCGCTGGCGGCCCCCCAGGGCCCGACCCACCCTATCAACAACAATTAAACGATAACGACCTGCACTCCAACTCCGGTTCCAGCAATAATGGCGGCAACTCAGCCGCTCACGGCAACAGCGCTAGCAATGCTACATCCGACCAATCTCACGGTCAAAGCTCGTCCAGCAGCAACCTCAACCAGAATGCCAGCCACGGATCCCCAAACCAGGCTTCCCAGTCCAATGGTGCTAGCAATACCAGCTCCAACTCTCTTTCTGACGCCCGATTGAACGACTGGAGGCAGCGTCAGGGGCCGTGGGATCCGATTGGGGGTCAAGGGGGGAGGAGAGGAGCGTGAAGGACTAGATGATAGAGGAGGCGAAAAGGGGAAGGCTTGCTGCGTAGTTACATCTTTGTCTGGTAGTTTTCTACTACTCCAAATAGGAGAACCTTGAAGACCTCTTCATCTTATGACCAAATTGACTTGTCTCGTGAGTGGTAGGAAGGTCATCTAACACAATTGCGGTGATATTATATTTTGTGATGACGATTATTCAATGCTTTACAAAGGTCAGAGAAACTTACCCATCGATTCGAAGAATTTGACAGGGAAGTTTGCGTTGCTCCAGAAAGTGTCAAAACGATCTGCTTTGAATGGCAAAAGATCCCCTTGTAGCCCAATACATGGCGTCCAAAGTTCCCGGTCTTGTACCTTCGACGTCCTAAGACTTAACCGAAGCTATAATAAAGACTGCTCGATGATCCCTCCGTATGCATATGGAGTACCATATCATGCAACGAACTATCATGTTGTTGATCAGTGTAACAGTTTAATATGGGGAATATCCCGCAGCTCCCTTTGAGCATCAAGCATTTCATGTGTTTATATAGACCGAATTCGGCGTACCTATCTATTCTTGAACTTCTCTACACACGAGGATGCAAAAATTGACCGTTTGACTCGGCTGCGAATATTTTTCGAACAATAAGATCCACCGTTTAGGTTGCTAAACCCAAAGCAGTAGCCACTAGTAGTCACTACTAGTGGCTACTAGAAATGGATTAGTGCTCCACTGGTCAGGAAGAAAAGTTGGCAATCTGACGTTACAAAATCTTCATTAGCTGGCCGAAACCTCAGCTCTCGGCCCCCAGTCTTCGCTGCCATCAACCCATGCTGATGCTGCTGCCATTGGCCGCGACAGGGAGGGGAGACCCATCGCCGAGACACCCTCCGTCTAAGCGACAGGAGAATTGGGGCGTGATAGCTGAGCTATCTAGATGTAAGTATATACAGACATGGGTGGATGGGGCAAATCTACAGCTCAAAATGCTGTTGGGGCGCTTAGAAGAAGGTGCAGAGAAAATAGTTGCTGGAGACAAAAGGACTGAGGAGCAGGAGTGGGAGGTCCCCCATATTAATACCACTGCCTTGATCCTTGTCCCCCCACCATGCCGGTGGAGTCGCTAGTCACTGTCGCCGACAGTACCATCGACCACTAACTCCCTTCTAAATTGGAGCCAACTGTTAATTGTAAGCTGCTGCCTCTTCATTTCCAGTCTTCTGTGTCCTCTTTTAAGAACACTAAGGCTTTATATTTGCAACAGCATAAATCGGAGGCGTTACGCCAGTCACTCTATCCTTTGTAGAATACTCATATCCATTCGATGTAATTGGTGGCTAATTTCGTAAGCGTAGTCCCGGGATCGGGTCCGTGGTCGCATAATAATGCCTCAAGACTTACTTGCAACATTGATGTCAACTGTCGCGGTATTCGAGAAAGAACCTAGATCGTTCTGCAGCGAACGTAGAATCCCCCTTTACCTTTGATGCAGTTCAGAGCATTTGGCAATGACTTTGACATGTTTATTGGATATCTCGGTGTGGTTGTTCATTGCGTTGGAACAGGATCTCGGGCGATATATATCGTTGTTGAAAAGATTTTCTCTTTGCGTTCGTGAATGATGAGAAAGCAATTATAGAGCATGAACAAGTATACAAAACTGGAACATATGAGTACCGTTCATCAAAGCATATGGTTCTCTACTTGCGAAGCTTGGCATGAACCGAGATTTTTGAATCGGCCCAAGGGGCGAATGTGCTCAGAGTCTTGGGCGACTTGAGTAGGATTGCTATTTTCATGTTCAGGTCAAGCAGAGTGCCAAAGTCATTCAACCGGGCCCGGAGTCTAGTTCCATGCAGCGACAGTCGCAATCGGGCACGGCGCACACATCATGCCCTGAAAACCATTCGTGAGCATGGCCGCTGTGTGACATATGCCAGCAGCTCCTGCACACGCTCACAAATTTGTTGAGAGCTTCTTCCTTGCTCGCTGCCTTAGCTACACTGCCACGTGAATGCGGATCCGGCATGCCAAGCCAGAACATGCAAACAACGCAACGTGGCAGATGACGACCACACCTGGGACAGACGGTGCCCGACCTGTCGTCTCCAAAGATAGAGCCTTGATGAGTACCAAATATTGTTGACATCTCAGGTCGAGGCGCATTAGCTGCGCTGCGATCGAGCGCTTGATCGCAGTTGTTGCAGCGAAGGCTGACCTGACGGGGAGGTGGTGCCAGCTCTGGCTTTCCGTTCGGCGGGGCAGAGAGCTTGGTAGACTGCACGTCAAATTGCACTCGGGCAATGAACATCTGGGAATCGTTGAGGTACGAGCGGTATGTTTCCCGCCATTTGTCGACGCGAATATCTGTGAAATAGCGTGGAGAAGTGAAAGACATTGCTAGAACTGCGGTTTGGAGGTCGGAAAACTTGTGGATATAGTTCTCAAAGAGAGGAACAGCTTGTTCGGTAAGGCCGGTGAGGACAACGCCTTCTATGTCGCCTTCTTTGATGCTCTCAGCGGTGTTGTCGTTTATGTACTGGGTGAGTTCGTCATCGTTCAGATACAATAGAGCGATGCCAAGCCGATCTCGTAGCGGTAGAGATGTTTCTGCTAAGACGTCATGCCAGTCACCATAACTGACTAAGGCCAAAATGGATCGGCCATATGGATCATCGAGGGCGTTCTTCAGCGTTCGAATAGTTTCTTCCCATGTGTCATCCGTGATACCTTTATTGTATCCAGCTAGTGCAATAGAAAGCTCTCTATGTGCTGAAGTTGTTTTACCGTTTCTCAAAGCTAGGAAGGCGAGCTTTGCTTGATCATGTATCATGGCAAGAGCAGCAGCTTTGGTGTTGTGACCATCGCGCACCAGATCACTGACAGTGCTTTCGAGCTTCTCTAGTGGGAGTCCTAGCCCGCACGTATGCAAACACAGTCGACGATGGTTTGGAACCGAGGATTCTGTCATACGGAGGTCGGGAAGGTCAAGCCTCTCGCACAGTGTCTCGACGGCTGCAGCAACTTCTTTGCTGTATGTGGGCTTACTTAACTTGTTAGTAGCCCTCTGAGAATCTTTAATGGTGTTAGAATTGAGCTGATGGAACGGTAGAGCTCAGCTTACCCAGATCATTGTTCCATATGCTGGCAACGCCGAAGAAACTGAGATCGAGCGTGTCGGTAATCATACCCTCGTTTTCAGCGTTGATTTTTGCCCCTAAATCCCATTAGCTCTATGCTCACAAGTGGAATCTGCCACTTACGACTAATCCAGGTCCACATCTTTTGCAGCCCTGGATCATCGCGTACGATCTCGATGTTTTTCTTGCAATCGAATAAGTAGCCTTCTGAACAGCGCCCACGTGAAACGGTGGAGAATGTTAAGGCTTCCGTCATACTGAGTTGCTTGTCCGAGAAGCGACTGCTGATGTATTTTTCATGAGCCTCACGACTTGACCAAAGCTTTCCGTCCCTTATGTGACTTTTTAGAGTGAAATTAGGATCGACTTTCCGATTGGTCACTCGGCCACCTCGGGGGTTGAGCAAGAAGTCGGCAACGCTTCCATAGGCATGAGGCTTAATCAGATGGACCGTACTTGTCAAAAAAGGGTCTTCAAATGATGACTTTTCGGAGTGAGACATGCTTGTATTCCTAACCTTACTAACGATCACCTTCCCAGATGAGGATACGCTAAGTGCTGAGGGAGCACCGTCCAACTCAAGAATATCAACACTCTGGTCAGCACGAAGTATAATTGCACAAGGGGTCCCCTTGGATCCTGCAAGGTTGGTGAAGTCGAAAGCAGCGATACGAACCTTTTCAGGCGGTGGATCGATCTTATCGCGAGCGTGCTCGATGTGGTGAATGCGCTTGGTAAAGATTGAGTGTTCGGTAGTATTTGGAATATGGTAATCAGGATTTTGTTGTGCCTTATACTGTTCCTTTAGTGAAGAATATTCCTGCTTGGTCTCGAATACCTTGAGGGCACCATTGCTCGCAAGGGCCCCAAGGTAGCCGCTTCTACCTTTACAATACTTCAGACTCCATATACTGATGTCATTGCCTTCGCTGCCTCTTCGCTGAGGTGCGGTTTTGGTGGCGTCGAATGATTCTGCATACTGGATCACAGGCCCTTCAACCTGACCACCGGCTTCTGAGCCTGATCCAAGACTCGCTGCTGTGTAAGGTGTCCCTGAACGACGGTCCCAGACCTGGATAGTTGTGTCTCTCGAACCACCGGCACATGCAAAGTAGTTCTCATCTAGAGAATCAATAGCAATGTTAAAGACGGCATTGGTTTGAAAATGTAATGAGGGGCTCCCAGCGTTCTCTCGCAAATCATAGATCCTAATGCCACGCCCTTTGACTCCAGTCAGTAGGACTTCAGGTTGACCAGCGAAGAATTTGATACTGGATATTGCTTCTGAACTCGCGAATTTGCGATACGGTTCGACGAAAGGCTTGGCAGCCCCACTTCCTGATGAAGAGAAACTTGCGAAACGTTGATTTATATCCCATATATTCAAGCAAAAGTCGTTACGAACTCTTTCTAAGCCGGCAGCAAGCAGACCCGTTCTACTGAATGCAATAGCATTGCAAAGCCGTTGATGCTTTGCTGGTAACGAAACGCTCGGAGAAGCGTCGTCAATACGGAGAACGGTGACTTCCCCAGACCACTGGCCTACAGCTACGAGCGTTTCATCATGAGGAGCCCAATCGAAAGCGCGGAATGCCTGAACCTGGCTGTAAGTCGAGCGGATGTCGTAACGAAGGGTTCTGCTGAAATACCGTTGGACAGTGCAACGTTTGAACGAGCGGCCAACAACATCGACAAGAAGGAAGCGCTGCTCAGACAAAGTAGAGGTTGGAGACCACCTGATTGCAGTCTCCATATTCGGGGACCAAATTCCTTAGCTCAAGATCACTAACGAATAGCAGTGCGGTGCGTGATATGAAATGTGTGGAAGATAATATAACAGACTCGATCCTTTGACATTAGGGATCATACTGAGAAGACTACTACTTGTCCAAAGGTTGGAAATGGACGGGTCATGTGCTTGACTATTCAGATATGGCAGTCTGCAAATACACATCACGATTTGCGCGTGCGCATTCTAAGAACTAGCGTGGTTTTATCTCCGATAAGTCCGGGCCCCACTGAAAGCTTTCTCTTTAACTCATTCTCTGACACCACTATCATGACTACACTTACTCGAGATTGAAACTCCCTGTAGCAGCTCGGTATATTATATACCCTTGCTAGGCCTCTGTAGGCCTCTTGCAGGCCCAATCTTATACTTCCTTCACCTCAAGAAGACCTCACTAAGTGGACGATCCCTTCGAAAAGATGGGTAAAGGAAGCTCTTGGAGACCGGGCAGTGCTCGCCGTGAGCCACGATCAACACGACATAATACTCCATATGAATCCTACAAACCAGACTACTCTCGTTATCCTCTGTCGAAATCGCCAAATAAGAACACAGGGCCAGAGTCTTGGAAGCCAGACTACCCAAAATCTCATGGCCCAAGAGATGGCCCTGGCCGGGCTCAGTATAGGATTCAAAAGAGCAAACCTCATTCACAGCGCGGTTCCGCGAAGTATTCTGTCAATCCTATCAAGAACCAAATTTTCCAACTGAATCGTCAACTCAAACAAGATCTTCCAGCCGATATTCGAGTAGAGAAAGAGAGGGCACTAGCTGGGTACGAGCGGGACTTGGAAATGGCCATTGAAGAAAGGAAGAAGCAGGATATGATTAGCAAGTACCACATGGTACGATTCTTCGGTTAGTACCTAGTCTTCTATGGACCAGCGCTGTCATGAGAATCAGCCATCCTAATATTCCTCCACAGAGCGCCAGAAAGCCACTAGGCACGTTAAGAAATGCAGAAAGAGCCTCGCAGACTGTTCGCCCGACAATCCACACTACCAGAATCTACAACAGGCCCTCCATATCGCAGAAGTCGATCTCGCCTATACACAGTACTCTCCTCTGTACCAAAAATACGAAGCCATCTACCCCCAAAAGAAAGCCCAAGAAAATAATGAAGACAAACCTACCGAGCAATCACCCCCCAGACCCGCAATGTGGAAAATCGTCGAGAAATGTATGGAGCAGGGTACCCTAGATGCCTTGCGAGATGGCACGTTAGGCGACGAGGATTTGGTGTTGTCCTTCACGAAGATGAGGCCTTTCAAGCGCCAAGTCCAACTCCCTATACGAAGCTTCCAAACAAAGAACCAAAGCGGCCGCTTCACAAATAAAACCAATCCTCCCACGCATCAGGCTGTTGTTGCTGGACAAGCGGATGAGATGGACGAGGATAGTGATGGCGGGTTCTTTGAAGAGGCTGGAGGCGTGAAGATTGATGCGCCTTGATGTGTTGATCGTTAAACGGTATTATTTAACTAGAAAAGCTCTTATGATTATGGTCAATGAATCATGACATCTCAAGAATCTGGAGGAACATGATGATGTATAACACTTAGGTGAGTCAACCACATCAAAGCACCTGACTTCAATGACTGACGTTTCTAGGACTAAGAGCGTTCTGTTGCATGCAGATTTAGTTGCCTACAGGGCACTCACCTACATCTGTATCATCAGCAGATCAATGGATTATCCACTAGAAATAATAATCAATTCATATCACATTATTTTACTTGAACCGAAAAGTGCAATTCTCCTCAATCATCCCAATTCTCCTTCTCCATCCTTGTCCCACCCTCTCCCTCCCCCAACCCACCACCTTCCTCCACCACACCCCCTCCACCCCCATCCCCCTCCGGCTTCTCCTCAATCCCGGCCACCGGCCCCTTTCCCCCCTCCTCCGCCCTCCTCAAAAACTCTTCCTCAGCCTTAACGTCCTTCTCCCCAAAAAGCACATCCCCATTCCTCCTCTCCACCCACCTCACCCACTCCAAACCCAGCAATCCCCCCAACCCCTCTGTAAGCACGACTCCATTCCTACTAACCCACCACTCCACGCCCCCTTCCCTCGCACTCTTCTCCACATCCACCCATACGAAGATCGTACTCGTTTTCCTAACGCCGCTGATTACTTCGTCGCCTTCTGGCTTCGCTTGGCTCTTCGATTGGAATTGCGTGTCTAAGGGAGGTAATCGCTTCGGCAGGGCGGTTGCGAAATGGATGTGCGTCCTTGACATTGGTTTCAGGCCCCCGGAGTCTTTGATCTTGAGCCAGGATTTTTCATCCGTGCCGTGGACGACTAATTTAGGGCATTGAGGGTCGGAAGGGTCGAGGCGGGTGTAAATTGCTGACGAGGAGATGCTGGTGAGGGTGTGGCCTTGGGAGGCCCGGATGCGGTACTGTGAAGGGTCCATGGTTGTGGTGCTGGCATTGATGGCTGATGATGGGAGAGTTTCTGGGGACAACGGTTCAAGGCTGAAGCGCTGCTTTTCGTTGTTGGCGACTAGGGTTTGTAGTTCCGGGAAAGTTACGTGCATGGATGCGAGGCGGCGCCAGAGGAGCTGAATAGATGGTATTAGAGGTTTGGGTGGTGATTATAGAGATGTTTTCTGCAGGACTCTGAGGTGATTGACCCTTTTCTTTTTCAAAGAAAGAGACTTTCAAAGGAACTATCAAAAAATGCGTTGAAAAGCTGCATAAGCACATTGCGTACATTTTCTCCCACGCAATATCGATAGTCAATCCGCACAGTATAACAGTCAAATTACGAGACCCAATGACCGAAACAATAATCTAGGCCTCCTACTAGTCTTCCCAAAAAGCAGAAAACTCACGCAGCATACCACAGTAACTCTTGAAATGACTATCTGAAAAGCACATACCACATCCCTCACATTCGCCCACCCCCCCTCATCAAGCTGCACCCCCTCATCCTTCGCCCCATGTCTCAGCAAAAAGCTCAACGCCTTCGAAACAGTCACCTCCCTGCTCTGCGGTTGCCTGTGCTTGCCTCCCCTCCCACCACCACCACCGCCGCCACCTCTGCCTCGTCCTCCGCGGCGATTACTGGTACTCATGACCCTACGGATGAAAGCAGAAGAGAATGAAGAGTTTAGAGAACGATTTACGGCTTCTTGAAGCGGCAAAGAATAGAATAGACGCAGTGTGTATGTCTGAGATTGTAAAGTTTTCCCCGGGGAAGAGTACGTCCTAATATACCGCCGTAATGCTGGTCCTCCAGCCAACCTTGAGAAATGAAAGAACAAAGACCAGTGACTCATGTACGGGTTGATACCTGTCTCAGAAAAAGCAATATCTGGTTCGCTGTGTTTGATATGACGATGCAGATCCTGAGACTCATTGTCTAGCGTTGTTTGCGCGTGAGTCACAAAACATGCGAGGAGGCCGTCTACATTGCGCCAGCCATAGCCTCGGCAAGTCAGTTATGAAGTCATTGAGCAGGTAGGGAAGGCCACTTGATGAGGTAGGGATATCTACTTCATGCAAGTGGAAGATTCCCTGGGTCATGTTAAGGTGATGGCAAACGGTCTAGTCTTGGCTTACTCCTGCAGGGAAGGAGTCCCTGGGTTTTTTGGATTGGACAGCAAGAAAGTCTACTGTTTGTTTAAAAGCGTAGAAGCGACCCGTCTTGGTATCTATGTCTGCAAATGTAATGCCTTATTTCTCCGGATCTTCACCTTGCATGATCAAGAGCACATGAATAAAGCTCACAGCAGACCAGCGTTCCATCGCTTCCTTCCATGCACCCATTTCTTTATCTCCTTCACCATCATAACGCCAACGCCGTCAGACCTGAGTCAACCAATTATACATGCCTCCCTCCAAAATCGTGGTAAGTCATATAATTAAAGCCCAACGCCAACCGAACGCTCGCTTTTCATTCAACCCGGAGCTCTCACTCTGTACTGGGACAGTATATTACATGCATAACTCCAAAATTTCCCTAATCAACGCTGTTGCAGCCCTTCAGACTGCCTTAGCCTTCCACTCGAGATGCCGATACGTGACTGTCCTGCAGATGTGTGCTGGCCAAGTGATGCGATCCTGCGCTGTCGTGCTTCGTTCAATCGAGCACTGTCTGCCGATGATGGTGGCGTTGAACGGTCGAGATATCTTCTATTGCCAGGTTGCACAGTGGGCGTCAGTGGCGAAGTTGAGACCTGAGAAAAATAGCTCTTTCGGGGTGGTAGGGAAGATTGCACAGATGGAGAGCGGTCCGACGATTTAGGCATGGGATGTTGTGATGTGTACTCGCGAGATATCCTCGTCTGTGGTGAGGACCGTAGCTGCCCGATTTCTGTTGTAGCTCGAGACGAAGGCCTCTTACTGTCTGTAACACCTTCTTCTTCCTCCTTCGCACGACTGCGCAACGTGACGGTAGACGTTCTGTCGAGTCTACTGGTCACAGGCGTCACTGTTTGAGTAGGCGACGCACCATCCTGGACGGACTCTCTACGACCATATAGAGGACTAGAACTCAAAAGACTCGTACGACGCGCTTCCAGTCGACTCATGACTCTAGAACTAGCTCGAGCCTCAGGCTCAAGGCTAGCACCACGCAGGAGCCTCGGATCTGGTAAGGTTCCATTACTTCGCTGCGCGGTTGTAGGGGTGTCGTTGCTCCCGGGTCGAGATTTTCCATTAGGCAGTTCTGCTTCTGCCAATTCTTCAGCAAGTGCTATGCAAAGTTCCGTCAAACTTCGGCACATATTATCAGCCTTTCTGCGAAGTTGCCTGTCAATCCCACTTGCAGGTCCAACTACAGACGCACTTTGGGAAGCCTCCTGCGAACCGGAGGAACTGCCTGTCATAGAGGCTAACGTCAAGGCATCTGTTGCAGTAGCCTCCAAAGCTCTATAAAGTTTTGCATTTATCGCCGGTTTTGCCTTCGCTAATGCCGAGTGAAGTAGTGGGTGTATATTGGTGAGTCCGGGATCGAAGGTCACAGATGGTTCTGAAGAGATATGGTCTGTTTTGCGGTGCTTTGGTGACGACGACATGGTTGTCATGGTAGTCGTTGCTGTAGGGGGCCGTTCATTCAATGCATTTGACATTGCGGCGTTCGAGGAATTTGGTAGTGCTCCTGTAAGTTCGAGCTTGCGTAGTCTAGACTTTAGTTCGTCTAGCTCATCCCAGACAGTGGATGGCGCCGTCGTCGATACGGTAGACTCCGTACCAGCAGCAAGAGCTATCCCTGAAGCTGTTGCCTGCCCGTGAGCTTGTGAGGACCTATCTGGGAATGGCGAAGAGCCGTAATTGCCATTTGTAGTGTATGAAAGATTAGATTGCTTGTAGCTGCGAGGTACCACTCCGGGAGATGTTTCGCGAAGCGACCGTCGACGTCCGTAATTTGAAGTTATTTCGGGCGATCCCTCCTGCGAGTACCCATCTGATGGGGGTGTACCAAACGATGTCCTGGCATTACGAGTCCGGAATCGCTGGTCAAGAGGATGTGCAGAAGCAGCATAGGATTTGTTACCGAAGGTGACATCCCTGAGTGAGCTAAGCGAGCCTTTCTCTGCCGAGTGTTGGAATGCCGAATCGAAGGAAGATTTGTGATGGTGGATTTGTTGAGGGAAAACCTGTTGGCCTGCAAAACTCGCACCACTGGTGCTTGGACGACCAGAAGACGCAGGCCGAGATGTTCTTGCTTGAGGAAAGCTTGATGTCCCGATGTGTGACCTTCTTCTTTCACGCCTCGTTGAGGTCTCAGATGCATCATCAACTACCGATTCTGCCCTTGCCAGATTGAGGAACAGATCTTCATTTGACGAAGATGGTTTGTCCAGGAGACCTTCTTCCATAGACCTCCTATCTGCATTCCACGTTGTGCCGTTCATACGAATTGTAGAATTCTGATCCTCCTCATCCTCAGATCGCGTGCTATTGTATCGTCCAGCCATTGCAGTTCCTATTCCGTCATGAGTCAAAGACTTCGATCGAGCCACTCTGGCTACAGAAGGACTATAATCTGAGTCCTCATTAGTACTTGGGTGTGCCTGCTTGACTATAGAGTCTATGCTGGCGCTGGTACTTGGTCGTTGTGATAGATTCGGGCGAGCAATCTTTGTCTTAGTCGAGGGAGTAATTCGCCAGGGTGAATCAGTGTTGTAAGATCGCTGAGTACTGAGGGCAGGAGGAGGGCCAGATGAGGTTTCTATTCCGTGACTGGAACGTGAGGCAGGTGGTCTTCGCGTTAAGGGAGATCGAGGTTCAACACCTGAAGCCCCAGGTTGCTGGGCAAAGTAGGAACCCCCTGGGGTAAGGGTTGGAGCGGGCAAAGCTTTAGATATAGGAGACAGATCCAGCTGCTGTCCACTCGCAAAATTAGAAACGCCGTTCGCCGATGCTTTGGATGCTGTGAAGTTGGTAGGCGCAATGGATTTTGTCGAGGGGAGCGGTGATGACGATGATGGTGGCGCTGATTGGCCAAGACTAAAGCTACCTTTGCTCGACGTGTTGTCTGACTCTGCGGAGACGAATGACTTCTCGCTGTCTGATGGAGTCGACGTTTCGCGCGCATTGCTTCCAATCACGCGTGCAGGCATGTCCGGATAGGGATGGGGGGGGGCCAAAGTTATGTTTTCATGCACGACATAGCCTACCCCTTACGCAGTTCACCGGGCCCTGCAGGAACGATGCCTGCGTCGCGGCGGCGAATTTCAACTGTCGCAATTGACCTGCAATGACAACGGGCAATTGATTCCATGTATACAGACAATTTATTTGCGCGAGGGGCTAATCCAGCTTCTCCCTTATTGGTTAATACGTGCCGACAGGGGTTCCTTCTAACGGGGACCTACGTCGGTTGCTCTAGACAAACTGAGACCAAGCCTTCTGCTAGGTGAAGCAGATCGGTCAGATCTTCTTTCCGCCATGTTCCCAAAACCTTTTTTATGTACTCGCAGAGTCTATATACCGTGGTTGCTCTATATGATGTGGAGATGAAGTGGCTGTTAAGGGTTCATGTGGGGGACCAGTCCCGTTCCAACTTGCTCCTGAACTTCAAACGTGAAAGGGCTAGTTTTCTCTCACCCAAATAGACAGTACGTCATTTACTTGAGTATGAAGAGCGTAGGCCCAGTGGTCAGCTTCGGGTTGTCCTCTTGGAGTGCGTGCCATTTGTCTCCTGCCGGGGGTAAACCGACAGGAGGGAATTTTGAATCTGGGAAGCGGCATGATCGGCAGAGGTAAAATGACTTGCCCTACGATGGTACCGGGAAGGTAATTAGATCCCTAAGCCAGTAACGTTCCTTACTTTGGATCTTGAGTTGGGTGAACTTCGACCATGATTCCATCTCCTTGGTCTGGCCTGCCACTGATAGTGTACTTCCCAGTTATCAGGTCTTTAGCAACGATTTCTCTTGTCCTACCTAGGCTCTCAATGGCAGCGATCCGGTCCAGTGTAGCCTTCAAATGCTCCTCAAAGCCAGGTTCATTGCAAATCTGGCGAAATGCCCTTTGCATTGGTACTGAGTCTGCCCGTACCATAGCCTGTGCATCAATAGTGAAGATATTGATATTGTCATAACTTTTAATGAAGTCTGCCCTTGTCATGATCTCCCGTGCTTTGTGTAAAGGGATCTCCGGTAGCGTGTCTGTTCTATCGTCGGTACTGCTACTGCTTGTTATCTCCTTTCCCTTGTCGACGAGAGCCTTTGCCAGCACCATAGCTGCTGAAGCGTACTTCTGCTGATTCATGACATCGTCATCACAGTCTTCACCTAGGATCCAGCAATTGTTCAGGAACCAAGTTTTCTCCACCTGACATATACGGTCACATGTACGGAGCATGTCCGAAGACTGGGCTACCCGGTTGAGAAATGTTAGTCGTCCACCGACCCTGCTGTACACTTCCGCAAGGGTTTCGGACGTAGGCAGCTCCTCTTCATTGAAATAACGCCTGCGGAATTGCTTCAAGGCTAAGATAGCCTGATCCTTGGGCAGGTCGAGCACCGGTAGGACTTCCATACGCGTAGAATATTGTTTCAAGCGTTCATACACCCAGTAGTCATCACTGTTTAGAACTATAGTGACAAGATTGCTTGCGGCCCATTGCTCCGCTCGTTGTTGGATGAGCTCGAGAAGATCACGTCCATCATCATCATCTCTTAGGAGATGTGTACTGTTGATGATGAGTACTAAAGGTCTGCCGACTGCCTTTCGGCGCTTTAATGCAACCTTTTCCAATTTATTGAATGCGCGTTCGATGTCGAGCAGGCTGCCTTCACGCGGTCCTTTGATGCTGAATAGGCTTCCAATATAGTCCTCATGGAACTCGTAATCGAGAGCTTTCCCAAGGCGTATACGAAAGATGTCCAAGTCTGCATGAGCTTCAAACATGGAGATGCCCTCTCCAGCGACCTTTTGCATAGCGTGCAGCAGCATGGAAGATTTCCCTGTACCTTTTTCGCCAATCAGGAGATGATAGCGACCTTGATCCGTTCCATTGACAATAGCATCTGTCTTTGTTTGCTCAGCATGACGGATCCAATGCTGGTCATCGCCTTGAAGTATGTTATTAGGAAGGCCTTGCCCAAGCGCGGCCAATTCGAGAACTGGATCCCCTGGTTCAAATGCCTTTGACATTTTTTTAAGGATCAAATACTTATAGTACTTATGGTAGGTATACCCAGCTAGCCTAGTCGTCTGTAATCAGTAACATCTTCGAATTGCGTCTTGAAATCCGTGTCCACTAACCCTAAAACAAACAAAGACGCAAATGTTGTGGCGGCACTTTCGAGCATCTTGAAGAGGGTTGGGCCCCATTTTGACGTTGGTTTATTGTGCTCAATCTTTGATGGCTCTTCGGTGTCCGATTCTTGGGGGCCGATTTGGCCAGGTGAAGGTCCGACAGATCCATTGACATGGCGTCTTTCTAGTCTAATAACTATAGAAGGTCTCTGGGGATCTCCACGACGAAGTATGGGAGACTTTCCGACTTTGCAAGCCAAAGAGACAGAACGAAGCAACATCTGCGATGATTTCACAGCAGGTTAAGCGAAAGAACATACTTTATGACAAAAAATAAAATATGCAAACAAAGAGACTGGCCTCCAGGCTCTGATGGAATCCTTCACCTGTAAGTTATATCTGCATTCGCGTCGCCAAGTCATGTGTGAAGCGCTCCACGATAGTGAAAACAGTGAAGACGCATTCAGTAGACCTTTAAGGATGTTTACATAGCAACCGTCGATCTTCCTTAAATGACATTGGAAGGTCAAGCTTTTGGGAGCTTGGACTTTTACACCTATTTCGCCGCTTGGCGGCCTCAGCCAATCATCTCGGAGACCTCACACGTCATAGTAAACACCCTGGCACGCGTGGAATTACCACCACTGTCGTCCGCCTCCGGACGCTTTTGCTTTCAACTACATACAATTCGAACCAACGGCTTATTTTCGCGGCCAAAATCTTCACGATGGTGAAAACTCGACATGGGAGCAAAACGGGAATTCGAGTGGAGCCACCAGCTACCTTGCCAGCACTTTCCCCAGCGCCAAACTCCAAGCTCCCTGCTCAGCTACGGTTTCCGCTTCTTGTCCTTATGACCTGGACACTATTTGGTACCCTCTGGTCGACTATCAGCCCGTTCACGGCTGGCGACCTCGCGACAGTGAGCAGAAGCCGCGATGATTGGTGGAATATTGTTGGCTTGATGGTGTGGAAGGCTGCACTTGTCGCGGTTGGGTGGTATGGTGGTTACGACAGTATGCGAGTGCCACTAACAGAATCCATTGGATACAAACTAAATCTCTCTTTCAGGCTCGGATTTTGCAGCATTCACCTTCTTGTCAACGGTCCCATACTATTATTTCCTCGCGACATTCTACGTGATTCGGCCTACCACGGTAATCACCGGTCTTGCGATCGATACTTTGGTGGCTTATATTCCATTTTACACCTTCAAAGTGTCTTCCAGCATCCACAGCATAAAAACGCCCAAAGGGGTTGCCGCAAACCGTTCAGTGATCAATGACTTTGGAGTACAAGCAGCTACAAGCCTTTTCGCATCAGGAATCTACGCGGTAGTGGTATTTCTAAGCTACACTACTTGGTTGCCTATCCACCTGGTCCTGTATTTCGAGGGCATAAGGGATATCTCACTGGCACACAACAGCAACTTTCCGTATCTTGTTGCCTCCTTCCTTCCAATCGGCTTCGCGGCTAAGGTTTTCCTATTCACGCCAGCTGAGGCCGCAAAGCCTGACGCTTATGACAGGGAGATTGCCAAGTTCAACCCAGAAACCGCTACATTGAAAGAGACATTGGTTTTCAACCTCTATGGATATTCCAACCGGACCAGGACATTGATACGCAGGACCGCTACGTTGGCGGTCATTGGTGGGCTACACACATGGCTCCGGACCTACATTACAGTGGAGGGTTCAGAAATATTAGGAGCTGCTGGGTGGTCGAGCGTCTGGTCTATCGCAGCGGTCGTAACGGGCTTGATGTATGTGTGGGTTGGGGACGTGTGAGGATGTCAGGGGATTGGCATGGCCGAAAGTGTGGCCGAGCGTGTGGCCGAGCGTGCAAGGACGTTGCTATGAAGGAAGCAGGAGTATGAGAGAGGGACTAGGAAAAATTTATCACGTTGCTCATTTCGTCAGACGGCGTTCGGTAGGATATACCACGAGAGCATTACCTTCTGTAGCTCAGGACCGTTCTACCTATACCCGTTGATAGCACCCAGTAATTTTGCACTCTCTCAAGTCCAT
The DNA here is from genome assembly GCA_947623385.2 of Cladonia squamosa. NCBI lineage: Eukaryota > Fungi > Ascomycota > Lecanoromycetes > Lecanorales > Cladoniaceae > Cladonia > Cladonia squamosa. Next base: position 320,074 of record OX392382.1, read on the forward strand.
GCCTGCAGTGTTTTCCGAGACATATTCAATTTTGTCTTGGCTTTACAATGCCATCATGCACAATATAATATAGGACCGTGCTATCATCACCCAATGTAGCCAGCAACACTCTCTTTCCCCCTCGCCGATCCCTCCTACCCCACCTGCCTTCTGCATCTCCCTTCTCACTGATTTCTTCTTCCGCTTCTGTGGGCGGCACCTCTCCGATTCCATCAAATACTTCCCCAAACCGCCTCAAACTCCATTTCTCTGCCAAATGTGTAGGAAGTACCCACTCCCTCTCCGGCTCCCCCTTCAACGGGTCGCCTCCCCTCTTCAATTCCTCTACCTGATCATCCGGATGCACATAGATTCTATGAGGCGGTAATCCGGATAGCAGCGGTCGAGGAAGCAAAGACTTTGTAAGAGGGGAGTGGGTATGAATGCGGAGATGAGTCCACTCGTGCTGGTATTGGAGATTGTGAAGAATTTGTAAGGCGAGCGTATGATAGACTGGAAGGTGAGATACACTGGATGGGTAGGAATTGATGTACGAGGTCAGAGCGGACGGCTGCCGAGCAGCTGCAGATGTTTGGATAGTCATCAGGTAAACATGGGGGGTCGTTGGAGGCCGAATGCAAGCCCCGAGGTTGATAAGGCCGCCTAGAAGCTACTTGCTGACAGGCCGCAGTAGCAAGGAGCCTAGCTAACAAATGCCCAATTAAGTCCGACTCCCACGCGGGCACTTTGAAGGTAGGATGCTGACTGAGAGCTTAAAGAGCTGACTCGGAGCCGGGTTGGAGGCAAGTCATGGCTAGTCATAGACTTGCAGCAGCACCACCTATCGTACCCACTGCGTTACGACCCGAAAGCGGCAAATAGACATCATACAAATGTTGGATATGTCGGCTTCCTTCACCTCGAACACATGAGCTGGTCACTGGCGCATTCTTTACTTTCGTTAGTAGAATGTTGAGATAATCACGGTACCTATCTCGGTCTGGTAGGAGCTTTTATTGACAAGTCACAATTTAATAACCGCGCTAGTCGCCAGAAATATTCGTACCCTTCCTTGTCCGCCACCGTCTATATGTTGAAGGCAGCATCAATCCTCATCCATTGCATTGATAGTCCCAACTGAAAATCTGTAAGCTGCCGGAAGATCATTCTGCTGTCTCCCGAGCCCGCATCGAGCCGAAGAGCCTGAAACTCGTTCCGTCGAATGTAACAAAGTTCCTGCTCAGCAGCACCTCGCTATCAACGTATGATGCTGAGTTCGTGAAGCATTACAACCGGACTCAGACGCCTACAGCAAAAACCTGTCTGCTATAAGGCGCTCGAACTTCCTCAAAAGCAGCCATGGCCGGCGACGAGGTGGAGTCCTTCCCTACCCTGGACCCGCCCCGATCTCCAACCCAGGCACAGGCATCCACAAGCCATGACTCTCCAGGCTCACCAAGTCGCAATCGCGACTCGACTACAAGTAGCCGTATACGCAGCGCTTCCCTACGGTTCCTTGAGTCAAGTCCTCCCTCTGGCATGTGGCACGCCACTGGTAGTGTTCTTGCGCAAGCACCTACGCCTTTAGAAATACGGAGAGGTAGCTTTGGAAACGGTGGCTGGGATGGAGAAGTACAGAGGAGGTACAGTAGCGTTAGTGAGGAGAGTGTCAGGAGGCTGTCAAGAACGTCGTCAGCGCAGACACCTGGGAGCATGGGACGGAGTCCCACAGTCCAGATGCCAGCACATAGAGAAAATGAAGAAGAGCATGAAGTTATACCGAAGACGAGAAAAGAGTCTAAGAGACCTGCGACAACGGAAGATGATGGTGAAGATCCATTCTCTAAGTTTCTAGGACGGGGGAGAATAGATGATCAATCTTACACGCCAAAAGCAAGGACCAATGCAGAAAAAGAGCAGCTTGCTCTCAAGAGGAGAAGTGCTGACCCATACGCGATTCCGGACGACGATGAAGACGAAGACGAGTTCGACGCACCCTTCAAATCCAAGGGTTTACCCAAGAAATTTCTTGACCCAGCAGGAGAGAAAATCTCCAAACCCTCCGAAAAACTCACCACCAATACCTCTGACACTGCCCGCCCATCATCCTCTTCCACTGATAATAAATTTCAAGGCCCCGACGAAAATGGGGTCTACCCCACCGGCTACAAATTCCCCCCAAAACACACCTGGGGCGAAGCCACCCTCATCGGTCTCAAAGCCTTCTGGCGCTTCACCATCACCCCTCTCGGTTTCCTAATTGTCATTTACGGCCTCAACGTAGTCGCCTGGGGCGGCATGCTCTTCCTCCTCCTGATCGGCGGCGGCAAAGAATTCATGTGCTACCCGCCCGGTTCCCACGGCCAAAAAGACTGCAATAATATCAACTCCCCGCGCCGCGTCTGGATCGAAATTGACTCCCAAATCCTCAACGCCCTCTTCTGCGTTACCGGCTTCGGCCTCATTCCCTGGCGCTTCCGCGACCTCTACTACCTCCTCCAATTCCGCATCCGCGGCAGAGTCGACGCTCTCAGACGCTTAGGTGGTATCCACCGCTCATGGTTCCGCCTCCCTGGCTCCCACGACCTCCCCGCCGTCCCCATCGAAGATCTCCCAAATCCCGAATCCAACCCCGCCATCCCCCTTCCCATCACCAAAACCCCCGAACCCCCCCTCACAGGGATCCGCGCGCCCGAAACCAAACTCTGGAGACTCGACTACGTTATCTGGGCCTACGTGCTCAACACCTTCCTGCAAGCAGTGCTGTCAGGTTTCATGTGGGGCTTAAATCGATACAACCGACCGAGCTGGAGCACAGGCACTTTTGTCGCGCTGGCGTGTATTGTAGCGGGATTGGGAGGCCTGATGGCGTTTCAGGAGGGAAAGAGGATTAAGGCTGTAGAGGGCATTCCGGTTAAGGAGGAGGAGGTGCTCAGGGATGTGGAGAAGGCGGTTGTGGAGAAGAAGTCGAAGAAGCAGAAGAGGAAGAAGGGGAAAGGGATGGTGGATGAGGATGAGAATATAGCGCCAGAGGTTAAGTCTTAGGCTGCTGCTTTTCGGAATGGATATGAGGGGTTTGATTCAGTTTGGAAAGGATCCCAAGGGGTCTAAGCTCGCGTACATAAATCGTGTTCAGCGTCCCTTGTGTGAATAATCGGAGGAGTTTGCATAGTGCAGACGCACATATTTCGTAATACAGTAACAGGCGGTCGAGTCAATGCATTTTTGCATGGGATGGCATTTCCAAAATATGAGTTCTATGCAGTGAATAGTGTGATATGCGTTGCAGAGATGTCTAATCTATCGGTCTAGGTTTCTAATACAGTGTATATGCGCCATATAACCCACTAGAGGGTCGCTATTTCGAAGCGAAATTTTCATACTAAATATAGTAATAAAGTATTCGTATCAAGTTGTATAAACCTATATAAATCTATACAGCTATACTTATATAAATTTATATATTATTTTTAAAAAGAGTCTAGTCTAGAAATCTAGTATTTCTAACTATTTCTAACTAATTAATCTTTTTTCTTTTATAATTAACTACTAGTAAGTTATACAGACTCTATATAAGTTAATTTATATAAAAATTATATAGAAAGTTTATAAATCTATATAGGGACTATATAGTTCTATAAATCTTTATATTAAATTATATAATATAGTATAGATTATATATAGATTATATAGATTATTATAGCTAAGTATATCTCTATTCTAACTTAGTACTAACTATTTATTTTCTATATAGATATACTCTTTAATCCCTTTTTTTTCCTATCTATTAATATTTTATAAAATAGTACTAGTCTTTTTATTCTTATAAAATTCTATAAATATCTATACTAATTTATATAATATTACTTAATAATAAATCTAATAAAAACTATAACTATACGCTCCTTAAAGACTTTAGTAAAGAATATTATATAAATCTACTATCTAAGTTAATAATCCTATATAAAGTAGAAATATAGGTAAAAAAAGCTAATAGAGTTCCGCGTAAGATAATAGATATAGCTATATATAAGGTAGTTAACAAAGTAACTCTTTATCTAAATATATAAGATATAGATATAGTCTATATAATTTTTAATCCTCCTATAATAATTTCTACTAACTAGTAAGAATCTAGTTTATTCTAATAATATAGAGGGTATCCTGTTATAAAGCTGTATAAAAGATTATAATAAACGCTAAGATGCGTGTAGGCCCTATAAAAAGAGGCTTAGCTATTTTATAATATATTACTTAGATCTACGCTTTAGAAATAATATATATATAAACTATCTAGCTTTAAGTAAAGGTATAAAATATTATATACTCCTACTAAGTTAGTAAAAATTCTTTATAAATTATTATGGCAAACTTATTAATTAATATAATTTTATAGGAATTCTTAATAAGCTAATTAAGAAGAGTATTAATTATATAGCTCTTTATAATTTTATTTAGAATAGTACTAACTTATATAGCCCCCTATAAGAGGTGTAAGATTAGTATTATACTTACTTAAGTTAATAAAACTATAGTATATTTAATGCTAGAGGAAATATATATAGACTTAGTAAAGATATATAGATGCTTATATATACTATATAAAACTAAAGAGGATTTTAATAGTAATAGGGAAGTTAAATAAAATCTATATAAAAAGGTAATAATTAGTATAGGCTAGTAAGTATAGGTATAGGTTAGCAAGATATAGTATAGATTAATAAAATATAGTATAGATCTATAATATAGCTATAAGAAGAAGAGTAGTAAATAAAAAGACCTTTATTAAAAATTAATTACCTAATTTAAAGTAATATATAAGCCGTAAGAATTTATAAAACTTATATATAAGAATCTTAGGATTTTTATATAGAAATATTAATAAAAAAGTAATATAAATTATATTATTATTATATATAAGTACTTTAATAAATATATATAAATATATATAAATATCTTAATAGAAACTTTAATAGAAATTTTAATAAAAATTTTAATAGGAATTTTAATAAAAATATTAATAAAACTTTTAATAAGACTTTTAGTAAAATTTTTAATAAAGATTATTATTTTCTTTATAACTTTTTTATTAAAAATCTTATTAAAAGTCTTATTAAAAGTTTTATTAATATTTTTATTAAAATTCCTATTAAAATTTTTATTAAAATTTCTATTAAAGTTTCTATTAAGATATTTATTAAGATCTTTATTAAAATATCTACTAAAATACTTATTAATATATTTATTAAGATATCTACTAAAATTCTTATTAATATACTTATTAAAATATCTACTAAAATTCTTATTAATATACTTATTAAAATATCTACTAAAATTCTTATTAATATACTTATTAAAATATCTACTAAAATTCTTATTAATATACTTATTAAAATATCTACTAAAATTCTTATTAATATACTTATTAAAATATCTACTAAAATTCTTATTAAAATTTAATCCTAAATTTCTATTAAAATTTCTATTAAAGTTTCTACTAAGATTTTTATTAAAATATTTACTAAAATTCTTATTAATATATTTATAATATCTACTAAAATAACTATTAAGATTATTATTAAAATTTTTATTAAAATAATTACTAAAATTCCTATTAAGATTTTTATTAAAATTTCTATTAAAGTTCTTACTAAAATTTCTAATAAAATTTCTAATAAAACTTCTAATAAAAAGAATATTTTATATATATATATATATTTAATTTTCTAAAAGTACCTTAGGATAAATAATATTATCTATTTTCTAATTTATACTGATTAGTAAAAGAACTAAAAGTCTTTATATATCTTTAGCATGGGATAGTATAATATAGAGCTAACTATAGCTAAAATAGGATAAAAGTAGATTAATTCTAATAATAGATAATAATTATCCTTATGACTTATTAATAGTTATTATAAAATAGAGCTAGACTAGAAACTATTTATATATAAGAATTTAAGGATAGTTACTATCTTTACTAGTTAAATTAATTCTTAAAATTAAATATAAACTACTATTATACTTTCCTTTAAGAATGCGCCCTTTAATATATTATTAAGATAAATATATAATAACTAGTTAGGTTCTATTATATATATCTTTATTAGAGTATAGATTCTATAATAATATAATCAAGGCCCTAACCTTTAAGTATAGCTATATAGGAGGAAATCTAGATAGTTTAAGAGATTATAAAAACTTAATACTTAATCTATTAATTACATTATCTAATAAAGAACTATTAATAAATAGTAAATACTATATATCCCCTAGTAGATATAAAAGGATCTCTATATTTAGGAGCGCTACTATATTATTCTATAGAGATAAGATCACTTAACTTTTAAAGAAATCTAGTACTTATAAGAAGCGTATAAGGTTAATAGTTAGAAAGATATATTCTATAAAAAGACATTTATTCTAGTATAAATTAGTAATTTCTAGAGATAGTTGTATTAACCTATATAAAGATAGATTATAGGATATATAGGTAATTTAATTTATAAATATCTAATTATCAGATCCAGCACAGAGCCGTATATTCTAATTAAGTTTTAGTATAGTAAGTTTTAGCTAGATCTAAGAACTATAAAGGCTAGTATTAACCTATATAGCTTAATTACCCTTAGGAATTATTAGTATTATCTATATAAAGTCTTTATCTATAATTACTAGTATGCCATTAAATAGGTTATTATTCTTATAGATATTATATAAGATTATATTAACTATAGTAAAGTTACTTTTATTCTATATCAGTATCTTATCTTAGATAATTAAAGTTATATAATAAATTAGCTAGGCCGTATTAGACTGTATAGAAATATAATAGATAGATATATTATTATAGTTAATTAGGATCTTAAAATAGGAATATAATATATAACTACTAGATAGTAATATTATTATAATATTTATAAAAGTAATATATAAAATAATATAATCTTAGGCCTAGAAGTAGTAATATAACGTCTTATAAAGGAAGATTTTGCTAGTACCTATAATACTATAAATAAAAAAGTATATAGATTAAGAAGTTATTATAATAGCTATAATAATTATATCAAAAGCATAACATTGCTTAATATTTAATTATAGAACTATATAGTTATATAATAACTCTTATTCTATTATATTATAGTATAGCTTAGATATAATTAGAAGGAGGTAAGTATATATAAACTAAGATAGAACTAGTATAGATAAGCTATAATCTATAAGCTTTCTTTCTTAATCTTATAATTATTTAGTAATTAGAAATAACCTATAATTAAGGTATAAATCTAGAAAATTAGCTAGTACTAATAGGTAATTCTAAGTAATATAATATAGTAGATTATTATATATATCTAAACAAAAACGTTTCTAGAGCTTTAAAGGTTTACTTAAATTACTATTAATTAGGGTAGTAATAAATAGAGAATATAAAGTATAACTAGTAAAAAAGTATTTAGACTTATTAAAATATTAAAACTACTTACTATTATTATTAAGCAACTCTAAGATAATATAAGCGGCCTAGAAGGTTAGGTATAGAATAGTATCTATAGTATAAATAGCTTTAAAACTAGTAGGCCTATATATAACTATAAGTAGTATATATAAGTAAAAATACTCGTCCTATACTAGTCCATAATTATATATCTAGCTAATTATACAGCCCCTTTACTAGGGTATCCAGCACTATTTACCCTTCTTATAATAGTAGACGTAATGCTCTAGAAAATTATAGTATAAAAGATAGCAGCTATTAATATTTTTAGTATTATAATATAAAAAGTAGATAAGAGTTATTTTAACTTCTTTAAGGACTTATATAAGATTAGTAACACCCTTATAGAAATATATCTACTGCTTATTAGATAAGTACAATACTAATTAAATTACTAGTAGATTTTTATTATAATTATAGAACTTAAATAGGTTCTATATAGCCTAGTAAAAACTAATATAATAATTATTTAAATATTATATAATCTTATTATATTTATTAGTAAGCTTTAAAGTTATATAGTCTATATCTTTATATATATACTTATATATATACTTAATAGCCCTAACTAATACGCACACCTCTATATTAATATATATTAAGTATTTATAAGTTAGCTAGGGATTATATAGAACTACTTAATAATTATCTAGTACTATATCCTAACCCTTTACTTTTTTTATCTAGGTACGACTATTATTATAGTAATAATATTAAAGATAACTATCTTCTATAATAGATATTTCAGGCTAAAAGCTCCTTAAAAACTTTTTAGAATAGATCTATCTAGATCTATTTAGATATTATACTATATAGAGCGATTTTAGATTCTACTACCTATAAGAGCTATATATTATTTAATCTTAGATAATTTACTATAAAGATTTATTAAGATTTATAGTAGGATTAAGTAGCTCTACGTAGACTAGGTTATTAATATAGCTTTAATATAGAAAGTTATTATCCTAATATAAAAAGAGGAGGATATATATATAAGATAGGCCCTATTTCTAATACTTAATAGTTTATATAATCCTAAGATACTATCTAAACTAATCTTTAAAGTCTTATATTAAAGTATTCTTTTTAGTATAGAAAATATATACTATTAAGTCTACTTAATTAACTACTAATTAATTATTAAAGGCTATAGCTTTAAGTTTAGGCTAGTTTAAATTTATAGTTATTATTATAAAAGCTATAGCCTTTTTAAAATATTATTATATAGCTAGTAAATCCTAGTAATTTTAGGCTATAAATCTATTCTCTCTACTAAAGCTAGATAGTAGAATTATATAGTACCTAAATATCTTTATATAGTTATTACTAGCTAGTAGAGCATCTTAGACGCCTTAGTATAGATTACTATAAATTATATTTTAATATCTATAATAAAAATCTAGAGTTTACTAATTAATAATAGTATAGTAATTAACTATATATTACTAAAATAAACTATTAGCCTATAGTATTATAGAGTACTAATTAGGATAAAAAAAAAGATAATAGTATAATTATATATACTTTAAGTAATAAATAATAATATAAGTATTATTATTATTATAGAGGCGTAAGGCCTAGTACTAACTAGGATTCCCCTATAAGAAAAGGAGAATATAATATAAAGGAAAGTATATTGTGTTAGTATAATTAATAGTATAGAAATAAGATTCTTTACTATCTTTATACTATTTTATAATAATAATATCCTAAAAGCTATAGTCCTTATACTTATCTAGAATAAAAGCTACAACCTTTAAAATAGTAGGTAGATTAATATATCTCTTATTAGATCTAGCCTTTATAACTAATTAAAGATAAGGATTTAAAATAATCTATATAGAACCTATAATAGCTTAAGCCTACTTAATCTATTCCTATATAATAGTATATATATAAATAAAAGGATTTTTATAGGAATATATTATATTATCTAGGTCCTAAAGAAGCTACTACTAAAGATTAGAATAATAGTAGAGCTAAGATATTACTATAGCAGCGAGGTTATAAAAGTATAATTAAGTAAAAGAAGGTATTATCTATATATTAGTATATAGTAGTCCTTATAAATAATAAAGTTCGCTATAAATAGTAAATAATTAGATTTCTATATAACCTTATAAATATATATCCTATTAGTATTTATAGGATATAAAGATTAGTATATTATTATAATTATAAATAAACTTAAGAAAATACCTAGACTATTAGATATTATTTTATAATAATTTATATAATAGCTATAGTGGTTTAGGTAAAGAAGGTAGTATACTATCACTCTTAGAATAGTAGATAGTATATAGTATAGGCCCTTACTTAGCCTCTACTTTTTAATATAAAGTAGAATAGGTCCTATATTATTCTATTATAAAGCTTAATAAATATATTTCTATCTTATAATTTAATATTAAGCCTTTTAAGGGAGTGGGAGGAGGGCGTATAGAAATAGAATAATAGATAGGAGGATATATAAAAATAAGATAATAGATAGGAGGATATATTATTATTATATAAACTAGTTATAAGATAGAAAGGGTTTAAAAGGTAGCTATATATTAATATTTAGATTAGTAAGGAGGTTATAAAACTATATTAGGATTAACATCTATAAGAGGATAGTATTAATTAGTACTTATAAAGGTCTATATTATATTAATTAGTAAAGAAGATAATAGGAAAGTATAGCTTTAAAATTATATATAATAATATAAGTAGAGTTATAGTATAGATTATTAATTAGAAGTAAGAAAATTATTAATAAATTTAGTATATATATATCTTAAACAAGTTTATTAAGATATTATACTATATAGTATAGTACTATACAGTTATATATATATATAGATAGCAAAAAGTATGGCAACTATATAGGAACTATATAAAGCTACAAAAACACGTATAAGTAAATAAAGAAAATTTAATAGTTAAGTTATATGATGTAATATTCTTAGCGACACTTAAGAGCTAATCAAACCTTAAACTTGTGCAATATTATATAGATTTCCCGCCGTATATATACAAAAATCCATCCACCTCCTTTTCTCAATGCAACACTTTTCACAACACTTTCCTCCTCTTCTCCCTCTCCTTCGCCATCTTCTCTCTCCTCTGTATCCACCCCTCCGCCCCCACACCCCCAAACACCAACCCCACTCCCACCCACTGCATCCCACTCAACCGATGTCCAAACCACACCACACTCAACATCATCGTTAGCATCTTCCTCGTCACCGTCACCGTCACGAGCACCATGCTCGAAAACTTGCTTAATGTGTAATAGATGAATATTTGGCCTATAGCGCCGCAGGCGGCGAAGGAGAGGATGGCGGGGAGGACAGCAGGGTTGCGTTGGATGAATGTGAGGGCGGTGGTGAGTTCGGAGGTTGAGGTGGAGGTGGGATTGAGGGGTGTGGTGGGGATGAGGGGGGAGAGGAGGAGGTAGGAGGTTGTGAGGAGGGTGGAGAGGATGTTTTGGGCGACCATCATTTGGGGGCCGGTGTAGGTGCGGTGGGTGGTGAAGATGTGGTCTTGGGTGCTGTTTGTGAGGCCGTCGAAGAGGAGGTTGATTGCTAGTAATGATAATCCCCAGATTGAATTATTGGTTGCGGATTTCTTAGAGGAGGATGAAGGATGGTAAAGGGTGAAGACTGCGACTCCGGTGGTTACGAGCGCTACGACAAGGTATTTATAGAGAGGGTAGGATTTCCGGAAGATGGTGAGGTGGAGGAACATGACGGGGAGGAGTTTGCAGGATTTGGCGAGGATGAAGGTTATGTAGTCGATGTGGGAGAGGGAGGCGTAGCCGAAAGGGGAGGCGAGGGAGGAGGTTATGGCGACGAGGAGGAGTGGTGGGAGGATGGAGCGGGTCGGGAAGATGGAGGGAGTAGGGTTGGGGGTGGTGAGGTGGAGGTAGATGTAACCGACTAGGGCGGCGAAGGTGGATTGGATTGTGTTTAGGAAGATGGAGTACGTGAAGCGTTCGGGCGCAGAGGGAGGGCCGTAGCTGGTTGTTGTTATGCGTTCTTGGAGGACGCCCCAGGAGAGACTTGGAGTTCTTAGCAGATGTAGGAGATTGTAACGGGGAGCTGGAGCTTACAATGATGCGTATATACCGGCGACGCATATGAGGAGTTGGGTGAGCCCAGGTTGTTGTTGTATATTGGAGGGGGTGGGCGGTTTGATTATGCCATTGCTCGTTGTACTGGGACTCGAGAGAGCATTGCTATTAGGATTCTTCCATCCATGACTTGGAGATTCTGGTGGTCCTTGTGAGAAGTCTGAGGGTTCTCTTTGCAGCGGAGCGGCTTGCTTTCGTCGTGCCATTGCTCGAGTTGTGAAGGAGTGAATATCTAACAAATGGCTGATTGGATAAAGACAGCGAGGAAAGGAAATTTTGCCAAGTTATATAGAATGTGGCCTTACAGCTCCAAAGCCATCAAGTCCCAAAACAGGACAATATGATGCTGTTGCTGAAGATATAACAGTCAGATATGCGATGTGTCCATACGGTAACTCCAGCCTTGTCTCCGGTCGCCAATAATTCCATGCAGGGATCTGGTGCAGGGATCAGGTGCCTCGGAAAAAGACGGACTTGCGGGAGTCTTCCGTTTTGTTTTTTTCCTACCGGAGTTGTGGAGTGTTTAAATTTCTCTCATGTTGTTGATCTTTTGTGAATTATTTGTCTATGACAGTTACTCTTGCTCCAATCTCTCATTAAATCTCTCAATTACGCCATTCCTTCCATCTTAATAGTCTGACGCTCCTTTCTGCAGCTTTTGTATAACAGCTATTCAGGTATAAAGCTTTAATATGCCAGAGAGTGGTAATGATGCAATTTCAAATTCCGGTAAGTAGGGCTCGCGTGCTAAAGGATTTTGAAACCTCTCTTTGGTCTATGTGATATAACATACTGACATCTGTATATACAAAAGATTCAACTCAACATACAATTGAAAAAGAGCAACCACAAGATCCCTCGACCGCCTTAGAGCATGGAGAAAATGGAATATCAACGAAAGGCGAGACGAAGGAGGAGCAGCCTGTCGACAGTACGTCCTGTCGTAGCTTGGGATGTGCAACGCTTATAGGAGGGTAGATGTCTTCCAAGTCAACATCAAACTCCCTCATCACCCATACCAGATTCAGATCATGGTTTCCACCCAAGAGCAAGTCCAGGACCTTCGGCAGTCAATTATGGAGTCACCGGGCACATTCCAGTACTCCTGTTTCCATCTCGAGTATGATGGCGAGCGGGTCAACGACTTTGTGGAGTTGTCAGAAGTGAAAGGACTTGCAGCTGGTTCGGAATTGAAATTAGTCGAAGACCCATATACAGAAAGAGAGGCACGGATGCACCTAATCCGCATACGGGAAATTATTGGCGCTGCGGGAAACAGGATAGATACTCTTCATGGTATTTCGGCAGGGCTGTCCCTCCATGACACTGTCGCGCCATGGATCGATCCGAACTCTCCGACTGCGGCAAACAAGGCCAGTAATAGCAACATGTCGGGGAACCCTAATGCTTTGGCAGACTTTTCTTTCGATGGACCTGCCTCGATCTCCACCATCACGCCACCGAAACAAGACCCACCCCCAAAGACCATAAAATCTATTTGCCTATCCCCTTGGAATCCTCCACCTCCTTTTCTTCGCCAGCAGGGTCACCTACTCTATTTACAGCTCACCACAAATGAGGGCGAGCAATACCAAATTACTTCACATGTTGCCGGATTCTTTGTGAACAAGTCATCCAACAGCAAGTTCGATCCATACCCGAGGCCAGCGCCGAAGAATCTGGCTGCTCATTCCCTCTTTACCATAATCAAAAATCTTTCGCCATCTTTCAACAAATCCTTTGAAGCTCTACTAGAATCGAATAACAAACGAGATCCATTAGTAAACTTTCAATTAACAAACGCTATCCCAGCTAGCCCCTGGCTTGTTGCTCCTACCATCAACTCTTTGCCAGCACACCAGCCAGACATCACGAGAACCCAAGAGACCTATCTTCTTTCCGGAGTCGAGAATACGGACACCCTAAGGGATTGGAACGAAGAGATTCAAACTACTCGAGAGTTGCCAAGAGACACTGTCCAGGACCGAGTCTTCAGAGAGCGGCTTATATCCAAGATCTTTGCAGAATTCAATGATGCAGCTGCTCGCGGAGCGATGATGGTCGCGCGTGGAGAAATTGCTCCTCTGAATCCCACAGAAAGCAAAGACGCCCAGATCTTCGTATATAACAATGTTTTCTACTCTTTCGGAGCTGATGGTGTAGGCACTTTTACCTCGGAAGGTGGTGATGAAGCTGCTAGAGTGGCTGTTGCAAAAGATGTTGGTGGAGTAAAAGCTATCAATCAACTTGATATACCGGGCTTAGCAACCCCTGGTACTATCATTGTAGACTACCTTGGAAAACGTTTAGTCGCACAGAGCATCGTTCCCGGCATCTTCAAGCAGCGGGAACCTGAGGAGCATCAAGTTGATTACGGGGGGGTGGAGGGTAGAGATGTCGTCGCCGAAAACGAGGCATTTGTTCCAACGTTTTCGCAAGTTTCAAAGGCCTTGAAAGTTAAAAAGCATGCTGTGTGGGACAAAGAAGGGCGGAGGCACGTACTTGAAGGCAGCGTTGAAACAAAGGGCCTCTTGGGAACTGACGGTCGTAAATATATCCTCGATCTATATCGGCTCACGCCGCTGGATATAATCTGGCTCGAGAAATATTGGGCTGATAACGTCGAAGGAGAAGATAAAGCCGCTACACACAATTATCCTCATCGTGTGACTGTGTTGAGGCCAGAATTAATTGAAGCATACTGGAGACTCAAGATGGGTGAATATGTGAACGAAGAGCTGGACAAGCGAAAATCAAAAGTCACAGAGAATGGTGCTCCCTCATTGGCGAATGGCTCCCACGAAGACACATTAAACGTTGCAAAAGACGAGAGGGCCGAGAGCTTAGCAGAAAACAAAGACGAGACCGTCCTGGGCAACACTGGTCAAGAACATGTGGACATTTCAAATTTCTCCTTAGCGCTAAATCCCGACGTCTTCTGTGGGCAGGTACCACAGACAGATGAAGAGAAGGAAGAATGGGCAAAGGACGAAAAGGAAGTGCGAACCGTCTGCGAATTCCTTTACAATAAGGTCATTCCCGATATGGTAAGTCATTCAAGCCGCCTTCATTTATAGATCTGACTATGTTACTAGATACACGATCTAAAGGAAGGCGAGGTTGGTTTCCCAATGGACGGTCAATCGCTAAGCCGGTTAATGCACAAGCGGGGTATTAACATACGGTACCTTGGAAAGATTGCTGCACTGACTGAAGAGCAAGATGCTCGATTAATTGCCCTCAGAGCATTGGCCATACAAGAAATGATTGCGAGAGCTTTCAAGCACTTGGCCGATCGATACCTAAGAAATCTACCAATGGCCTTCGCTACAACCTGCTTAGCCCATCTTTTGAATTGTCTACTTGGTGTGGGCCTCAACAAGAGCCCCAGACCGCATCTCGATGAGGATCTTCAGGACCTGTATAAGGACGCTGACTATTCGTTTGCTGAAGTGAGTGCTGAGAGCTTGAGACATGACATCGAAGCTCAAGTCCAACTACGATATCGTCACGTCCTGGAAGCAGATTGGGCCAATCATGTGAAGCATCTCCAGCTTTTGCGAAGTGTTGCGCTCAAGCTTGGTTTACAATTAGTAGCGAAGGATTATCACTTCACAGCCGAGACCCACGTTGCTGACGCGGACTCGAAGACGCTAACCAATGGAGGTGCTGCGCATCTCGAAACGAATGATTCTCACACCAACACCAATGGGAAGAAGAAAAGAAAAAGCGGTGGCCGCGCCTCTCCCACCAATACCAACGGGTCAGATACGCCTAGCCCGCCGCTCACATTTAGTGCGGAAGATATAGCAAATCTAGTCCCTGTAATTAAAGACGCTTGTCCCAAAAGCGTCCTGGCAGAGGAAGCTTTGGAAGCTGGCAAGATCTCTATGATGCAGAATCAGAAGGAGATTGGCCAAGAGCTCCTGCTTGAATCTCTAACGTTGCACGAGCAGATTTATGGTATCCTGCACCCCGAAGTCGCAAGAGTGTACCATCAACTGGCTATGCTTTATCATCAATTGGATGAGAAAAATGCCGCTATAGAATTAGCACACAAGGCAGTTATCATCTCGGAACGGACCTTGGGCATTGACTCGAGCGAGACTATTTTGGCCTATCTCAACCTTGCCTTGTTCGAACATGGCAATCGCAACACAGCCGTAGCCGTATCCTGCGTCAGGCACGCTCTGGAGCTTTGGAAAATTATATACGGCTCGAAACATCCTGATTCCATTACTACACTCAACAATGCTGCTGTCATGCTACAACATCTTCAACTCTATCGGGAGTCACGGTATTGGTTCGAAAAGTCTCTTTCCATCAGCGAAGAGGTATCAGGCAAATCATCCGTCAACACGGCTACGCTCCTCTTCCAGCTGGCCCAGGCGCTGGTCCTTGACCAAGACCACAAAGGTGCCGTCAACCGAATGCGGGAAGCATATAGCATTTTTCTTTCAAAACTCGGCCCTGAGGACCCTAACACCAAAGAGTCTGAGAAATGGCTTGAACAGCTCACGCAGAATGCAGTCTCCATGGCTAAGCATGCTAAAGACGTGCAAGCTCGGAGAGTGCGGAGGGTGATGTTCAACCCAAGAGTAACCACATTGGGTCCACGACCGCAACCGCAAGTGGGGCAGTCCACGAGCGATATGGTCAATGGTCACCAATCACACAATAGCAGCAGGGCATTCGACTCACGAAGTATTGATGAGCTGATGAGGTTCATCGAGGGCGGCGGAGACATTTCTAAATCACAGAATTCTAAGAAGCGGACGTCACGCGGTAATCCGAGACGTCGAGGTGGAAGAACAGCAGCGGCAGCAGCAGCAGGCGCTGCATCCTGAGTAGAATGGCTTACCCCACTCAGTACATCTCTTCTGTACATATACCTTTGGAGTCTGATTTGAGCAGCATGCTTCGCGGGATCTCTTCTCTTATGCCATTGTACATTCACCAATATTCACTCTTACATAGATACGAGGGAGGTTATTGTAGCACACTCAGCATCGCCGCTCACGGTATGGAGGCTTTGTATCATAGCTAGGCGCATATACAGCATTATCTAGGGCGCAATAATACCACATTTTCAACATTATCTACTAAAAGCATAGAGCATAAAGTTACTGTTGTGCCTGCTGTTGGTAGCCGCTTTAAGGCGCTTTTGGATGGGTACCTAGGTACCTTTGGGGCTCGCTTCACCAGTTTTAGGCCTAGCCCTACAAGGCTATTCAGTTGATTGGTTTATACAATTGAACCCTTATATATGCTACCATTCCCACCCAGCCGACCGCAGAGGCATGCCCCAGCAAAGCTCTATCCTTTCCCACCCCCCCTCTCGCCTCGCACCTCAATGCATCCCCTACCCACCCCCCTCGACATCCTCCGCTACCGCTTCCACAATGGCACAAACCTTGGCTCCATCTTCGTTCTCGAGAAGTGGCTCTTCCCTTCAATGTTCGAACCCACCGCCCGAGGGGACAGCGAGCTCGATGCCGTTACCGCGTAGGTCGCCTCCTCGCCCTCCGTTGCCTACCAAAGCTCAGAGGGCTGACTACTACTGAGGGGATAAAGATCGATTGAGAGAATCGGACTGGATGCTACGAGGAGGAAATGGGAAAGGCATTGGCATTCTGCGCTTTCGGATGATGAGATAGAGGGGTTGGCGTATACGGCTGGTATTACGAGCGTGAGGTTGCCGGTGGGATATTTTACTTTGGGGGCGCAGTTTACGAAGGGGACGCCGTTTGAGGGGGCTGTTTCGAGTGTATATGTGAATGCGTGGGAAGCTGTGATACGGCTTTGCGAGAAATTGTATGCAGTTGGTATAGGCGCATTACTGGACTTTCATGCCTTGCCTGGGGGGGCAAATGATCAAGACCATGGGGGGACGTCTAGTGGGAAGGCTAGATTGTGGGGGAATCGAGCACATCTGGAATTGGCGAAGTGGGGCGTGGTTTTTATGGCTGGCGAGGTTAAGATGGGGAGAGTGAGAGGGTGTATAGGGATACAGATGTGTAATGAGGCGTGTTGGGGGGCGGAAGGGATGTGGGAGTGGTATGAGGATGTTGTGAGAGCGGTTGGGGAGGTGGATGTTAGCTTGCCGCTCTACGTTAGTGATGGGTGGGATCTAGGGAGGGGTTTGGAATGGTGTGGAAGGGTTAATAGATGGGGAATGGGATGTCCAGTTGGGGTCGCGGTGCCGAAGTACTTTTGTTTCACGGAAACCGATAAGAAGGAGCACCCAAATCAAATTATTCAGCGCGTTGGGGACGAGATGGGTGATGTGCTGGCCGGGAGCGGTAATGTCGTTGAAAAGGGTGCTGTGCAGGTTATGGTGGTGGAGTGGAGCTGTGCTATGAGCACGGAGACCTGGGTAGGAGTGGGAGAAGTTGATAGAGGTGATTTGGTTAAGCGGTTTGGAAGGGTGCAGGGTGAGCAGTGGAGAAAGAGAGCTGGAGGGGCATTCTTCTGGACAGCGAAGATGGACTGGATGGATGGTGGTGAGTGGGGTCTTTTCGAGATGGTGAAGAAGGGGGCGATTGTAGCGCCTGCGAATTTCATGCTGAGTTTTGATGAAGTCAGAAAGCAAATGGAAAGAGCGAGGCTGTTGAGAGACGGAAAGAGAAAATCTGCTGTGTACAATCATGTTAGGTACTGGGATAATGCTGCACCAAAAGCGCACTTTGAACATTGGAGGTTTGAACAAGGGTGGGACTTGGGATATGCAGATGCATCGGTATTTCATGAGATGAGAGTAAGTGGAGCTGTGGAAGGAGCGCGGTGGGGCGCGGATACTATTGGCGTCCTGGAGCTATGGATATTGAAGAGGCTGCGGGAGAGTGGACAACGCAGTGGTTTCATGTGGGAATGGGAGCATGGATTTCGTCAGGGAGTCTTCGCCTTCGAGGATACCGTCAAAGAATCATCATAACTGTCCAAGATTCCGGTTTGAGGCGTATCGTCATCGTCGCCGGGTTGTTCAACTTGAGCGTAACGATTCAGAGATGCCAGATCTCCGTCCACTTCCTCACAGCCATCACTAGCATTGTGTGCTTCTGTCGCCATGGTGAAGATCATTCTTTCCCATAACCACCATCGGACTCAAAGTGTAAATCTTCACTTCGGAAGAGCACATCATTGCATTAACCCAAATTCCCAGGTGGAAGACGTTTCGATTTGGAGCGCCAGAGATTATGGTCGAAGTCATTAGGCTGATAACTTCGATCTCTCACAATCTCAAGTGGAGGCAGTTCTGCCGCAATAAAGGTAAGATCTTTCAAGCGAATGTCAAAAATTGTGGAAAAAAATGGGCCTTTCATGTCCATCTGAAACATACCTAATAATACATCTAGCCGTATTGAAACAGTGAATCTGGTTTCAAGTCAACATCATCTGAAATAAATTAGCCGCTCGGGTCAGTTTGAGGTTGCTACATAAGTATTGGTCTTGTGGCCATAAGTCCCACCCGCCACGAGCGGCCGGAGGGCGCAGCACTTCTCCTTACCGACTATATTTGGTGTGACAAAGCTAACACCGAGAGTCTCTGACTTCTCACATGCCTCTTTGTATCCTAGATTATCACAGAGTCTTATCCCACAGTCCATCGTTCAAACAACTCTTTACTCATGGTCCTCAAGGCAGCAGGAGATCCGGCTACCGGAGCCGGCTACCATAAGCCCCAACATCCGAAGAACGACTTCACTTTCCATAGCTGCCCTTTGACAAACCCGGGTAGCGATATCCGTGTGTTGGGCTTGTTGCCTGGCATATTCGAGAGTCCCATCGAATGTACATTAGCAATTCAGTCCCTCATGCCTGCGACAAAGTATGACCGTTACCCAGAATACGAAGCCCTTTCCTACGTCTGGGGCCCGGAAGAGCCGATTGATATCATCAAGATACATACAGCTGGACACTATTCAGGCATGATGAATATCACGCCGGATCTATCTGCGGCTTTGAGACAACTCCGCGATAGTACAAGCGTCAGATTTCTATGGATCGATGCTATTTGCATCGATCAGGCTAATATCCAAGAGAAGAATCATCAAGTACCACTCATAGCGGACGTCTATCGAAGAGCTGAGCATGTATGTGTTTGGCTTGGGCAAAGCAGTGATGACAGCCATAAGGCTCTGCAATTCATAGTCGGCGCTGGAAATTTGATTGCGACATCCGCATGGAAACAGGACGAACCTGAGTGGCAGGCCTTCTATTCATTCATCACAAGACCTTGGTTCCGGCATCGTTGGTCTATACAGGCTATAGCTCTGGCGAGAAGAGCGACCCTTTTCAGTGACAACCGCACTGTTGGTTGGCAGGAACTTGCCAACGCGCTTTCGATCGTCCAAGAAGTCACGACAGAATTCAGTAATGACGAAGTCCGATATCGCAACTATTACGAGTGGGGTCACATGTCCCTCCAACCTGCTTTCCGGCTAGCCGAGATCAGGAACCATATACACAGGGTTTCCAGAGATGAAGTTGATACAGGAAGCCTCTGGTCACTGGAGACCTTGATGTGGAAGTTTCACGACTTCGAGATCTCAGACCCTCGGGATGCCATTTACGCTATGCTGGCACTGGCGAAAGACAGAAGACTGATATCGCATAGCTTCTATCCACTCACACACGGCCCTATGGACAAATGCAGGCTCTATCTGATGTGTACAAAAACTACATTTTCTCCACCACCAAAATATCTGTGTCGCTCGACGTCTTGTGTAGGCCATGGAAGCCTTATGAGGCAAGCATCGAATGGGGTGCTATTGCCACGCCCTCATGGCTCCCCCAAAACTCGGCCATCAGCATTGGACACAATATATATGGCAGATACGGTCGCATGAACCCCGATGTATTGGTAGGGCCGCCCAAGCCTGGAAAGAGATACTATAATGCATCTGGTTCAGTTGCTATCACTAACGCCTGCAGATTCGGCACAGGCATGAGGTACGGCAGTCTGTTTGTAGAAGGTCTCGTCGTTGATGCAATCGCTGAGAAACAGCCCTACGCGTTGTGTGGTGCCGAACGAAGGGCTCTAGCTGATGGCGTCCCAGATCAGTGGAGAGAAGCTGTTGGCTGGATGGATTCGACTAAGGAGCCACCTGATGCTTATTGGCGTACACTAGTTGCCAATAGAGGACCAAATGGAAGCGACACTCCAGACTTCTATCCCATTGCTTGTCAAGAACAAGCAAAAGACAGATATTATCGTGTTGTAAAGAATTACAACCGGGAATGGGAATATGGGGGTACTACAGTCATGTCCAGGGCTACTGACGCGCTTGTGGTCAAATTTGTGTGCAGGGTACAAGAGGTTGTGCTCAATAGACGATTGATCCATACTGAGCAAGGAAGACTTGGTCTAGCGCCCCATGTGGCTAAAAAGCGTGATCTCATCTGCATTCTCTTCAGCTGCAGCGTACCCATCGTGCTACGGCCACAACAAGATGCCGATACCGGTGAAAAATATTTCCAATTCATCGGCGAGTCCTATATCCACGGCATAATGGAAGGCGAAGCGTTGGAGCTGGCGAGGCGTGGGAGTGGCAATGACACGCTCCCGAAGCAAGAATTTGAGCTTCGGTGAACTCGCGTTTCTGCTCGGGTTCCGGCTTGGGTTTCTGCTTGAGTTCATGCTTGGGATCATGCTTGGGCTCATGCTTGGGATCATGCTTAGGTTCCTGCTTGGGTTTTCTGCTTGCGTGAGAATGATCAACCCGCGAACTGGGTCAGATTATTGGGCTATATTGGAAGGCAGGCTGTATCAGCCTCTGCAAATATTTTCGGTATCTACATGCAATTTGATAACATCTAAATCAGAAGAACATTTTGAAATTGATCATCCCCCCTGCTCACATCACTCCTTCCCGAGCATAGCCTGATCATAATTGAATGGAACCAACCGATAGAGCAACGTGAATATCAATTCAGCAATGCAGCTCACTCATGCGCTCTCGCTTCACGTTTTCCTGATAATATCAACAGCACTTCTACTGCCATACTACCTAACAGTATTTAATATCTACCACTCCCGCGCCATCAATAGTTTTAACTTATTAAGAACAGTCGAGCCGGGGTCATGCCCTCCCCCAGAAATTGACTTTTTAGCAAATGATTTGATGAGAAAAAAGTCTTTAAGGAAGTGACTAAAGAGCCGCATCAGGCGCGGTTGCAGCTCTAGTGAAGCTGGGTAGTGGACGGGATGCTCGTTGCTGAGAAGTGATAGGCAATGTGTTGGGTTCTGGTCGAAGTCTCAGTGTATCTGTCAGTTCGACTGCTGAGACGCATGGGCTGGAATGAATATCGTTTTTATTGAGCGCTTCCGATTATTCTCATATCTCACGGCTAAACTGTAGATGCAATGGTTCTTTGAGACTATGTTAAATGCTTTCAATACGACTGGCATGCAACAGCTTCTAAAAACATGATCTAATCTATCGTCGCGTATCAAATAGCAGAGAAAAGCGCATAAGATTAAGTTGACAAGCTAGGCAAATATCCATCAGCACGTCTTCTATAATCATTCCAAGCACTTGCTTTTGCGATCGCTATGCAAATTGCCAGATACTCAGGCTCCCGCCACGTGCGATCACATGCCCACCTGGAAGAGATATCTCAACCTTAGCTGGGCTACATCGTAGCAAATATACTCATTATGCATCAGATACCCCCGGTGGGAGGAGGCTTTATTGTCACCGAGACCTTTTGCTGGATCAGGCTGTACGCTTGGTGTCAGTAGTCTGCTACCGATTCATTAATGACGGCAATCACTTACCACGGTGACACCATTGAGACTCTCATGAATGACTTCTCCGTCCATCCATCCTTGTGGTGCTGTTCTACCCACACCCATAGTTGAGATACAGTTGTGCTTCTTTGCATTCTCTTCGGCCATGAAGTCTCCGTCTGGGATCTCGTACATTGGGTTGCCTAGCTCAGCTTCGCAGAGAAGTAGCAGGCCGGTTCCGCCACTCATGCCTGAGCGGCAGTATTGTGCCGATTTGCTGGACATGTCGGCTAGGTAGATACCCTTGTCAAATTCGTTAGCGCCAAGCTTCTCATGCAGGGTGTCATGTTCTTATGTACCTTTCCAAAAGCATATCCGCTAACAGGCGCCTCCGGTGGTGCGATGCGTAAGCCTTGCGAAAGAATCCCGCCAAAGTTCGTCGTCCGGGAGCCATGCCATAGCAAGCGCTTGTCTGACTTGTGGATTTTAGCAAACTTGGACTTTGCGAAGCGATCTGTTTCTCCAACCCGCTCAATGCGGAAAATATCCTCCAAGCGGTATTTGATTCCGTGAGCCGTGCCAGAGGACTTGACCAGGTATTCGGAGAGAGCTTTGTACTCCGAAGATTTGTGGTCCAGAGGAGTCATCTCATTCATGTTTAGCTCGTTGAAACGCTTGTCCAAGGTATTAATACTGTCGGCGTCCTTTTTCTTGTCGACGGTTGTCTTCATGATAGTGTTGGCCACTTCCATATCAGTAAGCGTGTCCAGCATCGACGTCTCTTGGCGGAGTATATCATTGTTGTTGATTAGAGGTGGCCGGTTGCGACCAAATTCGTGAGGTATAGTAGAATAATACTTGTTGGAGAAGTCTTCAATCACCTGTTCATAAAGGACCACGGTCAGCATCCGTAAACTAGGAACACTGAGGCACCAGGATTTGAATATTTGAGCCAAGTAGAGACATAAGGGTGCGGGTTTCTCTGTTCACGTGCTAGTCAAGGTCTGTAGCCATATTTCGTGTTCTGGAAATCTTTGGATTCTTTTCACTGCGGCACATTGATTTCTTTTTGCTTTCTTTTCTTCCAATTCGAATTTTATGCGACCGTGTGGAATATATCCTCTTTTAATTTGCAAACGCATTCTCTGGTAGAGACGCAGGCCAAGACAACCTCAAGCTGCTCCAATCCCAAGCTTCCTGTTGCCTTGAGGTACAAAGCATATTCCTTGTATCACGTGATCGACAAAGAAAGTGAAACGAACTCACCTCCTCTTGAGATAGACCATACTTGTTCTGTGCCAAGGCAGGATGCTTGATCAGACTGGCCAACTCTTTCAAATGTTCGAAACCTTGCTTCAAGGTAGCCTTGGACAGCTTTCCCAACGGTAGCTTGTTGGCGTTGTACCCGATCGATTCCAAGACTGCATTGAAATGGTTTTGGTTGAATATCAGTTCCATTAGTCGCTGTGTCTGTCGCGGAAGTTTACTCTCGGGTTCTTCGTCACCTGCGCCCTCTTCTTTCTTGACCTGGTCCTCCTCTTCGTCTTCGTCATCTGCGTAACTTCTCTCGATGAAGGTATACTTTCCCTTTTTGGCAGGCTCGGATCTGTCTTCCCATTTGTGACCAGATTTGTCTTTGAACTTCTTTTCATATTCTTTGAGTGCTGCCTCCAGGTCCATTGGGCCCATTGTTTTGACTTGACCGAACTCGCCAACACGGCCCCAGCGTGTGTGAACGAAATATTGGTTCTTCTTATTACCATATAGGAGCTGCAGTCTGTAGAACTGTTCATGACTTAGATATGACGAACAATCCATCTCTTAATGATGGTTACCTTGTTATTGTTTCCACCGATGTTCGTCTGATTAAGAGAGGCATCGTAAATAATGCTATCATCATCTATATAGACCTTGCCAGCACCATTGAAGCCTTCGTCAAGTGGGACATTGAGGTCGTGGGAGACAGCTTTTTGGCCATCTTGTTTTGGTTGTTTTGTGTCGGCTTTTGGAGCCTGCTTCCCCGAGGCTTTGCGCTTTGGAGGCATTTAGAATATGAACGAACAGTAATATGGAAGAATGTTGTTGTTAGAATTATGCGCAAGAAAAAAAAGAAAACCAGTGCATCAAGAGATAAAAAGGATGGGAAGACCTTTGGCGGTGAGGGAATCCCTCGTTCTTATGCAAGTTTTAGCTCTCGAGTCTCCTTCAGCTCCAACCCGCTAATGCACCTCAGAATCCCGCCCGCTGGCAGGGCTGCAGGCAGCGTTAGGCGATTGCGCTATTGTTCTAAGGCATCAGCCCACGAAACTGACACGATATCACGTGGAACTAGGCACCAAGGTCTCAATGATGCAAGTTGTGCTTTCCATGTTCCATCGATTGGGCCCTGCCTGAAGAATGTCCCGCAGGATTGAGGGTGTTGCCTTGGGGACACTTTTTAGCGCGGCTGCCGCCTAAACCGCGTCGGACCAATCTTTTTCCGGGTACCACTTCCAACACCAACCCGACGCCCGGGGGCCCGCAAATTCATGTGTCGGTTTCGCTTCTCGACTGGCAACGTAAGCAATCATCACAGATCTGGAACAAGAAGCATCTCGGCTATTGGGAAGTCGAAAAGACGCGTCAAGATGGAGCAACCTTCTGGAGCCAATCCTGCCTACATCCAGAGTCACTGTGACACATTAAGTTGGCGGGCCACAGGCGTCCGGCGAGTAGTTGCTTTGGAATAGCCGATGAGCGTACCCTTTGTAGGCTACCTAAAAGTTTCCTAAGGATTCTACATGATGA
Organism: Cladonia squamosa; assembly: GCA_947623385.2. Classification (NCBI taxonomy): domain Eukaryota; kingdom Fungi; phylum Ascomycota; class Lecanoromycetes; order Lecanorales; family Cladoniaceae; genus Cladonia; species Cladonia squamosa. The sequence continues at coordinate 345,184 of OX392382.1, forward strand.
TTCCTAAGCCTCATTCCGAACTCGGGCGACTTCTTGACCGGATGGGAAGATACCTATGCTCACTCTCCTCTCTGCATATACAACACACGCTTCAAAGAATAGTCTTATGTGAAAACACAATTATCATTAGGCTGTCCGTCCCCTTTTCCGCCTCTAGAACACGCATCAAATGAGTCAATCATCTGAAACCTCATCTGTTGGGGTGAAGTGATACTTACGCAACAGGGCACCACTGACGAAAACCAAGTCAGCATGATCCTAAGAGTAACAAGCAAATCGCTGACGATACTGAGGATACATACTTTCGGATCCGGATCTCCAGTTTTCCAATACTTGTTGTAATCAAAGATAGCTGCCTGCCTCTTCGCCCCCTTTGCATATGCACCATCCATATAAGGTGGCAGGTTGGCAGCGGGATAGCTAGCCACATTATTCTGATATTGCTCTGTGAGAGTATCTTCGCTCCATTTCTGATTGTTAGGCAAAGGTGGGTTGGTGAACCAATTTTTTGTGGTGTTGTAGGCGGGTTGGGCCAGACCCTACGATTGTAAGTAACCATCTTTCCTCGCAGGAATAGAGTGCAGTCCTATGTGACTTCTCAGTCGCAAAAGATCTTACATCGTCCCAGCACTTTGTGAAGAACCAATACACCTTCTCCGGGTATTCTGTCCCGTACTTTAGTGATGAATTGTCTACTACTGTGAGGTCCTCTCTCTCGTTCGTGAAGAGAAGATCGGCTTTGATTCTGTCGATCTTGATATCTGCGGGGTTTGCGCAATATGTTGGGTCTGCTGGGTTGGTGCTGCATATGTCAGTTACCTTCAACATGACATCGTCGCCCGCTCCATAATCATCATCGTCCTGGTTCCTAGTACCCTTGGTTAGACCACAACTGAACAGACTGGCAAATCGACGAGAAGTTCACCAGACTGAGATGCAGACATCCTGCATACAGTATCCTAAGAAGTCGTTACTACGATACTCCCCAGTTTCAGTGACAATGGAGCTAGTGCTTACGACTTAGACCGAGATTTTCAGGCGCATACTTGAGCCAGTACGGATGAATGGCAACCTTTGAATTTGGTCAGAATGGAGTCGTAGATGCAATGGGAGTCGAGCACTTTGCTTGGCCAGAACGCATTGTCCGGTATCCCACAAGCACTCTGATTGGCGTAATCATCCACACCTGGTGCCCAAACGTCCGTGTACGAACCCGGGCTGTTTAGCTGGCCCGGTGTGAAGAGCTTCAGATTGCCGTAATTGAGCAGTGCAAATGGTATATCTACCTGTTTCAGATATTGTTAGATCTGTATTTGGAGAGTTGGGGGGTCTTATCTAACCGAGCGGACGCCATAAACAGCTGGCACCGGATCTGAAGTATCAGGCGGCTGTCCTTTCAGTTGCGGGACTTTGGGTATGTTAAATTGATTGTCTGGAGTTGTAGCAGTTCCAGGAACAGACTGAAAGGGCGGGCCTGCCCGGGGAAGGAGACGGGCTTTCGCGAACAGCGCATTGTATGATAAAAGGATAAGACAAGACCTCATTATGCTTCTGGTACAAACAGATTACAATTACTCTGTTGTGCCAAGGCCCTGTTACTATATGCAACCTGCCTAAATTCTTCATGGACGGTGGGACGCATGGCAGCCTTATATCCAGAATTCCTCACACATTGATCTAAGGTTTCATTCAAGGAGGAATTATTATTAGATAGTACGGATCGCATAGGACCGTCTTGCGTTTCCTGTCGTGAGCACATGGCAAAACGGGAGCTGCTGTCAAGATCCATTGAGGTCCAATACGTTGGTTTCATTCTTGCAACATTAGCCAATGAAACTTGCCGGAAGAAGAAAGCGAAACGATGGATTAGGCACCGCTTAAGGTTAATATGGCCGGCGTCATTTCCCACGCTCAGCACGGGAATATATGACAGGAGAGGCGCTTGCCGCAGGGGCGGCTGGTTTGCCGCTCCAGTCTCAGGGCGTCTCCCAATATCCAGGACTTCACCCAAGTCAATCACGGGGATTCATCCGGGCTTTATTCGATCGTTAAAGATCCGGGCGCGCGCTTGTGGCGATCTATGCACGATGAGCGTTGGTCCGAAATCTTGGAATCCTGGGCCATGCCGGCTATCATTGCAATTCCGTTTCGTCAACCCTCAAGTCCTTGCATAATTAGTTCTGCGCCATGATCATGAGGTAGGAAGAATATTCAAGTATATGGCATAGACGTTGGGCCCTGAATATTTGGTAGATATATTATTTAAGCCAAGCTCAACACTAACACAAACAGAATACGACATAGCATGTTATCGCAGCATTGCCGAATAGACTCTTATAACCACACCATCAGCAAGCACGTGAATATCCCCAAGCAACCCATTACCGCAGCAGCTCCTAGGCCGCCCTTTCCCACTTTCACGTTTTTCACACTACCACTGATCTCACCTCCAGCCGCAGCGGTGGGCCCAGTTCCAAGGAGATTTGTAGGACTGGGTAGACTATTCGTAAAACCCGGCGCCGTGACTGCGGTAGGGAAGGTAACCGCGCTGCTCAAGCTCGTAAATTGGCTGTCGGCATCCACCGTGTTACTGGCATATACAGACACAGCCTGAGTGGTTGAAGTGTATTGTGAGGTAGGCTGGCTGACGGCCGCTATGTATGTTATGTAGTAGCTGCAATAAAACCAGGTGAAGGTCGTGGTATACCAAAAGTACTCTGTTGCCAATGCGGTGGGAACGGTTATTGAGGGAACGGTTATCGATGGGAAGGTGATTGTGGGAATAGACAGGCCTGCAATGGGAGTGATGGATATTGGGGTGAATGAGAACGGCGTGACTGAGATTGGCGTGAACGAGATTGGCGTGAATGAGATTGGCGTGAAAGAGAAAGGCGTGATCGAGATTGAGGGTGCTGCTGGCGGTGACACTGATGCTGGAGCTGGTTGTGCTCCAGAGTCGAATGCATTACAGTCAAGATCAGCGCAGCAACCTTGCACCCCGTTTAAGGTCACGCAGAAGAGACCTCACCATGACTTAGCTTGATGGCTGATATGGTCAGCTAAGATAAGTCTCACTCACCTTTATCACAATATGACCCATCTGCGCAGCATTCACCCCCGGACGGCGCACAATGCAGGCCTCCACAGCAGAACCAATCCGTGGGACAATACGTGTTGTCTCTACAGCAAGTGCTTCCTGCCGGCATGCACGTTTGATCACAACAATCCCAGCCGTTGGGGCAGCATATTTCAGAGGCTCGAAACAAGCGGGTCAGTACGTATTACGAGGAGACAAATCTTGCGGCAACTAACCGGCGCATAGACCGTAGCCAGGGTCACAGCTCTGGCGAATGCCGAAAAGTGTCCGCTTGGTGATTGCAGAAGACGGACTTGTAGAGATATGCTCCTGTGGAAGACTTGCTAGATATTTCATTCGGGGTAAAAGGGCGTTGGGGAGATCCAGACCACCCTGTCGTGCGATCATGACATCGGGCATTTCGACAAAGCGTGGTGGCTCGAAAGCGGCATATGGAACGCGTGGTAGTATTTCAGTTGCGGTACACAACAGGAGGAAGCCGAATATTGCAGGGAAGACGAATTGCAGTGATGGGAGCATTGTGGACATACGAACGCAACACCGCATGTGAACCCAAAAAGACTGACTTCTTCAATAAGAGACCAAGAGCAGAGCTTCAAGCTGGGAGACTAAACAGGCAGCCAGAAAACGAAATATATAAGCGCGTTATCCACAACTGAGATCAACAATTCCCATCATCTAGGGCTTTTCACGCCCCGTTTCTGCCTCGCTGTTCGAGCTGAGCTGTAGCTAGCTAAATTATTAAGGCCTTGGCTTGCAGACTGCATCCACCATTGATACATAGGGCTTGTTTAACCAAGATCCCATGCCTCTAGAATACGGGGCCGGGAAACCCCAGTTGCAATCCTAGGCAAAGGGGCCCAATCACGTCGATTCTGCTCGGCCTGTAAATGCCCCCAACAGTCTAGGAACTTGGGAGTTTTGAACAGACTGAAGCAGTGAGAGAAATCTCTTGAGCAGCACAATAGGATCAACCATCTTGGCTCCTGCTTGGTTACTGTTTGGGCTGTGCTTGGTTCTCAGCGGAAATTGAAGGGGCGTGGAGAGAGCCCAGCCCTGATTGCACTGATGTCCACCAGGGTAGAAGTAGCACTAGGAGCAGATCATTGACTATTGTAGGCTAAGCTCTAAGCGAGGAAGCTGCCTGTGTGAGTTAAAGTTTGAATTTTGGTCTTGTGGACATGAGGAGAGAGAAGAAAATCCCATAGCTGTGCAGTCTGTGCCGTAGGGTTGCAGCGGACCGTTAGACAGTGCCTTAGTCTCGACCATCGAGAGCTAGAAAGTCGGTATTGGTAAGCCACTAAGAGTTGCAGGGCTGTAATGAGAGTCAGCACGGGATGTCAATCCAATCACTGCCCGCAGGAAGCTATGAACCCAAGCAACCGAATTGCAGGATCGTTGCTGGATTAGACCAGAATTAGAAGGTAATAAAACAAGGGACTGTAGGGACGGGACATGGGACAAACTGGACAGCGGCACAACGCGAACTTTGACCAATACCTTGCTGAGCAACTCTAATGCGACGTCGAGATGGAAGCTGATAAGGTGAATGAATTGATCATAGTATCTCTACGGCGCTCGAAACAAACAGGAGAAAGAATGATGGGTTGGTTTGAGGACCATTGCAGGAGTTGAACCGAAGATGACCTTTGTATGGTTGCCGGGTAGCGACCGTGAAAACTAAGAAAAAGCCATGCCATTTGCTCGACTTCTATTTATACAATGGCGAGGCAACCGCCCACTCACTTAGAGCCAAGTGAGCTTGGTACCAAAGAATAGTAATTCCCCCCTCGCGGTCATTCGAGCCAAATTGCCAGGCTGACCGTCATCCGCCAGCTGGGACTCGACCTACGCCACCGACCTCACAACCCACGTTTCCACTCCCTCCCACACCGGCCAAACCTGGTTCGCCGACGTCAATGCGTCCAAAAAGACCCTCAAATACCTCACCTCCCCCGCGCTGCCCCTCTCTAGAGAAACAACCTCCTTCCTAGACCTCGGCACCGGAAATGGCGAAATGCTTTTCCTGCTTAAGGAAGAGGGGAAGTTCGCTGGCAGACTCCTAGGCGTGGATTACTCGGAGGCGAGTATTGATCTATGCCGCCAGCTGGCTATACAAAAAGGGTATCCATTGGGGCCTGGCATGGATGGAAGAGGGTGTCTGGACTTTACCATATGGGATATCATGCGCACGCCGCCTAGGCAGGAATGGCTTGAGCGTTTTGATGTCGTGCTTGATAAGGGGACGTTTGATGCTGTGAGCTTGAGTGGGGAGGTCGACGAGGAGGGAATGAGAATATGTGAAGGGTATAGGGAGCGGGTGGAGAGGATGGTGAAAAAAGGGGGTTATGTCCTGGTCACGAGTTGCAATTGGACGGAGAAGGAGTTGGGAGAGTGGTTTACTGGTGATGGGTTGGAAGTCTTTGGGAGGGTGGCGTATCCTACTTTCAAGTTTGGAGGACAGACAGGCCAAAGTGTTTGTACTGTTTGTTTCAAGAAGAAAGGCTGAAACTCTGACATGAATGCTGCTAATATTTCATACTACCTATCATCATCGAAGGCCGGATTGCCAACCTCAACCGCAGATTCATTGCATAATTGCAGTATGCTCTCACACTGCTCCCTCAAACCTTCAGGGCATCAGCACTCGAGAGATGTCCAAACGGCCGCACCTGCTGCGTTATATTGACTGAGACCACATTTGCACATTGACAATATAATCGAATAAACAGTATGCCGTATCGAGAAATTCTGAACTTTGGGGGACACAAAGAATGAAAGGGAGCGGTCTCACATTAGCTTAAAGGTCAATAAGAGGGTTTCTAACGAGAATTGTGAGAAGGGTCCATCGCAAGGGCAGGAATGAGCACGTCTTGAAGAAAGAGTGTAGAGTGGCCGTGCTTGTCCGTATCAGAACCATCTAACATAAACAAGGATTGGTTGTAAGAGCTTTTGGGTACTCGATTGAGCATTCTTCACTGAAACCTTGCAAATAGATTTTGTAGCCAAACCGTCTGAGTAACCTGGCCTATATACAAGCAATGCCCAATTGCGCGTATCGCTGTCCAACTCTAAATGCTAACGTATGAAAGACTTAAAATATATATATATTTTGTTCTCGACTACGGTACATGTTTCTTCTCAAGACATAGAGGAGGTGATTGCGCACTGCTACGCATATATATACTCACTTAGGTATGTCGGTTTGACTTTTGCATCAGGATAGAAGCATAGTACTGTTGCTGCTTTTCGGCATCCGACATTTTCCCCAACTTCTGGCTGTGTTTGAGGATAGCAACGACCAACCACCTGTTCCGTTCTTTATCTATTCGTTCCCTGTCCCAATCTCTCTCATTGCCATCAGCATCTCGTTCCCATATGGTTTCAATCTCCAAGCCCGCTTGACTAGTGATATCAAAGAAAGACACCAGTTTTGCTCTGCCGGTATGGAATCCAGCTATTACCCACGCCCGAGCTTCCTCTTTATCAGAGAGGAAATGGGCTATGGACTGAGCAAGGCCATAGTGGTTCCCATCCATCCACAAACAGTCTGCGCAGAGAACTCTTGTGAAGTGACCCGCATTGGACCTTGAGAACTCGTCGGCCAAGACACCCCATTCGTGGCCTTGAACCCCGACCTTCTTTGGATATCTTATGTTTTCGGGAACGTTCCTGTCAACGTTGATTTTGAGAGTGGAAAGTATCTTCTGGGAAGGGTAGTCGGACAGGATGACCTCTCCCCCGCCAGCCAATGCACTTGTAATGCCTACTATTCCGGTACCTACCTCATAATATGAGTCCCACTTTTTGTACCAACTTTTTATCTTTACGCACCAGCTCCTAGTTCTAGGATCGTCTCCCCTTCCACATCCCACCTGAGGTCTTTTTCGGTTTTGCTAGGGTCATTCGCCTGGCTAATGAATTCGGCCATCTGGATGCCAGAGTTCCAGATGTAGTGAGCAAACAAAGTCCGGTCCTCTTCGTTAAGTGGGTCGGCAAGGCGGAGCTCTATGTCGCCGAACCTCTTAGAAAGGTAGGTGACATGAGAGCCTGGATCGCCATGGAATGTGCGTAGATTGTCTGGAAAGAGTAGTCCCACCGCATTGCTGTAGACGTCTTCAGCAGACTCGACCGGCACTTCCGGCGAGCGGATGAGGTAGGTGAGCATCTTCTCGACTCTTGCCTTGCACCTGCCGATCGCTGGTACAGGCCATATTATTGTCGAAGCGGGGATCCCATTGCGAGGATGTTGCGACGAAAAGCGAAGTGTCCATAACTAGAAACCGTATTCAAGCCTAGAGATACCCTAAAGTTGGTCGCCTACTTTAGTAGGCTATGGGATTAGCCCCCAGAGCCGGGGTTGTTTCCTTGGGGGCCAGCTTTAGGAGACTTTTGCTAACTCTAGGCGGAGGTAGCCCTGTAGTGAACTCAGTGTGGAAGGCGCGCTTAACGGCGGCTAGACTTCCACGGTTTCTGGTAAACATCTAGAATTTCATGACCTTGTTGCTCTCTCTATTACTGGTACAGCTCATTCTCAAGTATCTTACTAGACAGATATCTAGTAATATTACAGCAGCAATGTCTCTTATTCCAATACAGAGACCGCTTTGGCTAGATTGCGATACAGGTACGGGACGGTAAAGCAATATCATTGCTTTCTCCATGCCCGAAGGGTTCGCTTTCTGACGAGGCTAGGGCATGATGTATGATTGTATTTTGTATACCACCAGACTCTGTACTGAACCCAACACTAGGACGCTTTCGCCATCCTTCTGGCTGCCCGACATCCAGACCTCAATCTTCTGGGAATCAGCACTGTTCACGGCAATGCTTCCCTCGAGAATACTACAATTAATACCTTAAGTATATTGAAAGCGATAGGGAGGGAAGATGTGCCCGTATATGCGGGTGCTGCAAAGCCCTTCTGCAGGAGTACCGTGTATGCTCCTGATATACATGGTACTCAACCTCGCGATTCTGTATACCACCAACGCTAAGGAGCTCAGGTTCTAGCGGCCTCGACGGTACCACATGTCTTCCCTTGCCTTCCGCCACCTCTGTGAAAGAACCGAAAGCCATTCATGCAATGTATGACGCACTCATGCGGTACCCGGGGTCAACATGGCTTGTGGCAACTGGAGCATTGACCAATGTTGCTTTGCTTTTCGCTACATATCCGGATTTGGTCACACACATTCAAGGCTTAAGCATAATGGGCGGTGCTATCGGCAGCGGCTTCACTGATGCTCCCATGGGCCACGTAAGAGGCGAAGGTGTGCGTTTTGGCAATCATACAAGATACGCGGAGTTCAACATATATGTCAGTACACAGCGCCTGTTAGGAGCTTGGTCTCAACAAAGAAATAAAGCTGATCAAACTCAGTGCGACCCAGAGGCAGCAAAATCCATATTTTCCAACTCGACGCTCGCTGCTAAGACTACTCTCATCACTTTAGACTTATCACATCAAGTGTTAGCAAGTGTTGAGGTGCAGCAATTGATCGTCGGGGACCAACGCGCACTTGTCACTGGCCAAATCTCCAACGTTCGCCGATTATTTCACCAAATCCTCGTTTTCTTCGCACACACATACCGAGATGTATTCGGATTGACCAAAGGACCACCTTTGCACGATCCTCTCGCTGTCGCTATATTACTGGACGGTCTGAGCGAGGTGATCCAATTTAATGACAATGGGGAGAGGTGGCATGTCAACGTCGTGACTGACGGTCTGCACAGCGACCTCGAAGCTGAGCAGGGACAGGTGGGGAGAACCATGTTGACCAAAGCTGAGGAAGGCGGTGTTCGCATACCTAGAGGTCTGGACAGGTTTAGATTCTGGCAAATAATCGACGAGTGTTTGGCGCGTGCGGAGAAAGCGGTATCGTCTTAGTTGCGTATTGTTCTTAGATCACCTCCTTCCCTCAACCATAATGATATGATACCCATGCCCCGTTTTGACTTCTACATATTTCGGATTGCCAGTCGTGCTAGGCTCCAGCTCATACGCTGCCTTCTCATATGCCGCATCTAGTGAACCTCTGACTTTCCAGCCCAGACTGCCACCCTGGCGAGCTTTGTCTTCGGAGTATTCTCGTGCTACATCATCGAATTTCGCACCATCTCTTAGTTTTGCTAATGCTTCTTCTTTCTTTGAATGCTTCTCGCACTACTCTCATTTAATCAGTAAGGAAAGCTAATTAATTAGACTGGCATGAATAGGAATATCCACCAGAATATGCCTCGTGTTGATAGCGGTAGCAGCTTTGAGCTTGCTTGAGCTCCCATCTTCATTATCGGCTTTGCTTGCGCTGCCTTTCCCTTTTGCCTTGTCGCCACCTTTGGCAGGCTTAGCGTCTTTCTTTTTAGGAGGCATGGTCCGTATGTAGTTGGAGAGTGAAGTTAGGAGATGCTAGAAGCCTTTGGAGGGTCGCGGTTACCTCATTTGGCGAGGATTTCCCGGCTTGGCACTTCGGCCCGTGTGTCGGATTAATTGGCCGTAATTTTCCAAGATCACCTTTTTTAAAGACTATACTTTTCGTTTACAGCTCGCATTCAATCAATATATAGCTATTAGATAATATTCTATTACTCGGCGCTAGATTTATTCAAAAATCTAGCGCCGAGTAGTGTAAATCCAAGTAGTTATACTATATTAACAGAACTATACCTAAAATCAATACTTAACATTCATACACCATCAAAAGAAGCTAGCGGGATTCTGTGCTGTAGGGTGTTGCGTTGATTTTATTGTATATAATAGGGTTCCTTAAATATGATATTCGGAGATACCACTTATTTCGTCTCTACACTCTCAATGTGTTACATCAACCTGTTGTTCGAGACAGCAAAACCCAACCTTTTCACTCGTTTAGAAGGCTGTTGGCCTCGCAGTTACATATAGTAATCGAGGGGTGTCCGAGTTGTGATAGGGTGCAGGTGATAACGCTGGATTCCAATTTGAATCAAAGAATGGTATTGTTTAATGATTTATTAAGTGAGTGATCTCGTCGCATCCTAATGCTGATTATTGACTTCGTGTATTGCTAGGGTCGGTTGTTCCAACATCCTCCAAGCTGGTGGCAATTTGTTTTGCAGTGTCACCGACTTCAGATTCTCACCTGCGAAGTTTGTGTTATCCTGCGATTGCTTTGTGCCCTGCATCGTGAGTTGTTGGCGGGAGAAGACCGAGATTGGCCCCAAGCTCAATGGCTAGCCTAAGCGCAATCCAATCCTGAAGGAAGGAAAACGAACAGGCAGCGGGTAATGCAAGTATTCTTAACTTAGGGTCTACCCTGAATTTATCATTTCTGAGGCACCGAGGAGGCTCACACTGGAAGTAATGCGTATATCTCAGTGTTAGAGTAAGGCGCCCTCCAACAGCGGGTAAGGTCTCTTCGTCAAACCAGAGTCTCACACTATACATGCCAAATCATGATGTCTTGCTTCTCTCCCACGTATGCGCAACGACTTTCATCCAGCCATTAAGACTTTATGCGTTCTTGGCTCCTTAGCTCCTGTAGACAAGGCCTTTGGCCAGAGTTTGTGATCCGAGAGCTTCCACTGTACGTACACCCATTATCTTCAATGTGTTCGTAGAGTGCGCAGGGCACGAGTCAAGAAAACACAGCCTCCCGGTGATGTACGACAGTCCAAAAGCTCTCTGATCACGATTGTCAAGATGCCGATGATTTTGAGTGTTTTGGGCGAGAGGGATGGGATTATCATGAAGATCTCGGCTTTTCGCGCATGCTCCGCCACAGTGGCGACGAACAATCATTATGACTCTTCTTTTCGCTGATAGAGGCAAACGCAAGTACTGGATAAGCCGAACATCGACTGCAATATCGCATTCACATGAATTTGTAAAGCCAAGAAAGCGAGTACTGCGGTTGTGAAAGATTCCGCTCCGAGCCCTGCCTTTCAATGCTCGTGTGACTTCACTCAGCCACAGTATTGCGTCTGTGGATGACAGCGAGGTAGACTCCTCCCCGGCTTTGTGCGCTTGAGCTCAAGTGGTTCAAATCTTGGTGCCTAAAAATTTTATTCCCACGGTGACTTGGCTGATCCAAGGTTCGGAACAGTCTCATTTCTTTCTTGCGCGAGGGCGCATCTTGGAACGGAGAAATGGGCAGTGCCTGTCATGGAGGCCGTTGCAAGGGGCCTATCATCTGCAAGACATTGTTCCAGTATGCAGGTCATGGGTCAAACAATCTTCAGCCTAAGAGGTCGTACTCTTCAAAATCGTAAGTCGCGAGGGATTTGGTAACCTTCTTCCCTCCAGAATTTGAAGCGCTAGGAGAAGATGTGACGCAGGGGTTATATCTTAGCCTCAGCGCTTCATACGTTGCAAGGGGAAATCCAACAAGTGGACGGCATGATCGTACTGCTTAATTTGCTACCAACCCTCTCCTTAATGCCCCAGCGCTTACAATGTAAATTTCCAGCCAGATATCTTTGCCTGAGTATGGAAGGCTGAAGGGCAGTTTCTACGGATATTGTACATGCCCTTGCGCTGTGTGGGAACTGCCGAGCACACCGCGGTCCACTAAAAGGGGGGCAAGCCAAGAAGCACAGCCTTCTTCTTGGCGCGGCCTAAGACCTGAACCACACTCTATGAAGTACACTGCTTCTTCCAGGGCGGGCACAGTATAAGGCAATTGCTTACACCACACTCTTTCGCCGCAATCTCATTCTGCCTCATCCACGAGCACACTCACAAAGACGGTCCTTTTCACCACAGTTATGGGAAAACAGGGGGAATGTTGACACTTCTTTCCTTGCAGCAAACAACATTATGACTTCTAATAGACTATTGGCGCCGCCGATATCACTACATACTACAGTCAGTCATTGTGAGGACAATTCTACTCCCAGCACTGACCAGTGGCAGCCCTATCCACACGATGTCGAAAATAGTGACTCAGAAGGACCCTCACCAGACCAGTCCCTCTCTCTTCAGATACCGCCCTCTCCTACATCACGGTCGATGGGCGGTAGCACATTACGTTCGAGATCGGAGTCTTTTAATTCTTTTGCAGAGACCTCAACAAGATCAAGAGCAGACTCATTTAATTCACAAGCGGAGACAGCTAGGTCGCGGGCAAACTCAGATGTGAAGACTCTCAGGTCAAGATTTGAAGGCGATGAAGTAAGCCCCGAGGAGGCCCTTAGGCCTAGCAAAGACAATGAGAAGGATTTTAAAGATGAAAACAGTCCTTTTGCTTTTTCTCGTGGTCAACTAAATAAGTTATTGGGTCCGAAATCATTAGCGGCATACAGAGCATTAGGAGGAATTGGAGGGTTAGAAAAAGGGCTGCAGACAGATCTGGTTGCCGGTTTAAGCGTCGATGAGACATCGATATCAAGAAAAGTTGGATTTCAAGAAGCCACGGAATATGCAAGACAAAAGAAGCCGCCAGGCTCAGGGCCTATACTCGGTCATGATATCGCAGTTGCTGATCAGGAACGTAAGGGACAGTACCATGACCGGATACGAGTCTTCAACGATAACCGGATACCAACTAAAAAATCATTAAGCATTTGGAGGCTGTTTTGGAACGCTTTTAATGACAGAGTACTCATAATTCTTACTATTGCGGCTATTGTATCACTTGCGCTCGGTGTTTACGAAGCCGTTGGCCAGACGCCAGCGCCGGGAGAGGGGCCATCCTTGGATTGGGTGGAAGGTTTAGCGATCGAAGTCGCCGTCGTTATAGTGGTGCTGGTCACCGGAGTGAACGATTACAGAAGGGAAAAGCAGTTTGTCGCCCTCAATGCAAAAAAAGAGGATAGACAGGTAAAGGCTGTTCGCTCTGGCAAATCTGTCCAACTTTCAGTCTTCGACGTCATGGTCGGCGATGTTCTTCATTTGGAATCTGGAGACTCGATACCTGCAGACGGTATATTGATCACTGGCCACGGTATCCGATGCGATGAATCATCCGCCACTGGTGAATCTGACGCTATGAGGAAAACCAGCGGACAAGAGGTCTGGGATCGGATCGAGAATGGGACTGCTACTTCCAAGCTTGATCCATTCATCATTTCCGGCAGCAAAGTCCTTGAGGGTGTTGGGAAATACCTCGTCACCTCTGTGGGGGTGAACAGTAGCTTTGGAAAGGTCATGATGTCTCTGCAGACGGAAAACGAGGAAACGCCTTTGCAAGTCAAGCTTGCTAGAATGGCAAACTGGATTGGATATCTCGGGACAGCTGCCGCTGGGCTTCTCTTTTTCATATTGCTAATCAGGTTTCTCGCTGGGTTGCCCGGAAATACAGAGACCTCAGCGATGAAAGGATCGGCTTTCTTGAATATACTCATCACGGCTATTACTATTATAGTTGTTGCCGTGCCAGAGGGCCTTCCTGTGGCGGTCACCCTCGCCTTATCATTTGCTACTAAGAAGATGCTAAAGGAGAACAACCTCGTCCGGCATCTTCGTGCCTGCGAGACAATGGGCAATGCTACGACCATTTGCTCTGACAAGACTGGTACATTGACGCAAAATAAGATGACTGTGGTTGCCGGTACTTGGGGTTCAACTGTCACTTTCGCGCGGGATGTCAATTCAACAGACAATGAGTGTGAGGTCCTACCTTTCGCTGTGGCTTTTGAGAGGTTGTCAGGAGAGACTAGGGCACTTTTACTGCAATCCTGTGCGCTAAATACGACCGCATTTGAAGGGGAAGAGGATGGTGTGTTCACCTTCGTCGGGTCTAAGACGGAAACGGCAATCTTAACTATGGCCAAAGACTATCTAGGTATGGGGCCCGTGGCTGAAGAGCGGGGGAACGCCGAGATCGCACAGCTCATACCTTTCGACTCCGATCGCAAATGTATGGGTGTGGTTGTCCGACTTGGAAACGGTACCTTCCGCCTACTAGTCAAGGGTGCTGCCGAGTTGATGCTCGCAAAAGCCGACTCAGAATTAATTGATGTCACTGAAAACCACCTTGCACTATGTTCCCTTACGCCCACCGCTAGAGCTCGAGTAACTGCAAACATTACCGACTTCGCAGGGAAATCACTAAGGACTATAGCCATGCTCTACAAAGATTTTCAGCAGTGGCCTCCGCTTAATGCGCGGACGTTTGACGACGATCCATCAATGGCAGTGTTCGAAGATGTCTTCGAGGATATGACCCTTCTCAGCGTCGTTGGTATTCAGGATCCCCTAAGAGAGGGTGTCTCCAAAGCAGTCAAGCAATGTCAATTGGCTGGCGTTAAGGTCCGTATGGTCACAGGAGATAATGTGATGACTGCCACTGCTATTGCTATACAGTGTGGTATCAAGACCGAGCATGGGCTCGTCCTTGAAGGACCAAAGTTTCGGGAAATGTCTGAAGAAGAGATGGATGAGGCCATACCTCGCCTTGAAGTCCTTGCTCGCTCATCTCCACATGACAAACAACTCCTCGTTAAGAGACTTAAAGAACTTGGTGAAACGGTAGCAGTCACTGGCGATGGCACGAACGATGGACCAGCTTTGAAGACGGCAGATGTTGGCTTTTCCATGGGCATAGCAGGCACAGAGGTCGCCAAAGAAGCCAGTGCCATCATCCTCATGGATGATAACTTCTCCAGCATCGTGAAAGCCATCATGTGGGGCCGATCAGTCAACGACGCGGTATCCAAGTTCCTGCAATTCCAGATTACAGTCAATATCACAGCTGTAGTACTTGCGTTCGTCTCAGCAGTGTCATCTTCAGACGGACATTCAGTTCTCTCCCCAGTCCAGCTCTTGTGGGTGAACCTGATCATGGATACTTTCGCCGCTCTGGCTCTCGCAACGGATGGACCTACCGAGACGATACTGGATCGTAAGCCTGCACCGAAGAGCGCACCTCTTTTCACCACCATTATGTGGAAGATGATCATTGGTCAAGCAGTCTATCAGCTTGTCGTTACCTTCGTGCTCTACTTTGCTGGTAACAGCATTCTCGGTTATTCGAAGAGCAATGCCATTCAACAGAAAGACTTGGATACCATTGTCTTCAATGCATTCGTTTGGATGCAGATTTTCAACCAATTCAACTGCCGCCGTTTGGACAACAAACTCAATATCTTCGAGGGTATACATCGCAACTACTTCTTCATCGGCATCAACATAATTATGTTTGCTGGTCAAGTCCTCATCGTCTTCGTTGGCGGTGAGGCTTTCCAGATAAAGAGAATCAATGGCGCGCAATGGGCCATTTGCATTCTCTGTGCACTGCCATGTTTGCTCTGGGCAATCGTCCTTAGATACGTACCAGACGCATACGCGGCAGTGGTCTTCGATTTTGCTGCTAAGATCTGGCTCGCACTCATCCGGCCTACCCTAAAAGTCCTACATGTGGTCTTCAGCCCCGTCGCCAAAGCATGGCGCGGTCTTTCTAAAGCTGTTTTCTCTCCTTCTAAGCGCTTCACCAAGCGCGCCATGTCAAAGGTTCGACCGAACTCAGCTGGGCAAAAGAGCACTGCTTCGGACGAAGAAGCTATCACTGGATATATGCCTATGCATAGCGTGCCTACGACTCCGGACACGAACAAGGGGAAAGCTTCCGAGCCTCAGAGTCCCATTACGCCGCCCGAATTACGCGTGCAGCCGCCTCCTATTACGCTTACGATTGCTTGAGAAACAAAATACGGGTGTTGTTGATATGTGAAATATGTACATAAAGAAATGTCAATATTCAAAGAGCATAGGGTTATATATACATCTGCATAGCGAGGGCGTTTTGGTGGGCTGATACAAAAAGGACAAATGGACGGCCTTCTGAATCCTTTATTTCGATTCGTGTTGGTGGTATTATACTTTTGTTATATCTTTCTCGCCGCCATGGCATTGGGTTGAGAAAGACCGAAAATTAAAGGGTCATCATGTACAGTGCTAGAACCTGCCTCACGGCTGTGTACGAAAGTATATCACATGCAGATAGATAAAGATGAGATAAATTTTGCGATAGGTCACCCTATCGTCACGATTCACATCTAAGCCCGCCCGTTTGCGTAAGACGTTACGACGTTACATTACGACAGCTCCACACGACATCGCATTGCAACTCATCCGACACAAGACGCGCACCACACTCAGCCAGGTTCGCGTAACCATAAGTTCAAATTTCAATTTATTTAACTTTCCGTTCTTGCCCCAATCCTCCGCATGAAATCCTTCCACCTCACCTCACGTCGCGTGCCACGCTTTGCCACATCCTCGCTCGATTATCCCAACTTTATTCGATATGCGTGCTCGGTTAGGAAGTACGGACAGATAGAGCCTCCAACGCAGTTACAGTTGCAGATCAACAGAGAATCGTAGCGAGGGATGCTTGAGCCGCATCCGCCCCTCCCATACATACACCAAATCCATGCCTCTTTCATCGCCCTTTCTTTCCATGCATCCATGCCTCATTACCCTTTCTAGCGATCTTGACCGACGTTCCTCGCCCTTGAAACCCTTTTTTAGCTTTCACCCTTCCCAGCCACCTTCATCCTCGTCTTCAATTCCCTCTTCCAGCGAACGTTACCGTCATCCCTCGTCCTCAATTCCCCTTTGCAGCTTTCCCCCTTCCCGTTGCAGCTTCCCCCCTCCCTTCCATCTCCTCACTATCCCCCTCCCCCCCGCCGGTCCTCGTCCCAATTTCCTCTTTGCAACTTCCCACGCGCGCTTATT
Organism: Cladonia squamosa; assembly: GCA_947623385.2. Lineage (NCBI taxonomy): Eukaryota > Fungi > Ascomycota > Lecanoromycetes > Lecanorales > Cladoniaceae > Cladonia > Cladonia squamosa. Next base: position 361,938 of record OX392382.1, read on the forward strand.
TCTGCGTCTTCTTTTGGTAATCATCCATCTTACACATAACTTGGCATCTCATGTTGCATCATAAACCCGCAAGATGAGATGCCATGAGCTGGTACGGAGAGTGTTGGGGGGGGTGGGTCAGTAGTCAGGTCGCTCGTGTCATCCTGATCCTTCGCGGAGGAGAGGATGTGAGAGGGTGTTATGTATGTCTGATGGGACGCTGGACGCTCGCTTATCCATGCGATCTTGATTTGGTGCTGCGTGTTGGGTGGTAGGGTAGATGGATGGGGTTGTGGTTTTATTTTTTTATTTTCTTTTGGGGAAGGAATGGCGAGAGTGATGGGCAGCTGGTTTGAGAGAGGTGCGGTGGGCGTGGTTTTATGGGGTTGGTTGGTGGTTAGGGGGAGATCTGGGTATGCGTTTGGAGGATGGGTCTGGCGGGTCCGTAGGTGAGATCGCGGGTGGGATGTGTCGTCTGGGATAGTGGCGGACTCGGACGAGGCGTCTTCGGAATGGTGTGGTGCTGAGTTGTGGGATATGATGGTCTGAGAAATTAGATATTTGCGACTGTGTATGGTAAGGTGTGAAAGGATTAGAGAACGAGTGATAGTCTTTGGGTAAGAGGGGGAGCAGAGTGAAAAATAATTTGGAATGAGAGGATATAACATGCGAAAAGGAAGTTGCCGTGGTGAACATTATTAGAAGACTTTGACCCAGTCCCCACTAGATCTATAGACAGAGGGATAGAGATGATACCAAGCTGTGTATGCATTCCATTCAACACCTCAACACCTCGGAAACCCCACGATGTCATTGTTCCCCTCCAGCCTTCACCCTCCTTTTCTTATCTTATTATATTCAACAAGCACATCCCTCCTTCGCCCCCTCTGGTCTCTTATTCAAGTTCACCCTCTCCGCTCCCAATGCACTCTGGGTTCCCCCACCCGCCGCTCCGGCCCCCTTTGTCGTCTTCATCTGTGTCTCTGGAATCGCGTTCGCGATAGCCGTAAAAACCTCTTGCACGTTCTTCCCCGTCTTGGCGCTCGTCTCAAAAAACAACAAGCCCTCCTCCTCGGCATACTCCCGCCCCTCCTTCGTAGAGATCTTTCTCGCATCCCCATTCTCTTCTTCCGCCCCTTCTGCACCTTCAGTGCCCTCTTCACCACCTGAAGCAGCTACGGTATTTTCGGGGGTTTCATCGGAGGAGGAGGTAAGATCGAGCTTGTTGCCTACGAGAGCGATGACGATGCCGGGGGAGGCTTGGCGTTGGAGTTCGGCAACCCAGTGTTTCGCTTTTACGAGGGAGGTGGGTTTGGTGAGGTCATAGACTACGAGGGCGGATTGAGCGTTGCGGTAGTACATGGGTGCGAGGGAGGCGAAACGTTCTTGGCCTGCGGTGTCCCATATTTCGAATTTGATCGTTCGGTGAGGAAGGTGGGATTTTTGTGTGAGGAAGGCGGCTGGTGAGGCAGGGTGTTAGTGATGTGATGATAGAGCTTGTGAAGGAAATGAAGTGTATGTCGAGGGGAAGGTCCTCACCGCCGATGGTGGGCTCTTTGTTTTCTTGGAAATCGTTGTTTACGAATCGGAGGACGAGCGATGACTGGATGGACGTTCACGAGTCAGTCAGTCAGGCAGTCAACCTGGCGGGCTCCATACAGGAGATGAGGTGAGGGACCGAGGCAACTTGCGCGCTCGAAGATATTGCTCGTAAGCACTCGAAGCCGATTCGACTTACCTTGCCAACGGCGGCCTCTCCCAGCAGGACGAGCTTGACACTACTGCTTGGCTTCGGCGTGGCAGTGCCGGCAGAGTCGGCCATCGTATGCAGGTACGAAGCCCGGCAGGAGAGTGTAATCAAGCGATCAGGTACGGATAGCGTATAGGACTATAGGGCTGGTCGCGATGGAGGGAGTAGTAGGTTGAGTAGGAGGTGGCTGCGGTGTTCTCCGTGCTGTACCGCGGCTGAAGGCTGAAAAGTAGCCGGGCTTAGCGCAGGAATGTGGGTGAGCACTAGAAGATTACTTCAGTACTGGACTGAAGGCTGTGTCAGGATGCGATTCGTCTAGTCCTGTCGTTTCAGACGTTGTCAGATTTCGTGTGCGAGAACCAAGGAGGGAAAAGGGTGATAGATCTACTTGACTGGGCTGGACTTGCTTACTACGGTGTATTACTACTCAGATGACGCTGCGGTGACGCCTGGCTTGGCTACCTAAGGTAGCGCCCACCAGCAACCCAATTCCCATTCGAAATTCCCGAATAGACTGGAAAACGAGGAAAACGGGAAAAGAGAAGAAAAAACTCCGTACTTCTCCTCACCAATTGTGATTCGCATTGCAAGAGATGCAAATCCACTGGTGCGTACATGGTAACTGATCTGGACAAAGAGTGTAGTATTGAAGAGATTGTCCGGAAATTGCTCAATGTGCGCAACTGCAGGAAAATGGACCGAACAATATAATATATGTGACAGATAATATATTTGGAAACGAGTGATCTATAAGTAACAATATACAGTGAGTCCAGCACTGCATCCCCGCCGCCAGAGCTTGCTGCGGGGAGAAAGATGCCCCCAAACACCGTCGCGATGCAAAAAGATTGGGCGGATGTAAGGCCGGACCAAGCCCCGATAACAAATATAGTACAGTTTTCCCCGGACTGTGAAGTCTTGATGATCTATTGTGGTATCTCCCTAATGCCATGCTCTTTCTAATTTCGAACTCCGAATAATGACTTTTTAGCTACCGATGTACTGATGCAAGGGAGATCGTGTGTAGTAAGGGAATGAGGTAACGCCCCAGAATCGCTCCATCGCTGGCAGTGTCGCTAGTCGCTTTTGATTGGTGATGGTACAACGCTCGGGCACGAGCGAGAGGTGGTGGTGGTGGTACTTTTGGTGAGGAGAACGCCAGAAACCGAAATGACAGGTGCAAGCGAGAGAAGCTGAGAAAAAGTTTGGGTAACGGGTGGTTGATTACGAATGGCGCGGATGAACAATGGACCTGTGGTAATGTACATTAGCAGGGTTCATGCAGAAACTAGGCAGTAAGGGTTCGATCGGGTGACTGTGTCCAGAGCGCTACGTACCTCGCTGTGGAGTCATTCCTTCCACCTCCAAAAGCCCAATGATGTTCAATGCCAGGCTGCTTCCTGTAGGCGGCAGGTCGCGGAGATTGATATAGCGCGACGGTTTTGACAGCAATGATTGCATTGAAAGGCTTCTGGAGCCCCAGCGAGGGTCGGAAAGGATTCATCGTCCCTTTGGAGGTGGCTTTGGCTTTGGCACGCCAGTGGTATCATATGCGCCTCGTCCCATATTCATTGTTTGGCTAATGGTCGTTCTGGTGATCATGAAAGCGTTGAAGAGTCTTGGTGAGTGTTGATGTGTTAGCTTTGGTCTGAGGAAAGAAGAGTTACTGGGAGGGTGTTGATGGCATCTTATATAGATGATCAATCGTGCCATTTGGTGCTGACCTCACTTGAACGGGTTGACTCACAAATAGACTGGGCTGTGTTTCGGCTTCGTTCCTGCACAAGCTACTCGTGATGAGAGCTGAGTAGTTGACAAAACGTCTTTCTAATGTAACGTATCTGCAAGTAAGATCCGTCGCCGAGTCCGTTCTGATATCTTTGTAACCTCAGGATTGCGGTGGAGTCAAGCGCACAGGACTGAGGCGGATCTCAGGGCAGTAATTGCTCCTCTTTTCGAAAATAGAATCCACAGTGAGTAATCTTTTGACTTTTGAGTGAATGAGAGTGAAAGAGGCGTGAGACGGAGCTAGGGTCGGGGAGGAGGTCGTAATATATCAATTGCCAGTGAGAGGGAGCCCAGACACTTATGCAAGGTGTTGAGACGAAAGTGACCAAGAAGTGTTTGTGTCTTGCGGAGGTAATTTGTGATGCCGCCACCCCTTGAACAGCCGAGACCTTTGGCGCAGCAAATGATGAGAGATCTATTGGTGATAGCAGTGTGAATGTGCCAGCATGACAATGGGACTTGGGGCTTCCTCTGGTAGAATTGGGGTTTTGGGTATCTAGAAGTAGCAGCCAGATGGGGGGAGGATGCTGCCATATGACGCAGAAAAGGGAATCCCAAATGAATTTTCCTTTGCTTTTTTGTCAGTGACTACTACTAGGTACTATTTTTCACTCATATTTTGTGACAGGGGTCTGCGGCCGTTTCAAGTTTCTAACATTTCTACGGCGTTGACTAGAACAATTAGGATTAACGGGCTCGTGTGCCAGAGGTGCTAGCCTAATTAATTAGTTGGCTGCGCTCTGCCTAACAGGGCTTTGCTGGCTGCCTACCCTAGAGGAAAGTAGGGGAAGCTGCTTCCCTCCATGTCAGATTAGATCAATGGCACTATGCTCAACTCGATCATTGACTGGGTAGAAGTATGGGATGGGTATGACAGGCCCTAGCTTAGTACCGAGCCCAGCGGCGTTTTTTTAAATCTTTTTCCGTTTTCTTTTTCCTGCTGCTGCTGGCTGCTGGCTTCGGGATGGGTGGAGCAGAGCGGTTTTTTCGGGATCTTTGGGGTTACCTGTACCTTAGCTAATCCCTGTTACAGCAGCTTTACGCAGGGGACCCGACCCGCTAAAGGAGAAGAGAGACACACACTCGCCCTCCCCAGGACTGATCTCTAGTTTAGCCTTTAGGTAGGCAGAGGTAGGGCTTGTTCCTGCATTGGCGTACAGCCACTAAAGCGGAATCTCGCATCCAGCGATCCCCGCCCGCCTGGCTGCACCCTGCATACCGGGGGGTTGCCCGGGTGCCACCACCATATTCCACCAATGCACCCAGTCCATTCCCACTGAACTACTGGCCGAAGAGCATGGCTGCCAGATGCGAAATCATTGGCGCACTACTATTTTTCTATTTCTGTTCCATTCTTTTTCGTGCGTGTAAAATAAATAAGATTTTTGAACAAGTCACACTCTCACATTATCCATGACCAAGGCTGACGTTAAAATCTGAATAAGGCCTCAAGCGCCTCATGGCCCTGGTGCCTGGGACACGCGGAGTCATCGGTACGTACTTCTTGACTAATGCGGGATACGAATTACGGGTCGAGCAATGAGAGTCTTCCCTCTGCCATACACACTCTGATACGGTAAGACCGGATGACCATGATTCTTCGCGCGCATTCCATGACTGATGTGAAATGTCGGTTGGGATTCACAAATGCGGAAGTCTTCAAATCATGTTTTACTCAGGCATACGCCGTAAAGAGGCATGTCAGGCGACAAAGGATGTGTGATGCGCGGCTCTCTCCAAAATTAAATTAATGCCCATCTGTAATTCTCGTAAGATAGTATGGTGTAGAGCCAGCAATTTTTCCAAGGTCCCGTCTGTTTCATCTCTCATCTCTCGCGATGCTCTCCAAGCCCCCCTGGTCAAACTAGGTAGGTACCGCTGTGTTGGGTAGGACTTTATGTGCCTAGAAGGGCGCTAGAAACAAGGATACAGAGTCCCGGGATCGGGGCACCTCTTCCGCCGCTGTAGATCGTTCCACGCACCTGGCTCACCTGGATATGCTACTGTGGATGTGGTACCTTAACTAAAGGGAATAAGTGGATCTGTGATAAGCTGTAACAAGCCATACACAGATATGTGACACCTCCATAATTTGCCATCGCTTGCCCAACCCAAGCCCAATTTTTTACAACTCACATTCACGTAACTCCTATGAGTCAACAACTTATCTCGCATCATTTTGCGACTACTGCTATTACCAAGTTCTCATTCAACCACTCAGACTCTAGCAGTGCACTGCTTGCTTTGCCGGGTGGCTGATGATGTGGCAAGCAAAGGAAATCCCATCATCCGTGCTTTTTTGTAATAGTCCGGGAAATCCCTTCAAACATACGCCATGATCTTTTAATATTGGATGGCTCAAGTCCTTATTGTTGCGGCTAAATGGGTGGAGTCAGATGACATTGACCATCACGAGCATACTTCATAGCGTTCTGACGCTTATGTACTTTAGTAGGTATCTGAGCTCTACTCTGTACGGCGACAAGTCAAAAAGTATCCCTTTTACGCTTGCCCGTAGGTACTTATCTCGTAAGCTTCGCGTGGCGCTGACTTTTGCGCAGTCCAGCCACAGAACAGTTCGAAATGGGCAATGTAATGCCAGCCTACAGGCAAATGCGCATTAATTGAAATGAAAAATGAAAATGATGATCCCTGTCGACCCCTGTTGATCCCCTATCGCCATGTGGCTACCCGAGATTGCCGGCGGATGTACACTTCCAAGGAACTTTTCCCTTGGCATTGATTCCTCTCACTTCTACACTGTCCCAACAAGCCCATATCCTTGATCGATCCATTCTCCAATCCACCGTGCGCTCGGAGAGATGATGCTCTCAGACTCGAAATCCTGAAGCAAAGGCGACGCCCGGCTGTCGATCCAGCGCAAATTGCATCGGGTCAAGATACCGAGGACGCAGGTACCAGTACATGCAGATGGAGATGATTGTGTAGTAACTCAACCCGGAATGTGGGTCGGTGGCTCCCACATGAAACGAGCAAGGCTCAACTCCCTGCTGCACCCTGCAGAAAGGCAGAAAGGCTGCGGCGGAGATGATCGAATACGGCGCCATTATTCGCTCCCAATTGCAGGTACCCTGCATCTGCGGCGTTTTATGTTATCTGTGATAGGGATGTATTCCATACCAATCACACCGGGATCATTCTTTGGCCCCCAAACTTCCACCTGCAGATCAGCGATTATAAACACGTGGCAGCCATGCAGACAACTCGGATCTTAAAATCCTTCGGCTGACTTATATGCTGACTACAACGGGTTTCGAAACAAAAGCGGGCCAAGCCTGGCTGCCTGGGCGCCTAACGCGCACAGCGTCACAAGAATAGCATCTCACTGCTTTCTCTATGAAGTGACTTAGTTACTGCAGGGAGCCTCAATGCAAATTTCCTCATTACAGACCTTGGATGCCCTATGATTTATTCTTGGATTAGTTATCGACTTGGTACGCACCATGACCGGTACTAGCAAGACTGGGTAAGGTAAGATACCTTGGAAATCTGTTGACGGATTCTTCCCGCGCAAGGTCAAAAGCAATGTCCCCAATATGTCTACACTAATCTACGAGGCGCTTCTCTAATGCGGCCTGCCACGTGCCTCGAGCATGACATATCTTTTCAACTTGTGCACTTGCATAATCCATGTAAGTATGTAAGCCGGTAGTACCTTAGGGTTCGTCTAAAAATAGTTAAATGCCCGCTAACATCGGAGGCTATGATCTGACAATCAACCCGATACTAGCCATCAGAGATTGGTAACTTTTGACGTGCAATGACGATGCAAAGCATCATTCGCACTACAATAGATTTGGAATTCAAGGTTGTCACAGCGCCGTAGCCTCTATTGGACGCGAATCACTTGAGTCACTCTAAGCCAGATCCGTCACATATGCCTCCTACTCCAGGTCAGCGTTTCAGCATAAGACGTCCCCTTGATGAGAAACAGAATCTTAATAATCAACCTTCACACCCCACGTAGTGATCTAGACCGGGCTGAACATCTATGATACGGTAGGCATAGACCAGGAGTCTGTAGGTAAAGCCCCACCCAGTTCAACAATCCGTGAATGCCCCACATCGGCCTCCGTGCTCTCCGATGTCCGATGTACCAGGGTTCGCCAGGCAGACTTCAACTTGAGTAGCCTTACTTACCACTCCTTCTCTCTTCACAAACAATGGACCCTCTATCAGTGACTGCCAGCATCATTACGCTTTTCCAAGCTGGTGGCACAGTAAGTAAAGGCCTCAAGAAGATAGCTAATTTGAGGAATGCACCAGATATCCTTCTAGCACTCAACAACGAAGTTGCTGACCTCCACTCCCTTGTGGAGAATATTGACGATGTGCTCCGTCAGCATCGGGAAAATACCAACCTCGAACCAATAGTATGCCTTTGTCGAGCCCTTGACAGGGCAAAGCGAACTTTGTTGAAGCTAGAGAACGTGCTGGCTTATAAGCTTACGTCAATCAAAGGCAAAGTTGGAGAATCGCATCCAGTTCTAGATCGATCTTCGTGGCTTCGTCTCGAAAGCAGCGTGCAAAGGCTCAAGGATGAGATCCGAGAGGACAAGCTATCATTATCGTCAGCCTTGTCCGTACTCACATCGTGAGTTGTCTGTGCGCGTGAATTACGTTAGATTTGCTAATGCTGACAGATTCACCGCCCTTCGGAGCAATGCTCAGATACGGGACGTATACATCCTACTAGGCACAATGAGGCTCGAGTCGCGAATTAGTGGGACTTCACGCATCGAGGCTGCCTCGCAGCCTGCTACTGAAAATGAAGATTCATATGAACAGGCACCGATTGGATCGCCGCAGCCCGTCCAGGACGGACAAGGAACGGAAATGGATCCGGATACCGTGACAGGTACTGAAAAGCATGCTTCATTACCGAACGTCGTCTTGCCCAATTCTGCTGCAACAGAGTTTGAGCAGCACCCGTCTATCACAACCTTCGAGATTGCACGGAGTTCCTGTGGATCACATTGTGATTGTGCGTGCCACCGAAGGTTCCGCTTCAGAAGCCCTGGCTTTCTGGATGCTGTGTTCGGGAGTCTTTTCCTAGGCTACCAAGCTTCACCCTGGTTTTCCCAAGGATGCAGAAACGGGCGCTGTCGAACGTCCTCGACCAGACTTCAGTACATGTTTCCAAAGTGGTTTGTCAAGCGCAGTGTAGCTTTGACAATAGCATGTAGCCAGCCCAAAGGCCCAGAATTGATTTTGAGACTCTTAAGATTGCGCCCTGATACTGCCTTCATATTTCATTGTGCCTTCAATGGATATTATGACGAACTCAAGCGCTTATTAGAGAATGGAGAAGCTTCCGTGGTGGACGTGAATAGTAATAACGAAACAGCTCTTACTGTGAGGCTAATTCTGCTCGCCATTTCAAAGCCGTAGCTAAATATGACCTAGATTGCCATAAAACGACGTCAATTCGATGTCGCTAAGTTACTATTACAGGCGGGATCCGACGTATTTCATGAAAATGCCTATAGAGAGTGCGCTTCTTCAAGAGCCCCATGAACCTAATATATTCGTGCTAACGTATCGAAAGCCAACCAATAATGTACGCTTTGACGGATTTCTTGTCGGGAAAGGTTGGTGGGAAACGGAATGACTTCAACGAGCGAATATTCAATCTGTTTAACGGCCAGGCACACATTGATATATTAGACCTTCCAGAGTTGACTAAAGCGTATCTCGGACTTTGTCCGCAGCCATTTGACTGCGTGCTTCGATCAACGCCTCGTGTTTCCGTAGATCTTGCCGATGATCGCGCGAGAACAGCCTTGCATTGGGCATCACGCGCGGGTGATTGGGAAGCAGTCGAGCAACTTATTCACTGTGGCGCCGACCCGAACAAAGCGGATAACACTGGACGGAGCTCGTTACATTTGTCGGTTTTTAAGAATAGTAGATGTCCCGAGTTGTTACTGCGTGCTAAGGCTGATGTGGACTTGAAGGATCTTAATGATTGTACAGCCTTGCATTACCTTTCTGCATTTGGAGGGGACACAGCGAATCTCGACTTGCTGGTCAGCTTTAGGGCGAGCATCGAAGCCACGGATCGCTATGGCCTTACGCCGTTGCTGTGTGCGGTACGGGAGGACAATCATATCATGGTGTCTGGCCTGCTTGAGAGGGGCGCTGATATAAACGCGAGATATCTGGGAGGATGGACTTGCCTCTTTCACGCTTTGTGTTCTAATCGCCATAATTCGCTGAGAATACTTCTCGACAATACTGGCCTTCTTTACAATGTGAAATCCGACACCGGGCGGACGTTACTCCATCATGCAGCGATATGCGCCGATATCAGGTCTCTGTATATTCTGATGTCAGGGGGATTGTCCCATCTAGATACCGCAGAAGAGGACGTGTATGGCTGGACTGCGATGCAATATGCACAATTCCGGGCGCTGAAGAATGAGAAACGGTCGACATATGCTTGTAGGCCCCGCGACAAGGACCCCACCGAGTGGTACTATGTGTTCAAGGAGCTACTGAAGAGTATCACTGAAGCTCAAGCTTCGATGGCTGGTAACGTCGATAACGAAGCTAGCGGAGAGGAGATGGACAATAGCGAGGTTTCTTATGACTTCTCAGGCGAGGATTCTATCGAAGGAGACCAGGATGAAGAAGAGCTTTGGCAAGATGCCCAAGAAGACCTCGATGGACAACTTCAAGGGTAGTGGTTCGTGTGCTTTGGATCTGGCAAAACAAAGTGGTTTACTGCAAGAGGTCCTACACAAGGACAGGCAGATGTTTGGTGTTTGGATTAATTTCGTATTTTCGCGACGTCCGAAGACGACCATGATGACATGGAATGAGATGTTTCAATATGAAGGCAATGATTATTTATATCCATATGGAAAATATAGGAAAATTTCTAAAGGGTAACAGTGATGAACATAGAACTGAAAATCTTTGGACAAGGCGGCGACTACATATTTGAAATTAGCTTTGATCTATACTTTGAATAGCCTATTATCATCAACAATTCGATGGCCGAGAATGTAAGAGAATGGTGCGTAAAGCATGTATTTAATGTCAACAATTGCTGCCAACCCACCGATTCAAACCTTGCCAAAGTATTGCTTCGGAGGGTATGTAGCCCTTGGTACGAGATCTGGCAACTTAGGAAGCTTTAGGAGGATATATTTGCTGCTTAATTGATCTCGTCAAGTCCTGAAAACAACCCTATATGTATGACTTATGCTCCGTTGTCGAATGATTTCAGAGTCTGGGACGGTTAAACCGCGGCGGAAGCTGGGCATGATGCAATCAATGATAATGTTCCAGCATTCTCCTAGACTTTGACATTGGGAGAATGGAGCTTTCAAGCTTCAATCGAATTCGTTCCCCTGGCCTAATATGAGGCCAGCATCTTTGCGACCTTTCCTACCTCGCCCTGCACTCAGGCGGCGGTTCCCTCACCTTAGACGTCAATATGCCATCCAAATACCCGGAGCGCCAATGCTTCAAGTCTTCAATGACAATACTAAACATTTACAAAGAGAGCGCGCCGCTGCAGACGTAGAAGCAAGCAGAAGAGTCGATTATCTCCGAGACGAGGTAGCCAATAGACTTTGCGAGCGCCTACTTGTACACTCTCCAAATCCATACTTCCTTTACTGTCTCTAACCTAAACACACAGGACATAAACCGACACTTCCCCCAAGTCCTCGACCTCGGCGCCAATGCCTGCAACATAGCCCGCGCCCTCACCACCTCCTCACCCCCTCTCACAACCCGCCTCACACATCTCACCTCGGCCGATGCATCCCCAACCCTCCTCAATCGCGACTCCACTGCACCCTTCAACGCACTCCTCCCTTCTCACGAACGCCTCGTGCTCCCCCCACCAAACCAACCCCTTCCCTTCCCCCCCCAATCCTACGATGCCGTCCTCTCCTCCCTCTCCCTCCACTGGATTAACGACCTCCCAGGCATCCTCTCCCAAATAAACAAAATCCTAAAACCGGACTCCCCCTTCCTAGCAGCCATGCTAGGCGGCGACTCCCTCTACGAACTCCGTACATCCCTTCAACTCGCCGACCTGGACCGCCGAGGTGGCGTATCCACGCACGTATCCCCCCTAGCTGATGTACGCGATGTTGGCGGTTTGCTTACAAAAGCGGGCTTCAAACTCTTGACTGTGGACGTGGACGACATTATCGTCGAATACCCTTCCATGTTCGCTCTGATGATGGACCTGCAGGCGATGGGGGAGAGCAATGCGGCCCTGACGGCGCAGAAGGGACCTATCAGCAGGGATGTGCTTGCTGCGGCTGAGGGGATCTATAGGCAGTTGCACGGGGAGGAGGCGAAGGAGGGCATACCGGCTACGTTTAGGATTATATATATGATTGGGTGGACGGAGGGGGAGGGGCAGAGTAAACCGCTGCCGAGGGGGAGTGGGAGTGTTAATCTGAAGGATGTGCTTGGCGGGGGCGAGTTTAAGTGAGAAACATGACGCGAAGTTGGTCGTTGATATAGGCTCGTTATCTGGGTCTTGGGGTCGCCGAGGAGAGGTAGGTTTAAAGAAATAGAGCTAGAGATGGCCGTCTGACATGTTGGGACGTTGTGTTTCATAACATTTGTCATACCTGAGGCCCCAAAGGCTTATGCTTTCCACTCCCTCGGATGTGTTGGTGGTCGTCCAAATAAGTCTATCATTTGGGTTATGAGGTCGCCGAGAGAGATGTTGGGTTGCTGAGTCAAAGAACGGGAGGGCAGTCTGACTGACAAGGACATGGGATGTTTCAAAATCTCAGTTATATCTGGCCCCCGAGGCTTTGCCTTCCAGAGCCTCGGGCTTACCAATAGTCGTCCATATAAGTCTATTGTTTAGCTTTTGGGGGCAACCGAGCAATAGTGCTCTGATATCAGACCTGTCTGACATGCCAAGCAGTCACGGTCTCATCGATCTTTTTAGATCTTCTTTTCGGCCCCAGAATAACTCTTACCCCAGAAACCGGCGCCGAAATTTCCTTACTATTCTCAAACTGTCCTCCGATCCGTCATGACCCTCACAATACACCCCATCCCCGCCACCTCTACCAACTTCTCGTGCCAACTTAACAACACACTCATCGCCTGCCCACCGCCCTCCCCTCCCCCTACTCTCCCACCTATCTGCGAAAATCCCGTCGCTTGTGGCGTCAGTGAGCGCGACCCTCCCGTCGAGCCCGCCGCAGAAGGTGGTGCCGACATGCCCTTGTAGAGGTACTTCATTAGCACGTCCAGTGTTTCGGGACCCCCCGGCGAGGTGTAGATCCTGGTAAGGAGGGGTGACATCTCCGATTGCTTTATTGATTGTAGTATTTCAGAAACGGTCTGGAGGTGGAGGTCCTGGATCCCTTCTTAGTATTGCCTTGATGCCTGAGGCATCAAAGAAGTTGCCTGAGCATAAAGGATTGCGTACCTTCGCCGCAGCATCTCCACCGTAAGGCGCATTTTCCAGCGCTCCTCGTAACGCACCTTCTGTGTCGCCCCCACGGAGTAGTTGTCTTATTTGGGAGGAAAGGGATTGGACTTCGGAGAGGGAGACGGGGGCGAGGGTGGGGAGGAGAGATGTGAGGGAGAAGTTAGAGGGGGAGTCGGGGTCGAGGAGGTCAATGTTTATTGTGCGCCAGTTTGCTGTGGCCATCGTTTGGATAGGGTGAGGCGATGGGGGAGGGAATGGAGCGGTAGAGCAGAGTTGTGGTTTGGAGTTTGGTGGGGGTTGGATGGAGGAGTGGGCAGGCTTCGCAGGCTTCTCTCGAGGCTGTGGGCGGAATGTGCTCCGGGGGGTCATTGGCGCCGCCAAATCGCCCACGCGTTACGCAAGAGACGTTAAGGTTTCTTTTTCTTCTGATTGAGCATGAATGGTTAAGCTCACAACATGAGCTTTCCATATACCTATATTAGCTGCCCTTGCACTGACGTCTCCACACCCATCAATGGCAGCACAGAACAGAATGACGATGAGGAGCAAGAACGAACGTTCGACCCCAGATCGCCTCGAGCCAACTTCTCTCTATATACGCTGGAGCACCTTCTGTATTGCGAGGACTGCCAGCAGATCAGATGTCCAAGATGTACGCTGGAAGAAATTGTGACATGGTATTGTCCGAATTGTTTATTCGAAATGCCGTCAAGCATGGTCAAGAGCGAGGCTGGTAGGTAGGTAAGCCATGACCCTTTCAGCTCTCAAATGGCAGTCATGGGACTGACATCTATACAGATGTACGAGAAATTGCTTCAACTGCCCGATATGCATTGGTCCTCTAGCGGTTACATCGATTCATCCCGATCCTGTCCAGCGGTCACTCCTTGGACCGTGGATCTTGAGCTGTGGATATTGCAATTGGACATCGCTTGAGATCGGCTGGCAGTTCAAGGCTTTGCAGGATATACGGAGCGAAATGGGAAAGCTCAAGATTGGTGGGCAGTACAAAGCTGCCAACCTGAAGACTTCAGGGCCCACATCTCCCGCAGAATCGACTCCTGACGACGAGCCTGACTCCGTATTTACCGCTTTGAGATCCTTCTACAACTCACAGTTGTCCGCTTCGAACGCCACAGATCCACTACTCACGCCTTCTGGAGGCATCAATTACAGCTCGCCCAGCAGTCTTGCCCGCATCATGAGCCTCTACACTGGCCGAAGTAGCTACGGCAAGAAAGACCAAGCAAAGTCAACGCCCATGCGAGAAAGCGTAGACGCCTCAGAAGGTCTACGCATCTTCGACCCTGCGTCCGACACAGCCGCTGTAGAAAAGCTGCGCACACAAGGCTGGACCAGCACCGCAAGCACCGCCCAACAAACAGAACAAAAACATCCTCCAAGGTTCACCTCAGACCTTCGCCCCACCCAAGCCCAACTCCGCACAAAGCGCAGCAAACGCTGTAGAACCTGCCGCCATATCCTCGTCAAACCAGAAGCCAAAGTCCAAAGCACACGTTTTCGAATCAGGCTCGTAGCGCTCAACTACATTCCCACTATAACCCTCAAGCCGCTCCAGCCCTCTCCGTCCGCCCAGCTTCCATTGCTCGATCTTAACGCGTTGCCCGTTCTTCGAGCAAGCCAGTTCCTCCTCACCCTCAAGAACCCTCTCTTCGACCCTGTCAAAATCACCCTCGGCACCCCTGCTCACACTCCTGGTAAACATAGCCACAAGGTCACGATTCTTTGCCCACAATTCGACATCGGTCCCAACGCCGACCAATGGGACGAAGCTTTAGGTGATAATAAAAACCGCCGAGCCAGCAAATTGCTCAGCACTTCCAAAATCGAATACGTAGGTGGTGAAAGGGGGAAGGTTGCAGAAGCGGGTAAGGTGTGGGAGAAGGGAAGGAACTGGACGACGGTTGTGGTGGAGGTTGTTTGTCAGGATGTGGAGGAGGCTGGGGAGGGGGATGATGTGCTTGAGATTCCGGTTTTCTTGAGGATGGAGTGGGAGGGTGATACGGTGGAGAGGGAGGAAGGTGGAGGTAGGAGTAGCGCGGGGGGGGACTTGAAAGGGGAGGAAAAAAAGGAGAAGAGGGAGTTGGCGTTTTGGGTTGTTGTGGGAGTGGGAAGGGTGGGAAAGCTGGAGGGACCTCCGTTAGCTGCTAGTCCATAGGTCAAATATTGCCAGCACCTCTTTAGCATAATACCCAAGCAATTGCTCGTTTGCTAGTTCGCATGTAATCTTTTGAACAACTCTATTCTGCCACGCTAGTCTCTCCTCTGCTCACTCCAACCTCCCACCACAGCAAGCCTAGCTATCCACCATCCCCTTCCCCGGCTTCCTTCCTCCTCCCAACACTAATACTCCACCGCGCCCCCCAACGGAAACTCAAAATTAACCCCCTTCCCCGTCAACCGTCTATAAACCTCCTGATACGTATCCAACCTAAAATCCACACTCCCCCTCTCCTTCTCATCCAGCACCACCTTCAAGATCTTACTCCCATCCTCCCTCGTCCTAGTCCTCTTCCCCACAATCTCCACGGGGTACACCACGTCTGAAAGGATAGCGTCGTGGACTGCGGTTAGGGTGCGTGAGTGCGGGCGTTTTTGCGTCTGCGAGGTGCGGGAGCGGTTGGAGCGTTTGGGACGGGGGAGGATTCGGCGCGAGGCGAGGATTAGGACGTGCCGGTCGGAGAACTTTTTTTCGAGTTCGCGGGTTAGGCTGTGGGGGTGGGGGGTTAGTTGGGTTGGGGGAAAGAAGGGGTAGGGGGAAGGGGGAGGTACCGTTGTTGAACTTTGTGGAAGCCGGGGAGGAGGGGGACGGGGACGAAGATCACGATTGCTTTTTTGCCGTGGCCGACTTCGAGCTGGGAGGGGGTTAGTGAGGATTCTTCTGTGCTGGGTGTTTGTGAAGGTGTGGAAGTTTGGCGGAAGGGGTGGGGGTGGTAGAGCTCCATTCGCCATTGATTAAGGGATAGGTTGAGCTCCGTGATTTTGAATGGAGTGTGATGGGAATTGCAGTAATCTACTCTTACCTCGCGAGCAGACACGAATTGCAGAGGGCGTAGTGCGGACTTCATGTCTGGGATGTTGGATTCCAAGTCGTAGAGGGCATTGGCGATGCTAGTTTCCAGCTCTGAGGGATGTTGCCTCGAGGGGCTTGTCGGGGCGATCTTGTTGAGGGCAGCCATGATTGCGGGCGTGGTATTGTTGCTGTCCTTGAGGAGGTGAGTTGGAGCTGGGTGACACTTTGGGTGTACGATCTGTCTGTGGGCTTGGCATTTCTCAGCCCTGCGCCTAGCCGAGCTTTAGCTAACAGTGCTTGGCATTCGAGATATTCAAAAATTTGGAACATAGGATTGCTATTTGTACACCGGTATGTTGTGCCATATCTACGGATGACTGTGACAAGCTATGTTTGTAGCTACTAGCTCTTGTACTATACCATTCCAAGTCATACGGAGGCCCTGCCAGATGCTCAGATCCTTTAACTAGAACCACTTAAATGCTCACGATGTCCTTCATCAGTTCGTTTCATCATACGTGTTAGCCATGTCAGTATAGACCATGAAAGCTGAAATATAAGCATTTACATGAGACTGCTTTCGACAGAGAAATTCATCGTAAACAATCACGAATGCCGTTCCACAAGCTGGCTCAGAAGCCTTTCGTCTCATTCTGTAGCCCCAGAATCAGCCCAAGCGAGAGCTTTAGCTAGCATCTCTTCTTCATCTTCTGCTTTACTCTCCTGCGATTTCGCAATGAAGTCTTTGTGAATTTTGACAACCTCGGGAACTATCAGTGATTCGATCTCCAGCTCCTGCTCCCCTCTTAACCATTCCTGCTCCGTAGTCTGCCAGTCCTTTGCACTCAGATTCGGCCTCGTTCCAGTCACACTTTTGACTCGCCTGTGAAGTGGTACAGTGATCCAATGTTTTTCTCCATCTGGAGCCACAAAGACTACTTCAAATTTCCTTGTCGAGAGCAGGTTGCCGATGACTAAATGATGCGAATACTTGTCCAGTGCTTGATGAGCTTTCGAAACCAACAATGAAGGATCAGTTTCCAGTTTGAAGCTGACTATCATGCCTTCTGGCGCCCAGCCGTCAACTAAAGTTTTCAGAAATTTGGGTACGGGGTCCAAATCAATCATGAGCTTCTTTCCTGAAGCTGTGGGTACGATGCCTTCTGGTTCAGAAGTTGGTGCACCATTAGCTACAGCTTGCTTGTTGTCAGATGACTGGATCTTGTGCTCAGAGAGTCTATCCTTCGGTAAGAAGAAATCCGAGACTGCTGCTGCCAGATAGAATAGGGCCTTGGGTCCGAGGGGTCTCATCAACATAGCAAGCTCCTTGAGCTCCCATAGATACTCGCTTATGGTTGTGTAAGAGAGTAGCAAAAGCTTGTTCTCATTCTTGGCAGCATTGTACTTCCGTAGGACACCAAGCATCTTTTGCTGATACTCGGGATTCACCATCACTTCTCCATTCACTCCTTCGGCCATGTAGTCGAGGAAGCAGTTTGTAGAATGGCTGTAATGCCGGGAATATGGTAACAATGAGTATTGACGGTGAAGGAAGATGACAGCATAGCCATTCTCCAGAAAGTATTCAGCCGAAGTAGCTCCACGCGTCCCAGCGGAGAAGTTATCAATGAAGCGCACAGTCTGATTTTCAAGAGGTACGGTGGTGCCGCCTGAGGTGACCAATACTACACGACGGTCAGAGTGGAGATGGTCAGAAACGAAAGCTTTTGCAAGCTTCCTGTAAGAGTCTAGCACTTTTGGTGGAGCATTGTCATCGAAATAGCTATTCGGCTTCATCCCGGGTAGCGTATCCGAAGCTTCTGTAGGCGTCCTTGATTCCATGCTGCAAATCGTTATACCACCAACAGACGCTTAGTTAAGACCGTCTCCGGTGTGAAGGAATACCTCGGTTCCACAAGTCAAAGGCGAGACTGCCTATCCTATCGTCCAGCAGCTACAATGCCCTAGTATAATTTCATTACAAAAAGCGAATATACGTGAATTAATGATTTGGTGGAGGGGAATTTGATATGTATGGAGAGTAGGCCTCCTGAAAATTTGTGCATCGTGCATAAGCGAATAGAAGCTTTCAGAACTAGTAATGCCTGCTAAATCAAGCCTTTAGAGCGAGCTGGGAGTGTGTGAGTCGATCATAAATCAATGGTAATCCACGATGAAAGGCCTACAAGTTGGAAAGGGATGGCAGATGGGCTAGGGTTTAAGCCAGGTCAAAGTGTCTGGAGCGAGGATGAGCGTTGGGCAAGGGGAAGGGGACTGGTAGCAGAGGAGCTAAGTCCGTGGAGGAGGGTTTATGTAAGCAATGGCAAAGTGACAATTCGCTATGGTAGCGGAGGAGTGCCCGATGCTTGAGGGGATTAGTGGGCAATTAGCGGGCACTTAGCGTGGAACATGACCGCCACACCAGCCTAACGAGACACTCACGCCAGCTTTTCCCTCAAAATCCTTCCTTTTCCAGTCGAGCTCGGGCCAACGCGCCTACCTAGATCAGGTGAGGACAGCATGAGATTTCCGTCAGTATGTCAGCAGACTGGCTGCAATTGCTCATTTTTACTTGTCTTCTTCGTTGAAGGGAACGTACAGAGAACAATGTAGAGAGAGAGAGAGAGGGGCGTGTTGTATTATTGAATTGAGACTTGACGTTTGTCGGCATGATGCTTGACGCTAGCAGTGCTGTGGTTTCTGAAGATCTGAATATCTGTCATTATTATTTAGCCCCACTATCATGTCATCCCGCGGTCGTCCTCGCCCATCCCCTGCCATTCCAAGCAACGACCATCCGGCAGGCTCGTCATCCAGCATACGATCATCGGCAGTCGGCCACGAACAAAAAGATTTGGGGCAAGCAGGCTATCTCGGGGACGTCAACACTATCCACCTGTGTGGCAGATCTGTTTGCTTGCAATTCTAGTGGCTTGGGCATTTATTAGTTGTCGCGTCTACCGAGTATGCAAGTCGTCCCCCTAAAGGACCCTTCATCTCAAACCCACGATTCCATCCCTGGGCTTATCAATCCCCAACCATCAATCCCCTCTCTCCGCACTATCCCCATACATGCACTTCCATCACAGTCGATCAGATCCCCCTGTCTCGCGCGGAGAGCCAGCCGATTGAGCAACTTCATCATGCTCCTAGCAAAACCAAGCGGGCCTTCATTTTTATCACGCAAGCACTACATCGTGCCCCAATCTTTCTGCTATCGAGCACAAGGTCGCTGTGCTCGAACATCTTCCTGCCAACTGAGCAGTAGGAGAATAGTAGCATAGTGCTTCTGGTAAGATGGAAAGACGCACCTCAAACAAGGCTGGAAAGGAAAAAGTCCATGCCACGGCTACTGATTCTTCAAGCAAACATAGACAAATCCCTCCACGTCTATCATCACCACTCAATCCTCATTCAGCTCCTTCGATACCTTTACCGATGCAGCCCACCGATTCCCAGTCAAGACCGACCCCTAAGGTGGCCATACCTCGCTTGCGCCGAGGCAGTGAAGATCAGTTGGTATCAAAAGCAGCTGCAACAGGCGATAAGCATCGGGTTACGCATGCGTGTGAGCCATGTAGGCATAGGAAGACAAAGTGCAGTGGAGACCGTCCAGTCTGCCGACACTGCCAAGACCACAGATTCGTCTGCGTGTATGAGGATGGAAAGCGTGACAGAGTCAAGAAGTAAGCTTTGGTGTGGGTTCGACCTGCTAGGTCAGACCCATAGCTAATACTATGGGGATGCAGACAATTAGGTAGTCTGTCAAGTAGAGTCGAAGAATATGAGCAACTCCTCGAAGAATTGTGGACAAGTGTGGGAGACGAAGATAGAGCAAAAATCCGAGCAACTATCGATAAGGTATGGAGATTTGTAGAACATGAGGACCTTTCCATCATAGATTTAACCCTTACAGGAGGCATATCCGGAGGACGAAGACGTGGAGAGCCTTTTCAGTCCTAGAAAGACAAGCCTCTTCCGTGAGCCAGCCGGTGAATTTAGAGTAAGTGCCCGAGTTGGTTCCACCGAGTCCCTGGACCAAATCAATGAAGATTTCGATTCAACTCCAGCCACAAGGGCTACAGGGTTCCATGGCAAGAACTCCGACATAACTTGGTTGCAACGCCTGAACAGGGCCAGTCCATCGGGAAGTGATGATGAGTATTGTGACACCAATGAGCAAACCTCTCCAGCATCCCAGACTCAAAATCTCGGCGCAACAGGACTGACCCCTATCAGCCAGTCGTCTTATCATTGTGATGATATGGACATCACTATCTCTGAGGAGGTCGATCAATACGCGGTACCACCTCCAGCTACAGTTGACAAACTCTTCAACGTCTATATGGATACTGTGCATCCTACTTTCCCAATCATCAATAAGACCGCCTTTACCGAGCAATATCATCAATATGCCAGAGGTGAAGACGTCCGCCCAAAGTGGTTAGCAATCTTGAATTTGATATTCGCTATTGGTGCAAAGCACTCCCACCTTGTGCAAGCCGACTGGCGAGGTGATGTGAATGACCATCTGGTCTACTTTACTCGTGCTCGACTGCTTGGCTTTGATGGAGATAGTATCCTAGGGCATGCAGACCTACAAAAGGTCCAGATCACCGGCTTGATGACGTTCTATCTTATGGCCATCAATCAAATAAACAGGTGAGTGCTTAGTGGTGGCATCGTGTAATCATCCTGTCTAACGATTTCAAGATCGTGGGTCGCGAGTGGTATTGCAATTCGGCATGCTACTATTTTAGGACTCAATTTGCGAAATGAGAGTAAGGATATAGATGAGACTCCAAAGGAGATTAGATACCGTGTCTGGTGGGCTCTGTGTTCGGTTGAACGTAGATTGGCGGTCATGACCGGCCGTCCAACTTCATTTGCTGAGACGGACTGTACAGCACCGTGGCCACTTCCTTTAGAGGAGGACTCTCTATATGCCACCGCAACCACATCTCCGCAAGCAATTAAAGAGCTGCGACGTCTATCTAGCCAAGATTCTCGGCCTACCGATATTGCGTCATCCACACCATCAAGCAGTCATTCTTCCAAGGCAAGAGGATCGCCAGTCCATTCAAATACCTCAATGCCGCCCGCCCTTCCGTCCTCGTCACACGATCTGAAGCAGTCAATCCCCACTACCAGCGCTCTGGCCTTCTCGTTCCATGCGAAGCTCAGTACATTTACAAATGAAGTTTTGACTCGCCTCTATCGTGCCAACGCCATGGATCAATCTTGGGCCCAAGTACAGAACACCATTGCTAGTCTTAACTCCAGGTTGGAGGATTGGCTACTGCAACTGCCAAATGTATTTGACTTCACCAAAAAGCAACGTGATCAAGAGTTCTCCTCCCAACGAATGAGCCTGGGTTTCTTCTATTACAGCACTGCCATGATCATTAATCGTCCTTGTTTGTGCCGAATTGATCGTAAGATTCCAAACGAGTCCAGCAAAGCCCGGGACTTCAACCGAGAGACGGCAGCGAGATGTGTACATGCTGCACGAGATATGCTAAAGCTGCTACCAGACACACCTAACGCAAAAGGACTGTATAAGGTCGGTCCTTGGTGGTGCCTAGTGCATTATCTCATGCAGGCAGCAACGGTCATGATGCTTGAACTGTCATTTAGAGCGGATCATATGCCTACTGAGGTCGAAGAGTTGTTCGATTGTGCGAATAAAGCCTTACTATGGTTAAGCAGCATGGCTGAAGACGACGAAGCTGCTCGGCGTGCTTCGATTTTGTGCGCTGAAGGCTTGCGCAAGGTCGCCCCAAAGGTTGGAAGGAGTCCCAAGGACATCAACAAGTACCCTACACATCAATCCCGAGGGGCAGAGAACTCGCGAAAAATGCAAGCCACCCAAATGGAGCACAGCATAGCGCCAAGGCAGTATCAACAGCCATATCTATACACAACCTCAACACCCTTTCAACCTCCTATCTATGGGACTTATGACCACGCTATGTTCTACAGCAATCCTCCTGCTACAGGTAATCTACCAAACACAACAGGAACGTCTTATGAGGAAATGTTCCCGACGGCACATGATATGGAGAATATGAGGTTTGATGATCCCCAATACTTTCAAGGGCATGATCCGCGATGGTTTCCGGGCAGCGGAAGTGCTTGAAGTCGCTATTGACGATCATCTGGTGCCTTTGATGGAGTTAATGTTGTTTTCTTTAAGACGTTGCTCCTACGGTAATTTGCTTTGGCGAGAGATACCCTTCCAGTCATAGAGCCTGCATATTTTTCATTTGGCCTCAACATGACATCGGATATTACGATTCGTGGTCATGACCACACCCTGCGCTCTAGATGCAGGATCGCATTTCATCAAAAGATCTACATTCTTATTCGCGAATAGCAGACCTCTGATTACCTCATCTCACGGTCCCTTGCCAGGCGCAGGGATAGATTCTGTTATGCAAGGAGACTACTCACGCCACAAAGGCGTTTCCATCCGCAAATACCAAGACATAGAAGAATGTTACCTAGTATTTACATAACCACTTCAGTAGACATTTCTTTGTTCTCATCTCCATCAAACATGGCTGTAACAAAGATCATCATCCTAGTATTCATTTTCCTAGTGACACCCACAGCACCTCGGCTCAGAGGCCATTCCTCCATCAAGCAGCACGGTAGCAGTAGCAGCAAAGACTTCTCCTCTACGACACGGTATTTCGCATTAATGCATGCCTCCATGACGCATTATCCTTCCACAAGATCAACGATCCCACGGAATGGTACTTCCTGGCTAATGCCAACACCTCCAGTCCTCCAATACGATCACTTGATCCGGAAATCCATTAAGGCAGATACAGCAGACCTTAGCACCAGTACCAGCACATTCGTCAACCCTCTACCCCCAAGCATCACGGACGATGGCCTATTCACCAACGAACGGTTCATAACCCCACCAGCCCCCGTGATCCAGAACGGCGGTTTGCACTCCGCAACCCGCTTATCCCCTCCCACATCCTCCTACCCATCTACATCAACCAAGGGGATGTCATCTGCATCAGTGGTGGAGCCGGTCAGTCGGAGTGCGCCGCGGCTCACGGTCTTGCCGCAAACGACGCTGGCGTCCCGGTGACGGGAGGTACTTGGGATTAATGTGGTAAGATGGCTAAGAAGGGAGAGGGGGAGCGGCGTAGACTTTGGGTAGTCTATAGCTCAGGCTATTGATGTTACTGGATGCTGTTCTTGTATAACTCGTTTCCCGACTACTGTGACGCCAATTTGCCATATCGTGCTATCTCTGCTTGGACTCGCTGCGGTTGTTATCATAGGCTGCGGGCGGGAAGTCACATTCGAGAGAAGATACGGGTATTGGAGCGTGGATGGGACAGATGTAAGCCCCGGCATCTGTAATGGAGCTGAATGGGCACCTACATAGGCGGGTCGTTATAAGGCGGGCCCCCTGTCCCCGTCCAGGTGCGGGGTGCCTGGCGGAGCGTTTGCTGGAAACGACGGGGCACATAGCCTTGATGTGTGGGTGTGGGAGCCAATATGACTACCTCAGAACCTGTCGTGATGGATGAGCTTGGGGGAGTGTACGATGTTAGGCCTGGGGGAGTAGAGGGTGGGTTAGTGATGAAGCTAGGTGTTTTTGGTTGGGGCTTTGGAAGACGATACTGGATACGCATGGCTGATAGGATGATAGGGATCGTTAGGAGGAGGAGGAATAGGTAGTACATTGATGGACAATGTGATGGGTTGGATGGACGGGACATGGCGGTTTTGACGGTGCCTTTAGTTGATGAGATGATGTGATGAGCGCTAGACCTGTGGTCTTTCTGTGCCTTCTTGAGTAGCAATTGAGAACAGTTACTCCAGCTGGTTGAAGCAGAGGATGAGATGGAAATTATTCAGAGGGAGAGATTTTATGCAAAGAAGCAAGAATTTGACTGGGTGGTCTCCGTCGGGACATACGCATGAAAGGAACATTCTTCCTAGATTATTCCTATGGCATAACGATAGCTCAAGTGAAAGAACAATTGGAACAAAGAAACCTCTTGCAGCGGTCATGCTTGTATGAAAATCCAGAAGCCAATAAAACTAGTAGAAGACAGAGCACAAAGAATACTTCCCTTTCCCAAGGCTTTCAAGGCCCGCCAAAGTCATTCCTGAACTAGCATAGACTACGCTTTCGTCTCATTCCAGTGACAGCCGTTCTGTAAAAGTCTCCGATAATCCATGTCTGTTCATTACCTGGCGATGAGTCTGCAGTTGTCATTTAGGGCCCTAAGGCCCCCAGGAACAAAGTCCGGGGCCTCCAGAGTCTTGGCGCCATCAACCGCAAACATCGACTCGAGTCGCTAAAACAGCTCTAGCAATTGGCCATCATCAAAGTCGTTGAACTCGTTGAACATGGCTCAATTCCTTTCTTAGACAGCGTCCATTGATCCTCTTTTCAGTAGAGGCATGGCATTCAGGGAATCCCGACAACCCATAGCCGGAATGTCCGACTCAAGCAATAACCCACGACCCAGTCCCCAAGATCCTCTAGAACCCCAATCCCAATCCCTCACCTCCCCCCGCTCCCTCCGCCAACTCTCCCTCTTCCTAGCCGGCGCCACCTTCTTCACCCTCTCCTCCCTAATAACACGCCGTTCCCTCGCCCGCCGTCAAAAATCCGTCTTCCCATCCTTCTACCACCCTTCCAACCGGCCCCCGCAAACACCCATAAACGGCGCATTTGAAGCCTTCGAAGCGCTGAATCTAGCAACTATTAATGTGACGAGTTTTATGATGATGGTGATTGGGGGCATGGGATGGGCGTTGGATATTAGTGGGTTGGAGGATATGAGGAGGTTGGTGAGGGGGGGGTTGGGGGTTGATGGGAGTGGGAGGGGGGAGAGCGAGGTGGAGGAGGAGTGGGAGGAGTGGTTGGCGGGGGTGTTGAAGAGGAAGGAGGAGAAGGAGAAAAAGAGGAGGAGGGAGGGAGGGTTGGAGGAGCAGGTGAGGAGGTTGAGGGATGAAGAGAGGGAGAGGGAGGAGATGGAGGAGGAGTTTGCGGTTATTGGGAGGCAGGTTACGAATGAGAGGGGGAAGCCGAGATGAGTTTGATGGGTGGGATGTATGGGGAGCAGGCTTAGTACTTTACAATTGGGAATGGTGTGGGCTTTGATGAGGTCGCTGGCCTTGTCTATCAATCTCATCTCTTGAAAAAGTCAAGAGGGAATGGTAAAGCTGCAATTGAGCACAGAAATGCTTAAGGTGAAGTTGCAAGAGTGTGACGTTCAGTGCTAGCACTATCACCGTTTGGTATTCATTACCTGTTCATGCACTACCACGGGAAACTCTTCCGGTATCTGTCATTCATGTATTTCCTTGGTTTTTGGGCTACAGTGAAGTTTGCTGCACTTGTTTATCGTTCTTTGATTCAGAAGCTATGCAAGAAGGCTAGACTAGGCCGAATGAGAATGGAGAGGCCAGCTATCTTGGTTCTGGATTGGTTAGTGCACTCTTCCCCGTCCTTCTCCTTATGTATTAGCTGACATATATGTCTTACCACACCGACCGAATCCATCCTATTAGGCATTGTGCCCAATGTCCGCGGCATCTGTTGAATGGCTCGCGTAGTTGCATGAGGCCGTGAATGAAAAACAGGGGTCGTGAATTGTGACAGACGGCCCAAACTTTCGGACTCAGCTTCATTGCTGTGCCTTGTGCGAATTCCCTGTTCATTCATTCTCCAGCAAGAGAGAATTTGTTCGGCACCTTGGACCATAAAGAGCGCGAGTTCTCTCTTGCAAAACCCTCCTTGTCTCAACATCTCCACTCCTATCTTTATATATATGGCGTTGTCGTTCCTCTTCTGCCACATACCCATGCTTGCTACTCGTCACATATATATACATACATGGTACTCTTCGAGCCGACCTTCATTTGACCTACAATCTTTTCACTCCCTTTCAAGGACTCCATTGACCACCAGGCTTAAGCATGGGTTGCTATAAGAGCATGGGTTGCTACAAGTCCAATAGGCGCGTCGAACATTTGATGAAAAGGCAACACTAGAACCAGAGCCTTCATCACGCCAGCAGAGCAAGACTGGATTTGAATTCACCACACAGGAAATGAAAGGCTGATCGTCTGCCTCGTTTACCAGCCAACTTCGAGATTTGCTAGGTGAAGCGGCGGCCACCACCAGCCAAAACTCCCTTGTTCGTCGAGAGCATAGACGACTTTGGCTTGAACCGTATTTTCACTCAGAACTATCTCGCAAATCCTACTTTTACTCTCTTACGGGACAAGCAGAGTATTCTTCTTCTTATTTTCTCGAAGTTGGAAAATATGCTTGTGTCCTATGAATGTGTATGACCAGGCGAGATAATAAATTTTCTTCAGCGTCTCACTTCCGACGATCACCACAAGCAAACGCGGGCTCTTGGTCTGCTACATACTATGCTCAGAAGTGCAACACAAGTGAGGGCAGGCTCTCGGCCTGTACAGTGGGCACAAGAGGGTACTCGCCCTTAGCAGAAAGACAGGCTACGTGGGCGGAGAGCTGCAATAAGTCAGCCGCGTATGCTGCGCTGAACCCTAATAAACCATTGACCCTCGATACTGCCCAGGTTTAAAACACGGCAAGAACAGTCCGCCTGACCAGTGACCTGCCATTCTTATATACCATAGCACATGAGAGCGGACAGAAGTAGGACAATCTGACGATCCAAAAGGCGAATTTTGGCATCGTTTTTAATGCTGTCGAGTATGTTTCTGCCATCCCCAAGGTCGAGGACAAAGACGACAGTACAATCTATACAAACTGGATCGACGGGAGAAATAGTGTGGTAATTGTCAACCTGATGGACAAGACAAGGGACAGGAACGTCGAAAAGGACAAGACATTTCCGTCAGATTTCTTTTGGCAGCCAAGATATTGATACGGGCTGCATGAAAGAGGGATGCATCCTTGACCTGCACTACACAAGTATCATCCAGGATCGCCCAAAGCTGGTGAAGGTTGAGCAGCTCATACAAGTGCTGGATCCGGCGAATCATGACACTTGGCCTCCACGATATGTCGTGCTATCGTCGCTCTGGGCTTTCAAGGTCGTTAAGGAGGAAAACATTCCTCAAGCTGTAAGGTATAAGAACTGGCCGACGACATTCAACAGCAAGAGCGGCTTCCAGTCTTCGTGGAAGAATAGAGGGCCCCCTGTCCTAGTCCGAGACGAAGAGGGAACTTTGAGATACCCAGTGGTGTTTGCAACAACCCAATTGCACGGCACAGAAGGCGAACAGAAAGGTCTACAGACGACTTCAACAGCAATGAATGTGCGATTTTAGACACTTGATCCTTGGTCTTTGTCTGTTATTGTCATGCCCTCAAACCAACTCTGTTCAATCATCACTTCGCCGACGTGGGACTCTTGTTTCAGAGCCTGTGAGCCTTTCTTCCTACCCATGACAACATAAGAAAGCAAATATACTCATCCTGTCCCATTTCCCAGAGGTGGTCCTTGTAGTAGAACGAGTAAGTTCCACTTTTACCTAAGATCAATGACTACTGATATACTATGGCTTGGATCTTTCTCTGTCACAGAAACATCTTTGTATCTCTAATGTAATACAGCGAGTACTAACTTCTCTAACATAGTACATCCGCGAGCATGCAAGTCTGAATCGGCGTCCCATATGTACTTCTCACGACGCAAATTTTAGCACTCTCTTTCCGAAGACAACACCTTTGCAAGCGAACTGTTCCTCCGAACGCCCAGATCAGTCTAACAGGGAAATAATGGAGCTTTTTATAAAGAACTAGAGAATCAACATGTGGTTGGACTCAAGCTAGTGACCTGCCGTTCCTGAACTGGGATTTCAGAGGTCTCGTGGGATCCAGGATGAATCGGTCCATTCCTTCAATACGAACCATAGATCATTGCGAAGATCCTCGAAGACTCAAAAGTCATATGGCATTCACAAACGGGTTCTAGCACTCTTACAACACTTGAGTCTACTACATACTTTGCCCACACCTTATAGTCGAGTTAAATTGTGACCTAAGCATGGGAAGGTATGTGACCCAAGCTTAGCTCAGGCGTTGAGATCAGGTATCATCACCGTACTCAAGCTTCATATTTGAATTTCTACGATAGTCGCGCTTGCTACGAGTTCGACTCAAGGTGCCTTTTTATGATTGGATGGGTGATCCCAGGAGTTAAATTCCTGGTACACTCTCCGCCGTTATTATCTAATCACTCGATCTGGCTGTACCCGCAAGGGAGTGAGATGCCCGTTAAGCGACTTGTTAATTATGCGAAGAAGCTTTATTAACCTAAGTCTCAGTGTTATCGTCCATATCGTGCGAAAGGATACAGCAAAGGATATTCACTTCTACAATCAAAAGTGGACTAATTTCCATAGTTCAGACAATGGGGAATGTCTTTGGGCGCTTCACACCGTCTCAGTACGAAGGTGATAGTAGCTTCTTCCACTCTCTTATCCTAACACTCGAGACAAAGCACATTCCAAACTTCCACATCGATACACTCAAGACAAAGCAACATCGATACACTTAATACAAAGCACATCCACACGTCATAAACGTTCCTAACTTAGCATGGCTTCACCGACTGCTCCAGTCTTACACCGCTACAAATACAGAGACCAATCCACTGTCAATGATTACAGATCTACGTCAACTTTGGGCGTTAACGACGAATGGGTGAATCCAAGTGGAGGATGTAACTCTGTGTCAGTATATTCTCAATCCACGATTCACCAATTTTCGGTCAACGCAATAAGTTGGCTTCCGGCTCTATAAGATAGGTGCACACTCATCGCTCGATTTTATCATTTCACAATATTCAAGTCGGCCATTGTTCATAATACTAGCACTCTTCTGAATTGGATTCTACCACCTACATTCCCCATCGTTGCAGATCTATCCGTTGCTCGGAATGTTAGCTCAGACTCGCTCGCACGCAGATCACCTGCTTCAAGGGGAGATAATCTCGATCGCATAGGCTTAGCATTGCTTACCTTCTTCTGTCATCCTCCATCGATATAGCACAACTGTAAGCTACACCTCCTCATATCATGTACTCAAACCTCTGTTCGATGGAATGAAAACACTGATATCTTAGAACAGTGTCACAAAGTGGATTTTCCACCCACCGAGAGGAATTACAGAGGCGTGGCAATTTATAACTATACCTTGGAGCTATAAAAGCAATCCGCCAGACTGCAATTGATGTATACTATTAGAAAGTCTCCTTCACCTTCTTTAATCTCGATGAGCTGAGAAGGTAGATTGAGCTTATACTGACCGAAGCAAAGAGTTACCTAATATCCGTTGAGGTTGGACTTTGGGGGAAAGCGCCGGCTAGAACATGGGATATGGCTAAAACGCTCAACATCCGACATCTAATATTAGTTATTCATCTCACTATTTACCCTACGACACCCTTCGCCAACGCTTCTGCACATTCCAATACACCCAGTCACCAGATCACTAGACCCAGAACGTCAATCTCCTCTCTATTTCTCCATAAGATGGCATTCCTTTACCAAGCCAATCCTACCAATTCTTCTATAAACCCAAAGTCTACGAACCAACTTTACAGTCTCATGCTTGATCGTGGCTCTTGCTCGGCACAAGGAGCCAGCGGCTCATACAGCCACCAAGAGGGAGATCTGAGAGGCAGATCATTCCTCAGGACCTCCCTGAAACAGAGAGAACACCACGGCTTAACCAAACAGGGTGGTCAGAATAATGAAGCTGAATGGACTGCGATACGTTAACGAGGCAGCGAAGAGGAAAATCACTCCTCGCATCCTGGAAGTTCTCAGGCTCCACAAAGACGCCTATAAGGCTGCCCTAGAGGCCCAGGCTCCGGAAGAAGCTTCTCGAGCTGTCGTCCAAGCCATGGATCAGGTATGCTACTATGAAGAAAATACGACGCGCTAGGCAGGAGAATTGGTGCCGTAATGACTCTTCGTTGCTACCCTTTCATCAATAGACTCGCTCCCTCAAATCACTTTCCAGATGTGAATTACGGGAACCTCCATGCGCTTTTCAAGAAAATCACCTATAGAGGTTGCATTACGAGTTTACCCACTGTGCCAGAGGACTTTTTCGCAAGGATTCATGGAGTTAAGAAGGGCGAACGATTCGAGCACAAAGAAAATCGAGAAGTTATGTATCCTCGGAGATCCTAAGAAGCTTTCAAGTACCGTTGGATCGATGGTGAGCTTTTTATTGTTGATACGGCTAATTTGCTCATCAATGTAAACCCGCTATTAGTCTGGTATCCTGACATCAACAAAAGCTTGTTCATCAAGCCAAGCTGCTATGTGTTGGTCGACAAGAAGACCTCTAAGTGGTTCGCTGGCGAATGGGTCTCATTTACTCAGGAGTCAGGCTGTACATGCTCTCTAGACATTGGACCGATGAAATCCAAGACCTAGTACTATTGGATGCAAATTTTCAAGGACATCATCCGTGCTTTCAAAGATGATAACGGCGAGGTAATGTGCTATCTATGCGACTTGGTCTTCACCTCTCAAGATTCCTATCAGCTATATGCTGGACTTCACGACCAAGGCTAGCGGTCGGGTTCGTGGCTTAACAACAGGCAAAGATAGCCCCTCGCTACGTATGGTGAAAGATCAGCTGGAGAGAATCGATCAGAATGACGCCCAACTCCACATTCACTGACATCGCCTCTAACATCTTTATCTCACGCGACGCAAACGCTGGTATCAACCTAAAGCGCCCCTAGCCAGAGGAGAATATCAAGGTGCACCACCACAGCTGAACATCCCTCGTTGTTACCAGGCTTTCTACGAGTTACGAGTAAATTATGAGGAGGCCAATCTTGGAATGATCCAGCATTGCCAATCCTATGTAGCAACAGTGAAGCACAAGTCCAGAAAAGTTCAATTCCTTAAAAATCGAGGTCAACATCCAAAACCTACTCAAAACAACAGTCACGCTGATGGCTTCTTCCCTACCTCATCGCACCTTTGTTTTCATTGGCAGATATTCACAGCGCCACCCACATCCATCAGTAACCATGCTAACAGCCCCTAACTTGTGGGCCTGGCTCGATACGCTGCCGAGACAGCTTCGAGAAGAAGTTCCGGCTTGCGGAGGAAGTCTTGGCTGGGGAACGTCGACGGAGGAGTGATGATAATGACGAGCAGCTTGCAGTTCAACCCGTGCTTACGCTCAATGGTTTCGTTGGCGACAAATCCCTTTAAGGTCATATAAACTTACTTTATACATCCTACATCTCACTACAGCCTCCGTTGGCTATTCAAGAAGGTCAAAAATGGATGTCGCTTTATATATATACCCAGTGAACGGGATAATTTTCCCGCAAGGATTCAGAGAGTTTAAAGGGGCGAAAACTTTGAGCATAAAGAGCGTCCGATTACTACGGTACTTCGCGGTAGGATGCAAAAGGCTGTCGGAGCAAGCTACTCCTGCTGCTCCTCAGATAAAGATGCCACCTCATTGGCTTATCCTGCTGCTCTTGCTACTCCTGTCGAGGCGCCGTCTGCCCCGGGATTCCGTAGAAGCTTGCCGGATGGATCGACCTCATGCGGTGGGAAGTGCTTGCTAAATTAACAAAGACGGCCGCCCAAGTAGTACCAAGGGTTTGATATGGGTGATCATTGTATCAAAGCCCACGTTCGCCAGGCCCGTTTGGGTCATGCTAGTTCCGTCTCAATCGGGCATTGCGCATGTGCCCTCCTAAACCATCACCAGTAATATCGCTATGTAGTGAGCACTGCAAGATGATTGAAGGGGAGTGCATATGCAACCAGGGTGCCTCTGCGTGGCCTAATGTTGGGCCTTTCGCACCACTTCCCATCGCGGAGGTCGAAAGCGAGGGAGATGTGAGCACCCAATTCCCATGGATGTACGAGCACCCACTGACCGGATCAAATCATCGACATCATGACCGAGTACAGTCACCAAACACCTATACCGCAATGATGGCCGATGGGCCATCAACGCCTCCCCTTTCTTCACCATTAATTCTTCTTTTCTTACCGGTGACTTTTTCACTCCCTTCTCACCTCGCGCCTCTCTACTTCCTTCACCAGAGGATTGCGCCACTCTGTTCTATCTCGACGGCCAGGATTACCTCAACCTAGCAAACACAGAATACGGGGCCTGAAAGCCGACTTCTACCTCTACCAAATCTTCGGTGTATTCGTCCTGTTCGAAATGGAGGTCTTCCACAACGGCGGCTACATCTTCACCCCCACACGCGCTACACATTCTCGCAGAGTTCACGGGAGAAGTGAAGCTGCCCAAGTTATTGGAACCTTCGAACCCCGGTACATGGAGAAGCGAACCCTGAACAATCTCGTAGCACGCCTACGAGCTCTTCCAAGGCGCCTGCGCCAACGTAGGGTGCTGAACTGGGCCGCGCAGGGGCGTGCTGACGTGAACAGTGCATTTTCGAGGACAAAGCCAACGAGTGCACGCTATTCGACCCTGCTCCGCCTCGGCCGGCACCGACTGGCCTGGAGCAACTCCGAACAGCGCTGAACGGGCTCAGTTTACACGATTAAGGCAACCAGATCCTTTCTCTTTGCGTCTAGGCTGATTTCAGTACCGAACAAGGCTTTGCCGTGATTGGGGCAATTACAGCGTGTGAGCATGGCGAGAGATTAAGATGCTCATTCACGAACCACAAGATGATGGGGAACGTGCGCTGGCTATCCGAAGTAACCATATAGACCTGGTGAATTCTAAGCTGTTGATGGAGAGGGATTCTATGAACCATAGTTTAAGCGTACATTTGGACGAGAGCCCCAATTTGCCTGGCACCCTAAGAAGTTCGATCACCCTGCGATTGCGGAGTTCAATACCGAACTAAGGAACTCTCAAAGGACTAAGAATGGAACTACAGGCGCCCAGCATCAACCCCTTGAATCCCCATCGCCATCTCAACCTCTCCGCAGGATGGCCAAGTGGAGAGATTTGAATTCGAATCGCGTGAGATCCGTACGAGAGATATCGCAGACACAGACAACGT
Source organism: Cladonia squamosa (assembly GCA_947623385.2). Taxonomy (NCBI): domain Eukaryota; kingdom Fungi; phylum Ascomycota; class Lecanoromycetes; order Lecanorales; family Cladoniaceae; genus Cladonia; species Cladonia squamosa. Next base: position 394,958 of record OX392382.1, read on the forward strand.
AGGATCCATAAAAGCTGACTATGAGAAATACTGTCTTGTTCTTAATTTCGAACGATTAAGGCTGGATCCCACTGATCAGTCCCTCAATCTTCTTCGAATACAATAGCAGGCTAATTAATGATGAGTCCACTTTCAACCGTCCCAACGCAGCCCTCTTCAGGGCATATGCAATAAAGTGGTACAATCGAGCTTATTTGAGCCTGTTCGTTAGCGTGCAAAACATCCTAGGCCGTACGCAGATCTATGCTAAGAAAGATACCAAAAGCCTCGTAAACCCAGCAACCGTTACCGCGGTAAGCGTCATCATTAAAGCAATGCTTGATGAAGGAATTGGTTCGACCCGACCAATGGCGTCGTCATCGCCAACCTCAATAACAAGGACAAAGACAAGGCCGCCATTGACCTACGATATCATGGTCATCGTCTATATCCATAATCGAATCAAAATATTATTATTACAAGCATATAGTTGCTAAAAGCTGGCATCCATTATTCCTTTCTTTTCTCTCCATACATACTTACCAGGATACATCCCAGTATATTCTTAGAAAACAAAATTTTTTAAAATAATCATGTCTTTCTTGGCTCACTGCAACGCGACGGTGGAAGGTCGAGCATCTACAGGGGTTTGTCGATTGGTGGAAGCTTTTGGACATAGGGCGCGTGGTGTTGCAGGATATCACACCTACTGAGATCGTCAAGCCGAAGGAGATTGCAAATGCTATCAGGAAGCTTAGGAACGTATAGAACTACACAAGCAGGCTGTATCCTAGACGTATGGGATGAGCATGGACATGAGGCCTTGGAAACCCCTGGTCCTTCTGGGGATGGAGGTGGCCTATCTAGCCTACGAAAGAGCTCTATACCCTAGCAAAGACCGACTTACCCTATGAACAGCTGATCCACCAAATCGCTGGACTAAAGAATTGTCCAAAGATGCGTTCATGAGGACTGGTGCTGAAGCACCTCTAGGAAGTTCACGAGAAGGTCATTATTATGACCATGTCGAGATCTTCTATTATGCTATCGTCTTACAGTACGATCTTGCAATAAGTTAACAAAGTATAGTGTATGGGCATTCCCCAAGCCTGCAGATATCGGTGCTGTCGTCTGGCCTCCCTCGGACCCCAGGTTAGGGTTGCCGATGCTTCTACATCCCACCCTTTGATCACCAACGTGAACCGTTATCTCTTGATTACTGTTAGTCTTTGTATCAATTTGTTATTCATGGTTGTTCTTCCGACGAGGAGGAAATCACTTTGTTTGTCGACAATAGCGCAGCATCATGTGATACCAAGCACGACGACAACTTCAACGCAAAGCGACGGCACTCGTTGATACTTATTCTTATAAGTCAGCACTTAAAGACATTCACAAAGCTCCGAATTACTAAGCAATGGAGTTGGGAAGTACCTAACCCTGCTGATAGCAACGACAAGCAGGTCTACGAGTGGGGTCGCGAACTTCCGGGGACTTAATTCCTTTCCTTTCCGTTCCCTGTGTGATTCGGCGGTCTTGTGGGTGTTTACGGAGTGTTTGCCGTACCGCAAACTTGTGGCGACGAAAATGGCGGGTAGAAGAAATTCAACATATGAAAATGAACGACGAGCGCGTTTGGCTATGCTAGAGAGTGATTCTTCTTTGCGGTCCGGCCTCTGGCGGTGTCTTTCGCTGAGGAGAGTCTCCGCCGCCGCCGAAAACCCTAACGTAAACGAGATAGTGACAATAAGAAATTTAACGATGGGGAGAAATTTCCTTTAGAAACGGAGATCAGGCTATCGTCAAGAATAACACATTACAATAAGAGTTCAGTACACAACTTCCGCAATCGTTTCTTCGTCCAAAGTACAAGTTTGTCTACTCTCTACTATTCCTAGAAGGCTTAATGGTCAGCCCCGAACACTATATTGGTTACAACGGTCAACCGAAAATCATCCCACGACGTTTTGACTGCCCCCACATAGATATTCGTGCGGATCTATAATGCTATCATTAGATGCAAGCAGGTTGCCTAAGTCAATGCGTTAAAGAAGGAATTCGAATCCCAAATCCTATACAGTCCCAGGACGTTTCCCGCAGATCAGGTGCCTCGATGGGCTGCAGCCTCTGAAATCGACGTAATCGACCTTACTAACGATGACGATGAAGAGATTCCGTGGTCCCCCGGTGTATATATTGACGAAGCTCATTGTCTTCAGAGACACAAGAATCCCCTTATGCCTTTCCTGCGCGATATTAATGCCTGGTTCAATGTTTGTCCGACGATGGAGAAAAACGGCTCTATGAGCAAATCTTCACATCGCCCGAGATGATTTCATTACATTTCGAAATCTCCATTCCAACAGAAAGCACTAGAAGAGCATGTTAGCCTATCAGCCACCACAGAATCCGACTTTGTGTGCCAAAAGGAGACTATCCATGAGAAGTGTTCTAATGCCAGCGCCGACAAAGTCATCGAAGACCACCCCCAAAAATTCTGGCAAGAGATTTTCGGAGTTTGCTGGTCAGCAGCATCCAGATCTTCAGACGGATGAAGATATGAGGCAGCGACAGTCTCATGATCTTCCCGATGATGATTACCAGCTTTGACGTTCATTATACGTGGCAAAACAGCGTGGGTCCGAGCGTGAAGTCGGACAAATACCCCACCGGTGGGTTGAATGATTGTGCCGTGGATGTCTGCATCGTACTGGGACGCCTGATGAAGGTGGGGTTGAGTAATTGTGATCAACTTCCGCTCGCCGCCGCCGCAGCGTTGCCAGATTTAACAAAAAGCTATCGAATGGTCATTGCTCGCAAGTGGCATACACTCACGCGAGATCAACTGAACGAGACCAGGACCGCACTGGCGGATGATATCCGCGACGCCTCGGGCCCAAATGACGCAGAGCTATGATCCAGCGGTTTGTCAAGTGGCTTCGTTCTTCCTTTTTTCTATGGCATTGCAGACGTTTTGTTCTTGTCTACATGGCGTCATGTTCCGTCATCATTTCTAATTCAATGATGTTTCCTCGTGTCGTTATTGTTCGCTCTCGGCTCTTCGATTGCTGGTAGAGGCATGGATTAAGGTAAAACCAGGACCGAAGTATTTACTCCAGTTACGCGGAAGGCAGGACAAGTCATACGTCGGGGCTCACGCTACCTAAAAGAAGAAAATCTTTAATGACTACAATGCGATCAAGACCACCTTCAATACAGTGGCTGGGATCAGAGACAATTTGAGGGAGGACCTAGCAGAGCACGCAGACGCGGATCGGATTTTCGGGCACGGAGATTGATTAGATACACCAATTGCTACGAAGGAATGGGCTAAGGAGGCCTCGGAGGCCATAGATGTGGAGGAGATTCGCGCTTGGTATGGTGGACAGGAATGGAAGCGCGAACATGTAGCTCGTGGGGACCACGAGCCATAAGAGGGAGGATTGTGACAGGCCTAGCAACTTGCGGTTACGAACATTCTTACTATCTTTGTGCCCTAATCATCTCGCATATATCTCATGTGTCTCTCTATACTCCTTATAGGATCGTAAATCATGGAGGTCTTGGAATCATGACACCGCTGATCTTTGAATATGGTCAGCACAGATATCCCAAGAGAAGCTTTTGACTACGGTGTCATAGTATTGAACCAAAAGCCGGGACTTGATGTATTGATCGAGGGTGACGTTCTACAACACTACAAATGCCAGGATTCTGATGTGGCGGCATTGCTGAGGTGGCAGCATTGAATGGGCCGCTTGGGTTCAGACAGCATAGGCGGCCCAGTGAACAGAGATTTGAATGAGTTACTCACTGATCAGTATCAATGCTAGGAAACAGCAATGACCGAAAGCGGCCGGGGTAACTTTATGGAAGACTCAGCGTCTTCCTTTGGGAATCGTCTACCAAGTTCTCTTGGCTATTGAAATGGCCTCATGCTATCGCCGTCTTTTTGTCCAGAGGCCGCAATGGGAATATGTCTATGACCAGACTGATGAGCAGAATTCGTTGCTGGCCGCTTAGGAGTAATTAAGCCAGAATGCTAATTGCCTACAGGCATAACCCTGGCCTCCAGTATTAGCATCCACAACTGAGGCCAATGTAGTACCGTTAACAGGACGGACGATGATTATGTTACTACGCACGAATCAAAGCGGCTACATTAGCGTTCGATGTGCATACTGGAGCCACTTGGCCGTATTCCCTCCATCCATACCACTCACTGAAACTCTACCTGACGTCGCCACCTGCGAGATTCGCGTGTTGCATCAACTTCTGAAATATCATAAAATATGGAATGACAAGGAGCCGATTTCTTGGACAGACCCGAATGGCAACCCTTTTGAGCTGGCTGGTGACTTTGACTTCCGAACTATGGTGTTTGCTGCACAAAAAGTGCAGGAGCCAGGTAGAGCTTCAAAGACCTTGACGATGACGATGATGATGATTCGGAGGACGAAGAACTGAGGGCGTATTATGATGGGGAGTGGGGGATGACATTGTCCCTGATTCCAGTGGGGGATTGCCTGCATCTTTTTCCGACTCGGAGGAGGAGCCGTCGATGATTGGGGATAAGAGTATCTTCGCGCTGCATGATGGTGGAGGACAATCGTGAGGACTCGGAGGACGAAGAGCTGAGGGCCTATTGCGATGGGGAGTGGGGGGACGACGAACTGACACTGCTCCGAGCCTAGCTGGAGATAGTAGTGGTGGGAATGGTCGTAGTAGTGGTGGCCTGGTGATGATCCGGGTGGCTATCGTGGTAGTGGCGGGGAAAAGGGGGCGAAAAAGAAATGTGTTAAGTGCAACCTGGTTCGTCATTCCCAGGGCGGCCTGCTGGGAGGTCTGGACTATGTGTGGTTGGCGGCACCGCTTTCATGCCTCTTGCCAACAAGGAGTACTAGACTGTCGAGGAGTTTTAGACTGTCGAGGAGTCCTAGACTGTCCTTCACCAAATCCTTACCGCAAGTGCTTTCATCAGGAAGACTCTTTCTTGTTCTCACACAAAGCCAACGTTATCTTTTGACACCTATAAGGTTACCTACTACACGTAGAGGCCAACTTCTTCGCTTCCAAGCGCACTCTACCGTGACATAGCAGCGTCAACTACCCTTTTTAGTAGCTCTGCCGCAGTTGTTGGCTATGGAAAATATCCTCTATATGAGTCTTGCTATTCGTTAGTCGACTGGGATGAAGTCATGAAAATCCAAAGGGACGGTGCGGAGGGGAATTTCGTATTCGGCAATGATGCTGCTGCCTTAGGATTTCCATTCACTTAAACGGCCTTTCTCAGGGAATTTCATCGCGACCACAATGTCGCACTGGGCTTCTTCGACATGACTCGCTCGGAGGTGAAAGAACGGGTACAAAACTCAACCCGTGAGCGGGAGCTCCCGTATCTCAATCAGCGCCAATGGGGAAAGAGTGCAGAACTCAGCCCATAAGTGGATAGGTTCGTTGCTAGATCAGCAGAGCTCGAATCTCGCCGTTGAGCATTTCAATTATTGTGGATGGAGAATGGGTACAGAAAGAATTCTAAGCAATTTCGTCAAATTCTGAATGAGAAGCAGATCCAACGCAGAGGGGTATGCCTAAGGTCGAGAACCATAAGTCGTAAGAATTCGCCCAACGTTATCATCACCATGTGTATCAATATATCATCGAGCTGGTAGTCGAGGCCGGTCTTTTTCAAACTGGCGATATTAGCAGCATCACTCAATACAAGGAGCAAGGAGCAAGCAGCCTTGATTAGACAGGCGTTACTAGGCCTAGAGGCGTACAGGCCTGTAGACCCTCCAGATCCTCGGTATTATCTACCTGGACTGATTGCTCATCTTGAGTGGCAAAGACGTTAAGGAAGCTAAGATGAATCAGTAATATAACCTACGTCTGAAGGAGGGATCAGGGGAGGCACCACAGTCAGCCGATGCGAAGTGCCCGTCCAACAATCTCTTGGGAATCCAACGCACTTGTGTCGACTTAGGCGTCTCCAGAAAGCTGACACCGAGCTACGGCACCAACCACGTGCTTGCCCTCGCAGGTTTGCTGTCCCACTGGTTGAGGCACGCAAACTACTGCCGTAATTGATGGCCTCAAGCTTTGTCTGTGTGACTTCTGAAAAATCGCGCGGCCACGAGCGTTGAATTGGATATCTCTCTAAGACAAACCCGGGTTATACTCGCAAAATCCTATCGAAGGCCTGTTGAGAAACATATAACGCTATGGGACCCTCGATTGAGCCGTCGATGTTTGCATGGTAATAGGACGCTTGATTACATCAGGTCTGATGACCATAGCGAACTGTCCTTCGCTAACGTAGCGGCGTACCAGAGACGACCAAGTGGTCTTAAGTGGCATATGAGCGAGTACAATCAACGTTGATGACAGTGGCTCCAAGTTAGGTCCGTAGAAGATGTCGGCTGCCCAGACGATGACTGGTATTCAGCAATAATCGCAATGGGTATTACCTAAACGCTTTGCGAAAAGATACTATATCCGGAATTCATAGATCTCCGCTTGACCCAAAATGCTCATTACTGGGTTATTGACACAATTGAAGCGAAGTTCTTGTCTGTGTGCAATATCTGCCTGGCTCCCTGCGATGAAACGGCAGGAAATGCATACCCCATTCTTTTGTAAGTGCTGTTCCAGCCTGCATAACGAAATATCCACAATCAACCACGCACATCAGGAGCTTAAATACAATGTATATCCAAGATAGTCATCAAGAAGACGAACTTTGTACTCGGGTCACGATTTTTTAGAATGGTCGCCTAAGGAGATAAGAGCTTCTGGAGAAGGATCGCATGATGAACTGTACATTAGGGAATTTGAGACTCGCCCGACTCCAAGAGAAAAGAACACTTGTGAGAGGCGAGTTGAAAATTCAAGAGCTTGCCGCCGCTCGCCTCCAAGCAGCAGCATTTTGAAGAAGGTAGTCAAGACAACGCCGAGATGGTCTCGCTCAGAATCAAGATCACTCAGGAGTATATAAAGGACTAATTCAACAGCTATTATCCATTCCTAAGTCCTGAGTCACGCTGTCTCCGTTGACGAAGCAGGTGTTGCCAAGGAACCCGAAGCACCAGGATACAAGTGGAGTATCCTAAGATCCTTACCTACAAACATCTTTCCGTTAATGGTAATGTATCACAATCTCAACTCGGCATATTTTTTCATCATTCCGAGCGACCACAAGCAACTTTGTCCTACTGTGCCATCAGTTCATGAAGAGTTCATGTCTAATAGTAATACCAGCCCACCATTCACGATTATCGCTTGAAATACAGCCTTCCCGTGGAAGATGACGAGTATTAGTACGGCCGACCTCAAATTTCAAGAGCGTGCCTCACAAGTGATGCCCTCATTCCTATCTCTTATTCCACTGGAGTCTTTTGATGACGAAGTATATTTACATCCCAAAATAACTTGGCCAAATCTGGCTGGCGCGTCAAGTGATGGAAATTCACTGGCAATGGATATGAGACAGAGAAAAGTAATTGGAAGAGAGCTTTGTAATTAGTAAGGACCTCGAATCCCTTCTCCAGTCTTGCCCCAAACATCGAACGGCTGTAGGTTCCGAATTCGCCGATGTCGAGATTACATGGTGAAGAACTTCCAAAGTCAATTCTATCCTGACTTAGTCGATGATGATCGAGACACCATCGAACGCTATGTTCTAGATCTGTTGCATAAATTGCTCGAGAGCATGCCGATAGACCTGGTGCAGAGCACATCGTCGAAAGCTAGGAAAGGCAAAGAGAAAGCATTGTCGAATGCTATCCTCTACGCTTCGACCGTCTCAGGATACAAGTCCACAGAACATGTCTTTATCACATTCAAGCAATGAAGCCGTAAACAACTGCGCGGCCGGTCTTATTAAACGGCATGAGGAATACGGTGTGCCAATGACAGGCATTTGTCGCATACATACCAATTTATTCGGCCTTGAACTGATAATAAGCAGATGATAATGAGTTTGACAATAAAGGACCATACCTTTGTGCCCGTTATATAAAACTTAGCAGAAACCACAGATCCTAATAAACGGCTTAAGAACACCGGTCATTTAATCAAAAATTGGCAAGAGCCACTTCTTGGACACAGGGTATACCATAACTGAGGCGCGCCAGATTGTGATAGGTGACCCAGACTGGGAAGAGTGGAAAGGTACGCAGGTGGCCGTACGATATCCCAAAAGAGAAAATCATCAGACTCTTGCCCGGTCAGAAGTGATAGGATAGGGCTCCTGTTAAATCCCATCACAGTGCATGTGAGAAGCGACGAGAAGAACTTGTTGCAGTTTACCACGGGAGCCGTCAAGAGTTCCACATCCACAGATACGGGCAGCTGAACGACACCATTGCCTGGTTCCTTTGGTGGCTAGATATCCCCATCGAAAAGACGTTGAAGACTCACCACGAAATTCGCCGTAAGTCAAAGCAGAGAACTAAGACGCGTTATGATAAGAAGCATACAGCGCTTTATTCGAAGGAAGGGAGCTATGCGTACCTTAAGCTTCACTATGGCTACAAGGTTCCTGGCTTAGCAAACAGAAAGCTGAGCCAGCAATGAGCAGGACCGTGTCAAAAGGCAAGGGAGGGAGTTGTCGGTCCTAACAATTACAGTATTTAATGAGTAGACAAGGGCGAAGATAAAGAACTATAAATTAAGAGTCCTTCGTCCCAAAGACAAAGACAAGCAAAAAGCTCTGTCAGGGAGTCGAGCGAATGAAGAGTCTGGAAAAGATCGCAGACACTGGCACGAACTAGACGGCCAACAAGTCGCGTTCAGGAGCGACTTCCACCCACGTGCAAGGTATCTTTGATGGCAGCAGGAAGAATAGCGGAGGACTCTAAGATGGTAAGGGCGTTCATCTGAATGCTCAGCCATTGATTGGCATAGGGATTAGCACCTAGAAAGTCTCGTTAGCTCTAGCTTTTGCAGATAGAAGAATCAAGCATCTACTCTGTAGACAACCATTAAAGCATTTGAATCAGAGCCCAGCAATCTGATAGCTCTTCGCATGGGGGCTCAGCCGGGATCTGCCCAAATGCAAGATATCCTTCAAATTTTCGGCATATTCCTGCAATTATGACGTTGTCCCCAGAATTCTACTTACAAATTGCTTTGGGACCGTATGAAATCAATAGGTTCGTAAATCAGCACAGTTACCGCTGTGTCTTGAAGGCCCCAGAGTGGGAAGGCGATTTGTGTCCGTCTTACACCCTTCAAAGATTGTTAGGAGGCGTCCCAGGCATCCTGGCCGTGGACCAGAGTGGACCGGAAGAGGCTGTTAGGGGCTCGGTTAGGGGTGGTTTCCCACCACACCTTTTTTGTCCGCAGCAAGTTTGGGGCGCAATGGCCTAGGCCTCAGCCACCTCCTGTCCCTCTCACCTCATGTGTGTTCGTAGACAAGTAAGGTGACGCCCGCATACCCTGAGCGCACAGTCAATTTATCCCTAACGATTTATGAGAGGGTAACTCCGCTGTTCAGTGGCATAAGTGTCTTTCGTTGCCAAGCCGTTAAGATGCAATCCCAGCAACAAGGATTCAAGTACGAGCCATTGCCAGACACACGTTCCTTCCGTCTAATCAAGGAAATTACGTCTGATGCAATAGGATCTCACCTATGTTGTGTCCTTGAATCTTTCAGTCTAGATGCCTGCCCCTCTTATGGCTGTCTATCGTACACTTGGGGTCCAGCGCTCACAAATACTGCTGAAACGGGTGAGCCTACCGACACTGCGAGATTCGAGCTCATCGTAAGAGCCGAAAACACAGCTGGTATTCTGTATATAAGGGAAAACCTATTCGATGCCCTATGCCAACTCACCAAGTCGTCCTCGTTAGGTTCTACGCCATATATGTGGGTAGATGCGATTTGTATCAACCAGGACAATCTCAAAGAGAGGTCATCCCAGGTATCGATGATGGATTCCATCTTTAGTGGAGCGGGAAAAGTCATTGTGTGGCTTGGTAAAGCTATGGCCGACTTCAGCAACTTCGCATGGTTCCATAGCGAGGCTCTTGCTTCTGAGTACCTGCAAGGTTCGCAGACGGATAGCATTATGAAAAGGACGAATGTAGAAGCACCAATATTTCAAGGGGCATATAGCACGGAGCCGGGTATATTAGAAAAATGGCAGTCATATTGCAGATTTTTCGACCAGCGGCGATGGTTTAATCGTGCTTGGGTGGTCCAGGAAGTTGTATTGGCTCGGCCGAGCGATATCGAGGTCTGGTGCGGTAATGAGAGGCTGCGGTGGACCAATACCCCCATTCCAAAAATCTCGGCGAAAACGGGGAACTTTTTTTTTTTCGCGCGCGCGCGTCCGTCCCCACCACTAAATTGACATTTCCATCCCCACCACTATTTAAGACGTCTTTTTTTGTCTAAAAGAGGAAATAATAAAGCTGTAGACTAGGTTTAATAGAGGGGTGCTTATAAATCCTTAAGCTAGCGCTAACATGATTATTATAGTAGTGATAGGCCCTTTTAAGATAAAAAAATATAGTATTAAGAAGTAACCACCTCCTCCTAAGTAATAGTAGACCTCTTAGTAGAAAGGATTTACTATAATACCTCTAAGGCTAAGTACTAATAATAATATACTTCTTAATATTATTCTAATTAAGTTATCTACTACTACTACTACTATCTATAATATATTAGCAAGCTCTATATATCCTCCTATTATTATTACTAGCCCTAGTAAGAAACTATCTACTAATAACTTTACTATTAAATATATTATTAGCTAGTAGGTCTATTAAAAAGGTAAACTTCTTTTTCCTAAAATAAAGCTCTTAGATAAATTCAACTTTAATACTTTTACTAGTACTATTATTAAATAGGTAGAAGAAAAGATATCCTCTAAAAAATTTAAGATAATACTATAAGAAGGACGCGCTAAGATTATCTACTTAGATAATTAATAAAATATAGAAGTTTAATATCTAGATTATAATAACTAGTAGGGAGTTAATAAAATTATAAAGTAATAGTATAATAAGAAGACTAAAGGTATTAGTATTAATATTATATAAAAATATAATTCTAAGTAGGAGGTAAGCTTTACTAATTTCTTATCTAATAAGTCCTTATCTAGTTTAAATAGAAAGAAATATTAAAAAGAGGATAGATACTTATTTTCCTTAAATTCCTTAGCCTTAAATAACTCTAATAATAATAATAATATAACTATAAGTTCTTTAGATAAGTAATAGTTAAAAAAGAGAAAGAAATTATATAAATTAAAGCTAGTAAAGAAGTAAAAGAGGAAGAATAGAAAAAGCGTGATTTAGAAGTAGAAAGAAATAATTAAAGCTTAAAAAGAACTTAAAAGAAAGTAAGGAAAGAGTAGCCTTACTCTAATAAAGAGATAGTGATATAATTTATCTTCCTATAATAATAGAGGTTACTACTATTAGCAGCCTAAAGGTAAGGCTAATATTTATATAAAGCTATTTAACATACATATCTTATAATAGAATAAGGTAATAAGTTAAGATACTAATAATATATTAGTAAAAGAACCCTATAAAAAGTTAAAAATATTATTATATAAATAGTAGAAATAATAGTTAGAAATATCTAAAGTAAAGAAGGAAAAAATTAAAGCTAATAAAAAGGAAGATAATAAGGCTAAAAAGAAGAAAAGAATTAAAGCTCTAATAAAAGAAATACTATTATAGATTAGGCAAATAGTCTTACTAATATTATTACTAGGTTTTTAGATATCTAAATCACTATTTTAGAATTTATAATAATAAATACTACTATAGATAACCTTTTAACCCTTACTTTCTATTTAATAGATAGCTTATGATATATCCTCTTAATATTAGCTCTTTAGATAAGATAAGCCTATTCTCCTAATCTCTTAATTAAAAAGGTAGCTGTTGCAGCCCTTAACTACTAAGAACTAATAAGAAATCAAGCTAAAAAGTAGTTTAGTATAGGTTAATAGTTCTTAAAAGTTATTAAGATAGGAGTATATATTATAGTAAATAAGAAGAAATCTAAGTAAATAGTTTATAATATAGTCAGCTTTTTAATAGATTAAGAAGGATATATATAGTTTATAAGATCTTTATAAGCTTACTAAGTTAAATTAAAAAGATATAGAGGTACTACTAGGACTTAGTAAAAGACTTACTACTAAGGTAAAGATCTAGGATAAAGAGTATTAGAATTAGGGTTTTAGGAATATATTAGATAATCTCGCTTATATAATATTTAGTAATAATAGTTTATAAGACTTTAATATAGAGTCTTAGTAGTTTAGAGAGCATAGTAATAAAGTTAAAAAGATTAAAAAAGTTAAAAAGACTTAGTAGAGCTTAAATCTATATAGGGGTATACCCTAGCCTTAGATATAGATATATTAGCAGGTATATCTATTAGGGTCCCCTATTTATTTTTAAAAATACTATAATATAGTACTTCTTTTTTACTTTCTTATTATTATTTTATATAATCTAGTAGATATATAGAACTTAATCTAAGCTTTAAAAGGATATAAAAATAATTAGATTATTCTTAAGAAAATATTAGTATTATTATATCTATAAATCTAATTATTAAGCTTATAGCTTAAAAGCTTAAAAACCTTAATTCTTTTTAGTATATTTATTTAAAATCCTTAGTATCTAAATCCTTAAAATTCTTTATCTAATATCTTACTCTATTAATAGTATACCTAGCATGCTTAAAATAAGCGTAGGTAAAATATAACTAACTATATACCTTAATAATAGACTATAAGAACTTTTTAAACTATATAGTATAGGCTAACTTATAGTACTTTTTTAACTAGGCCTTAATTACTAAGAATAGTTCCTTAATTAGGTTAAAATTAGGTAAATAAGATAAAAGGAATTAAAAAATAATACTATATCTATTATATAGCTCTTAAACTTTAAGTATATAGTAGGTTAAGTAGTTATCTATAATAAAAATAGATCTTAGACCTAGAAATAGACTATATTAAGATAAAACTTATTATTAAAGAAACTAAAGAAATAATAGGCTATTTATAGATCTATAGTAAATAAAGAAAGTAAGAACTCTATTAATAGTATAAGCTAGTAGGATACTTTATCTTTTAAATTATTTTAATAGATATTTAACCTAAGATATAATTCTATACTTAGACTATTCTTACTTTTAATAAGTAGTATACTTACTAATAATATTCTTATTTATATAAACTAGTATTTTACTAGTATACCTAGAAATCTAAAGTTTATATATATCCCTTAATTAGTATAAGTACTTAGAGGCTTCCTTTTATAAAGACTTCCTACTAATCTTTATTTCTTTTAAATAATATAAGATAAGTTAAACTAAAATAAGTTAATTCTAAGTATTAAATATATAAAGCTATATTTCTTTAAGATATATTTATAGTTTTATATAAAGGAATAATTAAAAACTCTCCTATTAAATAGGGAGGATTTTATATAGGCAACTATATCTTATAATAGATAAAGTAGTATAAGTCCTCTAAATATTAAGACTCCTTTTAATCCTATAGATAGAGGCTAAATAAATACCCTTAATATTTATAATAGTCTAAGGTTTACGACGCTTAAAGAGATATTATTAGATATAGTCCTTATAGACGTTAGAAAGAAAAGAGAATATAGGGCTAGAAAATACATCTATATTAATATTAGAGCTTATAAATTTAATATATTAAGGATTTAGACTATTTACCAATCTTCGGCTTTAAATTTGTAGGATTATGCTGCTTTTGGGGGTAGTGGGGATAGAAATGTCAATTTGGTGGTGGGGACGGACGCGCGCGCGCGAAAAAAAAAAAGTTCCCCGTTTTCGCCGAGATTTTTGGAATGGGGGTATGGTGGCATTTGCAGCGGGAGTCCGTCTCAGCGGTCTGGGTTCTTTCCTTCAAACCATGGGCAACACGGTGGGCAACACGTTGAAGTATCGGCCTACCGGAGATGAGCTCGTGAGGCTTGGCATGTTGCAAGAATTTTGTCAACGTGGTGGACCGGATCAAGAAAGCAGCGATGGGGATGTCGTTAACTTGAAAGAGCTTCTACAGGAGAAGCACGATGTTACCGACTCAGAAGGTAGGAGACGTGCCTTTTTGCAACATGTCCTTGCTATTCTTCGCCCATTTGACTCTTTGGATCCCCGTGACAAAGTATACGCGGCCATGGGCATTGTGGGGAGATTTCTCCCAAGAGGATCCCGCCCTTTTATATACACAGAGTATGAAACGCCTGTTAGAGAAGTCTATGAATACACAGCGAAATTCTTGTTGGAGCATCTCCCATACCTTTCTGTCCTTACGCTGGTCGAAGACCCGTCCCGGCGTAAAATTGTGAATCTTCCCTCCTGGGTGCCCGATTTCTGCAGCCAGCAACCAGATGGCTCTTTCCGAGCAAATATTAAGAGGTCATTCAACGCCTCAGCTGGACAACCGCCCGGTCCATATCGGTCTCTCAAAGACTCGATCCTGAGCCTTCGTGGTGGCTGTCATGATACAGTGGCGCAACTTGGCATCTCGATGTCGAGACCGGAGGAGGAACTTCCGTTCTCTGAGTCCTGGATCCTCCTGGATACCCTTGAAATCATGGATGATGCACTTAGGCTTTGCTCAATGCTTAATACAACTTACATCAATGGTCAAAGCCACATACAGGCACTCTCGGGAACTATGATAGCTGATCAGCTGTCCCTGGATCCCGACTTTCTGCATCAATTCCGATGCATGCTGCTCTGGCATTTAGGGCACGCGTCAGGCTCTCGAGTACAAAGAGTAACAGATGTGCTCGAGTCCATTGTGTATCGAATGGCTGTGCTTAATGGATCGGCACGGTCCGAAGAAGACTTCTTGTTGACACCAAAACAGGTCGCGCTTTACGTTATACAGCATTGCACAAAACCAGAAGAGCAAACTGTGGAGCTAAATGCCATGTTAGAAGAGGTTCACGAGTGTTGTAAACATGCCAGCAGTCGTATCGCGAGGGTACATCCCTATAGGCGTCTGTACATAACATCCAAAGGGTACATCGGCCTTGGACCGATGTCAACGCAGGTCGGTGATGAAGTTTGGATCATATGCGATGGCAAAACACCCTTTATCCTCCATCCACAACCAGAAAACAGCAACGCGCCAGAAAATTCAAGTCAAACGAACGAGGTAAAGCAATTCCGGCTTGTGGGTGAGACGTATTTGCACGGCTTTATGTACGGAGAAGCGCTAGAATCAGGCCTGCTGGATCATTTGCGCTGGATTGACTTGATCTAGAAATGTTAGGCGTGTACCGGGCTTTGATTCTGACAGCCTGCGTCAACCGTGTTTTCATAACGGGTTGTGGATTACTCGATTCAATGAGGAGAATTGTTGCGTTCCATTGGTGGACCCTGCCATTCATGGATGGAAGAAATCCATGGGTGGAAGCAACAGAATTAGCAGACAGGGAGGGTAACAACGTTATGAGATTAGCTGGGAAAGCGTACGGCGACTCAAGATGTTCAATGACCCACAAGCTATCTTCCAGAAATTTTTGGAGATAGAAGGAAATATCCCAGGTTTTCGCCAACTTAATATATTCCAATTTATATCAACGACGAAACCAATTGGGAAAGAATCCTGCTGCTGAAGAATTTCGCTGAGCTACAAGCTGCATTGCGGGACAGAATCCTTCATAAACGCAGTCCGCGAACTTACAAGCGCCCCTTGTCTACCAAATTGTAACAGAGCAATGACATCATGCAAAGAATCCGATACCTTACTATGCAACAACGCCTCGCTATTCCATTTTCCCAATCCAGCTCCCAATGTGTCAAATATTCCCAAGAAAGACCCCTCCCTATGCAAAATTAGCCCACACTCCTCCTCTTCCCCACCGGCATAACAACTGCAACAGTCTCCCTCCTCCTCTCTAACCTCACATCCCCCATCCCCACTACCCTATTCGGCTCCCCTCGCGTATTCTCAGCAACAATTAATTTTTGCTCATTTTTCATCCTCCCCTCCTTCACCTCCAGGCCCAGATCCAAGCTATCAGCAATTTGCTGCGTTCTCTTCTTTTCCTTTTCCGTGCCCTCTATCCCTTCCCTTGCAGGAGCAGGATTGGGCCTCTTGAAGCGATTTTTCCGTTTCGATGATGTCTTCTCGGATGTTGATGTTGTTTTTGTGGACGAGTCTGTTGAGGACTGGGACTTGAATTCAGAAAGTCCGAATTGGTTGTTGCTACGTGTTTCGTAGATGGTGGTTAGGGTTGGGGCGGCGCCGGGAGGAGTGAGGGGCGCGGAGGTGGGGTTGATGCGGATGAAGCCTGGTGAAATAGCAGTGTGTTAGTGGGTAGTATTTTGGAGGTAGAGTGAGGGAGGGTGGAGGTACACATCATCCAAAGGAGTCGTGGGGAGTGAAGACGAGCTGGACAGGTATTTGATAAATTGGGTCAACGAGCGTAAGGCGGATACTCCTTTAGTGGGGTAATTTTGAAGCTTAGAAGGGCAGGCGTTTCTTGGAATGCGGCATGGGTGCTACAGAGGGTGCTAAGTCGTGAATCATTAAAGCTAGAAGAGAAAGAGGAGCCGAGTTTGGGTGGGGTGGAGATCTGTGCTTCTCATATGCAGCCATTGCCAAATTGTGGGAAGAGGGTAGTAATATAAGGAGGTCGTTAGAGGATCAGCTGCTAAGGATGCTGTAGGAGTAGAGTAGCTTCGATTTGCAGAAGATATTCGTGTTCGGCTTCGCAGAGCCGGTGTGTCATGGCTCTGGAGCTGACCAAGGCGCTGAGATAGCTTTTGAATTAGAGAAGATGGCGCAGGTGGTTCAGTCCCAGTTCTCGTGGAGAGAAATCTCCGGCAAACATTTCGCGTTGTGCCATGGCACGGACCGTCAGCATGCCCGCCTCTCAATGATGACAAGGGTGCAACTGGTTGTTCGCTAAAGGGAAGCCATAGGCCACTAAACTTGCAAGGGGCTGGGGATCGGTTACTAATAGTAATGCCTTCCTACTACCTAACCTACTTCAATTGGTATACTTCAGCTCTACTTCAGCATATGGTAGGATCGCTGCTCTGCTGCAATGACTTGCTATATCTGAAGAGCCTTTCTCCTTATACGTAGATATATTGGGATTTATATATGGAAGAACTGAAGCTTTTTATCGGCATTCGACCGAAGATGTGTGTACATAAACATAAAGACCGCATAGTCATATACAAAATCTGACCGCTTTGAATGTGATAAGAAGCAGACAATCAACTCCTTACATCCAAGTCCATGTATCCCGTAGACCAGCCTGTAAGAACCTGATGTTGTCCGGTTCCCAAACCCCCCTTCCAAGAGCGCCAACGCTTTTGATACGCATTAGTATTCGTCCACTACCCGCCCGATTCTTCAAAATTATTCAATCCCCTACCAAATTCTTCCCCCTCTCCGATTTCAGATGGGTTCAGGTTGAAGGGCATGAACCACGCACTAGTCTGTAAGTCACCCATGTAACCTCCAGAACTCAAGAGCTGCTCCTGCTGTTGTGGTGAAAGGTCTAAAGGATTGTCCCACATTTGGCTGTTTGGATCGCTGAGTCCGTGACTGCTTGGATCATGGTGGCTCTGCGTCAAAGCGTTGAGGGCGGACGCTGAAGATGCACCTGTCGGATCGTTGCCAGCGTAGGCTCCGTAAACGAGGTGGCGGTCGAGCTGTGGGAGAAGAGCAGTGTTGGCTGGGGTAGAGAGAGGCAGTAGGTCGTATGACTGAGGGAACGAGTTGCTACATGGCTGAGGGTATAGTTGAGGTGCGTGTTGGTTAGAGAATGCCGAAGGGTCTAGTGGAGATTGTGTATCCGGGATTGGTAGGGGGAGCATGCCTCGTTGAGCGGCATCGGTCGGATAGCCTGGTTGCTGTGATTGGGACTGGCGATCACTCGGTTGGGAGGCTATTTTAGCCGTTTTCTTGCTCGACTTATTAGGCTTGGTTGTCCGAGAGGTTGAGGATTGATTTTGGAAGAAGTCTTCCACACTTTGGAGGTCTGATTTCTGGCTCAAGGTAGCATCGACCTCTGATTCATTCTTGATCTGGACGGCAGGGTCCTGATAATCTGTCTCCGAAACCCCATGTGGGTATTTTTGAAACCAGTCTCCGTATTGAAAGATCGTATTATCCTGGGCCGCGCTTTCCCCAGAACCCTTCAATGACGCGTCAGCGTGTTGGCGATAAATCTCTTTTAGATTTTCGACCATGAAGTGGAACATCCCCCAATGCTTCTTCATTTGCCCCAAATACTTAACGTTATTTTCAAGATGCTTCCTGCACGACACTTCAAATGATTGATTTTTCGAGAAAATGCCCCAAACATGTACCGTGCTAGATAAGAAAGCGCAGTAGCCTAGAAATGGTGCCACCGCATGATGCTCTATCGCCTCCTTGATCAAGGTTGAGATTTGACTTGCTGCGTCCATAGCTGCAGGCCCAGCTTCGGCGAGGAAGGATTTTGGCATTTCCTTGGGGTTCCGGGCTCCCGGCGATGTGGGTATAGCAAACCGATGTAGAAACAAAACCACCTGGTTGAACGCTATGTGCATGAAGAGGAATTGATTGGCCAACTTCTCTGCTGCGTGAATCTTCAGATTCTCCTCGGAATTCTCAAGCCCAGCCGGCAACGATGACTTGAAATCGTGTGCCTGTTTCTTGAGGTCCGCAAAACCAGACTTGGGATCCCACAAAGTGTAAGGGTCCTTCTCTTTTCCGCCCATGTTAAGATATTTGATGACCCGGCCCCACAATGTGACTACGCGAACCATGTAGGCCGCTACGCCCATGTTTTCCTTTGGGTCCGCCAACTGTTTATTTTCGCTGGACACAGGGTTCGGAACATAGCCATCCAGGCTCTCGGTTGGACCAGATATCTCCATTTGAAAACTCGATTCCTTGATTGGCAGTTGGACCTTGATTGTTTCCTCATCAGCAAACATTGGCCGCTCCGTGCCCGAAGAGTTGAACCGATCCATCAAGAAGCAAGACCACATGGTCCGCCTTCGAATTTCCCTATCTGTAAAGCTCAATTCAGACTTCTTGTCGTTCTTCCTCCCGAGAGGGTCATGGTCCAGCTCGCGATGGAGCTGAAGTGCGTATGCCATTCTCGTTGCCATACCGGCAAACATCCAACTCCGCCCTCCTTGGCAAGTTCCAAACTCATGAAGACCAAGTAGTAATAGTACAGTAAGTGTCGTGATATTAGGTTCATCATAGCGTCTTAGAGCGATATCCCGCGCAGGCTTTGCCCAGTCCTCACCACGAAGAAACGCTGGTTCCGTATCAAGTTGAGGGTGTGTCGAGAAGCGTGCTGATATAGCACAGACGGCTAGAATGAGTACAGGAGGTAGAGTACCAGCACTATCAAGCATTAGCTGACGCATCGCTCCGTCCTTCGAAACAGAAAAACTCACCGTAGCCTTCTCATATAGCTCGGTTTGTGCAGCAGATGATACGACTGCCCATAGAGATTATCAAAAAAGACTTCTGATAGATGATCTTGAATTTCACTAGATGGTAGATATTCTGCTCCCTCGGTATTGACTTTGCTCTCTTCCGTGTTGCGACCCCTGAGTGGTGAAACGTTGAGTCTCGGCTCTGCCCAGTCTTCCAGGTGAGGTCCAAAGGCCTCTTCAGCGCCTCGCTTCTTCCCATTATTAGGTTGACTAGAAGGCTGAGGTTTAATGACAGCTCTGGGGACTGTTAATGGCTCAGGCATTTCCCCTCTTGGGATGATTTTGATGACTCTCTCCTCCATCCTCTTCAGTCGTTTGTCGAGCATGGCCATGTAATCCGTCCTCGGTGCCGCTTTTCTCGCGGTAACTTTGTAGACACATGGGATTCTCGAACGCATACAATGCTTGCAAGATGGTTTCTCCCCAGAGCACCTTATTTTCTTCCGACGACAGGCAATACAGGCCAGAGGTAACCTTTTGCGTTCCTTGCCTGCTTTCGTCTTAAGCTCGCTCCATGCAGGTTTCTTCTCAGGCTCTTCCTTGACCTCCTGCTGCGCTGTAGCATCATTGCTTGATCGATGTGTCCAGGACCCCGCCTCACTTGCCTGAGGCTTGTTGTAGCCTCGTGTACTGACCGGACTCGCAGGCTCCGATCCATCAAGACTGCCGCTATTCACACGACCATGTCCATCGCGCTCCCCACTGCCTAGATTTTTGCGAAGGCCATTGCCAGGTAGATTGGAATTCCGAGTATGAGGAAGGTCTGAGTATGAGTCTCTTGCATGGTGATCGTATTGGCCTGGAATGTCGTGGGGAGATGACCCGTCGAATGCAGCACCAAAGCCTTGGGTTTGGTCTTGAACGCTGGCAGATTGAAAAGGATGTCTGAAATGGGAGTACGTCTGTATTGGCACTGCTGCTATATGATTCATCCGTGCTTGCGCTTGTGACGTGTCGAGGGGGTAACTTTCCGGCATGGCGAATCCATTGAGCGCCTGCGAGCTACTCCGAGCGGATCGCGAATGTTGAAGCATGCTTTCGGCAGCCGCATACTCCTGAGCCTCTATAGAAGACCATCCCGGCGCGCTGGTCGATGCCATGGCCCTCGAAGGCGGCAGGCCTGGATCTCGTTGGGTCTCTGGAATCAGTGGCGAATAAGGATGAATTGATACAAGCGTGGAGTATCAGCAGGGCGGGTCGGTACGACAATTTAGGTATGACGTGCGCGCGACCGTTACCGTTGAGCTCGTGGCCTTCAGGAACGGCATTTAACCGGGGATATTAATACATTGATTGGATTCACGACGACGGCGACAACGTGCTTTACTGTGGGACTTGACCACTTATTAACGGCGTTGCTGACCCGAACTGCATGCCTAGAAAAAGAAGAACATTGTCACGTTGCATGTGGTGCTGGTGGCTTTACCCTAACGGACTACGAGGCTTGATAACCCACGTCATTGACGCAACCCTTCTCTGGACCATCCATTGTGTACTTCTATTAGGTACTTCTATTGGAACTATCGGCTGTAGAACTTGGTATTGGGCGCTTTTCTTGCGTTAAGTATGTCCATATTTGTTTATGAAGACTCCTACCAGCGCCCCCAATGTGCCAAATGTGTTACTTCCAGAAGTAACCTCGGCCCCTTTGGGATCTATGCAGCCATGCCCCGCGCTACAACTGTGCACCTAATGCCGTCCTATGCATCATGCATGCCTCGTTGTCTGTAGGATGACTCCGACATATTCATAAAGTTGTTGCTTCATTCCGGCGCTCCTTTCATTTCCCTTTGCTGAGCTCGTCTATCTTCTCCCAAACCTGCCCATGCAGTTCGCTGGCCTGCTCACCTTTCTTTTTTGCCCACTTGGACGCCATACTCCACACGCTTCCATCATCCCCAAATCCAGCTTGACTGCCCTTGGCATTGTCGGTGAAGCCCAGTGGTTGCGAGGTCTCGGACTCATTCTCTCGTTGCGGTGCCGCCAACCGTTGGGCGGGCGTCATGTCTGAAGCGTATGGATTCTGGACGTAACCAGGAGGATGCTCAAGGCTTGCTCGTGTTGGACTCCCAGCAGATGATGCCGCTGGTAGGCTTATTGGGGGAGCTGATGGAGGGAACGATGGTTCAGTCGTTGACGTTGTAGATCCAGGGGGTATGCCATTAGGGTAAGATCCTAAAGGAGGTATAGCCATCTGTGGAGGATATGGCTGTAGTTTTGTTGGTGTTGAATGCACTGGAGCATAGTATTCGGGTGGCATCGGCTTTTCACCTGCTTTAGGGGGTGGAGGAAGGCTAGGCTTTGTTGTAGTAGCAGGTGGCGGTGGAACCGGTGCTGTTCCAGGCTGAGGAGCTGGTGGGCTATACGTAGAGTTTGATGTTGCGGTAGGTGTTGGTACTGCTGCACCGGGCTTTGCTGGACGGTAACCATGAGAGGCTGCCCCGGTAGTCGAAGCACTCTGCGAGTCACTGCCTAAAGGCTTGTCCGCCGTCTGAGGGGAGACGCCGCTGGCTTTCGCCGGGCTAATGGGTTCTTGCGTGTGCACTTGTATGCCAGTCATCTTGTGGATTGCGAGCTTCAATGTGTACCGAGTCAACTGCGGGTATGAGGGATGCGGTTGCTGTTTTTGTTGGAGGGCAAATGAGTGGGAATGTCAGAAATCTAGCTTGAGTCTTGCAATGCAAGGGAGTATGGCTTACAACCCTTGTACATACGTCATTGAGCATTGCAGCTGAGTTCGGTGCCTGGCAGTTGCAGAGTACCATAGAGTACGCGTGCTGTAGGCGGCGCATTCACAATGCTAGCACCCGTGAAGCTCTAGACCGATTCTGCAACCGCCACTCAGCAGCGAACACTCAAAGCTATTAGAATGTATGGATCTACTTCTCACTATGCAATTTATTTCCATATGTAGACCGACAAAGGGAAGAACCAAGCGGAGTGTCAAAGTGCAAGATACAGAAGTACATGTGTATGAAAGTAGCCAGCTTGAATAGTACAGCATCAGGACCATCAGCTGCACTGCCTGAATGATGATCGCCCCCTCCCACTTCGAGTATCACCGTCTTTCCCACTTCTACCAAGGACTAGGCTATAACCGAAGACCGGTATATTCCAGCCCCTGTAACCCGATTATGCTAGGCTTTGCATCGTGCACTTATCCAGATCCACCCTTGAAGGCCTTGCCGAACATAAGTAATTGAACTTGATCGTAGATGGAGAGCACACCAGCGCCAGCGACACCACGGAGGATGTTAGCACCAGCGCCTTTGAACAAAGATCTGACACCCTCTTGAGCAATGATCTGGCGACCAGCATCCATGGACGACTTGTATTTGACGGCCTTTCAATAGTCAGTAATCGTCCACAGATAACCTATGGCTGACAACTCGACTTACTTCACCAGATGTCATCATCATACGTCTACGGATAGTGTCGAGGGGATACGAGGCAATACCAGCGCCAGTGGTGACAGTCCAACCGAGCAGGAAAGAGGCAATGAAATTACCCTCAAGAGGACCAACAAGAAGGACGGGTTTGATTGAGTCGTACATGCCGAAGTACAATCCACGATAGACAATTATACCAAGGACCGAGGGACCGAAACCACGGTAAAGACCGAGGACACCATCGGAGGCAAGGGTCTTCTTGTATACATCGACCAGGCCGTTGAATTGACGGTCTCCTCCAGTCTTAGCGTTCTTGGCATCATTAGCAAGACGTGTACGAGCGTAATCCAATGAGTACACGAATAGCAGGGACGTAGCACCAGCGGCCTAGTATAGTCAGATTCCATTACTCAAATAGCAGATACCAAACTTACACCACCAGATGCCAAGTTGCCCATCATCCACTTGGCATAGCCATCACGCTCTTTCTTGTATGCGAACATTGACTTGTATGTATCGCGGAAAGCGAAGTTGAGGGCTTGGGTGGGGAAGTATCGGATAACGTTGGCTGTATTGCCACGCCATAGCGAAACCATGCCCTCATTTTTGATTGTTCGGCTAAAACATTCCCCAATCCCATCGTACTTCCGGTCGAGACGACCTGTTTTCAACATCTCATCCTTTCGCAGCTTTCAGTTCACGTCCATTGAGCCTAATTTTGCCACCTTACTTGATTTTGAATGAGGAGCTTGACACGCTCGATGGGCGCAGCGGCTGTTTTCGAGACAGCGGCGGAGACACCACCCACTATAAGGCGCACTCAGTCAATAGGTCGAGCATTGAATGTACAGTACAATTGGAAACACCGCGAGACGTACTTAAAAAGTCGACCACGAAACCCTATTATGAACACATCTTTGTTAGCCTACTACCCCTGATAGTACACTCAAGACCTGATGAATATACGTCATATGCTTGCTCGCAAGAGTACTGCCATAGGCCTTGAACTACAAATCTAGCGGTCATGATATCGAGCTCGAGACATTGGACCGACGGAACGGCAGCAATTGGAAGGCATCGCCAAAAGAAACAGACCCGCACATACCGGCATCCCCATGAAGCTCTTTTTAGCTTGATTGACTTCTCCATCGACCATCTTGGCGGTGTTGTACGAATGTATAGGGTTGGGTATAGGATGAGTGGAGTGGTTGTTATGAGGAAAAAAAAGAATCTGGCAAAGTTGCTAAGGAGCACTGGGCACACTAGTCCAAATCAGGTATGGCCTAACCACTCCGAGATCTCCCGGAAGCCGAAAATTTACTCACGTATTTCCAGGGAATTGATCACTATGTCTCAGTACTACCTCGCATCTTTAACCAAAGTAGGCGCATCCCATGATGCTGTAACCCTGTTCTCAGTCTACCAGTGTTGGTTGGGCCGTAATATCTTGGGCGGCTTCCAATTGTCTGACATGACCATGTAGTTCATCATTCTTCAAAGCTTCATGCTAGCTATCTAGTACTACGATGTGCAGCAAACGGACTGTCACGATACCTACGCTACCTTGCTCTTTCTAGAGCGCTTCTTCTTCTTGCCCTCCTTGACATGAATACCATTGGCATCATTCAATTCTGGTTTGTGATCCTGTTGGGCAAGCACTTCTGCAAACGTTTTCTGTGGGCCTTTCTCACTACCAAACGTATCCTTTCTCCATTCCCGTAGTCTCGCTTTCTTGCCCAAACGCTTCTTGTCTTTCTTCTTCTTCTCCGCGTCTCTGAAAGCAGCCAATTTTTTGAGACCAGCATATTGATTCAATTGACTGTCTGAAGCCATAAGTATATCTTGAGCTGTCAGACCATATGCTGTTGGTGATGTTGCCCTATAACGGAAGTAGCCGGCATGCTTCTTTCCAAAATCGGACAGCCTTTCCTCGACTTCCATCTGTTGATCGACAAGCCCCTCAATCTTACGGCGTTCCTGGCGAGCTGCTTTCTTCAGCTCATCGTGGTCGCGTTTCTTATTGGATTTTGCTTTGACATTCACATGTATCGTGGATACCAAATTCCCACGACCATCTATTTCGCCGCCATCGATTGGAGCCTCATCACCATTTGACTCTTCATCTGTCAATTCAAAGAGTGGTTTTTGATTCTCAGTCGCATCGAAGTCCGGTACAAGGTCATGTATATCAATATCATCTGCCCATTTGGGTTTCTGCATTTTCATTTTACCGCTAGCATCCCCTTCATTGTTCTGATCCACATCACATTCTGCGTAATAACTGTCACCAAAACGTTTGTCCATCTCTTCTTCCCATCGCTGATCATCCCACCCCTCTTCAAGGAACGCTGCCCAGTCATGATGGTCGAGCAATTTGCCCCGGAGTCCGGCAGCCTCCTTTATCTTTTTAACCTTCTCCTCGGCCTCAGCGATTTGTAGCTTGCGAAGCCGAGCCTTTTCTTCCTCCCGTTCCTGTCTTGCAGCATCTTTCCTGGCTCGCTCAAGCTCGCGGGCCTTCTTGCGAGGGTTTGTGGTTTCCTTTCGTACCGAGTACTTTGCTGCTGCATCCCTAGCATGTGACAACAATTTCTCATTCGATGTTTTGGGATCTTCGAAGCGTAGATTGTATGCTTCCTCAAACTTATCTGCTTGACGCTCTTCTTCTTCGTCATCAGATTCAAATGGTTGGAATCTGGAGTCTTCGGACGGGACCCATGCTCTCGCGGACATGAAATTCGAGAGGAAGGTCTCGGGATCTTTGTCAGCGCCTTCGACGTCAAGATTGGACGGCATCTTGTGACTTGGCTTGGGCACGACGTCTTCATCTCTGGCGGATGGTTTTCGGATTAAGAATTCGTCTTCATCGTGACCGTTTCCCCGAACTACATCGTCATTAGTGGCGGCATGCATTTCTTTCACTATCACGTTCTTCAAGTCGTCCTGCTGTTGCACGTAAGTCGCAGGCTCGTCTTCTGGCGTATATGTCCCGGCGTTTGCGCTATTCAGTAGATTCCTCCGGTGATAGTCGCTAAGGTACATGGGCTTCCCCTCCCTTTTGGTCTTGTTTGTGGCGTTCTGAGCCTCTTCCTCCGATACAGTATAGAATGTAGTCACCTTGTCGTAGACGCAGGGGTCTTTTTTTCGGATAGCCTCAAGTGTATTCTGTATCTGCAGATCCAGTGTCTCGGATGCTAGAATCCCTTCGTCATCCTCCTCTTCCTCGCTCGAAGACACTGTAGAACCCATCTCATCGTCTTCCGCCCGCGACCCGTGTTCTCTCGCTGGAGCAGCGGATGAGTTGCCATACTTTTCCTCCACTGTCGCTTTCAGTAGACTTCCTTTTGAGCATGCTGGAATGCTTCACTCACACTTCTGCTGCTCTTCTCTCTTCTTGTTATGCTCAAAGCGTCGTGCATACTCTTGATTTATAGTAAAGCCATGCCCCTTAGATGATGATTTATCTTGTCCAACTTCAGCATCTCTGGACGAATGATGATCATCATTGGAAGAACTGTCTTCCTCTAAGAGGGTCTTGATTCTCTTCTGGGGGCGTCGACTTGCTTCATCTTGGAAGCTTCGTTTTCTCGTACCATTGGCAAGATCCATGAATTGAAGGCTACTTTTTGACATCATTGAAAAGCAGAAGTGTTAAAAGCGCGATACACATTCAGGTTGCGCACTCTCAAGAAACTCCAAAAATATTTGGCCGAAGGTCGGAGTTTAGATCCCTGTTTTCGCCGAGCTGGCATAAGGCTGATCGAAATGACGCCAGGACGACGCGACTATGAAAGTCTCATGTTTGAAGAACACCCACTATCCTCCAAAGGCTTTGCTTTGGAAAGAAGCGCTTATTAGGATGCCGCAGTGGGAGACTTCGGAGAATTTCAAATAACCTTACAGCCAATATGACGGACACGAAAGCCGCAGTCCCTGTGGGGAAACCGATTACCCTAATGTATGTAATACTTTGTAAATCGTTTTATATTTTACCAGCGATAGCTAATGAAAACTAGCCCCGTGGGTCTGAAGGAAGCTGCTCTCGATTCGCCAACGTTTAGATCCGGCTTCACCCATTTTTCGGAGCAACTAGAGTTGGTTGAAAGGTGGCTCGATAACTATGTTAAATGCATCGTCAAACTGTCTCACGAGGTGGGAGCTTTCGAGTCCCTGATGACAGGCTTCCTCTCGCAGACGACACCGCCTACACATGTTTCTGAAGCGGTGCTTGACCACGACTACACGTTGCTGGCAATGAAAAGGTATGGCGATTGTGCAAAGGAGTTCTGGACAGCTACCATATCCGGGCTTAAGCGAATGGAAACGAACATGGCTGAGCCTATCAAAGCTTTCCTCTACAACGACCTCCGAGCTTTCAAGGATGTTCGACGTAATCTGGTTCAGTCACAGAAGGAGCTTGACAACCTACAGTCACGGTACTCCGCACAAGCCAAGACTAAAGAACCCTCGGCGTTGCGAGAGGACGCATTCCAGCTTCATGAAGCAAGAAAGGCCTATCTAAAAGCGTCCATGGATTTTAGTGTAATAGCACCCCAAATACGGATGGCCCTGGACAAGATGCTGGTGCGAGTGTTTTCGGATCAATGGCGCGATATGCGCAACCCTCTGCAGAGAATAAGCGGATCAATCGAGAAGTATGGAAGTGAGATTGATAGGGTCAGAGGCTGGAGCCGGGAGATGGAGAACGGAGAGCGAGCTTTCAGGCGAGAGCTTTTAAATGCCAGGAAACAAATCGAGGAAAGCGCAGAGGCGGCCATTCGTCCTTCGCGAGAGCTAGAAGACTACGCTTTAATCTCCGCTTCGACGTCTGCTTCGCGCGGGCCTTCCACGGCGAGTTTACAAACCCCAGGTAGTAGGACCCGACCACTCAGATCCGAGAAGCAGGGCTGGTTGAACCTACGGACGGTCTCTGGTAAACCCTCACGCACTGTCTGGGTCAGAAGGTGGTTCTACGTAAAAAATGGTATCTTTGGCTGGTTGGTTCAGGGACCTCGATCCGGGGGAGTAGAGGAGAGCGAGAGAATTGGCGTACTGCTCTGTAATGTGAAAGCGGGCAATGCCGACGACCGCCGTTACGTTTTCGAAGTGAAGACGAAAGACACCAAAATAGTTCTGCAAGCTGAAACGCAAACCGAACTTTCGGATTGGCTTTCAGCCTTTGATGTGGCGAAACGGAAGGCACTTGAAGATCCAGCAAGCACAGAATCACCGGGCCTGGGTCCAAGGGCTCCAGATCCCGCATTTGCCATCTTGCCACCGATTGCACCAGAATTTGCGGCCAGCTTTGCTGATTCTGGTATGGTGCAGCATACCGATGAGGGCCAGGGGTTGCTCGGAGTTGATCGAAGCTCGACTCTTCCTGTACCAGGAGGGGAGTCAGCCGCTAACAGGAGCAGCTTTGACATATCAGGTCATCGTCGGTCGTTCGCTGAAAAGGAAGCTGAACCAGCTAGGGACCCTGCTTCAAGGATTATCCAGAAGTTGGACTTACACAGAAAGGGGGATCGGCAGGTATCCGGATCACTCGCTTCTCCGGGACTGTCAGGAGGTGGCATCGCAAGTCTCATAGCCGCTAGTCATGGATCCATGCCCGTAGGACCTGGAGCATTACCAACGCCTCCGATGCCTGAAACGCCGCCGCTACGGAACACACCATTTACTGTTACGCCGATGCGTGATCTACCTACCAGTACATTGGCTCCTAATACCCTAGCAAACCCACCCGCTCCAACCAATCTCAGTTCCACGGCCGTTATCATTAACGGTGAGAGAGGCATCGGTCTTGGTCGCATAGACGCCTCAGGCGGTATGCCGTCTGGAATTATGGCTAATATCTGGGGCAGCTCGAATTGGGGCTATCTGAACAGGCTAGCACGTGGGGAATTGAAGGCCTCAAATCCACCGAGCCCCTTAGCTCGTCCATCAGATCCTTCCCCCGAGACAGGGTCGCCTCCAAAAAGCTCCACTATTTTGGGGGACCTAACATCCGCTTCTACCGACGTAGATAATATCTCTACCGCATCGGGGCTACCTCCTTCGCATCGTAAGACCGTCAGTCTGGACGGCAACGAGAAGCCGATAAACAATCCTCCAGAGTATCCCAACTACTATCCTCTACAGCTGAAAACTCAAGATGCCCAGTTTCGGTTGTTGTTCCCTAACGTGTCTCGGGAGGAAAAGATAGTCTTAGTATTCAAAGCCACATGGAACCCGAATGAACAGCAGGAATTTCCAGGCAGGGTATATGTCTCCACTAAAGAAATCTACTTTTATAGCAATCACTGCGGGATGACATTGATATCAAGCATTGGCCTGCAGTCTATATCGGAAATCACAGCTGCTACAGGAAAAGATTGCGATTTTATATTCTGTCACCTAAGGGAACCCGATGATAACACTGGATACACGCGGATTACTATCAAAACATTCCTTGAACCTTTGAACCTTCTTAAGCGGCGACTTAATTTCCTGGTCCGCAATAGCACGTCACCAGGTCTTAGTACCGAGGACATCCTCAAGACTCTGATCAAAATGGAACAGGATGATCCCAGAAATAGCCCAGGAATGGACGGCTGGGAAAATGTCTCCATTAATACACCAACTGATGATGACTCAACGCCCAGAAGAAAGCTCTCAAACAGAAACCAGCGCGATCTTAGAGCAAATGTACTAATCGATCGTGGACTTTATGGAGATAGCTCTTTGCACTTGGATGCACCTGGAGATAACAATAAGGCGTTCAAGCTTCCGAAACAACCTGTCATCTACAATCCTTCTGGTATGGATAGACTGGCAGTTGAGAAGGAGTTCGACATCAGCCCTAAAGCTCTGTTTCATGTCATGTTTGGAGATAAAAGTGCTGTATGGCAGTTACTGTATCATGAACGTCGAGCTCAGCATATAAAGCAAGGGCCTTGGACCCAGTCTGACGGTGGTCATCTACGACGAGACTTTGAGTACGAGATAAATTATGTCGATATGCTTTGGCGGAGTCGTCAGGCAAGGGTAGAAGATCATCAAATGGTGGAGGTAGCTAATGAGCACCTCCTTTATGTTGTCTCTGACAGGAAGCGGCCATGGCATTTACCATATCGTGACAATTTTTGGCTATTGACGAAAATTGTCATCACTCATATTGCAAAGTCAAAATGCAAGTTAGCCGTCTACATTCATGTGGATTGGACGACAGACTCTCCCTATGCAAAGAGGGTCATTGCCCAAGCAGCGCTAAAGGACCTTGAGCTCGATGCATTGGACCTGACTGACGTTATTGCGGAGCAAGTAAGGAATTTTGCAAGCGCTCATGGTCGGACGAAGAAAGCGATTCAGATTTTTGGTCAGGTCGGTGTGCAAACCCAAACATCAGAGTTTGCTGGTAGCGAAGCACCCCTGAAGGCTCAATTGCGACGGTCGATGAAGCATCGGACGCTGAGCGCACTTGCTTTCGAATCATTTGCTTCAATGGCCGAGAGCGTCGTCACGTCAGCGATGCAAATAATTACAAGATTTATTCGCTGGGCTTGGAATACGACCAACGCACATAGCGTTATTTTGGGTCTCTTAGTGTTGAGTCTTATTGTCAATGCCACCTTCTCATCGAGGAACACATCCGAATGGTTGAAGGAGCGAAAGGCCAGAAGATACATGACAGAGCTGGGGGTTGGCCCAGACCTAATCATGAGCAAAGCTATCTATATACAAGACCTTGAGGCAGCTGCGGCAATGGACCTGGATGCTTTGGAAGTGTCCGGGAATCAATGGTACGCTTCTCTATTCATCTGTTTGCATTGACTGACAAGACTATATGCAGTCGAGATACGTTCAACGAATTCATGGGTCTAACTGAGACGCACGAATCACATGAGCCCGGGCAATCTCGTCCTCCGCAGATGGCCGCGGCTCGCCAGTTGTACAAAAGCCGACAGCACCTGGGATTACAACGACACGATCTTATGGTCGCAATGCGTGTTGTCAACAGTATTGAGCGTGAAATCCTGCAAGCCGAATGGGAAAATTGGCTTCTGGAGGAACATGCGAAGTGTAAGCATTTAGGCGCCTTGATCCGCCGGAATAGCACCGATCTAGGCCGAAGACAAGCAAGCCATGAGCAAAAAGCTCTTGGTGCGGATCGAACTCGTCTACAAAAAGTGCAGGCTTGGCACCAAGAATACTGCGAAGATTGTAATCGAGAATTGGGATTGGCAGGTGTTAGGTGAACAAGTAGAAATTAGGATTAGGAACTATTCTTTAGGCTCTTTGAGGCGAGTGTACTGCTAGCTAGCATGCTCGCTGCCTCATGTGAAATTCCGGCTTGGAATGCGGCTTATGTGAGTAAGAATATAGTGCATATCAAGATAGACCATATCACAGCGCTGACATCCAGTAGAAGTCCGCTGGAACATCATGATATTCAAGCGTTACATGGACACCAAACTTCAAATCTTAACCCTATGCGTACATAAGCCGCTTCGCTCCTTGACAAATATTATACTCGCGTCTTTACTCTCCGCGTTTCTTTTTGGCAGTGAGAAAGGAAGCTTGAAACCACCCTCAATGCTAGCCGTAAAGTGAAACAAGCAGCGTCCCTCAGGGTCTGGAATGAAAACTGGGATAGCGCTAACATATTCAACGATCATGTCAATCTTCAGACTCGCTTTACGCCCCTTGCTTCGTTATTGCTAGGGTCCGAGCCCCCTACTCAACGAGTTGCACATGGCGACTTGCGTGTGGACCCACATTTCGGACGTTCAGGTCTTATCAGGTCTGAGGTTCATGATGTGAAACCACCGAGACGGACTTGCACCCGGTGTAGGGGGGACTGGGTGAGGAGTTGTCCTCCGCTTATACTCGGCATCCCACCGAGTACAAGTAAGCCTTTCGGTCTTCATACTCTGAGCATCGGGGCGTCAGGTGCTAACGATTCAGTGCGTGTGAACTACTATAAAGATGGCTATGCCCCAGCACGTTTCGTTTGCTCTGGTTGATCGTGATTGGTTTCCGCCGACCGATGGTATGGCATCGTTGGGTTCGCCTTGTGAGGCAATCCCCACCAGACGCAACCGGCATTCTCAGGATCTGCACCCTTTGATATCACCAAGAAGAGATATTGCTCATGGCCCGACACCGAGAGATCTGTGTAGCCCGTTTCAAACGCGTGTATCACCTGTGGAGGAGTGGTCCTCAAGCCCATGGGCCAGTAAGTGCATCAAAATCATTACGCAGCGTCGCTGATCATTCAGCTTACGAGCTCGGTGATTCATCCCAGGTAACGCCTGGATGTGATGGCTTTGACAGTGATCTTATTACCATGGACATCAATGCCGACTCAGTGACGACGCGGCCCACCAATCCTTCTTTCGATTTTCCAGTTACACACATGGCAAAACCCTCCAAGCTTGGGCTTGAATCCCCTCTCCACTGGCAGTATGATGAAAGTAATTTCTCCAATCTTCTAGGCCTGTCATTTGAGTACAGAGCTGAGTCTTGCTACTCAAAGCCCGCTGCTCCCCACTCCACTTCAGGATATGGAAACTCTAAGAGCCCCCACAGCGACCCGAAGACCCCAGAAGGGAGCCATCTCTACGATTTATCGTCCTGTGAAAGCCTGGAAACGTCCCTTTTCCCTGCACAGAATAGAGGTCCAAGCTTCTCTGACCGTTCAATGGCAATATTAAGGACGCAGAAAAGTTCGCAGGCCATGCATGCCATAGTCAATATGGCGAGTTGTGACTCTTATGGTTCCGCCCTACACACCCCTTTCAGCATGGGCGAAGACATATTGGGGGCCTCAATTCACTGGCAGTCTCCAATAGCTTTAAGCCATAACAAACACCTTGAATCCGAAATCCAATCCGAGTGTTCCAGCAAGGCGATAGCATCTTCAAGCTCACTGGGACTACCGGGAACTTCCACAATGACCAAAGCCACTGAAGGGAACAACCATTCTCTTCCCCGTGATACCACCTCGGTGCCCAATATATTGGCCTCATTTCCCGAACCCTCTTCTACGCCACCTCCACCATCACCAAACAGCTCACCCTCGCTACAACTCCTACAACAATGTCCTCGCTTCCCAGGCGATCTCTATACGCCCACGTTCATCCGCAAAGAGGGTAAGGCGCGCGAAGGGTGGTGTGGCCTCTGCCGTCCCGGACGATGGCTTGTTCTCAAAAACTCGGCCTTTTGGTACGATAAAAGTTTTATCCATGGCATCAGTGCCGCTAGTGGGCAGGCTTGGGACGGACCGAGTCAGACACGGTTTGGGAGGAAGGCGGAAGTTTGGGAGGGGCTTTGTGGGACGTGTGGACAATGGATTATCTTGACGGCAAGTAAAAGGGGCGGAGTTTCTTGGTTTAGACATGCTTATAAGGTAAAGTTTCCGGGTCGGATATTATGAGGGTATCGTTAATGAGAAGGCAGTGCCATGCCCATGTGAAGAGCAGAAATGCGTTGAAGAGATCGAGTGAGAGCGAAGTTGCTGGGGATTCAAAGGCCAGGACGGTGAACCGCAGGAGAAGGGATGAAGATACCGTCAGTGGAGCCGGACTCTGACAGGAAACATAACTTTTGAGGCCAGAATTACCAAATGACCGTGCTGTTTGACTGCCTACAGAGTCGAGTGTATGATAATCAATATTGAATTGAATGTATTCGTAATGTTACAAAGCACCCTAAGTTGAACGTCGATTTGAAAGGTCAACCATCGATCGAAACGCAAATTAGCTCTGCCTGCCAAACAAAGTCTCGATATGAGAACGATGAAGATATAGTGTTCTGCTTCTGTCTGTCATCAATAGCACATCTTAATGATACAAGACATGCCAAGTCTCGTTATGAAATCCCACGAGCTTCCTCTAGGTAGAAGAGTGACCTCCTAACTGTACTTTAGTATACACGCCCTAAATGATCCCTAGAGCAAGCGAGAGGAACCCTGAAAGGTCCCTAAAAGTGTCGCCTGAGCGACGGGAACCGGTCCCTTGTGTTTGCCGATTTAGAAGCGAAGACCCTGAATCTAGAGGCATCTCTAGGCTTCAGTCCTTCCCATCGTGCCAGAGGAATATTCCACAGCAGCGGTTGAGCCTTTTTCAAGGCCCCGGAAATGCAGTTCCTACCGCCTAGCTACAGGAATTCCCGAGGGCGGGCTTCTCAGCTGACAACAAAATAGCCATTCACTTTTGCATCCGCTCGAGCCTTATCACCACAAGAAACTGGTGTTATCTTCATCTGCCTCCATAAGGACTTGTATCAACATCAAGCGAGAAGCATTGCAGGGGTCACAGCCAGCTACCCTCCGGATCAGTCCATTGTGTGGCAGTCGGACAGCTTTGGTGGCTTCCTCCCAGCCACTCAGTAATCCAGACTGATGCAAGCCTGTCGTCAGCATTGAAAACCTGCCAATCAATAGTCTTAGCTGGTCCTTTTCGAGCATGATTGATGTGCGGGGCTTTACGCGGGACTAATCGGCTGAACTGCTGTAATTCCTCCACCAATTTTCTGTGTTTCTTGTATTTCATTCGTCATCGCCATTTCTCTGCTCCGTGGTGGGGTTTGCCTTAATCCACCTGTCAGACGGAACATCTAGTCCTCCTCTCAACCACCACTTCTGCGATCTATATCTTCCATCGTATTTTTCTTTATCCAATTGACTTCACTCGCGGCTCGACTATGATGTCGCAGTTCCACATGGTTGCAGATCGCGAATAGGCAGCCATTTTCGGAACCCCATATTTTAAATGCCATCGGAGGAGCACAGGTCTGGTAATATTGGAACATCAAACCATCCACGTAGAGTTGCTACTCTATTGCTACTCGGTGCTCAAGGAAGAAATAAGCTCAGATTTGGCAATCTAGCATCGGCAAGCACGAGAATGATGGGTCGTCGAGCTACTTTCCTCTCAGACGAGAAGCCCAGAGACGTAGAAGAGATCCCACCAAAGCACGATAGTCTAGGACCCATTCCACACCAGCAACTGAAACAAACATCGCTGTTCAGAGCGGTTTCGCAATGGATACTCATCTGCTTAACCATGGTAATGGGGCTGACGTTCCTCCTCGAAATTCTAGATGGCAAGGCAAGTTTATCAATCCGAAGATACCTCTACGTACCCTTACATGTCATTTAGGCCCCTGGGTATGGTCTTGGGTTCCATAGAGGGCCGCACACAAATGATCATCATTGTCCCAGCGGTGGCCATCATACGGATCTGAGTTTTGCGTTCCATGATGCTACAGAATTCACGTTTTCCCAATTGTCACAAGACGGCTACCATAAAGGCTCTGACATCAAGCCTGTACTTGTGCAAGGTGACGTTCAAGTACGACTGGCGGAACAGAGCTTTGGTACTAACATTAGAGTCGAACTCGCCCTGCACGCTTCAGACCCTAAGCTCACTAGCTCTGAGTGGCTCGGGATTGTTAAGACTGATAGTGCCTTGACTCTGAAGACACCAAGATGGATGCCCAAAGAGGACGCATCAATTTCTAATGAGCATTCCCCGTGCATATATGTCTCAGCAACGCTCTGGATTGCTCCTGGAACGGTCCTCGAGACTCTTGGTATCGACGCTGAAACTCTCTCCATTGACTTCTTCCCCGGCCTTGATTACGCCATTACGAAGAGCACCGAGATCAGTGTATACTCAGCAACTTTGTCGATCAAAGCGAACAACGCGCCGGAGAAGCTGACCATCAATTCGCGGGAAACGGTCATTGATGTTAGCTCTGGTTCCGTGACTGGCTCTTACCCTCTTTACGATTACCTTTCTATACATACCGAATCAGGTTCGATTGATGTTACTATCGACCCTAAAGCGGCATCTAAAGAAAATGTCAAGCCTGCCGTTCTTCGCCTGACCTCGAACAGTGGCTCAGTCCGTGCCCGGACATCCACAGTTGCTGCCCCTGACAGGGAATACCGAGCGGACGTCTCTACTTCGAGTGGTTCTATAGATGTATCACTGATCCATGGCATAAGAACTTCTCTACGTTCTATCAACGGCCGTGTCACTGCTGATCTATACCCCTTTGGAGACAACAACACTCGGACAGAGATCGAATCGCACTGCAACAGCGGTAGCACAGATATCACGCTTCACTCTTCCCTTTCCCACCCCGACGCCCCTTTGAAGAGGTTGAAAGCGTACTATGGTAGCTCATCGGGTATGATGCACTTGCGGTACCCTGATCAATGGGAGGGAACGGTGGATGGTACAACACTGAGCGGTAGTATCAAGCTCAACTGGGAGGGCTTGAAGGTCATCAAAGACGGTAAAAAAGGCTGGCTTAAGAGACGTATCCAGGCTGTGAAGGGTAATGGAGAAGGAAAATTAGTGTTCACGTCCTCTTCGGGGAGCGTCACATTGACTGGAGGAGCTGGGCCCATTGTGGACAGCAGAGAAAGCAGAAGTGTTTTGGAGGTCGGTAAGGAATGAGCTCGAAGAGGGAATGCTATTAGTGGATTTGCAAATATGATGCTTGGGAAAACGGTGTTTGCAAGATATGACGACTTAACGATGTCGAGGAATGAGAGCGAAGGCTGGACTTCTGAAGCATACATTGGCTGGAAATCTTTTTTCAAATCTATTTAATGTAGAATACCCGGTGGAATCACTCGTTTAGAAGATGAATTGCCATCATCGCTCACAGATGCGAAGGTCTAGGATAGGTAATAGTATATTAATCTTGATATTAGCGAGGGTGTGCTCATTGGTGCATGACCGAGTCCTTAGGGTCTACGAGTAAGCCCAATGGAGGCTGCCAGCGGACGAGATCCCTACTGGTAGGGTGTTGGGCAGCTGCCTTTCGAAGATCATTCAGAAACACAAGCCTTACGATATCCTTACTCTACACCGTACTCGGACAATGATAAGATTGGAAGCTTCCAGAAGACAGCCTTGCCCACCCTGTTAGCCGGAAACCCCATGCGTAAACCGGCTGAACTTCTTCAACACTCCATGCCATTTGAGGTAAATTGTTTCTGACGTCTGACATAATTTGCGGTTTACACCAGTACAAAGTACATCTGGCCAACACCAAAGTGTGTCAAGGAAGGTTGCGATTATTTCAATCGTGCTGTGACGCAGGGATCCGGCCCCACGAAAATTGCCGTTGCTAGAGAAGCTTACACCTAACCCGGCAACATCGTCATCCATGGTCCTCCCACATATATTCTCTAAGCAGAAGAAGTCTGATCCCGACACCAAGGAGAACAAGAGATCCTCATCCCGCCCCTCACCCAGGAAACACCAATCTAAATCTTCATCCTCACCCCGGTCGCCTTCGAAATCCCCAAACAAATCTATCAGAAGCCAAGACCAATCAAGTAGAAGACCTTCCGCATCACGAAGCGCTTATCAAAGTTACTACAATTCCGACGTCCATCCACTGAACCTACCACCCGAAGAACGGGAGCGTAGGCTCTCCGCCATGTCCACAACCAGTGACAGTCCGGGGACGTTCCCCACCGATGATGACGCGGAGATGGGCGACACCCCAGAGACGCCAGCGGCTTTCAGTGATATGGAAAGCCATAACCCCATGAATGGCGATAGCAGCCCTGCTCCCCCACCACACAAGACCCCTGCACCACCACCTAAGCCAGAATTTGATCCCGAAGCATGTAAGGCGACTGGAAATAAATACTTCAAGGCTGGGGACTACACAAAAGCGATACAGGAGTATACCAAAGGTAAAAAATTGCATTAATCACCCTTCGAGTGTCCATCCTCTCAAAGAAAACAACAGCTGATTTTGCCTTGCCTGCTCCTAGCCCTTAGTGTTGCACCTGAATCAGCCACCTACCTCTCGAACCGAGCCGCTGCCTACATGTCGGCGAACCGATACGAGGAGGCATTAGAAGACTCAAAGATGGCAGATGAGA
The DNA here is from genome assembly GCA_947623385.2 of Cladonia squamosa. Classification (NCBI taxonomy): domain Eukaryota; kingdom Fungi; phylum Ascomycota; class Lecanoromycetes; order Lecanorales; family Cladoniaceae; genus Cladonia; species Cladonia squamosa. The sequence continues at coordinate 432,702 of OX392382.1, forward strand.
TAGATCCACAAAACCCCAAAGTCTTGCACCGTCTAGCACGGATATATACCTGTCTGGGTCGACCGGCAGAAGCATTGGAAGTTCTCGACCGCATTGCTTCGTTCTCTACAGTCTCCCCGCAGGAGAAAGCAGCCGCTCAGTCTATGCAGACACACATCAAGCAAGCGGAAGACGTAATACGGGAAGGTAGCACAGGATCTATGGCAATACATGCACTGGAGCAAGCAGAGCGAGGACTAGGACTGGGAGTCTCAAAGCCCAGGAAGTGGCAACTTTTGAGAGGCGAGGCTTACTTGAAGATGGGAAATGTCAATGCACTTGGCGAGGCACAGAATGTAGCAATGTCGCTGTTACGTAAGAATGGTCAAGACCCAGAGGCATTGGTTCTGAGAGGAAGAGCATTATATGGTCAAGGAGATAACGAAAAGGCTCTACAACATTTCCGACAAGCTTTGAGCTGTGACCCAGACTTTAAAGACGGCGTGAAGTACCTACGGATGGTACAAAAGCTAGATCGAATGAAGGAAGAGGGTAACGCGGCTTTCAAAAGTGGAAGGTATAGGCAGGCTGTCGATATCTATACGCAGGCTCTAGATGTCGATCCCAACAACAAAGGAACGAATTCCAAATTACTACAAAACAGAGCAATGACATCGATAAAGGTAAGCTATCCCCTCTGCTCTCGTCCCCTTTTCTCATCTGCTAAAACTAACACCATCCCCAGCTTAAAGACTACAAATCCGCCATCGCTGACTGCACCCGCGCCCTCGCCCTCGACCCCTCCTACATCAAAGCCCGCAAAACCAAAGCCCGCGCCCTTGGCGAATCCGGCGACTGGGAAACCGCTCTGCGCGAATACAAATCCATTCAAGAAACGCACCCCGAAGAGCCTGGAATCGCAAAGGAGATCCGCAACGGTGAACTCGAACTCAAGAAATCGAAACGAAAGGACTACTATAAGATCCTTGGCGTGGAAAAGGATGCTAACGATAATGATATTAAGAAGGCGTATAGGAAGTTGGCGATTATACACCATCCGGATAAGAACCCTGATGATGCGGGCGCAGCGGAACGGTTTAAGGACGTTGGTGAGGCGTATGAGACACTATCTGATCCGGAGAAGAGAGCGAGGTATGATAGTGGAGAGGACCTGATTGACCCGAGTGAAATGTTCGCGCAGCAAGCTGGCGGTGGTTTCCCAATGCATGGCGGCGCAGGGGGAGTAAATATTAGTCCTGAGATGCTGTTCAATATGATGGGCCAGCAGGGTGGTGGTGGAGGCTTCACCTTTTCGACTGGAGGCATGGGAGGCATGGGAGGTATGGGCGGCATGGGAGGAGCGAGTCCATTTGGCGCGAGTGGGAGTGGGAGATCGAGGACGAGGGGAAGTGGGTTTCCGGGTGGGTTTTCCTTTTAGGCAGGGAGTTTTCCGTTTGATGGGGGGAAAAAAGTCACGGTAAGGCGAGGCGTGATGGTCCTGGCGATATCGCAAGGCAGTTATTTACATGGGAAGGTGAGATTTGGTGAGTCAATGTCTTGCAAGATGGCATGCCACTTTTTTCTTTTGAGCAAGCGAATAGACTAGGGTGGCTTGCTGTGACAAGGCCGAGCATATGAGTGGCGTTTGTGCTTGGGAGAGGACGAATACATTCGCATATCTGCTTTTCGTTGCGTTCAGTCGTCTTTGTTTGCAGGATCACATCCAACTTATTCTATTTTTTTTGCCATCCATAGAAATTTGCTGGGTCTTAATGCAGCCTGCAGATATGTTGTCTTTCAGGATACTACCTTTTCCTACCTAGAAAAAATGTCAGAAGTTGTGGTTCTCTGACCAGGTATCGTTCATTTACTCATTTTCCGGACATCTCAAGTCGCAAAAGTCCGGACCGGGGCTACTGACCTCGAGTAACTCATGGGTCCCATGGCGCCACATCCTCGCTGGCATCAGACACTTCGGTGTGGGCCTACTAATAGCTTTCATGGACAATAGGCATTGAGACGATGGGAAGAATCGTAATGCTGGTGAAGCAACTAGTTTTGGAGCGCCATTGGACGCAGGCAGCCGATGATCGTAAAATCTTGAAGAATGAGGGAATCCGATGTCGCCACATTTGAGCAGGACACGAGAAATGAGCATAAGCCTGGTGGAAGCTGGACTGATGGATGTTGTGCCAAGATACTGGGAAGAAGTCATGGTGCTCATGAAGCAAATGGGTATTGGAGCGCGATGAAGGCTTGCGCCTGATCGTTTCCAAAGTCCCAAGAAACGTGGGGAATCCTTGGCGCCACATCCTCAAGGACGAGGAGTACCTCGTCGCAAGCCCGTTGATTGGTGGACTGGATATGAATGTTGAGAACATAAGGGCAGATTCCAGTGTTCGTGGATTCGGGGCCTTGGCGCCACATCCGGGCAGGCATCGCGAAATTAGCTGCGAATTGGCAGAAGGCTGTTGGGAAGGAATTCCGAGTCCGACTCTATGCTTGCCTGAGGAATATCACGTGTGTTTACCAATCTCGGAGAAACGATATCAAGGATCTTCGAGAAACGTGTGGATTTCGTGGTTCGCCACTCGAAGCCTCTTGAGAGCTTGGCTGGTAGATGGATGCTCAGGGGCCAGGAAAAAGTCGTGGTGCTCGCGCAACAAATTGGGAAGTCTTGGCGGACATGCAGCCACTGAGAAGAAGTCACAATCTCCGTGTAGCGTACATGGAGTTAGACTCGACAAGCATGTCGAGTCTAACTGATGTTAGTCTAGTCCTTCGATGGTGAGCCAGCATGGCAAGGTGGTGGTAGCTTGTCCGCTTTTGTTGGCTGGCCCCATTGGATGGGAAGCGTGCGACATCTAAAACGCCATCAAAGTGTTCCCGGGCCCTTTAAGAAGCCCCCCACATGTCACTTTCGTGTACCGCATGTCAGGAAGAACTTCTCTCGTGTGGATTTGTCTCAGAAATGCATGCTGAGATTAGACACTCAATCCAGGTGTCCTCGAACGCTGGTACTGTTTCGTACAAGAGCGCCATCATCGGATAGGCTATATTCCAGAGATTCAAGGTGCCAATGTCTTAGAACCTCAAGAAATGCATGGATCCTATGACGCCACATCCGCGTAGGTATAGAGTACTTAGCGGCGAGTCTGCTTAAAGCTGGGCTGGCAGCAGGATGCTGGGATGCTAAGAAAAAGTCATGGTATTTATAAAGCAGCTGTTTGTGTAAAGCAATGACTGATATTGATCATTCTTTAGCATAGGTTTCTTAGAGGGATCCTTTTCCCGAGCAGCAGCAGACTGTTTTTCATCAATATCAATACATTTAGCCTTAACCATAACTAAGCCGGCGTAGATTCCCTTTACTTCGATAACGAGTTGATCGTGAAGAAATGCAACCAATCTTATTTCCACCATCGCCTGCCGCCTGCCGGTCTACGAAGTACCTACCGAACCCCGAACCCAAGATCTCTTGGGACGAAACAACCCGGGTCGGTCAGTATCCATTTCTTCTTTAGCTCTTTTATCAACTCTTCATCAAGAGCGTCCTCGTCGTCTTATGATGGCTCCGAATATGCAGGATCACCATCTTGCTGTGACTCGGGATATTGCGGTGGAGGAGGGCAGGAATATCTTTTCCTGTTCGATCTGAGCCCATTGCTCCAACCTTGGGTTTGCTGTTGGAAAATGGTCATGCGGCGTTGTATGGCTGAGACGTTTCGATCGCCGTGCTGCGGCAAGAGTCAATTTGTGTTGTGGAAGGATTCTTATTGTGTGGCGGAGGGATTCTTCCTGTGTCAGGCAATAATTTTTCTTGTGTTGCGGCAAGAGTTAGTTTGTGTTGTTGAAGGATTGTTCTTGTGTGACGAAAGGATTCTTATTGTGGCGCGGAAGGATCCTTCTTGGGTCTGGGATGGATTCTTCTTGTGCCGCGCCAGGATTCCTTTGGTGTGGCGGATGGATTCCTCTTGTGTCTGGGAAGGAGTCAAGAGCGAGACCGAGACTCATGGTGCAACGCTCGGGCCTCGGGCGTACCTAAGCCCTCAATACACTTACCTTCTACCATCACCAATCCAGCATACATGCGTTTCAACTCAACAACAAAGCGCTCGTGGGATTGAATTCATGTCTCAGGATATGTTTGAGATTCTCAAGCATTGGATGGTATTCTATGAAAGGCCAAAATGTTTGTACGCCGCTGTTATGAATCTTCCTCGACAACAAGGCTGGTAACGCGACCTATCTCTCACGATCAACTCGTTATCGAAGTAAAGGGAATCTACGCCGGCTTAGTCATGGTTGAGGCGTCCCCCAACTCCAAACCTCGTCTTGTCATAACTGTCATCATTCTCATGCTCACTAACGCCTGTATTCAGATCCCCCCTCAGTACCAGCACTGCTGGCCTTGCTCCTGCCCCCCTGTCCACGAGGCCCAGTGGGGAAGTCTTGGTAGTAACCCACGTTGTTCCAGGGCTGCTCCCTCATAATCTCGGCATACCAGCGTTGCATGCCTGGATTACTGCCAGTGAGGCGTGTTGGCTGTCGTTCGGTCTGGCCTTGAGGGTTTGCTTCGGTGGGCCAGGCGCGGTTGAGGGCTTGGTAGGTTTGGGTCGACTGTACATATCCTCTTATCAGCTCGGTTTTTCTGTGGTCAACGAGATTGGCACAGACTTGGTTGTTGGTGCCTTGGCAGCCTGAGCCTGAGCTACCTTGATGACTGCTACCATCTTGCTTTAGCATAGTGAGGAAGATGTGCGTGTCGATGTATATGTGCTTGTGTGAATGGGTAGGAGAAACGTGTGTATAAGAGTTATCGTTGATGTTCATGTATTTGCCGGCTTAAATACTGCACATAATCCTTGAATCGTTGGGCTGATATAATGGATAGACCCGGGGTTGGGGTCTTTGAAAGGCAGAAGTTCAGAGGCAAAGAAGTTACGTTGGTTAGCCAAAAAGTGGCCATGGCCTCCTTTTGTGGGCCCCAACAGTAGACCCCTCACTGAGCGCTCCATATGTGGGTGAGCCCGTAATTTGGAGATCGTAGCCCTTATGCGGGAAGTAGCCACTCGTTGCCGTACGCATTAGCATGAAGTGTTGGGGAGGATCAAATCCAGGCTGGCAAATAGACTGAGCCGAGCAAAATGGGCATAAGTTGACTGGCTGACCACAGCGTTCTAAGGGATGCGGTGTCGGTTTTTCACCGCGCGCTACAGGTTAGCTTTCTACATCTGCCTCAGCACTCCTAGTAGTGGTGGGATGAATCGAATCGAGGATTCGCACGTATTTCGATAAGTCAAAAAGGTAATTGGCTGACCTTAGGGGGTGTAACCTTGCGATGCATAATGCAGGTACTGGTCATGCGTGCAACTAGCGTCAACATCCTTTAGTAATTCGCAAGGAGAATTATAGGAGCAAATGAAGTGGTATCTTCCCTCTTAGACTCGACAATCGTCGCTGCCCGAGTGGACAGTCGGCTACGTGCATCGTTTTCCAGGATGACATAGCCCTGCGTCGTATTACTGAAGCTTACCATTGCCTTGTGCCACATAGCGCATTTGCGTGATTTAATGGCTCAGAGTCCATTTCGAAAGCGGAATATTCGAACCAACTTACAGGTTCTCAGTCGGCTGGATGGCGAGCCTGGGGCTCCTGTTCCGTGTCCTTTCATAATGGAATTCTCTGAAAGGTCAAACCCTTCATACATACCCTCACTAACAATCTGGATAGCACACACCCTGCCCAGCACCACGAGGCTACACTAGGAACATGCGTTCTTTGAGGCGAAGTCATCTCTTTGGAGGCAGTGACAGCCAAACTGGTTTATGGTCGCGGCAGGTATCAATCTCGGCGAGACGAAACATACTAGTCCGGATGGTCCAGCGCAAGAAAAAGCTGCACCAGGTCATCCAGACAAGGCCGGTAATTTTTAGACCACTATTCCGTAGGACTACCCGGCATGACGTACAGCAGCCAAACCGAACCACCGCCGCATTTCCGCCTCACCTCACTGGCCCAAAGCTACCAGCATTGTTTGAAGTTCCTCATAAATTAATCGGTTGCCGAGCGAAGCTATCGGCATGAACGTGTAGCTACGCTTCAGTTTCCCATTCCCAATCCTACCTCGCCTGCTCATACGCCTATTTCGCCAACCTTAACTAAAGCCCGAAGCTAAAGCCCGGGAAGGGTATCACTTTTCGGAGGAAGCCGCAACCCTTAGCAATAGTGTGGGTTGGAGCACATTCTACCTCCGTACCAATCATGCAGATATTCTGTGGGTACATCCTGCGCACTGTCATCTAGGCTACTCTAACCCTCCCCTAGCATTGCCAATCTACTATTGGCTTATCTTGGTCCTTTCAAGAGGAGGTGTGCCCGCAAGTGGTCCGGTCCATGTCCACTGGGAGACGCACCAAACTTTAACGAGGCGAGGTTTCAGAAAGGGGAAATCTGGAAGGATATCTTGACACATCAGACGGTCCTAGCATGATGACAGAGGGGACCATGTGCCCGGATCGAAGAGGTTGAAAAGGCATAAATCTGATTTTGCAACCCAGTAGTCACTAAAACATCCAGAATGATTGTCCGCTAGATGTAGATGTATCTCGATGCACATCCGTACTGGCGTCGTGAAGAACAGCATCGGGACACAATGCAGTGATCCCGGCAGGAGAAAAAAGGGCGTGGGGACGACGAGGAGCACTTGTTGCACCGCAACTGGCCTTTAAGACTTAGGTTATTCGATTAGATGATCGACTGAAACCAATAGCAGCCACCCTTGATAGATGTCGACTGCCTATTGTCTGATCTCTGAACGAACTTCGTCCAGTGCAAATGTTTGATACTAGCAGCTAGTCACATCTGTGATGTCAGGGTGTCGTGGATGCGGGCTATTCTGGATGTTAGGCTGTCTCGAGGTAAGGCTATCTCGGAGTTTAGCCATCTTGAATGTTTGGCTATCTCGATGTAAGGCTGCCTCGACATAAGGCTATCTCGGATTTTGGCGATCTTGAATGTTTGGCTATTTTGGTAGTATGGCTATTTCGAATATCATGCTCCCGCTGCTTCCGTGACATTTACCAAGGATAATTGATCCTACGGCGGTCTTGGTCTCTGCCATCGTCTTCTCTTTGAATCGTTCCTTCAATCTTCCAGCTGGTCTTGCAGTCTAAGTAATGACTCTAAAACCAATCCTCAACGCTTAAATTGTTCATGAGGCGAAGTAGTGAATTGACAGTGGCAACATAAATATCACACTCCGACGAGTAACCAGGCAGTCAGAATGAATGATCGACCCTGGATCAGGTATCACCAGCAGAAGCTGTTAAAAGCCTCACCTAACAATCGTATACACCCTCCAGCTGTACAGCCCCCTAGAGATACGTTAAAGCTGCTCACCTACGCGATAGGATTACTCCCCAGAGACAGGTTTCTTTAGTGCGGATCTTGTTTCCTACCTTCGGAATTGATAAAGCCTTGACAGTTGGTAGCGGACCAGCTTTAGAGCTCTAGGCATCAGCCCTGCAGGGCTATACGGTCGAGCCGTCACGGTAGCCCTTCTGGGTTGAACAAGGGGCCTAGAAATGAATCTGGCTGCAAATTCCTATCTTTGAGGCATCATAACAAACTGTGGATAATGCCGAAATGCGAGAGTCACCGAAGCCCTTAAGCAGTATAGACTGCTAAAGCTGACAATGTGCTGTCCCAAGTGATCTGCGTTGTGCCAATACGTTGGGCGCGACTGACGATACACCTGTTTTGCCGACGGCTACAAATGCACATTCGATGAGACTACGCTCGTCTGTCGCCGCGTATGTTGGTTCAACACTTAGGAGGATCATGAGGAGACCACAGCTCGTCACCTTATTTGGCCTCTTCACCATCATCGCGGTCAGCCTCTTCCTTCTGCGAAAGCATACCCCTTCAGAACCTATTGATATCACGCCACCAGAGCTTAAAAAGGATCTTCCTCCCTCGACAGAGAAGTCTCATCCTATACATCAACTCATTACCAAAGCAGAGACGGAGTTCAAGGCTCTCAAGGACACGCAATCAGGGACTTTAGCGAAGGCTGTCGAAGAGTACAGACGGAGATACAAATTACCTCCGCCTCCCAATTTTGACAAATGGTACGAATTCGCAACTTCCAAAAGCGTACAATTGATTGATGAATACGACACCATCTATCATTCCTTGCTGCCTTTCTGGGCTTTGAAACCCTCGGTGATTCGTGGAAGAGCTAGGGAGGCCCTGGGTTTTGACAACGCGTTACTGGGGGTTTTGATCCGAGATGGGAAAGTCATCAGTGCAATTGGTGGGACGGAGTGGCAGCAAAAAGCGACAGTCGGGATGGTTGCAAGTTTCGTCCAGTACTTGCCAGATATGGATCTGCCATTCAACATACATGATGAGCCTCGAGTAGTTGTCGCCCATGACGATCTCAGCAGACTTGTGAGTCAAGCAAGCGACGAGGCCATTCCAGCTGCTTTTGGGAACAAGGCCTCAAGAAACTCATGGTCTCCGCGCCCAGCGGATATGGACGACGGAACACGTCCACTTGAGGTGAAGAGCACACGATTCAACCAATTTGCTCATCAACCAACTTGGACCAATTCCAGAATGTCTTGCTCACTAGAAAGTCCTGCCCGCGACTTGGATGAGAGTGCGAAGGACGACGAAAGCAAATACTACTTCTCGCAACTAGGGCTGGTTTTCAATAAGACTGCCTTCTCCGATATCTGCCTGTCGCCGTCCCTTCAACACCGGTATGGCTTCTTCAACCGACCTAACGCCTACAACATCGTCCATGATCTCTTCCCTATCTTCTCTCAAAGCAAGATCAGCAGTTATCAGGATATTCTCTACCCTTCCCCTTGGTATTGGGCGAGTAAGGTGGCCTACGACGAAAGCGACGATTACAGCTGGGAGAAAAAGACGAACAAGCTCTACTGGCGAGGCTCTACAACGGGTGGTTTTTCCAGAGATGGCGGATGGAGACGCCAGCACAGGCAAATACTTGTTGAAAAGATGAATGCTCTGGATAATACGAAGGTTATGAAGAGTCAAAACAACTCAGGTGTAGTGGAATGGAGCTTGGTCGAGGCACCAAGAACAGACTACAAGGATCTCTTTGATGTAAAATTTGCGCATGTTGGACAATGTGATCCAGGCGATTGTGACGCTCAGAAAGAGTTTTTTGATGTGGTGAAGCCGGACAAACAGGAAGGTGCTTGGAAATACAAGTATCTTCTTGATATGGACGGGAATGCTTTTAGTGGAAGATTCTATGCTTTCTTGAAAAGCATGAGCTTAGTTTACAAGATGGCGGTGTTCAGAGAGTGGCACGAGGAGTGGCTACGGCCCTGGGTACATTATGTTCCTCTTGGTCTGAAGGGCGATGAGTACGTGGAGAGTGTAAGATACTTCAACAATGAACCGGATGGCAAGGTACAGGCTCCGAAGCTAGCTATACAGGGCCGAGAGTGGGCGGAAAAGGTGCTTCGGAATGAAGACTTTGAGGTCTGGTTCTTCCGGTTATTAATAGAGTGGGTCTCCTCCCTAATCATTTGAGTATCTGGTCTGACAATGTCCCGCAGGTACGGCCGTATCGTTGATGACGACAGGCAGAATATCGGCTATGGCAATGTTTAAATGTAATATACCCAGTAATATACCCGTATATATATGATCACCAGATATCTTCTTGCTCGCTCTCCCACCTTCGAAATGTTGGCTTTGTACCGTCTAATTGCTAGATGATTCCGCGTCACCCCGATACTGACTGTCTATGAGCATAATATAAGCCAGGAATACTAATGTATCCTCGCTGACTCGGCAACCTGATCGTCGGGGTATCGTCAGGCTGGGACTGTTAGATAAAGTTTAGCGGGAATATCTTCCCCGCATTCAGGCAAAATATCTAACCACTTCTACGGTACCACGCCATCCCTGCCAGCGAATCCCCATTATCTTGCTGGCAATATTGTTCATTCTGGCAGTAAGGACAAGACCTACTATTTCCTCTTTTCACCCAATTAATGAACCAATATTCTAAGGATACGCTACCCCAAAGCACCTCAACTGCCCCGAGAAAATGCCTCAACGGCCGTGCTACTGGAGCAGTCCGAAGCGCTCGGGTGCTTTGCCTCAGTACTAGAGCGCTGGGTACCACTTCCAGAAAGGGTACTTATCGACACAATCAGGTATTTTCCCGTTTCGCAGCCGGTTGCATGCCTACTTCTACCGAATTATGGGGGGTGCAGGTAGAATGGAAAGGCACACCCAATGGAACCCTGAAATCGCCAGATTGCTTAGATGATGGCAGGGAGGCACGCATAATGCTTAGATGCGCTTGGAAGTATCTGTAAGACGTGCGAAACTTGGAGAGAGGGTATATGATTGTTAGCGGATGAGTTGTTTGCTCTAGAACATTGCTGCAAGGGTCCAATGGCATGGCATTCCTCCCGGCGTCTTTCCGTATTCCGAACCTCGTAACATCACCTCCTCTTCCCACCCTAAGCTCTCTACCTTCTACTTCCACTCCTGTATCCTAGTCTCTCGCTATCATCTTCGATCAATTGATCTTTCCTCCTCCTGTGCCTATCTTTGGTCATCCTCGCTCGCCATCAGCTGCCGGTGGGGTCAGCTGCTACTTATCGATAAGCCCCGATAGCCGATAAGGGGAACTTGGCGCGAGTTTGGGTAACAAGTAGAGTGTACCCCCAAGGTTCGAAGTCACCCGAGATTGAGCGGTCATCTGCGATTTGGTGAGTCTATCGAAACGATTTTACCCTGACTTGATATTAGAGTGTTGTTGTGCCTGAACCTTCCATGTGCCTTCGTTCAGTAGTCAGGAGGACACGAGCTGACCCCCCACTTCCTGATCAGGGTCCGCTTGTCAGCAACAACAACCATACCCCCTCTAAAGGTTTCAGCAACGACCACAAAGCAATAGGACTATTCAAAGCTCATAACAGTGCGCATCGGCCAATTGAACAATCCTGATCCACTACCTCCTATCAGGGACTACAGAAGATCAGTGAAGAGACCACGCTCTGGTAAGGGAGCGCTGCTCCCGACTGGCAACATCAGCCTTGTTCCTCCCCTTTCTTCTTATCGGGGCTCTACAACATGTCTCAGGTGATTTGGGACGACATGACCGAGTCGCCTGGGGCACTGTCGCCGATAAGCACACAAGGAGGGCCCCTCCCTTATGAGCAACCAGCCAAGCTCAAGGGCCGCAGACGGCTGTTGCAAAGCCTACAAAGGATATCATCCTCCCCCTCGCTGGCCAAAATGGGCCGTGTCCCCCAATCTACATATACTGGGGGAGGCAAAGGATCAATGTCTTGCGTCTCTCTGGCTTCTTCTTCCTCCTACAAGCACGGTCATTCGTACGGCAACTCCTACTCCTCCACCCAGTCATCAGCTGGATTCTCTACTGCACCAACTTCGGTAGCGAGTACTCCTGGAGTGGACGCTCAGAATTTCGACCTAGGTACTCGGATTCGGCTCCTTGATGGTGAGCTTGCCAATAATGCTTCCTCAGCCCCTAGAAGCGTCCCACTACCTGTAGATATGCGCCCAGCGTCCAAGGAAGCAATATTGGCAGCCACATCAGGAGCCGTGGGAGTATTGGAAGATTACTTCACGAAGCCCTTAGTTCGTGTGAAGGAGCTTCGCAAGCGCAAGAATTTCAACTTCTGGGGCGACCTTCCTCACGAAATAGCAGTTCATATACTCCAATTCCTTGGACCGAAGGAAATTGTTAGATGCTCGGCCGTATCGAAAGCCTGGCATAAGATGTGCTTTGATGGACAGCTCTGGATAAATGTTGATACGGAGGGATATTATCGGAAGATACCTGCAGCAGCTCTAACTAAGATTATAACTGCGGCTGGACCGTTCGTCAGAGATCTCAACCTTAGGGGATGTGCACAAATGCCGGAAAGCTGGGGGGAAGATGGTCAAAATATCACAGACGCTTGCAGGAACCTGGAAAACTTCTCTCTAGAAGGCTGCCGTATTGATCGATGCTCGGTACATTATTTCCTGCTGCGAAATCCCCGCCTTGTCCACATCAATCTCTGTGGCATGAAATGTCTCAACAATTCGACGTTGAAAATCATTAGCCGAAAATGCCAGATGTTGGAGCATCTAAACATCTCCTGGTGTGTGAACATGGATACTAAAGGTCTGCTACCCATCGTTCAGTCCTGTCCTAGGCTCAAAGACCTTCGCGCTGGGGAGATTAGAGGCTTCGGTGACAAGACACTTATGCTGGAACTTTACAAGAGAAACACTCTGGAGAGGCTGGTCCTGTCTCATTGCGTAGATCTTGACAATGAATCCTTGACGGTCCTAATTCAAGGGACTGATCCAGAAATGGATCCTTTGACGGATCGAGCTGTTGTACCCCCTCGCAAACTTCGGCACTTGGACTTAAGCCGGTGTACCGCCCTCACAGATGATGGGATAAAGTCACTAGCTTATAACGTCCCTGAATTGTGCGGCCTGCAATTATCGCATTGCGAGGGGCTGACGGACAATGCTCTCGACGACCTTTTCGAATCTACGCCCCTACTTACACATCTAGATCTTGAGGAGCTTGACCATCTCACGAATGCCTCAATGCAGAATCTTGCTAGATCCATTTGTGCTTCCAGACTGCAACATTTGAACATCAGCTTTTGCGAGAATCTTGGAGACAGTGGCATGCTCCAAGTTGTCAAGTCGGCACCTCAGCTCCGTACACTCTTTATGGACAACACCCGCGTCTCAGACCTAGTCCTTACTGAGGCTGCTGCCCAGGTCCGCGCTCGAGATCGTGTTGCACCAGTGTCACCTAACGTGCCACCGACCGTTGGGCTGCATCTCGTCGTCTACGACTGCCAGAACGTCACTTGGACCGGTGTGCGTGAGATCCTCTCTCGAAACACGGAGTCCAATAGGCGAGAGGTGATCTCACTGAAATGCTTCTATGGATATCAGGACACGGTCGATGAGCATATGAAACGCGTCTTGAGGGGGGATGCAAAAGCTGCAAGCCGGTTGGAGAGAAAGTGGGGAGACTACATGGTGGCCAGCGAGGAAGCTGGAGCTCAAGGTGCTGGGGCAAGGCGAAGGAGGAGAAGATTGAGGGAGGCAGCGATGGTGCATGCGGATGAAGAGGAAGGCGGGCCAAGAGGCGGAAGAAGAAGGGCGAGGAGTGGAGGGTGCGCTATTATGTGAAGATGAGGATGCAGGTTTGGGTATCTGGCATATGGAGATCATTCGACCGGCCCATGAATTGAGTAAATGCTTTTATGTTTGAATGAGCTTGGGAAACAGGGAAGGATGGACAGGTAGCTCCGCGCTCCAAGAAATGGGCATAAAGGCATTGGCATAACACATTTTTTTCTATTCAGCTTTGGGAGCCATCCGGTGAGGTGAGTAGCAGGCTGTACGAAAGTGTAGGGTATGTGGCGTTTACCATCATATAGAGATCGATCTAGCGGAGCTTTATGAAATCATGTTCAACGAAAATAAAATGCAGTTGTTTGACTGGACCTGTTAAACGATTTTGGTATCCATAAGGTATAATGCTTGGCGGGGGGGTCCCCATAGCCACAGGCGGGAGGCCGCTTAAGACTAGCTTAGAGGCTTGCAGCTTCTAGGGCGGCATGTGGGGGGCATGTGACGCTGATCCAACCCAGAAAGCTCAATCCGGCAGAAAGTGGGGAAGCCAGCTCTCTCTCTCTCTCTTTCCACAACACTTCTACATCATGACAGCATTCATATAGAATTCTATTGTTTGCTCAATTGCAACCATGGCGGCAGGAAGCCGCGAGGCTTACTGCTCGGTAAGTCAACTCTCGTCTCTATCCTTGGATGTGGTGCTGTGGATATTCGAACTGATCTTGTTCAGCTGCTCATGAGCGATGCATACCTGCCTGGTGAGTGGATGCACTGCCTTACAATTCGCTCTGATGCTGATAAAAATTCCCAGGAGCCATGGTACTGGCCCATTCTCTGCGAGACAGCGGTACGAAAAAGCAATTAGCAATTCTCGTCACCCTGGACAGCGTAGCAGGTTCAACAATCGAAGAGCTCAAGGCACGTGCAAAATGACGTTGAGGTACATATTCAGGTATTGACCAATGGCAACAGAAAGTATACGACCACATAATACCTGTCGACCGTATCATAAACAAATCCCCTGCCAATCTCTACCTCATGAACCGAACCGACCTCGCCTCCACCTTTACCAAGATAGCCCTCTGGCGGCAGACCCAATTCGACCATATAGTGTACATAGATGCGGATGTCGTGGCTCTGCGAGCTCCAGATGAGCTATTCAACGATCCTCCCAGGTTCTCGGCTGCTCCAGACATAGGTTGGCCGGACTGTTTCAACAGCGGTGTGCTCTCCCTGAAACCTAATATGGGCGACTACTACGCACTGCTTGCTTTGGCACAACGGGGTATAAGCTTTGATGGGGCAGACCAGGGACTGCTGAATATGCATTTTCGAAACTGGGAAAGACTGAGCTTCACGTACAATTGTACGCCGAGTGCAAGCTACCAATATGTGCCCGCTTATAGACATTTTCAGAGTAATATCAGCATGGTACACTTCATCGGGAATCAAAAGCCGTGGAACATTGGGAGAGAACAGAAAGGAGCGACTGGGATCTATGAAGAGCTGCTGGGTAGATGGTTTGCTGTCTATGACAAGCATTATAGAATACCAGTACACATTCCAGATGTTATAGAAGCTGCTCAGATGCTGACAAAGTTTTGCAGACCTCAACGTACACACAAGACCAAGCACCACGCGAAACCAAGGAAGTGCAACAGTACGTAACCGGTGAGACGTCGACGCGGGATTATGGTTTCTCATCACTGGGGCCCGCCATGGACAATCCTACCGTTGAGGTAAGGCGGTACTCTGCTGACTGGGACGCTATGCAGTAAGTAGAGAGAGGAGAAACTTATCACGATGTGGTGGTACTGATCGTTATGCAGCCAACCTCCCCCAGTCCACTCTCGACCGGAAGCGGCCAATTTCCCTACTGAGACGTACGATATGTCTGCAGACACCACGTTGTTCAAAGCCCCCGAATACCCAGAGCCTCCGAAAGATATGTATTATCAAGTTCCCCCAATCCTACCGGCAAAAGAAGAACGTCCTAAACCTATCTTCCCCTGGGAAGCCACCGCGCCGAAGCCGACCCGCGTATTCGCAGAAGACCTACCGCCAGCATCCCCACCGCCTGTAGAACCAACGCCCTCAATAACAGCCGACGACGACGAAACTCAAGCCGAGACTATCAGCCCAATCACTCCCGCAACAATTCAATACCAACGCACAAACGCCTGGGACGAAGTCCCAGAAATCGACCGCTACGTAAGCAACCTCCCCCAAAACCGTCGCGCCAGACTCCAAGTCCTTCTCAACAACACCTCCCTCGCCGACATCGCCAACCGCCCCTCCAACCCCGAAGCCATCCTCTCTCCAAGCCTCGAAGGCCCCTCTTCCCCTTCCACCTCCTCCCAACCCCAACAGCGTCGCCCATCAATGAAACTCACCGACTTCCCCAGCGAATTCGAACGCCCCTCTCTCCCTGTCACCCCCGCTCCCGTCCGCCGCCCCTCCTTCTGGGGCGCGGAGCGCGACGCCCAAGGCGATCTGCCTGCTGCTGAAGGAGTCCCAGAGCAGAGTGATTGGGATCCCGTGAGTAAACTCGCCGAGCTGCAAAGACGGCAGAGCGAGGTGTTGGGGCAAGGCCCTACGAGTCCAACGAGAGCAATCCCGGATAGGCAGATGGTGGGTGGATCGATGGGAGATGTGGATGAAGCTCCATTGAGCGAGGAACAGACGGTTCAGCAGAGTAATCAATCTGCCGTGACTACGAATGCGAATATGCCTGCTAGTTTCCGCACGTTGGATTTCGCGGGTGGGGAACAGAGGGGGAGAGGGGTCGAAGTGATGAGTCCCGGATCTTGAGTATACCATACCTTCTTGATAAAGATGCGATTTAGCGAATCTCAATTTCGCCTCTGAGCATATTTCATACTGTCATTGCATGCGTTTATTCATGTTTCTTCCATCTTTTCCTTTTTTTCTTTTTTTTTTTCCTTCGTCTTTATCTTCTTCTGCAACTGAGCGTTATCATCATCAGCATTCATGTTGTTAGCATTATTTTGAGCGGTTGTTTCATACATATGCATATATGGGTGGCTATTTTTCTTGTTTATACGTATTTTACGTAATGGAAGAACGGAAGGGCAGATTGTATATGAGCACATGGAGAGGTGAGGTGGTTGGAGTGGTTCTGCTTCATGGTAATTAGATGCATGGCTAGGAGAGTTAGACATTAAGAGGGAGAGTCAAGATTTGAATTTGAGAGAGAGAGAGAGAGAGAGAAAGTTTTAACAAGAGCCCCGGGAATTTGAAATAGCTATTGGAGGCACTCTTAAATGCTTTCATCTATCAGCTCAGCTCTATCTACTGGTTATCTGCCCCACTTCCCTCCATCTATCCCTCCAACAAACCCACCATCCCCTTCCCCCTCTCACAGAAACACCTCAACATTAACCTCCAACGTACTAACCGGATACCTCAACTCAAACTTCTCCAACACACTCGGATGCAATATCCCAAACACCCCCACCACCCCCTCCTTTCCCCCCATCCTCAAATGCACCTTCGCCGCATGCCCCTTCAAAAACGTCTCATCCTCACTCACCTCACTAATCCAATACGCCGCCTCTCCCTGCGCTTTACCCTGCAACCCCTCTTCCGCAGTCATGAAAGCGGATTTTAACATTAGCATGACCCGATCGAGTAGGCCGTGAACGACTTCGAAACCGGAGGATTTACCCATAAAGGCGGCGGCGAAGTGGCGTTCGTTTCTGGATTTGCGCTCGAGGTGGGGGGCTTTGAAGGCGACGTCGGAGACTTCGAAGATTTTCATGGGGAGGGTGTGGTGTTTGTTTTCTCTTAGGGTTTTGAGTAAACCCGGCAAGAGGGATGTGCGGACGACTTGGTATTCTGCTGTTTTTGGATTCGCGAGGGTGACGGCTGTGGTGCCGTCGTCAAGCCGGTTGAGGTGGGAGAAGTTTTCGGCGTGGGAGCAGAGGATGAGGGGGAGGACTTCGGACCAGCCTGCCATGGCGGCTTCGAGGCGGATGATGTCGGAGAGTTTGTTGATGGGGAGGGGTTGGGCGATTGTGCCGGAGATGGAGGGGAAGGAGCGGGGGAGAGAGTTGAAGCCGTAGGCGATGGCGACGTCTTCCATTATGTCGGCTTGGTGGAGGACGTCGGCGCGGGTGGGGGGGATGTGGACGTCGATGAGATCGGGGGAGGTGGGGGAGGGGATCGCGTGGTGGGACATGCGTGTTAGGAGTGTACAGATTTCGGGGGCGGTGAGGGTCAGGCCGCAGCAGGCATTTATGTAGGAGATTGAAGCGGTGGTTTGGCGAGGGGTAAGGTTGGGAGCGATGCGGGATTGGGAATTGTGCGGGGAGCGGATTTGGATGGGCTCGACGGTGAAGGGTTCGGAGGTGTATTGAGAGAACATGGTGACTAGGATATTGTTTACAATTTCGGCTTTAGTTTTGTCGGTTGCCGTTATGTCGAGGAAGACGTTGCGGGTTTTGAGGGTGATCTTGGAGTGGTTGGAATTTATGATTGGGGGCATTGAGCAGACTGTCCGGTTTGCGTCGAGGATGACGGGGTAAACTGGGGAGTCTCTGATAATGTGGAGGTACCGTGAGAGATGCTTGTCATTCTAATATTCTTGTTAGCCCTGCTGAGCCATGGCTTTCCGACTTCGTTGCAGATACCTCGTAGAATTTCATGAGCTCAACCGCATTCATAGACTTTGTCTGATTCAAGGGGACAAATTTTATTTCTTCTGGAGGTAAAGCCTCGTAGGTGAAAGGTCCTTTTATAGTGTCCAGATCATGAGTACCTATCGCTACGAGGGTCCGCTGTCGAGCCAAATTTTGGTGTAGCTTGTCCTGAAGAGCAATGAAGGACTCATATCTCGCTTGCGTGAATTTGACATTGCGTAGGATAGCTCCTGAGACATAAGGACGGACTTCCATTGTCTGTTAATCTTCTCAGCGAGACAAGAGACTTTGGACCACGGGATTACTGACCGATTCATGGCAGGTAAGAACCTCCAACTCTCCTCCTGGTGGTGGTACTAGCCGATAACTTGGCGATGTCTGATTTCCACGGAAGATATTGAGCATCAATGATATTCCTTCGAAACATAGCATGTCATATCTGCAGAGATGCATAAGCTAACGAGATCCATCTTGCTTTGTAGTGCCCGTCCGACCTGTTCGCTGGTATCTCAATTTTGAGCTGCGCCGGCTCTTGTTTGCCATTGACTATTGGCCGCTCACTTGTTGAAGTCTATAGTCGATCAGCTGCATGATCCTAGCAGTAGATGTTTGAGTTCGTACGTCCTCATCAAGTTCGATACCTGAGCCATGTCAGCCCAACGACCTTGCAACTATTGTGTTTCCACTGACCAAATTCGAAACATAGCTCGTCAAACTCTTCTGTAGTATAGCTGAGTATTCCAACGATGTCAGTGTATGCCAATGATTCGAACCGGAGCTCCAAGGCGCATTACCCACTCTTGACCGAGGGCTTCAAAGAGCGCGGCTTTATCCACAGCTATAGTAGGCATTTCGGCGTTATTTGGTGGCTCAAGGTACCTTAGCAGTACGAAGGTACTTAAGTCATCCTCTGCCTGAGGGCAATAGACAGGTTCAATTGATTGCCGAGAGTTGCCAAAGAGAATCTTAAGCTCGAGTCGCTTTTCGCAGTCAAGATGCACCAAATCGCGGTATTGTTACGTAGGGCTGATATTAATGCTTGGCATGCTGCCTCATAACACCAGAGACCAGATCAAAGCGCCCGCATCAGATCAGGTACGAGCTCACGAATATACTCTTTACGAATCCAGTCCTCTCAATCAATTGCCCAGACTGCGGGTTTTTCATTGCCACGAAGCTAGGTGTTCAGTCAAACAGGTAAGCCCATCACTCCACCCCATTGGTAGCCAATGATGTCGCCTGCGACTTTCCCTGCGTGCTGTCATACCAAGAACAACCTCGAGGGCAGAAGCTAGAATAGTGTTGAGGGATGACCCATAACTCCGTATGTAGCTGACACGGCGATCAGCAGTCTAAAAGCTACTTTTCATGCTGGTGCTACAAAATAGTGATTGCCAGTAATTAAGTGTGCCAACACTACAAATACGGCTACACAAACAACCAAAGCCTCTCACGAGCTCAGCCCTTTTTCGCTCGGCATACATACGATAGACTCTGCTCATGTACAATGGAGGAACAAGCCCAGAACGATCCTCTTTTTCCTATCGCGGTGTTGATCGATGAGTTGAAGGTAAACATACTTGTGACTTCCTGCATCAGAACCATCTTATTGATTATGTATTTTAATCAGCATGACGACGTGCTCCTCCGCCTAAACGCCATACACCGGCTCTCAACAATAGCCTTAGCTCTTGGGGCCGAACGTACAAGAGATGAGCTGATCCCATTCCTTGATGGTGAGTCGGATCGCAATCCTCTAGCTGCGTTTAGCTCCGCACCCTGCTAACTGCCTATAGAATCTGTAGAGGACGAAGACGAGGTGCTCACAGCGTTAAGTGATGAGCTTGGTGGGTTTGTCGAATACGTTGGTGGTCCAGAATATGGGCACGTGCTCCTGTCACCTTTAGAGAACCTCGCTGCAATCGAGGAGCCTCTAGTCCGAGAGAAAGCCGTCGAGTCCCTTAACAAGATCTGCAAAGAGCTATCACAACAACAAGTCGAAGACTACTTCATCCCCCTCACGGTACGCCTCTCAAAAGCCGACTGGTTCACTTCCAAAATCTCAGCGACAGGTCTATACAATGTCCCGTACAGTAAAGCTACGCCGCCGTCGCAGGAAGGTCTTCGCCAGCAATTCACCCAGCTGGTACACGATGACACCCCAATGGTTCGGCGGCAGGCCGCGAACAATTTGGCGAAGTTTGTGAAAGAGATGCCGCCTCAAATAGTCATTGACGAGATGATACCCCTTTTTCAGCATTTGGCCGGTGATGATCAAGATAGCGTCCGTCTGTTAACAGTAGAAATCTTAATTTCCATCGCGGAGGTAATACCAAAGGAGCAGCAAACGAGTCATGGGACTCTGTTGACAGCATTGCGGAGTCTGTTCGAGGACAAGAGTTGGAGGGTGAGATACATGGTCGCGGATCGATTCGAGAAGGTAAAAGAGCCTAGCAAGTTGTGGCGCGCAAGGGAAGCTAATCACACCTATGTCTAGATTGCAAAAGCCGTCGACGAAGAGACTGTAACCCGAGACCTGGTTCCCGCCTTTGTGAAACTGTTAAAAGATACTGAAGCCGAAGTACGTACTGCCATCGCTGGACAAATACCTGGTAAGACTTTACGTCCTCGGCGCGTGTCTGAGAGAATAGATCGCTCATTTTGCTCAGGTTTCTGCGGGCTGCTAGACCGAGATACGCTGCTCAACGAAATTATGACCAGCATTGAAGACTTAGTATCGGATACTTCTCAACATGTTCGTGCTGCTTTAGGGACACAAATCAGTGGCTTAGCACCTATTCTGGGCAAGGAAGAGTAAGCTATCCATGGCTTACAGCCGTCTTTCTTGATTGACCTCTTCTAGGACCATTGCACACCTTCTCCCAATGTTCCTCCAAATGCTGAAAGACGAATTCCCTGATGTCCGACTACATATCATCTCGAAGCTTGAGCTAGTCAATAAAGGTAGCTCCTGGTACCGCAAGCAGTCCTCGGCCTTGCTTACACTTTGTAGTTATTGGCATCGAACTCCTCTCGCAATCTCTCCTTCCCGCAATTGTACAGCTAGCTGAGGACAAGCAATGGCGCGTCCGATTAGCCATCATCGAGTACATCCCATTGCTCGCAGGTCAACTCGGGGTAAAGTTCTTCGACGATCAACTTAGCACTCTTTGCATGAGCTGGCTAGGTGACACTGTGTTCTCGATTCGTGAAGCAGCCACGAAGAACCTCAAGAAACTAACTGAAGTTTTTGGGGTTGAGTGGGCAAGCGATGCGATTATTCCTAAAGTCACAGCCATGGGCAAACACCCTAACTACCTCTACCGAATGACTACTTGTTTTGCAATTTCGGTACGCTTTGCAAGCACTCTCAGACTGAGCCGTATCACTAATCCACGCGTTGCAGACACTTGCTCCAGCCATCAATCTGGCGGTAATTGAAAAGTCAATTCTTCCGATGATGGACAAACTAGTCTCGGATGACATTCCAAATATTCGCTTCAACGTCGCCAAATCATACGCCGTTCTCATCGACATTCTCAAACGGTTGCCCGCCGAGGGAACCATATTAGATTTAGAAAAGTCCGGCCAGACAGCTCCGCCATCATCCGCCGGCCAACATTTGATACAACAACAGATCTTACCAAATCTAGAGAAACTGCAGCAAGACGAGGACGTTGACGTAAGGTATTTTGCAACAACGGCAGCACAAAGCATAGGAGACACCATGGCTACATCACCTTAATTTGAGTACTTTGTAGGAAGCTTCGCAGTCTTCTGTGGTGGCAACCCGTCATACAGGTTCTACAGCAAGGGAATTAGACGCGTGCATTGGGAGATCCTACATAAAATATCCAATGTCCTTCCTGCTTGAAACATCATGCATCTTCGTGTTAGAGATCTGAGAATACCCACTCTTTCTTTGCTGGTTAGGATCGATCGCGCATGCATGTTTTGTACTGTATTAAGATAATATACTTCATGTCTGTCCCATATGCTCACCCTAAAACACCCTGGAAGAGATCCCTATTGGGTCGCCCACATCAATAGGCGTATCTAGGTGGAGGAATGAATTATTTATCGCAACACTATATGTAGGCACGGAGGTTGCGATTGTTGCGTGTTTGCACAACATCCCTGTTAAGTTCTACCTACGGTCATATACCCCTCAAATCTCGCTTTCGCTTGACAGACACCGGCAGAATCCCCAATTACAATTCGTACGCAACATCTCAATGTGGCCGGTCCTAAGGCTTTACGAATAGTTTCAGGTCAGTAGAGATCTCGACTCTGTAGGGTCATTGTAAGCCAAGTCGTGGGCTTAGTGATAGAGAATACGGTAAGGGGATGAGGCGAAGACGCAAAGGACATTGTCTGAGATTTTAGAATTTTCATTCGAGCTACAAGATCAGCGAACTCCATGACAATGTGTTTGCAAGTCCACCGCCCCGGATCCTCCACGCTCCTTCCTTCACCCCGCCTATTCCTGATAATCATCTTCAGGCTTCTCACCACCCTGCTCCTGCTGCTCCTGCAGCCTCTGTTGCTCCGCAGCCTGCTGTGCAGCCACGGCTTTCGCACCGTAGTCCTGGCTCATGGGTTGTACTACCGTTTGCTCTTCCTTTGGCTCGATGATGGTGACGGAGTCCGGTAGCGATTTCTGAGGACCCGACTTGCCTTCTGGGTCTGAGCCGCGCATGATTTTGACTTTGATGCCGAGGACACCTTGACGGAGGAGGACGTGGCGGGTTGCAGAGTCGATGAAGTCTTTGGCTGGTTGGCCAGAGTGGATCATGAAACCATCCTAGATGTATATTAGCTATTTGCCTGCCATCAAAGGTTGCAGTGGGGACTGGACGAACGGTGAATTTCATGCTCTTTGCGCGGGCAGCGCGCAGCTTCCCAGATACCACCACCTCGCAGCCCTTCGCTCCGCTCTCCATGATGAATCTCAGCACACCATAGCATGCTCTCCTCACAGCCAACCCATTGAGTAGCTTGTAGCGGAGGGATTCACATTGAGCGACGGCTGACAGACCACGGTTCTGGACTTTGGCAGCGTAAAGGGAGACGGAGTTTTCTGGAAATTTGAAGCGCTTTTGGATGAGTGATGTGAGTTCTCGAATGCGGCGCCCTTGCTCGCCGAGGACTTCTTGGGTATGTGTGGCGCGGATGACTAGATATTTATTAGAGCCAATTGCAGTGTACGGAGCTGCGTCAGAAGAGCGTACTGATATCAGTAACGGTGGGTGTGACGCGGACTTCGACACCAGAGTATCCCTCCTCAGCCAGCTCACGCTGGAAAAACTCGTTCAATTCGGCATAGAAGACACCGTCAGCGACGAACTTCCTACGCTTGGAGATTGAGGCGCCCGGTGCAGTCGACATAATTACGGTGTTGTGGGGGTTTGGAAGCTGGGGAAGTGCGCCGGCGTGGAAGTTGTGGTTGATATTCTAGTGGGGCCCAGAGTTGTGGGCTTGGCATCGCTTCGTAAAATATTATGACGCTAGAGTGTAATATTGACGAGCGCGGCCTCTTTCGGCGAACAGCAACTCGCAAGCTAGAGGTAGCTACAGTTCGCTGCGCGATGAGCTCAGGGCGGAAGGGATATGTCGCTCACTAGGTTGATTTCCTGCGATTCTACGATACGTTGAGTCTTCGACCTTCTACCTGAAGCCATAGCTCGCTTCCGAAAATAAATCAATGGGCAGGGCCTAGGTCTGCCATGGAAAGAACACGGATAGCTAAGGTGGCTTACTACCGCTGGTCAGAGTCCGGATGTGAGCTTATTATGTCCAGGTAGAGGATGTCAAGCTCGTTCGACGAGGCGAGCAAGTTGAGGGAACACTACACTTAACTCCCCACCACCTTATCTTCTGCCATACACCACCTGCGACTACGGAAGATGCTAAGGTCAGACCTCGAGAGCTGTGGATAACTTATCCCATAATACACACGTGCACACTAAGACCGTCTCCGCCTGCCTCTCATCTGCCATCATCAATACGACTACGTTGTCGAGACTTTACCTTTGTTTGCTTTTGCTTCACGGACGAGAAGAAGGCAAGAGACGTGTATGACAGTATCAAGGCGTGGACATGTAGACTCGGAAGGATTGAGAAGCTGTACGCCTTCAGTTACCAGCCTCAGCTGCCAGAGAAGGACGTTAATGGATGGCTGGTTTATGATGCACGAAGGGAGTGGAAGAGGCTTGGAATCAGCGAGAAAGGCGCAGACAAGGGTTGGAGGATATCGACAGTCAATAAGGATTATGGGGTAGGTGGGCAAAATCAGAGGCCTCGCTACAAATATTTACCAGATTTAGTTCTCCCCTACATACCCGGCGTTGCTGCCCGTACCTTCAGCCATCTCCGACAATACCCTCAATTATGCAGGCAAATATCGTTCGCGCGTACGACTACCAGTCCTAACATACTTACACCCGGTCAACAACTGCTCAATCACTCGATGCGCACAGCCATTAGTGGGGATCAAGGGGAATCGTAGCATACAAGACGAGAAACTTCTGCTAGCCATTTTCTCGACTTCCCATTCGGACCCAAATGCCCCAGACTCGCCTTCAAGACCTCGAAGCCGTCAATCCTTGCGTTCAGATGAAAGCGAGACGGTCGGTCCAGGGTCAGATCCCCCACCTACAGACGCTGAAGCGCTCGAGGACGAGTTGATCGCTCGTACTGGTAGCGAAGACAACCCTGACGAGCCAAAGGTATACGGTGCCCAACAGCATAATCTGATAGTCGATGCTCGGCCTACAGTAAATGCATTAGCAATGCAGGCTGTGGGTCTTGGCTCTGAAAATATGGATAATTATCGCTTCGCGACTAAGATCTATTTAGGAATCGACAATATCCATGTAATGCGAGATTCGCTGCAAAAAGTCATCGACACTCTGAAAGAATCGGATGTTACGCCTCTGGCGCCAAATAGAGAAGCGCTTGTGAAAAGTAATTGGTTGAAGCACATTGGACTCCTCCTTGACGGAGCAGGAATCATTGCGAGACAGGTGGCACTCCAACATTCGCATGTCTTGATACATTGTTCTGATGGGTGGGACCGAACAAGCCAGCTCAGTGCTCTGAGCCAGCTATGTCTTGATCCTTATTACCGTACAATAGAGGGTTTCATTGTGCTTGTGGAGAAAGATTGGTTGTCGTTTGGGCATCAATTCGCTCATAGATCTGGCTACCTGTCAAGCGAAAAGTGGTTCAACGTTGAGAATGAGCGTATCGGTGGTGACACCACCAAGCCACCAGGTTTGCCAGGACAAGGCAGCGGAGCTGGTCAGGCACTCGAGAACGCATTACTGAGCGCCAAAGGCTTCTTTAATAAGGACAATAAAAGCAGAGACTCTATCGTCGACTCAGATGGTGAATTACAACCATACGATATGAGTTCTACTTCGAGGAAAGGCTCTACTCAGGCCAAAGGAGGCGCGAATGACAAAAGCACCACCAAAGTCAAAGAGACTAGTCCTGTTTTCCATCAGTTCCTTGACGCAACCTATCAATTACTTTGCCGGCACCCTACTCGCTTCGAATTCAACGAAAGGTTCCTCCGCCGTCTTTTGTATCACCTGTATTCATGTCAATATGGTACTTTTCTTTATAACAATGAAAAGGAGCGTGTAGAGGCACGCGTTAGCGAGAGGACCAGGAGTGTTTGGGATTATTTTCTTGCAAGAAAGGAACAGTTCACGAATGACCAATATGATGCGACGATTGACGACAACGTTCGTGGCCAGGAACGACTAGTGCTGCCAGGGACAGGCCAGCTAAGATGGTGGAATGAACTCTTCGGTCGTACTGACGCCGAAATGAATGGGACCACCAGGCGAAATCATGCTTTGGTCAATGAGGAGACCGAGGTAGTGGATCCCTCGGTGCTTACTGGTGTGGAAACAGCGCACTCCGCAGTTGGAGCTGGTGCCCAAGGAAACGCTCTTCCAAATGGAGACACTGGTGCCTTATCTGCACTAGCAGCTGGACTTGGAGGGTTGGGACTTACCAAGGGGAGAGGATTCGAAGGCCACAAAAGCCCTCCGAACCTGAAGCGGGAGATGGAAGTGGAAATGCAATAATGCCTGGTTACCAGCATTTGTACGATTTGTGACATTCATAGCAGGGCGCTCTGGTACGCTGCTCAATCAGGGTGAGCATCAGCATGACCAAGTGTAAATATCCATAGCACGCTCTTCAATCCTATCTTTGGACGTAAAGTAGCTATTAATATTCTATCTAATTTGACGTTTCAAGAGAACATCTCACCCCTATCCAAGATGGGCTAGCGTTACGTAATTTATGTTTCGAAAATTAAGCGAATCCCCCGTCCGCACACGACCTTAAAAAGCTCATCAACAACACCATTTCCACGTCTACTTCTCCTTCCCACAAAGCTCTTTGAGGATAGCCGACAACCCACACTGATAAATCACATCCTCAGTCAAGATGGTAAGATCTTCCTTTGCCCTAAGCCTTACTCATCCACCCCAAATCTCCCCCAACCCAACCCACAAGACATAACAACTAAATCTTTCTCTCCCCACCTAGTCGGACGGAGAAGAGCCCACCTCCCCCGCGCCCGCGGAAGAACCCTCTGTCCCCGCCGACTCCGCTCCTTCAGGGGGTTCCATGACTGTTCTCGAAGCCCTCAAAGGCGTTCTCAAACTCGCTCTCATCCACGACGGGCTTGCGCGCGGTCTGCGTGAGGCCAGTAAGGCGCTCGATCGCCGCCAGGCACACATGTGCGTGTTGAATGAGGGGTGTGAGGAGGAGGCGTATAAGAAGTTGGTGGTGGCGCTGTGTGGGGAGCATGGGATTCCGTTGATTAAGGTGCCGGATGGGAAGATGTTGGGGGAGTGGGCTGGGTTGTGTGAGTTGCTTATTCTTACCAGTTGGTATGGATGTAGGGAGGTTGATTGGGCTAATTTAATTTGCGTATAGGTGTGCTTGATCGCGAAGGTAATGCGAGAAAGGTTGTTAACTGCTCTTGTGTGGTTGTGAGGGATTGGGGTGAGGAGAGCCAGGAGAGGAGCATCCTGCTTAATTATTTCCAGACTGAGCAATAAGACTGGTGCGAGATGGACTTATGAGGCTGCTGATTCTTTGGGGAAAGTGGTCGGTGGAGGAGAAGGCATAGCCAAAGGTTCAATTGTGGAGAGGAAGGAGATTTAGATTTCTTCTAGGAAGATGGATGTTGCACAGCCAGAGCACAAAAATCATACGTGTATTCTATTCCTTGGTTTGTAGCATGACAGCTATACTGTACCATGTGCATTTCGGTGGCCAGAGTACTTGAGATATTACTCAAAGACTATGCTTCTTTGCATCTCATTTCCCACGGATCTGCACTTCCAACCTAGAACATCAATTATAAACTCAAGTACGACGGACTATAGATATACACTGTGTTCAGCTCTCGAGGAAAATGAGACGTGATCGAGCCACCCAATTCAGCGGATGTTGTTACCATTTAGGAGATTGTTTCAGTCATGCAGCCTCTTTGGGATGCTTTCATTCAGAGCCGTACTCGAGTGAGACGGTTGACGGGTATTATTCATTGAGCAATATGTGCAGTGATCCTACTAAGGACAGGGTAATCTACGAAAAACACAAGCCATCCAAGCCTTGTTATACAACACGCCAGCACGCCAGCACACCAGCAACACGCTATACAGTTATCCGAGTATAGTTTTCCTGCCATACATCCTCACCGAAACCCATTCGTCAAATTCCCGTTCATGACAGGACTTACTACTTCCTGCTTTACTGTACCTTCCACATCTCCAGGCATCTCTACGGTCCCTCCCCTCCCGAACGGAAATTCATGCAGGACCATTGCTCTTGTCTTCAATTGCAAGCTAGCAAGGTGTTGATGTCGTGGGACTATGTCCATAAAGTCAGATAACTTAATCCAGAAGACATGTTTGAGGGCGAAAAATTTAGGGCGAGTCTCTTCATCGAGATTGAAAACCTCGGTTGGGCTAAGCCGTGTAAGGGGAACGTCTTGGGACATTGGATTGCGGAGTTGGCGCCAGAGAGAACCGCGGTGGTTGACGGTCGCTGGCAATCGTGTCCAAGCGGTATCTGCAACGTGTCAGCATAATTACACATCGATTAGATTTGATGACGGTGTACTCACATTGCGAGAGCTCCAAATCCTTGATCGCCAGAATTGGCGCCGCTTGGATATTCGCAATCCACAGTTCCTCTGCCAGCTGGGATACAGAATCTGGATCCAGTTCTAGAGTTGTGACTGTCCGCAATGGTAACCATTTTGTAATCTCTTTTGCTGTCCTTGCCTCATCCTGGGGTAATTCTGCAGCTCTTCTCAAGCCATTGGGCAAAGATTGGCGACGTTGTCGCTCTTGCTCCTCCTGCATCCTGATCCGACGTAAGTTTTCGCGCTCTTCTTGCTCGCGGCGTCTCCGTTCCTGCTCCTCTCTCCGATGCCTTTCCTGCTCTAACCGTCGCTTTTGCATTTCTTCTTCACGCTTCTTCTTGGCCAGGCGCTCCTCCTCCTCTTCTCGCTCTACCTGACGTTGGCGTTCTGCTTCTTCGGCTCGCCGATGAGCTTCGAGGCGAGCCTCTTGCGCCTCACGAGCAACACGAGCCTCCCGTTGGGCTTCTTCTCGTTCAGCTTGGGCCTTCATTTCACGCTCGGCTTTGGCTTGTTCTCGCTCCTCAGCCTCAATCTTTGCGATTCTTTCCTGTTCCTCCCGAGCAGCTTGAAGCTCACGATCTTGCTCTAGTCTTTGATGCTGACGAAGTATGTCCTCCTCAACCTGCCGTTGTGCTTGCACATCGTCCGAATCTGCTCGCTGCTGGAGTGTTTGCTCTATACTATTCACTGGGGATATCAGGTTGGAGTGTGGGTGGAGCTCGACTGGAGACTTAGTCACAGGAGAGCCGACATTGCTACCCATGAAAGCCACAGGTGCTGTTCCCTGTGTTTGAGTTGGAGAAGCTAAAGCGGGTGGACTAGCTATCATATTAGCCACCATGGCAGGCCCAGGTCGGAAGGCACGATCCGGATCTTGATCAGCGGCGTTGCCTTGAGAATCGACCCGTTGTCGCTTGTTCCTCTTCGCCGTGTCGACATTGGTGGCCAGATCAGATTTGGTGGCCTGAGGACTATGACTCATTCGATGGCGCTTTCTACCGGGTTCACCCTTCGTTTGTGACGGTTCTTCTGATTTGACTCTAGTCGCTGGCTCGGTGGCATCGCTCGAACGGCGTCGGTGTTTGTCATGGCTTGCAATTGGATCGCTCGATTTGCGGCTAGGTATATCAGATATTTCAGCTGCAATGCTAGCTCTCCGCTTCTTATCTTGACCATTCTTGAATTCATTACCGGACATTAATCTTCGTTTGGGCTTCAAGCTATCTGCACGTTTACTTGAAAATGGTCCCAGGTCTTTCGCTTTAGATTTAGGGGGACCCAAAGGTTCTGTTTCATGATCAAATACATCGAAAGAGGATCCTTGTTTTCTGCTGGCTTTGGAGAGCTTCGCTGTTGCTCCCTTGTGCGAGTCACGCCTCGTTGTGTCAGGCGAATCCTCCTTTGAAGCATTCACTTTTCTTGCTTTTCGTGGCTCATGTGGAGAGGATGGTGGTTCCGAAGACTTTGTCGAGTCTGCCCGTTTCGTGCGTACCTTTCGTGGCGAGCTGCTGTTGCTCTTGCGACCTCCAGGTTGTTTGTAGTTGTCATAAGCCTCCTTAAGCATGTCAAATTCTTCTTCCCATTCCGAACCCTGCCTGTCTTTCGCGATTTCGTAGTACGTAAGACCTCTGAATAGCCGTCGTGTAGGATCGAAGCCAGGCTGGCCCAGCAGCAAGTTGATCACGTTGTTGTTCCCTCGGCCTATCGCTGCGAGCATTGGAGTACTGTAAGCGGGTTTGTACTCTCCGGATCGCAAGGGTTCAGGATCCGGATCTACATTCCCAATAGCTAGCAGAAGCCCCAAGACGACATCATGCCCACCACGCGCTGCTGCTAGCACAGATTCGGTGTCAGCCTTGGGTCTCATCTTGAGAATATGGTCCACTATAGTCAAATCCCCTTTGCCAGAAGCGTCACGAAGTCTTTCTGGGGTGGCATTTACCCATAAGAGAGCATCGTCAGTTGGTTGACTCCTTGCCGTCCTTCTTCTAGCTCCTGGACCCAGGGGAGGCGGGCTTCGACCACCATTCACTGGGCTTGCACCGGAAGCGCCTGCAGAAGTCATCTCCACGTCCCGTGATCCTGCGCTGGGTTGCCTATTATGGTCTTCGGATGGCCTCCGTAGTAACTCCTTCTCTTTCTCACTAGCCACAAGGACAGCACGTATTTCTTCGGCGTCCTCACTATCCTCAGGGACCAATTCTAGAGGCTTACTTCCATTTGCGTTACCTATTCGTGGATCAAGACCCGCTTTGAGGAGCATCCTCACAACCTCCAGATGCCCATTCTCCACGGCGTCGATGAGAGGTGTATCTTTGTCAATGTTCTTACAAGTGATGTCGCATCCAGCATCCAATAGAAGTTGGACAACCTCAGTATCCCCTTCTAAGGAAGCGATCTGCAATGGAGTATTGCCAGCATTATCAGGAACATCGATGTCCTGCGGCCGCTCTTTCAACCACCGCTCTGCCTCTGTTGCGCCCTGTGCACAGGCTCGTGCAAGCCATGTTCGTCCATTTCTATCCCGGTTCTTCTTGTGGTTGACCATCTTAGCTGGCGACAGGGCATTGTTCTCTGCGGATGCGAGCTTATGGAGGTGGTGGTGACTGTGGACGGAGCTACTGTCGTCAGATTCAGGATGGGTGTCTTCCGACGTTTTCCTCCGGCGCTCGACGTATAGCGGGGCTGGTGTCCTTTTTCTTTTAGTTACTCTAGAGGTGGGAAGAGCTCTTTGTGTTGATTCCGCCCGATGATGTTTATGGGCAGGTGGTGATTCCGAACGACGAGGCGCTTCATCGTAATGCGTTGCACTACGCGTGTCGCGTCTCTTTCTACCATTCACTGTCTCGGCTGCTCGCTCACTCTTGCCGTGATTGCGGCTGTTGCTATTTCCAGTCCTTTGTTTATCGACCCTTCCTTCTAGTTGCTGGGCAATTTCTTCTAGTGGTGGAGAAGATCGCGATCGATCAGAACCAGTGTCGGTTGCTTTGGAGGAGTGTGCTGCTTGGACTGGTGATGAAACGGTGGAGCTTAGATTACTTGAATTTGCGCCGTCAGGAAGTTCACCTGTTCTAATTTCTTGCATTGACCGTTTCCGTTTCAATGATGGTTTGCCATTGCTGGAACGCTCGCTACCTTCCCGATCGTCTTCCGCTATGGCTGGAAGGTCTTCTGATGGCCTACTTACTACAGCCTCAGCTCCGCTGGCTTCTTCGAGCTTGATCGCTTTTTTCAGTTTATGTTCTTGATCTTCGTCTTTGCTTGAGGATATGACCGTCTCTGCTTCAGAATCACTTTTATCAACGGATGGTTCTCCATTGCTATGATCGGCAACGTTGCCATTGAGCTGGTTATCCGCCAAAGGCGGCGAAGGGCTTTGGGGATGCGGAATAGGTTCTATATCGTGCGCCTGCCCAACTGAGGGAGTGTGAGTTTCTTGGTCACCATTGTCATCAGGCTTGGATATCGACGGTGGATCATCATTCATTTCGATCTCTCTTTGTATTTCGCTCGAGATGATCTCATGTTGGGGTGTCGTATCCTCGAGTCCTGTTGCCTTGTCCTTATGCGCAGACAAGCACCCAATTATGTTCCTGGCCCAAGACTTAGTTGTAGACGCGCTGAACCTAAATCGATGCTATTATCTGGCGTTTCAACGGTTGAGTGGTATCGTAGACATGGTGGGATCGTCTGTGGACCGTTTCGCGTATGAGGGAACGAAAGAATGAAAGGCTCTCGAATTGTCCGGGCGCAATCTTTGGGGCCAAAATATCGCCAAAATGGCTCTTCTCTGACCGCAACAGGGATTCTCTTACCGAGGCTTGGCGGCACTTGGATTGGCTCATGCCTAAGGTATATTGCCGCCCCTGGCCGATGCCCCCTCCTTCTTACCGCAGCGGCGCAGTTCCCTTCAATCTGCAAGCAGTGCCCCCTTTTGCCGCTACGATTCTATGCTGCGAACTGACCGCTCGCCGACGTCGCAGGCCTTCTACGACGATGAATGAATGATTGCTTTTGAGCTAGACCACAGTGACCGAAGTCCCTGCGCTCGCCGCCAGACTCGCCCTTGGATGAGATCTTGGTAGTAGATGTAACGTGGATCTTAAGGGCCTAACTTTTCGCTCCATCATAGCAGACGGACATACGACATTCAAGCTGGCGTTGCTGCTTGTTTCGAGATGCCAATGGGACGAACAATGGTAGCAATGCTAGCACGGTCTTTACCACCACAATCACTGGGGTATCTTCTAGGGTGCTTCGGGAACATGAGGAAATCACAAGGAAGCTTGGGTTACTCGGTCTTGGGGGTGTAATAGGAAATGGCAGTCCTGAGAATCCCAATGAAAAAAGAACAAACAGCCAGAAAGGAAGGAGAAGCCAGCAAGGGCTCCGAGCAGTATTTGGCAGTCAGATGAAAGCGCAGCACAGACACCGAGAGAATCAAGCCGCTCTTCACTGCATCATGTAACAATATCTAATAGCTAAAGCGATATTACCTCCTGAGCCCGCCATTACAAGGTTCTTTGGGTATTCCCATCACTGAGAAAAGATCATACCGATCAACATGGGTGGCTTCTCCTGTTTGGGCGTCGAATATTTGACATCCTTCTTTCGCAGCATTTGGGGGCGCGTACACTTGGTGTCTCAGCTGATTCATACATCATCTAGACTTGGGAATGACTTACGATGTAGCGACACCGCGTACTCGGAGCAGCTGGTATTTGATATCTTGTGCAGCCCAATCTGCACAAATAATCAGTTGGCTGATATCTATAGCTTTCCCTCCATAATACGTACGCTGTCCGTGATATAGGTCACATCATCTTGGCACAGGACGCTCTCTTCTTTAACCTGCAGAGGTGCAATTTTACCCTCACGGGTCCCAATGGAATCAGGCCATTCATATCGAGTCTCTTTCAATGACCCTTGCAGTATCTACCTGCACAGTTAGCTTCCTCTTCTTCAAGAGTGGTGGCTCTTCTACCTTCATGATGCAATGTGACCCAGTATGGTCGTGGATCGGACTCTCCTTGCCAGGAGTCCACACCAGGATAAGCTATCAGTTCATGGTCAGCATCGATTCTGTCTGTCCATCAATGTTCTAGGATCTTCACTAGACATACCAAATTGTATATACCGTTCCCTGGATCAACAAGATTTCTGGTGAAAGCCACTTTCTCGTCTTTGTATGCATATCTCACCCAGTCGCTGTTCCGAGATTTGTATTCTATCATTCGCTTGATGATTGTCTTCGGGTCAATATCCGAGAAGGTTTTGCTTGGCGATAATGCGAGAAACCCGTTTAGATCTCGAGCAAGTTGATGAAAAGAGTCCAGTAACTTGGCCGCTTTGTGCACGGAGCATAATGGACTGCAATCTGCTTCAGCGGACATCGTGACTCGGATACAGTGTGGTGACGGGTAGTAAGGATTTTTACGTAGTTTGTTCTATAATCCTGGTGTGCGGAACTGTAGATGCACTGGACTGTAAGTCTACTGAAGTGTTATGACTGACGATCGCAAGTAGGTATACAGGAATCTGTGTGACTACTCGGACAGCCTAACCAACGGTTTGTCGCGGTGTGGCGAAGTGCATTTTGGTGATACCGAGCCCAGCATAACCGTAAGCGCCGTATGCAAGATAGCTGGCATCTCTCGAACGCAACGTATCTTACGTTAGAGGAAGGCGCAATCCGAACTCGGATCGGTGCATAACAGCCGTTTTCTAGCTTGATGCAATATTACGAAACTTAGCCTTCTAATCTATGGATTTCATGTCGCCAAAAC
Organism: Cladonia squamosa; assembly: GCA_947623385.2. Classification (NCBI taxonomy): domain Eukaryota; kingdom Fungi; phylum Ascomycota; class Lecanoromycetes; order Lecanorales; family Cladoniaceae; genus Cladonia; species Cladonia squamosa. The sequence continues at coordinate 466,487 of OX392382.1, forward strand.
ATCTTTCCTTTCAGGATTTCGTTTCGCAATGCTGATTTTGGTATCAACATCTAGAAAGTTTCAGGATGGCTATCTGCGGTCACACGACCCCTTGCTAAGAAAACTAGTACTAGGTCTGCCCCGTCCCACTAAGCCATCGTAGCTGCCAGAAATGTTAAAGTCGGTCTGATATTACTGTCCTTTTGGGCAAAGCAATTCATTCGCCCCTTGGCTGCGTCTCTCACATATATGACCAGATGAGTAGCTCCTGCGGCATTGATTAAACTCTAAAAGAAGCGCCATAGAATCCATCGAAGACATGGGTTCGTCGTCAGGCCAGAGATATCCGTCGCCGGCATCGATCATGTAGATCACATCCTTGACAGGAGTCACAGTTTGCCTCACAGCCGTTGGGTCTATAGGCGGCTTCAAAAATTGGTCAACTGTCTCACTGCGGTGGCCAGGTGCCTGGTCATGCGTTCTGAATCATCTGTCGTCACTGTTCAATTGCTTACTCTGAGTAGGGGACTCGATGTGTCCCGAAATAGTCCTTTTCACCGCTGTCATTGTCGTCAAGAGAAGGGAAACCTGCGAGGACTAGAGCACCTGTTATGGAGGTTGCAGCTGCACCTAACCATGGCGCTGCTGAAAGTATGAATGCTTGGTAAATGAGGCCCAACAATGCCAAGGAAGTTGAGGAGCGCAAATTCTGGGCGATAGACTTCTGACCAGAGGCATCGGAGTTGGGGATGATAGAGGTATGGAGGGTCCCTTGGACTTTCATATGGCACCATCAAACATAGTTGTCAGACTCGGACGATAACAATACCACGGATGTACAATCTGGTCCCTCGAAGGAGCTATAATCTCATATGATGCCATTCCTAGATCGTGAATATGATTGTATGCATGCCGAAGAAGCGTTTGGACAGATCCATCTGTTGCTCAAGCTTCCGGGATCCACAAAGTATGTAACTCGGCGCATTCTTAGGACACTGGCCACAAGACTTGCGAAGCCATCATCGAAACAGGGGTCAGGTTCCATGTATTAATGGCGCAAGCACCAGTTGCAATGTTAGAGCAACTCAGACTCAATCCCAGCCATTCCCTACAAAAGATGGCTCCGGTGGGTGGGTAGCGTGTGCATGATAGAGGCTATATTCCAATATTGTGCATGAACTTTGGCTATGCATGGGTTGTTGTCGGCGAATTCAGTGGTCAGGTTGTCCGGACTGAGGTCGTCGCAAAGACCTTTCGACCACAACCTCAATCGCGGCCAGTATTAGGGCGGGATACGAGGTCATGCAGGTGAAGACAGTGCTCGGACAAAAGAATCTGTAGCTCATCTGTCAACATTTTTAAGTTCGGCCTTGAATGCCCGAAAAAGTCACAAGCCTTCTAGCGGTCCAACTATTCATACGTTGCGAACGGCTCTAACGGTACCGAAGCCATGGTACGCCTGAATTAAAACTTCCCACATCGTTGGTAGCGATCGCCACCCGTTATAGATTCGAAAACAGCGTGTGGCGCTAATCCGCCTCGAAGCTTCCGTTGTATGTCTTCACCTCCATGGCCCAGTGAATTCATCCATAGGACGGGAGTATGTGTGTCCATCACAGACTTTGCGACGGGCCTAATTCTCTCCAGTATCATAAAGCAAGTGAATCCAACCAAGGCAAGCCAGCAGAGTCGGATTAGTCAAACTTTCGTCCTATATGCCGAATGACTTTATACTGGATGGGAGATGCTTCCGCTTCTTATGCCCGAGGTTTCGCATTGCATGCATCCGCTGAGAGGCTTGAGCCTTCGATAACTCTTAAGGCGCATCGTGACTAAGTAGTATCTTCCGCTGTCGCAAATATATATCGTTGCATATCTTGATACCACCTCGGTCAATGGCCCTGTCGATAATTGGACGTTGTGTTGGTACTACGCCTCATTCTGCGCGTAATCCCGCTGTCAAAGCACTTGGATGAAGCATCCATTGACACATGCAAGACAGGAGGCAGCTAGCCAACATATAGCGGTCCACATGTGGTGACGAAGACAGTGTAGCCATTCTGAGAGCACGACGAAGTAAGGACGGCCGGCCACGACAGAGGAAGCCCTAGCCCTAAGATATTGCTTATTAGCGTCTTGCATTTTCTCGGTACCGGAGATACTTCGGGAGTAGATGCCCCCACTAACCTGGGATGGATCGTCATTCGACATCCCACCCGTGTCTGTAAGTCTTTGCTTTTCCACGACTTTAGACTTGTTGAGGACAGATCACATACAAGGCACACTCAAGATGGCGACCACGGCGGACAAGGTAATTGCTTCCTGTATGGCTATACATATTGTCTGCTGACGCTCCATGTGTTCACAGATAAAAGCGATAGAGGAAGAAATGGCCAAGACGCAGAAAAACAAGGCTACCAGCTTTCATTTGGGTCAATTGAAGGCAAAACTAGCCAAACTCAAGCGAGAGCTTCTGACACCGACCTCGAGCGGAGGTGGAGGGGGCTGTAAGAGGGTTGGAGGCCTAGAGCAATGTACAGGGCTGATGTCTCATAGCTGGATTTGATGTTGCTAGGACAGGCGTAGCCAGTGTTGGATTTATAGGGTTTCCTTCTGTTGGCAAGAGTACGCTCATGAGCAAGTTGACCGGACAACATTCAGAAGGTCAGGCTTGCAGCAGGAGAGAGATATGACGTCCGTACTGACCCTGGCCCTAGCTGCTGCATATGAGTTTACCACTTTGACCACTGTGCCTGGTCAAGTGCAGTACAATGGTGCAGCCATCCAGATGCTTGATCTGCCTGGTATCATTCAAGGAGCCAAAGATGGCAAAGGTCGAGGCCGTCAGGTCATTGCTGTTGCCAAAACTTGTCATCTCATTTTCATCGTTCTTGATGTGAATAAGCCGCTCACTGACAAGAGAGTCATCGAGAACGAGCTCGAAGGCTTCGGTATACGCATCAATAAGGATCCGCCGAATATTGTCTTCAAGAAGAAGGACAAAGGAGGCATTTCCATCACGAACACTGTTCCGTTGACTCATATTAGCCACGATGTTGTCCTCCCAGATAACAAGTAAAGAGGCGTACTGACTTACCTGAATAGGAGATCAAAGCGGTGATGGGCGAATACAAGATCTCGTCCGCTGATATTGCCATACGGTGTGATGCGACCATCGACGACCTGATCGATGTTCTAGAAGCGAAAGGCAGGAGCTATATTCCCGTCATCTATGCACTCAACAAGATCGACTCCATATCCATTGAGGAGCTTGACCTAATCTATAGGATACCGAACGCATGTCCTATCAGTGCCGAGCATGGCTGGAATGTAGACGAGCTGTTGGAATTGATGTGGGAGAAATTGCAGCTCCGACGCATTTACACGAAGCCTAAGGGCAAGTCTCCTGACTACAACACGCCAGTCGTGTTGAGGAAGAACGCATGTACAGTCGAAGATTTCGTGAGTGAGTCGGTCTTTCGTAGCTGTGTATGCTGACGCCAGGTTAGTGCAATGCTATCCATAAAACCATTGTGGAGCAGTTCAAGCATGCGATCGTATACGGACAGTCTGTGAAGCATCAACCGCAGCGGGTAGGTCTCTCACACGAGCTTGCAGATGAAGACATCAGTAAGTACCAATCAGTCTCGTTATGGCCATGAGACGCTTATTGTGCGCAGTAACAATCATAAAACGGTGATGGCTTAGCAGTCAGTCATGAAGCGTCAAAGAAGAATGTAAGACAATCTAGCATCGGAGATGCTGGAGAAAGTGCTAGCCCCGGCCAAATTGGTTTCTGGCTACCGAAATGGAGCCTGCCAATCTCTGTGCCTTACTACTCTATCAAGGTCTTGGGTAGTAAGATCTGAGCGTCCAGGGTCGGAATACAGGCAGATCATAGCCTCTTCTATCCACCTCTGAACCAGGAATCTAGACGCTTCAATCCTTTAAAAGTCACATCGTATCTATTTGAGCCGGGCTTGAATGGATCTACCACACAGGAAAGAAATTGAGCATCTACAGAATGGTAGCCTCGATTGACTTACACGACCGCCATCTCGCATATACGATGCAAGAGCGAATTACTTGCATCAGAGGCACACAGGAGGTTGTAATTCGCCAGTTAAAAGGAATACTATGGATTGACTTTGACGGAGTTAGCCCGTTTCGAGGCAATGGAAATTGATAGCGAAGTACTTCCTCAGTCAGCATAGGCCCATGTCTCGTGTAATCATTGCTGAGTGGCTTTTCGCTTTTCAGTAATAAATGAACGCGATATCGGCAATTGTTATCCTCCAGGGTTAAGTGGCTTGCCTAGATCGGGTTTTTGGGGGGACAGTATTGATGCCTCTCCATGGGTCCATAGCGAGACCGCTAGGTGCGGATCAGCAGGAATCAGGTGCCGCATAACGGCCAGTCAGCAGGCATCATTCCGATCACAGTCCCGTTTGTTGGTCCTTAAAACTTGTCACCTGGTCGTGTGCAACGGGTCAATGTTCCAAGCTATCAGAGGACATGGGAAATGCAGTCCCTGGCCGCCTATCGAAGCATGCCGAAGACCAGAATTAATTATTTTTGTTTTTGCAAGTGTGAATTTATTTTACGAGGCAAATCCCACGTCTCATCCTAGGAAAATCCACTTACAATAACAACTAAAACATTAGCAAAGGGAATTTGTACCCCAGTACTGCACTAATTGGTTGGGCTTTAATCCTATTCGTCAGCGAGGCGATGGCGAATATGGCTGCCGAACTCTGACAGGGCTGTCAGAACCAGTCAAGGGCAAGGCTTGTGGATTAGATCAACTTTTGAAGAGATCTTCAGAGGCAAGACCAGCAGAAGCAGCATGGCCAGCCAAAGACATCTTGACCGGAAGGGGTATGGGTAGATGTTGAGAGGCGAGACTTTTTGCTTTTCGCCCTGGTTGGTCGGATTTTGACTTTATTGAGTCCCGCATGCTACGATTCTTTTACCGGTTTGGCTGTTGAGTGGCATTTTAATACCAAAAGAATTATTCTGCATGGCGCATTGGCGCATGGCGTCTTGTAAGGGAGCATGGCAGGATTCGGGAATTTTGGGAGGTGTGGGGAGGGTGGTCAAGTCCGGAGGGGGGACAGATGGGGGGCAAATGGGCGAGACTAACGTAATCGCCAGTTGGGTGCATTTCTGGCATCTGCCAGGTGCGAAACAAATGGCGAAAAGGGAATTAAAATGGAGGGAACATCGAACAGGCCGAAAAAGAAGGGAATGGAGCAAGATCCGTACCGCAAAACGTCCCCGAGGCCCGCTGCCAGAAAGTCAAACCGGCATGTGTACTGGACCAGGGTCATGAGGGTAAGGTAGTTCTTGATGGGTAATGGGGGTAATGGGGCTGGTAATTAACCAGCAAGCCGATTTTAGTTCCGCCCAAAGAGTCCTTGAATATTACCCCCTAATACGCCTAATACCCGCCCGCAGCACTGACCCATGGAAATGCTAATCAATGCTAATCCGGAGCCCTACTACCCTGCACCGTCAACCCCCAGGCTACAGTACTTAGGGTAAGTAGCTCCCCCTCCACCATGCATCCACACTCCCGATTACCACTACTACCATACTCACCAGAGCTCTCCAGCAGAGCACATCACTCCTCCTGATGCGAGCATCCAATGTCCAATTGGATCATAATTCTCTGACAGCTCATTTTGCAGGACTTCACTGTTCCTAGCAAAGGTAACTGCCTCCCCCACCCTCGTCGAATTCTGCCTGCGCTATTACCTTTCCCACATACTTATTCGCGCATCAAACTGAATTATTTACAGGTACCCGCCCGAAATCCTTCAATCATCCCTGACAGTGACATGCTGCACTCTGGCGGCCTACATCAACCTGCCGAGACGCATGCCGAGGGACGCTCGTGCTGTGTTTGCCCTCCCTCTCTTGTTTGATCTCTCGGATACATGCTTCTACCCCACGAAAATTACGGATATTGGCTGCCGAAAGAAGTGAGAGTGCTTTCCGGCCTCTGCAACATCATGCACGACACATATGTGGATATCAAGATGGAACAAAACTATGGTCTACATCATGAAGACGATTTTGGAGGCGGTCATATGGTCAATGTTCACGGGGGGCACTCGCCGCACCACACACCTCAGAATGAGTACGAAGACTTTGCCTTTCCAGGCTCCACGACTGCACAGATCGATCCTATTTACAGTCGACCTATGCAATCGTCCTTCTCAAGCCCCCAGCCTTTGCATCCACTGGTTACTATGCCGCAATGGCCAAGTCAGATCACCAACCCATCAGAGAATAATTCTCCGCCCGTCGTATCTTTACACAGGCCTATCTTGCCACTTTCGAAAACGACGCCTCTCCCTACAATTTCTACATCTGTTGCTCCTAGTAAATCAACTCACTCGGCTTCCACGTCACGAAGGACCTTGACGGACAGCGACCGAAGGCGTATGTGCGAGTATCATAATGATAATCCCAATGTCAAGCAAACAGAGATTGGAGGTATGTTCAAAGCTCCCCTGTTGCGAGGAAACCACTAACAGAACCTCTCAGCCATGTTTGGGGTCGAGAGAAGGTTTGTCTATCATTGCTACTGTGTCCTAACCTTTCCTATACTGACTCTGTTACTCTAAGCACTGTGTCAAAAGTCCTTCGAAATAAAGAAAAGTATCTTCTACCAGAAGAAGGCAGCCGCTCTCCAATCAGGAGATCCAAAAGCAAGTTTCCAGACATTGAGCGGACTTTATCGCAATGGGCGAAGAACCGTCTAGCTCAGCGGCTTCCACTCGATGATAATACCATTAAAGACCAAGCAAGAATTTTCGCAACGACTGTTGGCAGCTCCGAGTGCCACAATCAAGTGAATGATCCTGCCTGGTTGGAACAGTTTAAGCAAAAGAACCACTTACCTGGTGCTAAGCCAAGTGAGACGAAAGAAGAGCGTGATGATTCAAAGTCTGGCTCTCAGACACCTAGCGGCATTTCACCTGTTGGCTGGGACGGTTTGCCGATAAGCCCGCCAACCAAAGAGGACTTGAAAGATCAAAGCCCAGATACTTACATGGACTCGTCTGGTTATGGGCACACACATTCGCAAAGTACAGCATCGCTTGGGAGTTTCTCGGATTTCTCATCTTTCGCTAGCGATTTTAGAAGCCCAACTTCACCGTTCTTCTCCCCAATGTCAAGCTGTGGTCCCAGCCCATCCTTACCTGCTCAAAAGATGGCACGTCTACCACCATTGGCACCAGCAAGCTCTTTGCGCCGGCGCCAAACGGTGCCACTCATCGGTAGCGAATCTAGCCCAGATTCTGCAACATCAAAACATCTCCCTCACGCATTATCAGCCCAATCCTTGGAATCCCCCCAGGAAGAAATGGAAGTCTCCCCCCTCAGCGCCACCGACTCATCAATACATCACACCACCTCCCGCGCCAGCACCACAAACCTCACTCCACTGACAAACCCCAGCCCCCTTTCAACAATGGCCCCACCATCCAATCTCGGCTCTAACCTCAATTCCGCCGTCACCGCCAGTCCTAGCATTTCACCCTCTGGCCCTCCTTCTCAAGACGAAGCCCGCGCTGCTCTCTCGACGCTAATGACATTCATCAAGCATCAACCCAACGGGGCCGTAGATCCGCATGACTACCTCGTCATGGGCAAATGGATGCACATGCTCAAACTTGAAACGGGGGAGTTACCAGGCGGTATGCAGGCGATTCCGATGAGTGAGAGGGCGGACGGTACGTTGCCAATTGGGAGGAAGAGGAGCGAGCATTCGCTTTCTTGAGCCGCGCATTGACTGATACGCTGCATCGCGCCACAGTTCATATATGACTGAGCGGCCTCGCACGCGTTTCACATTTGCATGTTCGTTTTCATTTTTGGCATTTACACTCCTTTCATTCATTCGTGTCACGCAATCTCTGTCTGTGTACTTTTGGGCGGCATAGCATCGGTTATATTTTTTGGCAACTGAGTCCCTCGTGGGAAAGGATAGGATAGGGCATGGCGATGGACACGACATATAACATACATATGGACATACGTGAAGGAAGGATATACATAAGGATCGGAAACATGGACAGGACGGAAGGAGGACTACGGAGTTCGTTTGCTTGCGGTTCGTTTTTTTGTTTTGAGCTGGGAGGAAAGGGTTGAAAGTTGCATCACAAACCAAAACCGGGGAAAAGGGAAAAAGATCAACAACCGGGAGAAAGACACACCTAGAAATACCCTAGCCTCACGGCTTCAGTTTCAGCTGCAGCTGCTACATCCAGCAGGCAGCGATTAAGATAAGGTCATGTCCTCATAGGACGCGCAATATCGATTCAAATTCATTTCCTTCTTCTGGGGGGGGGGGGGGGGGGTTGCGGTGTACGAGCGGGCGGCATTTTGTTCAAATTTATTCAACTTTTGGAATCGAACGGTGACGGTTTGATTTGTTTTGGGCGGCATTCTAGCATTCGTGGATTTTTTGTATCTATTGTATTTGACATATCATTATTTATCTATCTAGGCTACTACTGAGTGGGAGCAGAACAGAACAGACAGCAGAGCAGAGTAGCAATGGGACGAATTATTTACGAATCTAGTTCGCTGGTATTTGACATATCCTTTTCATCTGGTGTAGCTACCGTGCAGTATAGACAGAGCAGAGTAGCAATGGACGAAGTATTTACGAAATCTTATAGGCTTATCTAGGCTACCGGGCAAAAATAGACAGCACAGCAGAGCAGAACTATTTCCGATTTCCACTTGCTTGGTTTTACATCTGCATTATCATTATTCTAGATAACCGGGCAGAAATAGACAGCAGAGCAGAGCCATTTACGAATTCTAGTTCTGCATTTCTCCTGAAATAGAACAACAGAACAACAGCCAGCAGCAGAGTAATAAGCAATCTACTCATGAACGATTTACATACGGGCCTAGCTTAGCAAAACAAGAATGACATTCATTTGAGGAAAAGGAAAAAGACTTTTCTATCTTGTTAATTCATTCATCATACTTGAGTTCGTTCTTGCTATATATATCATCATCGTATCAACCTACAATACACAGCAGCACCTAGTATTCGTTCTCTGAAATAATTCAGAGACAACACTCTTCCCCTCTACCTACGTTATAATATGTTATACTACACCACATCACCTAATCTTTCCTTCAACAGCTCTGAAACACTTTTCCCCCCCACCTCCGGTAACACCCTCACAACCAGCAATTCCAACAACCCGTACCCCATATGCCTATTCAGATACTCATCTCCCCAAACATCTAATTCCCCTTCTATTTCCCTTATCCACTCTTCTTTTTCTTCAGCGACGTCTTCTTTCTGTCCAGATGCGAAGAACCTTCTGCAAGTACTAGGCGGGATTAAATCCAGGATCGAAAGCGCACATTGGCGTTTTATACTTTGCTGCTCGGCTGCTGATGGGGGTGGGGGCGCTGGAGGTGGGAGAGTTGAGTTTGGAAAGAGGGAGAGCCGGAGGTGGAGGAGTAGGGGAGGCAGGAGGGTGGGGGGGTGGAGGTGGGTGTGGATGAGGTGGTGGAGGTACCTGTTTTTTGTGGTAATTTGTAAGTATCTTTCTGTTTAAAAATTACAATTCCGTGTATCAGAAGTGTATCGATGCATGCATGATCATAAGCGATCCATTTTGGTCAGGGGTAAGACGTTTGATCCAAGAAAATTGAAGAGATAATCAGGAATGAGGCAAACGGATTGAGTTTTTGAATCATGCAGAAACGACGCATGGTAGTGCCGCGGGCGCGCCTGAAACGGGCCAGGGCGGAGAGGTCATGATGGTTGTGGAAATTGAAACCTTCAGAGGGGCTGTGCATGGGATGTGGGAAATACGAGACAGTGGAGATGATAACGACGATGAAGGCAGATCAAACGAGTGCTGTTGGGCAGCCTTGCTCGTCATTGGGCATCAGGCCCCCAAATCTAGAGCCTCATTTTTTTTATTTTTGAAGATTTGCAGATTTGCAGCGCGGTTCAATTTTCTGCTGGCGTAATTTTTCCCCCCATCTGCCCTGACCCTTGGCCCTGCAGTAGAGCTGGTCAGGATGAGCGGTGGGGAAATGCAGCTTTCGATTAGGGTGTGCGAGGGCCGATCCTGATGATCATTCCGGTAGGGTCGAGTACCTTAGGGCCCAGGGTTGTCCCGGGCGCTTAGGCAGAGCGAGATATAGGGTATAGGGTGAAAGTGCCGACAGTATTAACAACCAACAACTAACGACTAACAACTACCAACTCAACAGGCAGACGGACGCATAGGGAATAGAATTTGTGTTAGAGTAAAGGAAAGAAAAAGGTTCGGTATTGGTGTTGGTGTTAGAGCGTTGTGGATAGATGATAAGTGCAGATGGAGTAAGGTAGGATGATAAAACGGTAAAGCGTGGCTTATTAGACCATTACGCCATCTGGAGGCGTAGGTTGAAGGCGTACTTCAAGGTAGGTTGAAGGCGTGCCTTAGGTAGGTAGAAGTAGGTACGTTGAAGTATTGGCGTCTGCCAGGGAAATAACAATGTCAAGACGAATAAGACGAATAAATGGGCAGGAATAGTGCAAAAGCATAAAAGGAATGGCAGTGAAGAACCAGAAAAGGGAAATGGGGGTATTGAAGTGTTGTGGTGTCGAACAAGAATTAGCGTGTGGCTTGACGGGGAAAAGTGGGAGGATGCAGTGGTTGGTGGAAGTAGGTGAAAAGTAGGTGAAAGTGGTGTAAGAGGCGACGCTGGGAGGCAGGCGAGGTACCCCTTAGGCTTAGGTCAGGCGTCGGATAGGGTGCTTCCAGGCTTCGGATACGGTACCTTAGGCTTAGGACAGCGCTTTAGGCCATCCTCTAGCATCAAATGCTAGCACCTGCGAAGGTAATCCGACCCATGACTACCCATGACCTACCCACGAGCTAATCCATGCGTCATGCAGTACGATAACGGGGCGAGGCCACCTGCATCCCCCGCCGGGATCTAATATGGACCAAAGGGAATCAATAGGAATCAATAGGCAAGCCCACTTATGCACGCGCGCATACATTTGGAAGTCAGATGACTGAAATCTCATGCGGGTCGGAGCAAGAGTGTCAGGGATCGTCAGACCAACAGCAGCCCAGAAGAGACAAACAACGAACTTACTGGTCAAGTATCCCGTCAGTGGCACCCACTCTCATCGCTCCCTCCATCATCTGCTGTTGGAGCAACGCCAGGAATCCACTCAGCCAGGGCATGCGTGACGAGAGATCCAATACCTCGGAGATTAGCCCAAAAGCCCTGAACTGGACAATTGGGCGAACCGAGTGAGCCGCTTCCACTTTGGTTGCGATTGGCGAGCCTCCAGTTAGACCTGGAGTCTTCGACGTCGATAGCGACCGCAACGGTTGCGAGTAAGCGGCCATGAGACCGAGCATGACAAATCTCACCGTCATGAAGCCAAGGTAACAGTATTGCAGGATTCGCCAGAACGTGTTCGAAAGCGTAGACCGTCTGCTGCGCCGAGGGCCTTTTGTGTCCGTGACCTCGTTCTTCTCCGAGAGCAAGCCGAACTTTTCAAGACGGCTCCTCGTGCCAACCTCCAGCTCCTCACCTGTCGCTTTGGGCTCTACCATCGCTTTGACCACTTCAATAAGCTTGGTAATGGTTGCCCATATGAACCAGCCCTCGCAGACTCTACCACCAATGGAATTTCCTAGAATGCTATCCGCAATCACATCCGCGACGAGTGTTCGTAAACATCCATTTTCAAGATCCTCCGTAGGTAACAGTACAGCTAGTGCACCTTGTATTAAAAGCTGCCTGTATTGAGCTTCGTGCTTCTGCTGTTCCTCTGCAGCTGAGGGGTTCGGGGGATCGGGAACGGGTGCGAGAGCTGGATGTGGGTTTATGTTGTGATATATGACCCGTGGATTGACGGATAACTGCGATGAATGTATTGCTCGGTGACCGACTCGGTATGCTGTTAGGCGGTATTAGCTAGACGAAAATGCATGTCCGTGGTAACTGCTGACCCTTAATATGTGCTTCGACTAATTCTGGCAGTTCATCGAACACCAAGCCTTCGAGGTCAACGCTTCTTATCCGGCTCTCCAGCTGTGTGGTACAATGGGCCACAATCCGGACCACCTCCTCAACGAATCCTTGGTCGGGTGTAATCTTGCCATACCAGCTCTGCACCAGATCTTTGACGACAATTGCAATGATAGCATATAGCTGCAAGTCGATGTCATTGCTGCTCGTTAACGGCGGCAATATTTCGTTGATGGGTCGAGGATCAATGCCTGCATGAGCATGTGGACAGAGTACGCGGCGGATAAGGGCAGCTGTCGCTTTATCTGAGACATCGGAAGCTCCAGATATGCGAGCTGGTGATGACTGTCTGTTCTGCGATGCGGGTCGTGAAAGGTCAGGCCTTGTTGATATTGGACTCGGGCCTTTGGAGGTGTTGCTAAATGTAGGCACGGCTTTGGGACGAGGTTGAAGGGTAGGTGGAGGTCGGAGCGAGGACTGTGTCATCCTGGACTCGTCTTCGAGAGGCGCATTATGATCGGGCTAGTTAGTCAGGTCAAATCTCCCGCATAGTGTTCATCGTAATAACGGCGCCCTGTCAAAGTGGGCGTGGACAAGCCGCCCGAAAAGTTTGGACTTGACAGCGGAGCCGTTTCCGAGACGGCGTCTCGGCAGAAGTATTTATCCGGATATCAATTCCCAAGCCTTGGCGCGTACCGTTGGCTAGACACTACTCTTCAAAGTCGCAAAGGTACTGATCATGATGTCTTAGGCATGGATATTTAAATACCATAACGAGTCTGATATGACATAGATGCTTCTTTGACAGACTTTAGATGATGATCAATATACCTCAACTTCTGCAGGTTTTCTATCTTTCTGCAGCTGCTACAGTAAGACGCTTCATCAAATTGTATCATTCTCGGCTGAAGTCTGTTCTGTAGCTTCTACTAGTTAACAATATACCCACACTGAGGGACCGGTTTGTCGCTTATGGTTCCCGGGCAACACCAGCACGAACCGATGACAAGTCCACTGCAGGGTCTGATAGTCAATCTTCCGGATCTGTCCAGCACATACTTGATCTTCTCGCCACTCTCCAAGTCCCTCATAGCTATTTCCAACATTTCTACCTCGTCTCTGTCTTGTCATCTTTGTTCTGGGCAGTGCAATTTCTCAGTAAAGGCCGAGCTTTAGAAGTCATCTCTCAAAACGCTCCACATGCCGACCGACCAAGAAGCATGTCGATTGATCAAATCGCTCTAACCTGGTCTCTGATGAGCATCCAAGGCGTACGAAGGCTTTTTGAGTCGACTATGTTTGGCAAGCCTTCAACGTCGAAAATGTGGTTTGTACACTGGCTGCTTGGTATTGCTTTCTACCTAGCTATTGGTGTTTCTGTCTGGATCGAAGGAGCAGGTAAGTCTGGTACTGAAGTTAAGCTCAGGCTGAGGATCCCTGTAGACTAATATATCACAACATCCACAGGTGCTATACTATCCACCAACTCCCCCTCCTCCAGGATCACACGCTCCGCCCCATCATTAAAGACCATGCTAAGCATTCCCCTCTTCATCCTCGCATCCGGCATTCAGCATGACTGCCACACGTACCTCGCTTCTCTGCCAAAGTACACCCTCCCAATGCATCCAATATTCCAAGTGCTAGTCTGCCCTCATTATACAGCCGAGTGCGTAATCTACTTATCTTTGGCAATCATATCTGCTCCAGAAGGTGCTGTTATGAATAAGACGATGTTCACCGCATTCCTGTTTGTGTCGACTAATCTGGCTGTGACTGCCTCGAATACTAAGGAATGGTATGAGCGGAAATTTGGGAAGGAGGCTGTAGCGAAGAGATGGAAGATCATGCCTTCGGTTTACTGAGGCAAAATCTGTCTTAAATTAAAGGGCGTCCTTGGGACTCGTCTCTTTAGCAACTAGAACCCATGTATAGAAAGTCTGACTCAGGAGGTGTGCCATATCGATGGCGTCGATGGACGTATCTTTCGATCCTGCTCCATTCCCATAGCTCGAGGATCTCCTGTGCAAACAGAAGTAAGATAAAAGCATATGCAGCTGGCATTTCTAGCTGATTGACTAACCGATTGACCCGGTGTTGGCCTTGCGACGTCAAGGGCTAAGGAGTCTTTAAGATATGATAGATTATATTCGCAGGCCAAGGCGCAGAAGGTGGAGTTTGAATTAGTGATTTGCTGAGACACTAGGTATGGAAGCAGCACGGGGTCTCAGTAGAGACTGATTATTGAGTAGTCTGTTGTTTTTGTTATAAATGATTAGTTTTAGTCGTGGAGTGATGACTTGTAGGATTGATATTGTTAGAGAACCAATACTTTGGATGCAGTCTCTGCATTATGAGCATCATCCATTGCGATGGAAAACTAGCCGCTATACTTATACTAACATCCTTCCTGCGATGTCTAATTATTACTTCAAAGAGATTATAATATAAGTCGTAAAGGTTAGAATGCCTCGGTGAGTCTAACATCGCCAGCTCCATTATCTTTATAAGCAGTGCTATCCCGAAGGTCTTGATAGGTGTTATACAACGGCACCCCTCCTATTAACGCCGCTGCCTAGCCGCACCATTCTCGTTCGCCTGCTGCGCCTCCTCCCGATACTCCTTTTCTCTTTGCTGTAGTGCTGCCTGCCGAGTTTGCCTTTCCCCAAGGTCGTCCAGTTCTAGGCTTTTGCCCTTACTATCGCAAGTTTCTGGTGTAATGGACTTCGATAGCCATGCTCCTGCTAGCATAACAAGGAAGAATCTATTGTGGCATATGGTTAGCCTGGGTCTCACATGAACATTGCTTTGAGCTGAACTACCCTATCATAGTTCCTCCGAGACCATTGCTGCCCTGCACCTTTGTGACAACGATTTGCCCAAGCACGCTGCCAAGTTTGCCCATAGCGGCTGATATTCCGTAGCAGGTGCACCTGAATTGTGTTGGGAAGACTTGTGCTGGGATCTATAGCGCATCTCATTAATATGGGTGTAATATGAGATGAGGATTTGTACCACTCACCATGAAAGTGGTCGTGTTCGGACCTTGGCGCCCAAGGGTCAGCATTCAGGCTATAAGACGGATGTATTAAGAACCCACCTAGATTGAAGAAAAGGTTGCATAACTGATAGAAAAACACGATTGCAACATACGCACGTGTTCTAGGTAGCGTCACATACAATGCACCTACGATCACAAAAAGTGGTGCAAGGGAAACGAAACCCCACATCTGCAGCTTCCTTGGACTGTTGAAATTTCTGAGGAATGGTCTAGAGCTCCGCAAAAACATGATGATGATGGCAGCAAGGCTCCCAAGCAAGGCTCCCACCGACGAAGATTCCATTATGTGGCGCTCTTCGTCGATGAGTAAGGAGTAAGCAGGGCGGTCTGGCCCGTTGTTCTCCCCAAACAGTATCGGTACAAAACTTGAACTGTTAACGCCGAGAAGATAGAAGGTAAAATCTAATAACATCCAATTGACGGAGGTTGCAAAGAGGTCGACCCAGTTCCGGTCGCGGCGTAAGTATGCGAAGAATGGACCGGGGAATAAGTATGTGAAGAAGGCGCCGAAGCAGCCCTTCTGCGGCTCTGATTCTCCGGCTGGATCAACCACAGAGCCATTCTCAACTTCGGACTCATCGTCCGGAGCCACAGATTCCATCTCGAAGCTATCGCCAGATTCATTACCAGACTCGAAGAATCTCTCATCGTGCATTGCCTGGATGGTATCTCCCTTGACATCGAGCGAGTAGTAGAGCTATATTTGACGCATTGTCAGAACAAGTTCCTCGACTTCAGTAGAGATAACTGACGGATTCTGGGATTGTGAACCGGAAATAGATTGCGATGACTGCAGGCACAGCGCCGAGTCCAGCGACAAGTCGCCACGCCTTGTCCACTGTATTTGCGCATTCCACAGCTCTAATGTCGGTGGCGTTGATGGAACATGAGGTCAAATTCGCAATACGCGATCTAAAGCCAGCTGTTGCAGCGAAGGCCACTAGGACTGCAACCAACTGTCCAAATGGCTGGAAGAAGAAGACTGCTGCTAGCATCGTGTCTCTGTACTCGGCTGGTGCGTATCTATGGAGGATCAGCTCTACCCTGCCTTGCTCAGGTGGAGTAACCATACTCAGCTGTCAGCACGGCGCTGAGTGGATAATCAGAACCAACGCCAATACCCATCAGGACCCTCCACCAGATCAAAAGACCGATAAGTGACATTGAGTTGAACACCCCAGTAGAACTTATAGCCATACCGAGAGAGGCCATGATGGTAAATGCCAACTCGAAACCATATACTTTCCTGCGTCCCCGACGGTCCGCCAAGTAACCCAAACTAACTTGTCCTAGCATGGAACCCAGCAGCGTAGCAAGGTTAAGTCCTAACCGGTATCTCGTAGGAAGCTTGTTTTCCCAGTAGACTGCGGAGATCATGGGGAGAATTGTGTTAATGGAGAAGATCTGTTCAATGTATTAGTAAATTAACTTCAAATGTAGCCCAAAAAAGGTCAAACATCATAAGCATCAGTCAAGAATCCAAAACCAGCAACGAACACCATCTGCCAACCAAACCCAGACTTCTTAAGGGTGTACAGGATCTTCCTGCGTCTTTGTTCCGGCGTCTGATCAAATGATTAGTTTTAGACGCCATGGATGTGACTCTCGCTACCTGGTTCCCATAGTCGAACCCCTCAGTATAATCAGGCCATAAGCGCAGCCAGCGAAAGCGTGACTGCTGAGGAGCCATGGCTCAGCCTTGTCAATAAGGTATATTGGAATTGCCGCCAATCATGGGCCGTGAAAAGCGCCTGTAGGGCTATGGATGGAGTACAAATGTATTATACCATTTGGAGCATGATCATGTAGAAGGCCGAAGTTAATAGCATTGATATAATGTGACGATGGAAGGAAAGTGAGATGAGGCTGAGTCTGAAGATGGTTGACCGTCTTCGGCTCCTCGGGGCGGAACTTGCCATCGTTGCATTAGTTCGCACGCTCAGCTGGGAGCGATACGCTGTCAGCCCGAGCACGTTTCGGGAGACGGTTCGCTATTAGCTGGACGACTCTTCGGTTCAGCACGGCGTTCCCATTGCTCCTTTAGTCTTTGGAGCTTGCTCTAGAATTGGAATTCCTTGCACCGCCTTATGCTGCCTCGGCGCGGTCATCCCACCATCACATTCATCATATTGACGCCTTCCAGCGGCGATTCACCGGAGAGCATGCTAGCTAAATGAGTTAGCTAGTCTGTCTTCAACATCGTTAGTATCATTTCACGACTCCTTTTATCTGAACTCTTCTAGCAAAGAACATACTACAAACTGCTATGGTTGTGCCTCCAGGCTGGAACGTCACTGAACCTATAGGCCTTGCGGTCAAGTTGTATAAACTCGCGGAGAAGCTAAAGCATGCGCCGGAAAGCGCAAAATACTTCAAGTCGAAGATCGAGCGCCTTGGTGGGTTGTTGAGCTCGCTCCAAGATGTGCTTATGAGCATTGGAGATGGCACAGCCGCCCCCCTTACTGCTAATAGTTTTGCACAATTAGAAGAAGAGATTATTGCGTTGCAAAAGTGCATCCAGCAGTGCGAAGAATTCATTGCACCGTTCGTGCCCTTGACAGGTGATGGAAGTAGGAGACCTTCAGCAGCTGCTAGGGCTCGTTGGGTGTGGGATGAGGAAAAAGGCAAGGAATGTTCAACACAGATCGATGAGCACATTCAATTCTTAAACTTGGCTCTCAGTATCATTGCACTGTAAGTCACGGAGGGACTTACGCTTTACCATGTACTGACAGCCCTCAGCGCCCGAGCCCACACGGCCCAGGTGGACATACCGAGAGAGCCTACTCCAAGTCGATCGGCAACATTACCTCCGTATTCATCTTCAGAGCAAGAGGGGAAACAGAAAGATTGGGATATACAACCGCAGACACCGAATAGTATCCTTAGTATGCCGTTTGAGGCAAGTTCTGGTGATAAATCGAAGAATAACGCAGACGCGTGCTGTTGGCCCTTTCCAGTGGTAGCCTCACCGGAGGCTAGTCCCATGTCTCCGTCAAAGGAAAATCCCAGCGCACTGAGCCTTGATAGTCCCTTCACGCCTTCGGGAACCCGTTCTGGAACGGCCAGCAGCTCATCCATATCTCCTTTTGCGTCCCCAACCCTTCCGTCGAGAGACGGTGCCGAACGATTCAGGCAGGGCTCAGTGTACTCTGAGTTCTCTCTGGACAATTTGTCACCCCAGCATCTCCTGCAGGGCTTAAAAGATACTTCGATGTGCGTTTCCTCCCTTCTCTATCCCCGTAAAGCCACACAACTGACCAGATGTCATCAGCAACCTGGACAAGAAGAGCCGAGAAAAGTCCAAAAAACCCGTAGGGGTGATCGAGATTTTTCGCAACTTTGAGACAAATCAACGTTGCATCAAAATCTCTCCTGAAAGACGTTGGAAGGTTATATACTACCTGAGTAGGTTTTGACTCCCATGATTGCGTTGTGACGGGGAAGCTGACGCATGATGCAGACTGCTCATCTGGCCGAGCCGTCATTCCACACATTGAGCACCCAGCAGCCTTAGACGGGAAAAGTAGGCACCAAGTAAGATTGGAGCAGATAGATTTGAGGCGGGAGATATTGCCATCGCTGAAGAACTCAGAAACCTCACCAAGTATGGACTGTCTCTCGCCTGCTGCCTCCTCGGCTGCCAGTATCATGTCCACATCAACTTCAGCTTCGATGAGCAACGACACCAGATTCCGTAAAGAAGATCAGCTGGTGATTGAGTTCGGAAGTAGTGATCACTATAAACTCTTCCAAGAGGTCGTCCTCGGTCCTGACGTGAAATTAGAGGCTGAAATTCCTGCTTGGGACATATTTGCGAAATTTCGCAATGTCAAAACCGAAGTCAAGGAGAGTAGCCTGCCGTGTTTACGGCTTTGGCGGCGCGGACGTTTCCAGTATCTCTTGTTCCCTGCCAACACATCACCGTGGATAACCTACAAAGAGTTCCGTATGACTCATTTCGAATTAGATGACCTGGGTAAAACGTCTAAGACGTCTAAGACGTTTAAGACCCCTAAGTACCCAATTAGGCTTCGGGTCAATCTTGTCGATATAGCCGGTGAACCCATGGGTCTTACGCGACCGATAGACACGGAAAATCTTAGGAATCTAGAATACCTATTAATCAACTTTGAGACGGAAAAAGAGAAGGCGGAATTCAAAATAACAGCGACATTTGATGCCTTTGACGATGACACGTAGTTCTTCCATTCCCGTTCGAGTCACGATCGCCAACGACGTGACTTCTCGCAGTTCGGTGAACCCTACTCACAATTTGAACTGTTTACCGGACCTCAGTCACTCAGGCTTGCGAAATTCAACTCATTCTCCAACGGCGATATGCTCAGGTTCCCAAGAGGCTTTTACACGGCGGAAAAGCTCTCACCGCAAGTCTTGCTGACGGAAGGACAGTCTTTAAAGGCTGAGCAACTTCGAGGAGCCGGTCCGATTGCAGCTTCATAGCGCCCTTCCGCAAAATGTGCACGAACCTCTGGCGGACATGTAAGATTGGTGCGGATAATAAAAGGTCTCCGTGATCTTGTCATTGTGGGTTAAAGAAGAGAAGAGGCATGTCGGCCTGCAGGGTAATTGAGTGATGAGTGCTACCAAGCAGAACTATGAGAGGCAAATTCCTCCAATGAAGTTTATTAACGGGAATATGACGAGATGTTTTGCGCCCCAGTCGATATTCGGACTGGGCCGCCGTAGTGAAGAAAGTCTGTATTCTCAGCAATGATATGTATTTAATGGCATAATGAATCTCAAGAGGGAGGAATGTTCTGTTTCTTTGGGGTGAGGTTAAGGATACAACTCCGGAGTTTTAATAGGAACGCGCTTAAGAGCCGACTAAACATTATGACGTCCGTTAGCATGCAAATCACTCACACCGTTTCATCTAAATTACTTTGTTCATATTTGTAACTACCAATCACAGACCTAAAAGCTATCATACTCATGCGTATAAGCTCTTTCATTGGCATCTAAACAACGGGCAAGAAGCCTGATCAATCACTTCGACTACTTAATATGGGGAGCTACAGAGTGAACCTCGTTCGAACATTATCGTTCAATCTTATTGGGTACTCGGGCCGCGAAATGTAATTTAGAACTGTTGTTCACCTAGTCTTTCCGTGAGCCACAAGCCTGCATACCTGTTTGCTCCGTCTTCTGGACGAGGCTGGCCAGGGAAAGTTGATACTTGGAGAATGAGCGATTTCGCTGCTTTGAAGATCATTGTCCAAGTCCATGTCCGCCCTCAAATTGAGGATCAAAATCTCGAAGAGATGATACAGAAAAGTCCGCGCATGGTCGCGACTCATTTCTGCGTAGATCCCTCGGTTTGTAGCATAAACTTCCGTGATAGGTAGGTAAATACCCTGCTTCTTCTGAGGCGTGTCTACACGATCCCAAATACTCACCGTGGGGAAAATATCCGAACTACCACGTGGCAATATTCAAGTCAGGACTGCTACGGTTCGCGTAGTCCTTTGCTTTTAGCGGTCCTTTCGGTGCAGCATTCAACGGTCCTGGACCCTCAGTGCCTTGGAAAATTCAACTTGAAGTCCTTTGGAAGTCCGTTATTGGGTTCGGCAACTTTTCAGGCATCTCCAGTATGAGAGAGTATGATGAGACCTCCAGCAAGCCATAAATGATGGTTCATCTCCTTCCCAAGGCACCGAAAGCCTTCCCCAATTGCTGGACCTTCTTCACATCCCTGAAAGTCAGACTTATTCTCGTCTCTCTTGCTGCACTTCCTTCCATGAATGGCCCTTTATCTCCGAGCAAATCCCAGTTTACTATCGTATCGCTTCTCAGATCTTGATCAGCTTTCACCTCATCAATTCCGTGTAGGCATTCCGTATAGAACTCTCCTGTCGTGATTAATAGACTCCTAGGCTCCTGTAATATGCGCCATCCAGCACCGGTTGCTCCTCCTTTTGGCTTCACGTCTAGCACGATATGAGATCCTAGAGATACCGTAGCTACTACTGGATAGTAAGCATTTCCATCTTCGTGGGGGTGAATGCCTTGGCCAGGTTGATATTCATTTATGAGGCAGTGATTTGGTGCTCCATGGGGGGAGGTGCCGAAGATATCATCTTGCGAGTCAGGTAGATTGGGTATAGAGAGGAGGCGTGGTATCACAGGATCTGAGAGCCAGGCGGGCAAGTTTGCGGCAAGGAGCGTGTTAGAGGACGAGAGTGGGGAAGGATGAGCTTGAAGGCGTCGATGGGACAGATGTTTCCAAGTGGGAAGGGGAACGGTGTTGATCTGTGATATGAAATCAGTATTCGGAATAAGGACTCGACATGTATCTGCGGATACCTTTTGTATGAGATGAGTTTCTTCTTTAGACGTTATGAAATGGGGGATGTAGTAACCTGATGCTGGCAAGGTTGAAATCAAAGCCTCTTGAAGGTTTGCAGGCAGGAGAAGATCGGCCATCTCTGCAAGCCTTGAGCTTGCAATCACATTATGAATTCGGGGAAGTGGGGGAGACTTTCTTGTTGGCTACGAGTTGTGCTTGATTTATTCATTGAGCTTCAAGGCTAAAATTTCGGCTATTCTAGCTCTACCATCGTAAAACATCTTCCATACACCAAAGAGCTACATGGCAGCCACTGCGGTTGCAACAATTGTTATATCCCGCGTCGAACCGAAGATCAACTCCTAAAATGCCCCTGTAGCTGCTCGAGGACCCAGCCCGCCACGCCCTTCGGCCCAACCCTTTCCACGACCCCTGGCTCTACCCTAACCAATCTCCCGTTTGATATACCCATCTCCTTCGTGTACTCATCGAACACAGCTTGAGCTTTGTCGGCGTCTTCATCCGTGTAACCGCCACCTATGAGAAGGGCTTGAGGAGGCGGCTCGAGGACACGAAGGGCCAAAGCGAGCTCGGAATCGGACCATGTGTGCATCGACAAAATGCCGTTGACGGAGAAGCCGTGTGGTGCGAGGACACTGGCCACATTTCGGGCGATATTTCTGTGACGGCCGATGGTAAGGCAGGGGATAGTTGGTAACGATGCCATTTTGCTTGAGTCGCTCTGCCTCGCTCGGCTGGAGTGAGATGTATCGATGAATGGTGTATCTGGGCAAAAACGGTCTTACAAGAGCCAATGCTCTCGAATACCTTTTCAACAGCTCAACCCCACCCCCACCATGCTGAGCGTCCCAAGTCCCAAGCCACATTAGCTTTAACCAAAGGGCCAGACCACCCGCCAAGTACTACTAACCTGGTCTGCTGACTACCCTAATGATCTGTATAGGGTGTACTCCGTACTCCGTAGGTGAGAGGTCTCCTAAGCCCATCTGCTTGACCTTTGTGGTTACAATATATCTGAGCCGCTCTGTTATGCACAAGTGCTTGGAAGATTGCACTACAGAGAAACGATTAATGAGCAATATGGCCGTAGCACACAGAGGGCTGAATCGAACATTACCAAAAGTAAATATACTGTCACGGCTGACCAGCTTGTGACTTGGTCCACGTTTCCATCATGACTCGTTTGCGCGTTGTTGCCAAAGGACGCCGGGGCTTCAAGATTACTATTCTGCCACCTACCGTCTACACTCTGTTAGACTGCCACCCGCAACCGCCTCCCAACCATCCGTTCGGACTTGGTTTAAGGCTGTTCTTCGGCAACGAGTCCAGTCAAGGTTAGAGGAGGAATGTAAAATGTAGGCCGACAGATTCGACGGAGACGTTGAAGCTTTCAAGAACCCCGTGTATCCTGTTCAGATGATACATCCAGGCCAGGACAATATCATCCTCATGGAGGACCTCCTAATTACCCTGGGATAAGACCTGGCCGCATGTGAGACATGTGCAATGGAGTCGCGTCAACACCAAAAGGAGTAAACCTACGGAGCTGCTCCCTCACCACATACTTTCATTGAGAGATAATCCTATTCGCAGAGGCTGCTGGTTAATGTCTGCACGGAACTCTGAGAGGGGATAGAGAAAATTGACGTTCATCATCCACGTCTTGATTACGGTGTGGATGCATGTATGTATGAGAGCCGCTTGGTCAACCCTTCATGGAATGGATTTTGAGCCATTTTCTGTCAAGCCACTCTTAGCGGTAATATCGACTACGGTCTCCAAGCATACCAGCTGCACTTGAAGGCAACCAGGATTGTAAGGAGCTACCTGGGCCTGATTCGAGCGGATCTTTGGATGATGACTACTACTCACAACCTAAGCGTCATGCACTTGACACAGAGGGAAACAGATCTGTGGACTTCAGCGTCAAGTCATAGAACGGAACATCAGTGGTGTACACGATTTAGAGACCTGCACGAGTCCCTGCTTCAGATCCATACCAGCTACCGCTTCTGGGGAGCGGTAATAAATGAACCGCTATATTCAATTCTCAGTGAACGCTTAGAAGAATGAAACTTTCCCAAACTCACTGCTGTCTTGGTAATTTGGCTGCTGAGAGACTTTGCCCCTATCTCAGAATCACAAGAGGAGTTAAGGCTCTATATTTATGACCTTCGCCGTAATTGATTGACTATAAACTTCGAGAGACTTTACTCGTGAGATATTGATATCTTTACAGAGAATACTACTGCGTTAGTCGAGCATTGCGCGTACCTAATTTGCCACAAGCAGGTCACTCGAATGTTGGTGTCACTTAGTGTCCACTACGGCCGCAGCGGTCCACTACCTTACAGACTTTTCGTGTTCAACTTAGATTACCTATGTGGGGAAAGGTATCTTAGATTCACTCTCCTCAATTTTGTGATTTGTCGTCTTTAATCTCCTTCCGAAAGCCGACTATTCGAGGCCTTGAACACTTATCCAGCTACGAGAATAGTCATTACCTAACTATACGTTCAACACATCTAACCTTCACGCACCACTCCTACGCTGTTGCCATGGAACGCTGTCCCACCGAAGTCCTACGATCATTCATTGAAATGCTAATTGAAGATGAGCATTTAGAGGATTGGCTGCGCCCAAGGGATCTTGAAAACATCAGGTCCTTGCGTTTTGTTGACAAGAGACTCTCTTCGATCGCTTCCGAATACCTCTACAGGGAGGTCTTGCTGACATTCCATGCCGACAGTTACCAAAAGATGGTTGCCATTGCCCAACATCCCACTTACCGTTACCATGTGCGTCGAATTCGCATTAAGCCCAAAGCCATCCCTGGCCCTCTACTTGACAGGCAGCGATTTGGAGATTGGCTCCATGGCGAACGGAATCTCCTCGGCGATCCACGCCTAACTTACTTCTACGGAGGATATTGTCTGCGCGTGAGGCGAGATGTCGGATGGCAAATGCCACCACACTTGGATGACGCTTATCATGAGTACAAACAGATCTACCTAGATCAGGCGGAGTTCCAGCCAAACGCAGAGGCAATGCTACAGTCTTCTATCTGTCAATTCGCTGGCTTGACCCATGTACTTTCGGGTGCATATTTGCCTGAGATTGAACAATTCTGGTTATATGAGTGGCCGTGGCATCCCACCCCACATCGAACACATCGAAATTCAGACGTGAATCCTTTTGCCCGTGCATGGAAGGAAGGGGTGGCCTACCAAGTCTTTGATACAGCACAGGCAAAAAGTGTGCTCAAGGCCGTCGGTAGGGGCCAGACCCGCTCAGGTGCGCAGATCGATATTACTTCACTGCTTCAGGACTGTGATACAAGGATCCTGGACTTCGGCATTTACAGCCGTGGAGAACACCTACTTCAAGATCTCACCGCAAATATCGGACAGCTGCGGGTTCTTTTCAACTCCTTCAGCATGGAAGGACTCACCAATCTGATGACAACAGGCAAATTCACAGACTTCCTTGCGAGGCTGACCAAGCTCTCAAATCTTACCTGTTCAACAAGACGTCTCAACGCGAGGAACGAGGTCGAAACGGTCCACACACCCCAAACATTCGGCCTCACGGACATCTTCGCCAACAAGATATGGCCGCGCCTCGCCACCTTAAAATTGGAACGCTTCCTCACCGCCGAAGCCGAACTGATGGATCTCCTTGCTCGTCACAAATCTAGCCTTCGCAGTCTCTCATTGCAAGATCTCCTCTTCTCCCAAGGCTCCTGGTACGCCATCTTCGCCATTTTACGAGGTGGTGCCCTGCAGCAACTCGACGTCTACCATTTAGGATACAGAAATGACGAGTCAAGAAACTATGATAAATATTTTCTGAACAACCATATTTCATCGCCGTGCTTCTTAGCAGAGTCGGAGCCCCTATATGGTTTTGTGATACAGAACAAGGCGTGGGATGATAGCATAGCGGCTGATCTTGAAAGAAATCGCAGATGCTGGGGCTTCCTCGAGTGGTTGATCACCGGTATTTAGAGCGTCTGGCGTGTGGTTGGGGTCAGAGGTGGATAGGCTGAAAGCGACCATGTTGACATCATGCGAAACGATGATGTTTGTAAAGGAAAGGTGTGGATGTCAGGAACTTATGCCATAAGGAAGTGGGAGGTTGACATGGGAATGAAGCTACATGTAAGAATGAAAAGCTATCCTCACCACGATAATAGGAAGACCGAAGTTCCCAGTCCGGACCTAACTTCTAGATAGAATGATAAATTGTTATAGTTTATAGCCTGCCTACTGAAACCGGGAGACATTTGCTTATACCTATAAAACTTACATTTAAGCACAAGAGTACAAACTACAATGACCGAATATTTATTCCTCGGATCAGATCTATTGAGTAGTCGTCTGGAAATTATAGGGGAAATAAAGCAATGTGATATGCATACTAGCACACTCCTAGAAGAGACGACTGGCTGAGAACTTGGCATTAACACTCATTGCTCCCCCCACCACATTTTATATAGAAAAACCAGCAAACACCAATATATCGATATAATTCGTTCCCACCGTCCCAATCAGATAAATATGAAGTCCCCGCTACTATTTATAGACTAACCATTGGTGTTGCAGGTCTTCCACCGCCCCTTACACCCCGCTCACCCTTTGCGACACCTCCTTGCCATATGATGCCATACCGCCCAATCGACTCAGCTACTAAATCGAAAGCTGTGGTTCTTCTACATGGTCATTAGCGGCCTAACGCTATTGCTGAGAGATCACACTGCCACGAGTCGACGGTCTACAGGTGGGAGCGAAAGGTCCGGGCTTATGGCTCGCTAAAATTGCCTGGGGTCCCTGGCAGAAATGGTCCCCCGCGTCGAATACATACCGCTGCAAAGAAGAGTCTTCTCCTATAGGTAGATGAGAATCTACGGGTCTATCAGGACGAAATGGCGGAGCTCCTTTTTCAAGAATGCGACATAAGGGTTCACCGGAGTATTGTCTCCAGATTCCTCAAAGAAACAGAATCAGCCATAAACAGGCCCAGCGCTTTAGCAACAATCAGAGTCAGATATTAAGGAACGCTTGGATTGCGTTCGCCGCCGATGTAACCGCCGAGCAGCTTATTTTCTTGGATGAGAGTCTCTTTAAGGCGCAACTATGCTGGAGATCTATGGCTTATGCACCAATTGGCGATCCAGCTCGGTGGCAAGATGATATACGACGAGACACTTGGAGTTGGTGCTAGTGCTGCTGGTCGGCGGCCGTGGGGGTGGAGAGCCTGGATCGAGAGGAATGGCGTCCAGACATTGCAACACTACCGTATTCATTACTAGGAGGCTTTAAGGCTTCAAGGTTGACTGCTATATCGATATATTGATGTTTGTTGGGTTTTCTATATTAAATGTGGTGGGGGAAAGAGTCTTGCACAACCAATTCCTTCCCATATGCCCTCCCGGCCCCACACTTACCCAGGCGTGTACGAGTGAAAACTACCGCCACATTCTCCATGGCGTGACGAGATCCGAAACGCATGGTTTGAATACCAGTGTTTCCATCCTTCGTTTTTATATCCGTCCAGAGAAACACACCAAAGGCTTTGAATTGTTCTGAGTTCTTGCCATACTTTTGGCAAATGCACCTCTACAGAGTACTTGTGTGAATAACGGGCTTCAGGCGTCGGCAGCTACTTCAGGAACATTATGAAGAGACCCATTATCGAATACATCTTAGACATGAGGAACAGACCCCTTGTATTGTGCAATTCACAATGCTGCCAATGTTCCTGATAATCTCGCAATGCCCTCCCGGCCGAAGTTTCTCACTAAGGGAAAACGGCCACGAACTTCCGCCAGACGGCCACCGAGTCGCAAGACAAATACCCGTGCAACGACGATGGCCCCGATTCGGGAGAAGAGAAGCCGTCAGAACCGAGAGTCGGTATTTGCGCCCACTGCATGAGCGCGAACGCAGGCGCAGCGAGGAACAGACCCGCGAAAGCGCCCATCAGGATGTCGCCGAGGAGTCCATAGCCTCTGATCGCGCCGTCTTGAACCGGACAGATCTGGTAACTGAGCGCAGCCCATACGACTGCAAAGAAACAGTATACCATCATGACGTACCACGGAACGCTCGCATCGTGAGCGCCCTTGATGAGAAGGGCGGCGCACATGATGCCCATGCCGAAGGCGCTGAATCCGTTGACCAGTTTGAAGGCCACACCGGCCGGGTTACCGAGATATCTCGTGTCACTCAATCTGGACGCGTACCGCTTCTTTGTGTCGATTGTGAGCGACAATGCCGTTATCGATATGCCCAAGGCGCGAACGATCTTCAATGCCCCCGAAGCATGCGTCCAGTTTGCCGCGAGCCAGAGAGCCTGTACAATCGGACTGTACACCGCGGTATACACCCAACCGATCCAACCGAGGACTGTGACGTCTCTGGTAATGCGACCGTTCAATTTCTTGACGATGGTGAGGTGACGGCTAAGATATGATGACCCCGGTGTTTCCTGTGCGTCTGACGTCTCTTTTGATACAGCTTCTTGAGATAGGTGTCGCAACGTTACACCGCGCTCTTCAGGAACCTCTTCATCGGCAGGCGGCTCTCTCGATGCTTGTTCAAGTATGGTGTATTTGGAGGAAAACGCTTGGTTAAGCCCAAATAGTGCGCCACTCAACACGCGTAGTACAGCCAGCCAACTGATCCAACCAGTCATGAAGGCAACCATGCCGCCACTCGTGACGCCATTGACGATGGAACCGATGAAAGCGGTCAGAACGGTACTGAATGCACGAGCTTGGGGAGATAGGTCGCAGGAATCGGAGTCCATGCTTGAGAGTGGCAAAGGCTGCAGTTCGGCCAATATTAGATATAATTTCAGACTTTTGGAATCAGAACAGAAGGATTGTGCTGACAGAAGAAAGGGATATGGACGAGGTAGAAGAGAACAATAAAGAGAAAAATTGAGTCTGGAAATGCCATGCTCTAAAAGCAGATGTTACTCAAAGTTGATTCAGCCGCAGCGTGGCTCATCGCTTTGCAGAGGGCATTATCTCCCGAGGTGACATGGGGCACTGCGAGTGGATGTTCCGACGAAAATGTGTGATGAACATGATAGGATGATATCCCAAGCGATGCAGGCGTCCGGCAAGGGGCATGAGCCGGTAGCTGAGATCGAGCATCTTTGGTGCTGCCCAGGGTCTTCCGTTCAATCAGATCCACACGTTCTGACACATCCTGAAACAGCTTTTGACCACGAGTCAGAGAAGCACAGTAGATCTGCACACTGGAAATGGGCAGGCATGTTTAGACCCGCTGGGGGGTGAGGCCGGGGCAGATATCTTATGTAAGACTTGGCCATGGGACAAGATTACCAACCCTACCATCATCTGTCCATACACTCGGAAGTCTAATCCCAGCTGGTTACAGTAACCAAATGCAAAGGTCGTACTTGCTTGGTGCCAATAAAAGACGTGTCATCGATGGTTTTTCAGACAGGGCGCCTCAAAGGGCAAGCTTTCGTAGTGTAGTACAGATACAGATACAGAATTACTTATAAAAAAATTATAGTAAAAGCAGTTATTAAGTATATAAGACTTAGTAAGCCTTAGTAAATATAAATAATATTTAATACTTAAGTACTTACTAAGCTTATTATATAAGATAAGAGTTTTATAAGATTATAAAATTAAAAAATCTACTATAACTATATTATAATACTAAATAATAGCTAAATAAGCTTTTATTCTACTAGAAATGTAATGCTAGCTTATCTAGGCTAGTTCTTAGCAGGCGGTGAGGTTTTTTTAGTGGGCAGGTATCATTAGTGGCCGTTCGCCAAAGGAATTGCAAACCACTGTATGCATACGCCAATAGCGAAGACGTCACTCCCGCTGCCTCGAAAAACATAACAACATCCAAAATATCCGCCTCCAACAGCAACCTCACCAAACACCTCGCAATGGCTTCACAACTCACCAAATCGCACCCCTCAACTCCCTAGCTCTTCCATCGCTAAATCACCAACCCAACAACAAGAATGTCATCCTCAGCGCCCACGCGGCGCAACGGGCACAACCCCCCTTCATCAAAACCTCCTCCTCCAACATCAACTCAAACCTCTCCCTCTCCCTCCGCCTCTCCACTCACCACCCTCCTCCCCACCCCCGCCGAACTCGCCCTCCTCCTAACCTACCCTCTCCTCCTCCTCCTCGGCTCCCTCTACTCCACCCTCTCCCCCCAAACCCGCTCCTCCCCCTACAACCCCACCACGCAATCCCATCCCCCAGACACCGCCCCTTCCTACTTCGCCTTAAAAAGGAACCTGCCCAACACCTACTTTGTCAAAATAGCTTGGTTCTGGGTCACGACGTCCTACGCTATCTTTTTACTCACCCACCCTTCTCATGGAGGATCAGCGGGGTATTTCGTTCTCACGCCAAAGAAGTTGCGCGGGGTGGTAAGATGGGTGATTGTGACGATGTGGTGGGGGGTTGTGACGCAGTGGTTTTTTGGGCCCGGGTTGATTGATCGCGGGTTTACGGTTACGGGGGGGGCGTGTGAGTTGGCGGAGAGGTTTGAGGGGGAAGGAGGGGGGATGGAGTTTGTGACTGGGCAGGCTTGTAAGGCGGTGGGGGGGACGTGGAGGGGGGGACATGATATTAGTGGACATGTTTTTATTTTGGTGTTGGGGAGTGCGTTTTTGGGGTTGGAGGTGCTGCCGGTGGTGGTGAGGGGGAGGGAGGAGAGGAGGGTTAGGTGGGGGGATGGGAGGGTGGGGAGGGTGGAGAGGGTGGATGGGGGGGAGGGAGGGGAGGAGGAGAGTGGGAGGTGGGGGGTAGGTGCGGTGCTGGGAGTGATGGGGATGAGTTGGTGGATGTTGCTTATGACGGCTACGTTTTTTCATACTTGGTTTGAGAAGGTATGTTTCTGGAGTTTGGATCTCAAGATACGTGCTAATACGTGACAGCTCACGGGTCTATTGGTGGCCATGGTAGGGGTTTTCGTGGTGTACTTCCTCCCACGAGCATTACCGGCTATGAGGGATATCGTTGGCATGCCAGGGATTTGAGACTGACCATCTCCAAAGCTCATAATATTCGTACTGTCTTCAAGCAAAGTTCTACGCATTCGCAGTTTCGCTAGGCCAACAATCCATCTCCTCACCACTCTACTCCTCAGCTTCCTGTTCAAGTTCCCACCAATATGGGTCTCAAGTCCCCTTCAATCTTCCCCATTCAGGCACTGTCTCAACGCCTTCTTCTCCAACGACCTTCCCTCTATCCCATTCCCTTCCCTCCCCTCTGCCTTTCCACCTAACGTCCTCTTCCCTCTTCTCACCGCCCTTCTCCCACTTCTGCACCTCTTCTTCAGTAAAGCCAGCAGATTTAAGTCTCTCAGCCCCTTGTTTCTGCCAACGCTGCCGATCTCGTATCGCCTCCAATGCCATGTCCCAGTCATCTACCTCGTCCAAGTCAAGTTGCACATCTGTTGATGGGTCGTAGTTTGAGGAGAAATGAGAGTCCATTGCTGAAGAGGAGGCAAAGGTACCGCGGCCACGAGATCGGACTTTCGGTGCTGGTGCAGGCGGTGGGGGACCGATGATGGCTTCCAGTGGGTCGGAGTCTGAAATTGAAGAGGTCGCATAGTCCTTGCCATTTGTAGACCCGTCCTTCTTTGTGTCTGAAACTGCAGTCCTTTCATTTTTTCTATGTTTAGCCGAGTTGCGTGTACCATTGTCTTGGAACCCGGGTGAGTCCGGTCTTCGCAAAAGCTGACGGTGATGAGAACGGCCTTCTCTCTGAGGGCTTAGCGAACGTGACCGTGACCGGTTCCGTGATTGAGTGTCTCTCTCGTTTCCTGTCCTCCGACGGTGCTCTTTCGATCTACTAGTACTGCGTTCCCGGTGGCTACGGTGGTGTCGATGCCTCCGGTGGTGATGGCGCAACCGTCCATCTTCGTCCTCGTCTGTGTGATAACGTTCGTCACGACGCCTATGATGCCTTCGCGAGTCTTCCTCTCTATCTCGGCGCGAAACCGTCCTGCTCCCATGATCCCGCCGTCTATCAGATCCTCCCTCATTGTCGCTCGCAATTCGCCGCCGCTTGGAACGGTGATCATCTTCGGGTGTTAACCTGCCATAACCAGGTGAGGAGGTTGGAGAGGCCCCATTGCTATTACGGAGCTTTCTGAGACGTGCCCTGGACTCTTCCTGTTCTTTTGCTCGTAGAGCAGCGTTGTGACTGTCGGTCTCCCGTATGATGTTCTTGAGAAACCTGGTGTTCGGTTTAGGCGCATTGGTTGTTGCTCTGCCTTTGTTAGCCTTGCAACATAGGAAGCCATATTATTTGTGAGCACCTCCTGGGCAGAAGCTCCTGCAACCCGTACGTAGAGTACTTTCCATTGCTGGTCTTTGCGTCGTTAGCTAAAAGGCTTGCGACATAGTCGTCAGATAGCTCGTCCTTTGCTGGCATGTTGGGGAATAAATTCTGAAGACAGAACAGGCTGGATGTACAGACATGATATTTAATCAGGCGCAGTGTGCATTCACAAGAAGCCAATTCAAAGAATATGGTGTTATATGCAGCATGCGCTTCGTTGGATGTGACGATGCCAAGGGAAGCTAAGATAAGATAGGTGAGACGCCAATCCCTGTTGGGCGCGATAGTAAACAAACACCAAAATTCCCATAGCCTGGTGAGGGGACAGCGAGATTGAAGGCTTATAATTGAGAGAATACCAAAATGGCAGATTCTATGGAAGTACAGAATA
Organism: Cladonia squamosa; assembly: GCA_947623385.2. Classification (NCBI taxonomy): domain Eukaryota; kingdom Fungi; phylum Ascomycota; class Lecanoromycetes; order Lecanorales; family Cladoniaceae; genus Cladonia; species Cladonia squamosa. The sequence continues at coordinate 498,639 of OX392382.1, forward strand.
TTATCCAAGGCCTTCGGGCCTTACAAGAAGAGCCCCTCTCCATCATCCGCCTCAGCGAACCCATCTCCACAAGCGCAACCTCCCACAGAACATCAGACGCCTCCGAAGCCGCCTTCGATAACCCTTCACCCGCTTCCTTGGAAGCAGATCTAACCCACTACAAAGTATTCTCTTATCTCTAATCCGTTCGAGAAGATTTACTAACCTACATACTCAGGAACTCTTCTCCAAACTCCGTTTCTCCTACCTCGAACAAGTAACCAAAGAAAAATTTCTCCGCGCCATAGTCGGCGACCCACCGCTCATAGTTGAGCACGCAGAGAATATCGAACTCGAATCCCAACTAGCGGAAATTAAAGCCGTGCTCAAGGCGCAGAAAGAACATGTCAGCGAACTGGTTAAGGAACTTGATGCTCGGGGTAGAGATCTGAGCAGGCGCCATGAGACAATCACGTTACAAACTACACTACTATCTTCACTACCACCACAAATCGAAGAATTAGACGAAACACTAGCTGCTTTAAAGAAGCAAAATCAATCCGCTGGCAATGACACGAATGAAACGAACCCTGAGATGGCATTGCCGTTGCCGGCTACGTTGCAATTGATAGAGGAGAAGAAAGCAAGACTTGAAGAAGTTAATAGGCAGTTGAAGAGTTTACAGCAGGCGGTACCGAGGCAGAGTAGGATGCTGGAGAATGAGGAGAGGGAGCTGAGGAGGTTGGAGGAGGAGAGGGAGAGGGCTGTGGGGGCTGCGAGGGAGGCGGTTGAGAGGAAGAGGGAGGGTGGGGGAGCGGATGAGTTGGAGATGAAGGGGAGGTGGTTGAGAAGTGTGGAGGGTGGGTTGAGACGGATGTTGGAGGTGGAGGGTTGAGGGTGTTAGGGGGTTAGAGTTGGTTGATTTGGCTTGGAGTTATAGGGAAGGATATCAAGGGCAGGAGGTTTCTAGCCTGGAATATAATGCTCCAAATAGGAGCAGTGGGTATTTTGAAGATCCTCATGTCATTGCATACTAAGTATCAGCGGCCGTGAACTTTTCATACATGAACGTCGCGTTGCTGCTCGACGTCGCCAACTTGCGTGCATCGCATCTCTCTGTGCACCTTACAAGAAACATCCCTTCCTGAGCATTCACCCTCTCATACACGGGTGCGTAACATCCCAGCCCCGCAAGTAAAAAGAAACATTTTTCCCCATTGTCAATCTGCCTAGTACACTTATTCCAACCGAATTTTCCCCTAAACAAGACTTAAGCAACTAGACGGTGCATACACACAACATCACTTCGTAACACACTTCACCTGCACATGGAGGTCATATGACCTCCCAGCCGCTGCCTTCGTAATAGTCTCCATCATCCACTGGTGTGCAAGTGGATCCCTCCATGGGATAATCATGGGCCATTCGACACCCTCAACTTCGACGCTAACAGCGGCGATCTCTGAAGCTCCATTTTCGGGATTTAGAAAGCCCCAGGCCTCTTCGGCGTGGTCGAAGAATTGATCGGCAGATTCGCATTGAGCAAGAGGGGTTGGAAGCGCGCCTAGCTCTCTTTTTTGGAGGAAGAAGTGGAGGATGATGTTGCTTTTTGGGGTTAGTTCTGGCATAGCTGTGTTAACGGAGGGCAAAGAGAAAGGTGAGACTGGCGAGATTGGCAGCTGAGGCGTATCTGCTTTTCTCTTGTGGCATTTTTTTGGTGGAGGTGCCTTGCATTTGTCTATATTGGTGCCATCCAAGTCGCGTGATTTAGCATTCTGAGGCTTTCCAAGAGCTGGGCGTACCGAAGTCAGCCCCGGACTTGAGCACCGTTGGCGCCGCGAACTTTGCGAAACGGATGATTTAGATGCTTTCAATGTCTTTTTACCTCCCTGAAGTGGCTTCTGGGATTTGGGGTTTGGAGGAGGTGATATGTATTTGGGTGGCCAACGTCGCTTCTTGACTACATCCAAGCTGGACAATGGCGGTGTCTCGTACCTCCAGCGCTCTTCGTCCGTCTGACGCATAAGCTGGCTACGTCGCATAGCAGCCACTCTAGTTGAGGTCCGGCTTGGCTCCTTTTTGATAGTAATTTGTCGCTCAGCTTCTGTGTTCTCTGGATACACGCTGGCGGTCTTTTCGATGCTTTGCTCTTCTCCAATCAGCTCTGATGGGTGAGGGACCTGTGCAAAACCTCTAACACTACTGTTCTCGGGTTGGAAATTCCCAACTAGACCCTCAGACTGCCACCTCACTAGAGATCCTGTCTGTGCTATTGTCTGCAGGGTAAAACCAAGATCGGCACCAAGCCAGCCATGGTATCCTCGCCATTCGGAGTTATTCGAAGAATTGGCGTTCACTAGCATACATGACCCGTCGTCGTCCATTAAGAAGAATGCCATATGAGACTCGCTAATCCTGACACTTTCAACCCAGACAGGCTCGGATGTAGAGCCAAAGGTAAGCTCTTTAGCATAGTCGAATCTGCGACCACAGTATTCCTGTCTAGCAATTACCGAGGCCGGAGGTTGTTCGCCAGGATGGCTTGTCATCCAACGCTCAAGCACTTGGATCAAATCTACTTCATTCGAGGCGGTCACAGGGAACGGCTCAGTGAAGCCCGCGGTCTGAAGACTGAAAATCATGGCTGGGTCCCGCAAATAAAGCCTAGTAGATCAGTCCCTTGTACCATGGCGGGAGAGCGTGAAACCGGTGAAAGAAGATATTACATACCTTGTAATCGGACGAGCAGTTTGGCTGGTAAGCACTGGAGATGGTCCATATTCGATCCTGTCTTGGTTATAATGTGCCAATCCGGGCCCACCAGCCTCTTCTAACTCAGCTACTTCATCGTCCGTAAGATCAATGATCTGGGACTGAGAAGGGTGGCTCTCCATGACATATGTGAGCAACTGTGACACCAGGTTTGTGATGCTGTTTGAATTTCAATTTATCGTCAAAATAATGATTTTTAAATGTCAGCTTACATCAATCGATCCCTGGGCCACGAAAGTGTTCCCACCAGTTGGCAAGCACTGTTAGGTAGCTTGTGCTCCAAACCAGCAGGTTTCGCAGCGAGGTAGGCAGCGCTGAGCGATTCTTCGGATTCTAAGACTGGCGTATCCTCAACTAAAGCTTTGAGGTCATCAAATAAAAGCTTCGGTGGCCCCCGGGAAGCAAGGTCTCCGATCTCATGGTAACCAAGTTCAAAGCAAATCTCTAGTATTGAGACTGACATAGTAATTCTCGAAGAGTAGCATGGCTCGACCTTAGCACTTTGGACAGTCATGGGCTTCAAATTTGAGACAACGACCGCGATGGGCGGTCTTTTGAAACTTGATGCGAGCTGATTGAGAGAGTCGGAAGTAGTTTTGACCATTGAAGTTTGTATAGGTGAGTAAAGGACTGATCATTCTGTGAGGTCATCGGACCTAGAAAAAGCGAAGTGAAGGCCATTCAAACCATCGATCTTTACAAATAAAGGGACTTCACTTTCCATCCGATAGTTGGCTCACTGAAAATGCCATAGTGCAGCAATATGTCAAGTCATTACATGCAGGAGCGGGAACATGGGCCACTCTCATCGAGAGCGATAAACTGTAAGGGTATCCTAAATCATCATAATACAGAGCCGTAGACTTTTAACCGAAATCTATTTGCCACCCACCCTTGAACGTTGCAAACAGGACCTCATTCACCATCTTCGACAATTGCATCTTCCCTTAACCCAGTCTCGGGGTCATATCTAATGTTGAGACCCCTGAGCTTGTCGACCTGTAGTTTGCTGAGGGGGATGCGGTGAAAATTTATAGGTAAATACGGGCTGGCTCTACATTAAGGAGATTAGCCTCAAGTTTCACGATTGCCAATCTATACGTACTTGAGATAGTCCAGCTTCATATTACGAGCTTTATCCTTCAAAGCGACCTGATCACGCGACGCTAAAATGTTGCCTGCAGCAAAGTCTTCAGTTTTGAGTAATGCCCAGCTGGTACCGTGTTCTTCAATCAATTCGAGGAGCCTTTGCGTTTCTTCGTCTGTCCAACCCTTTCGAACTTGCGGAGGTTTCATCTGCCAGGCCTTGCGTTCTTTTGCTGCTGCGTTCGCTGCCCTATACTCTTCTACTTGGGACGGTGGGGGCCTACTGGATTGCCTGTCCTGAGCAATCGACTGGGCGCGAGTGCCGTTGGCCGCCTGGATACGAACCCTTTTTGGTGATGGACCTTGACTTCTCGGAGGTCCATTTGCAGTACGTTTATTAGAAGCTTTCAAGTTGCGTCTGGAGGCTGCATTCACAGGGGTTTGTTGTTGTTGAAAATCGTCTGCGTCGTCCAAATCAGCCGGACTAGCGTTTTGATTTGAACCAGTGTCTTGAGAATCCCAAGTGACGCGTGTCGCGTTCTCTTGACGATCTATAAGTCGCCTTTGGCCACTGGGTGAGTGCAAGTTTGTCTGTATTTCTACGATATTTTCTTTATTGCTTTCAGCCTCGGCTCGGTCCCGTAACTCAAGGACCCGTTCCAACCTTGCCTCCAGAGCTGGCATGGGTCGATCGTCTTCATCATCCGCTTCTTGAGGTCGCCACCCATCGTCCTGATACCTTGCTGGCGCAGAAGATGGAATGGCTGGCGCCTTAGCCTTCCCTTGAGGGGTCACTGCTCGTGCTAACGGCTCGGCTGTTGAGGCTACCTGAATGTCTGAAGCTGGCCCTTGGATATCGTCCGCCGAAGCTTGCTCAGCTAGCTTGGAGGCTTGGCGATTTGAAATTCGTCGTTTCAGAGTCGCGGCTGCCTTTTTCGCTTTGGGGGACTCAACACTGTGACATAAATCAATATGCGAAGATGAGCTTAAAGACTAAAGGGGGCGTATAGTACAGAATAGATGATAGAAAACGTTAACTCACTTGAATTGACCCATCTTGAGTACTTTTACCGGAAATGCGTTGGAAGCGACGTTTTGTTGTTCAGAAGCGGTATTCGAAGCTTCGGAAGGGGGCTCGTAGTTCAACACTAGATCACCATAATTCATCGATGGTCGTGCCAATCTAAGCCTTTGGACCTCCTCATCGAGATTTTCGCATATAGCCTGGTTGCCACCACTTGCTATGATTTGGGCCTCGACTTCTTTCATACGCTTAATGATCCAGGCAATTGTCTGGTGCACAAAAGAAATCCATGGGAAAGTCGTTCGAAGACGCTCAGTTCCCGCAATTGCACTCTCCGAGAAATCTGTAAAAGCTTCTCGTAGCTGTGCGAGTCGCTTTAGAACTGCATTTTCAAATTCATCTGTTAGGTCCTCAGAGTGAATTCCTTGGACTGCCCAGCCTTTTAAGACGTCCTTGTTCTTGTAGAATACCTGGTGTAACACAACATCTGAATCGAAATTCGGCTGCGCAGAGTGCCGATCGAGAAGCGAAATAGCGTACTGGGTGCGCACCTCAAGCGCGAACTGGAATGTTTCCACGACCAGCATACTATGTCCGGGCATCAGAGTATCGGATGACGCTAAACCTTCTGTAAAATACCTAGGAAAGGCTTGTTCGAGATCTTCGATGAATTGGTCTTCTTGTTCTTGCCATGGACGTGTAAAGATGTTAGAGGCCAGGACTGCAAGATTCGATTTCTGGAACAATGCATCTGGTCGCCATGGACCAGACGTTGCCTCCGATAATTGTTTTGTACCAAGCAGTGTCTTCAAGGCTGCAGAGGGATTGATGTATGAATCACTACCGTAAAGCTCTCTCTGTGCTTGGAAGGCGTTGCCGTGTCTCCTCCAATTGATGCTCGCTATTGTACCCTTCGTATGCAATTTCGTCATTTTACCGGTGATTGCGGCGTCTGAACTCTCGCTGGGTACGAGACATCCTAAGAGCTTGTCCGCAGCCTCAGAGAGATCTGGAAGGGCATCCAGCATGACCTCTATATTTGGGTCGGCAGAATCTTGGAGTGGAAGTGAAGTTCTCACAGTGGTTCCGGAGAAAGCTGACGCTCCTCCAGGAGACTTTGAAGTCTGTGGATATCCATGAGGGAGACTACCCCCAACATCGGGAGCCTGATCAAGCTGCTCGTCTTCGCCAAGCTCAATTTCGGGGTAGACAATAACTGGACTCTCTGGGACTGTGGTAAGATCTGGGTTCCACAGCGAGTACTTAGCATTATCTTCGGTACACATAGATACCCATCATGAGTGGGGGCCCATTATACCTTGGAGAGGCCCAGACTTAGCTGGACGCCCTTTTCGGCCCTTTGTGACGCTTTGCCCTGCAGAATTCTCTGTGCCCTCAGAGGCTCCTTGCTTTGCGCCCCGCCTTGACGATACACCTTTCCTACCCGCATCACTATCGCTTATGTCATGGCTTTGGCTTCTAGTCGCACGCGTGGTACGCCTTTGAGGGCTTTGTGATGCTGCGACACGAGCATTACTGGGGACAGGTTGGGGAGTCGTGCGCCGGCTTGTAGTTCGAGTTGAAGTACGCTCCGCCATTGTCACGGCTCGAGCAGTCCAGATCGGGAGGAATTATGATAGTGTCATGGAGTCGTGGAGATTCTGTCACCTGTCCATACAGAAGTCATTCGTAGTAAGAGGACTGGCAAGTATCAATTGAATGAGCAGTCACTCGGCGCATTATTGTTGACAAAACAAGCCGGTCGAGGCTTAACCCTTTTGAGCTTTGCGCATCATTTACGTGCCAAGGCCGCTGCACGGAGGCGTGGACTTCTATTCCAAGCGATGGTACCTGAAGAATGCCATCACACCTCGTCACGTTTCCAACTTTCCGCAATAATATTCCTCAGGCCTGAAAATAAAAACACTCCTTTATCGCATTCTTACCAATCCTGCCAATCCAACGACTAATGTAACGATCGATTGACCTCTATCAATCCCACAGCAGCCCCTGCCGCCGAGAGGCCTAACGCCAGGTTCCCACAGCTCCCCCTGTCAACACATCCCAAGTATGAGGATACGACAGCGACCATTATCACTGATCCTCCTACTAATTCCATGTCTACATCTCACATCTGCTCTATTATCATCCGAAGAAGTTGTCGCTCTAGCAGAGGGCAAGAAAATTGGCCCTCCCCCAGAATTACCCGCCAGTCCGGGTGCGAAACCTCCTAGTGGGGATGGTATTGGCACCAAAGATGCACCTGTGGATGGTAAGGATGGAAGACCGCACCTGGGACCTTTCGTAGAAACCAGCGCGGAACGAGATCGAAAGAAAGCTAAGGAGAGTGGCGATGACGCAAAAGTAGAGAAGGCAAAACCCTCTACCCTTCCTGGAGGTGCATCGAGCGACGACGGTTGGAAAATGCCCGAAACCAACGATGGGGTGATGGACGATCCAAACCGGACTGGTCCCAAAGAAGGTACGCGCGGCACTGAGGGTGGTATTTCAGAGAAGAGCAAGGAAAGGAAAGAAGGAATCTTGGAAGGCGAAAAGTCAGAGAAGAAACCAGACCCGCCCAAAGAGGCCCCGCCATTACCGCACAGCGAACAGGAGAGCATAGGGCACCGATATACCAAAGAAGATGCAGAGAAGAATAGAGAGGTGGCAGCAAAAGAAGATGAGAAACCAAAAGAACTCGGGGGGCTTGAGGTAGGATCACTTCAACAGTGCGGTATCATATGGGCACCAATTACTAACGACTCAATTGCAGAAACCTGCCGACCTCCCTGACAAAACACACGATATCCCTCTTCCCGTACCGGAGACAGTCGCCAAAAGCGATCCACTTGCAATTCTCAAACCCTTCACGCCGTCAATTCCTATGCTCACTTCAGCCCCAGCCTCTATTATCCAGCCATTACACTCCTACGTTCTCTCCCTCACAATGATCATCTTTTCAGAGATCGGCGATAAAACTTTTCTCATTGCTGCCTTGATGGCGATGAAACACCCTCGCTTTGTGGTCTTCTCCGCTGCCTTTACCGCACTCATAGCCATGACGATCCTATCCGCCGTACTTGGCCATGCTGTGCCAACTCTCATACCGAAGCGATTCACAAACCTTTTGGCCGCTGGCTTGTTCCTTGTCTTTGGAGCTAAGATGTTAAGGGAGGGCTATTCCATACCTCCCGGCCAGGGTGTCAGCGAAGAGATGAAGGAAGTTGAGATGGAGCTTGAAGAGAAAGAACAGCTCGCTCGCAAGATGGGCCGACGACGGTCCTCAATAACTCCATATGTACTTGAAGGAGGCCGCGTTAATTCACGAAAGACACGTTCCAGTACACGCCTTCCTGCTCCTCCGGACTCGCCGCCATCATCACCAGAGGGATCGCGGAGCCCATCGCCCAGCAGGGTCTCGGCGATTGCGACTATGTCCTCAGGCGTGAACAACCTTTTTTCCTTACTACTTAGCCCAGCGTGGGTACAGACGTTTATAATGACCTTTCTAGGCGAATGGGGAGATCGAAGTCAGATTGCTACGATAGCCATGGCTGCGGGACAGGACTACTGGTGGGTCACTGGGGGTGCAGTGAGTGGGCACGGCTTCTGTACTGCGATTGCAGTAATTGGGGGTAGGGCTATTGCTGGCAGAGTCAGTCTAAGAATTGGTGAGTCTATTCCATACTGCGATACATCTGCATGGCATACGCTAACACGGTTTTCCAGTTACTCTGGGTGGTGGATTTGCTTTCTTACTCTTCGGCATCATTTATCTTGTTGAAGCAATGTACATCGTTTAAAGACAGCCTTTGGGGTTTGAGGCATAGGATTGCTGGAGTGCTGGGTATAAGCATATGGAAGGTGTTCAGCGTTTCCCGGGAATGATAGACTCTGGGATTTTTAGGATTGACAGTGTACGGAATAGACATCATAATTCATGTTCGCTACGGATCAAGATTCCCTATCTGGTCGAGGGCCAAGCTTCTATGGCAACGTCCTTCTTCGTTTCGAATTCCCTCTACTACCGTTCCGTGTAAATGGCAATTGTTGATTGGGTATTATTTACCTCCCTCATATAAGTTGTCTCGGGATACTTCCCAATGCAGTACCATTCCGAACATGTAGACCTAGTAGTTGCGCGGCACACTCTCTAATTCTACATTCATAATTCATCTGAGGTTCAGATAGGACTTGGCGATCCAATTTTCTGCCTTATATCCTTACGCGATGTTAGCGTCTTAGTCTGGGCCGGAGAATGACACGATAAGTCTTGATTTGCGCTAACTATCTTCGTCAAAACCCTAACCCTAACTTCAGTCAAGGCCCTTGGAGCGTGTCGATGTTTTCAGGGTGTCATGGGGCTCATACTTCAATCTCCCAGGGCTTATTTAAGGCAAAGGGCCCTTAATTAAGCCCCTAATTAGCATACGAGCCAGGTGCGGGAGCCCCTTAGTAGGGGCCCCCAAGCGGGTGTTGTCTGGGCACCCTTCTAGGGGTCAGCTCACAGGGCCGGTTCTTGGCACGCTAATACCATTAAGCAAATCAAGACTTATCGTGTCATTCTCCGTACACAAATCTGGAATACCACCCCATCGAACATGACAGAATTCATCACAATACTCAATGAAGACTAATTGCCAATTCACTTCCTCTAAGTGCGGGCAACCAGTGAAACGGCTATCGCATTAACCCGCATCCCGTCTATGACGCCTTATGCGCATGGACCGAGGCAGCGCCTACTCTCTGAGCGTAACACTAATACACGGACATTACTATGTTAAGATGAATAGTACGATGATTACCAATACACAAGGCCAAACCATCCTCCTGGTTCTTCCATTCAGTATAAATGGCACAATCTCGCCTGCAAAAATTAAGCCAAACCCTCCAACCCCCATCCACCACCATGTCGACTCCAACCCACGCGAAAGAATGGATCCTCACCAACAAACCCACCGATTTCCCTCAGCTCTCCGGCCCTGAGCCAACCTTCACCCTCTCAACCAACCCCCTTCCTCCCCTCGAAGACGGCAAAGTCCTCGTAAAAACCCTCTACCTCTCCAATGACCCTGCCCAACGCGGCTGGATAACCAAAGGCATCGACCCCGCTCGTCTCTATGTCCCTCCCGTTCCCCAAGGCGCCGTCATGCGCGCCCGCGCCGTCGCTGAAGTCATGGAGAGCAAGAATTCAAAATTCAAGAAAGGCGACAAGGTTATAGGGAACACGGGATGGGCTGAATACGTGGTCAATGACCCACAAAATCTACAATTGCAGCCGCTGCAACAATTGGAGGGCGTGAGCTTGACGCACTTTCTGGGAGCATTTGGGATGACGGGGTTGACGGCGTATTATGGGACGAAGATTATTGCGCGGGCGGGGCCAGGGGACACGGTTGTTGTGAGTGGGGCGGCGGGGGCGACGGGGAGTATGGTTGTGCAGATTGCGAAGAAGATGTTGGGTTGCAAGCGGGTTATTGGGCTGGCGGGGAGTGATGAGAAGTGTCGGTGGGTGGAGAGTTTAGGGGCTGATGTTTGTTTGAATTATAAGAAGCCGGATTTCAAACAGCAGTTGATTGAGGCCACGGAGGGGTATGTTGAGGTTTTTTTTGATAATGTGGGCGGGGAGATATTGGATTTGATGTTGTCAAGGATGATGAAGGGGGGAAGGGTGGCGGCGTGTGGGGCGGTGAGTGATTATAATAAGGGTAGGCCGACGGGGTTGAGGAATTGGTATGAGGTTATTTCGAATCGCTTGGAGATTAGGGGGTTTATTATTTTGGATTTTGTTGCTTCGGGGAAGGCGGGGGAGGCGACGGCGGAGATGGTTAAGGCGTGTAAGGAGGGCAAGATTACGGTTGATGAGTCTATGGAGACGGTGGTGGAGGCCAAGTTTGAGGACGTGCCGAAGACGTGGATGATGTTGTTCGAGGGTGGGAATACTGGCAAGTTGGTCACTAAGCTGGTTTGATGTTGACAGGCTTTTTGTTTGACCGGTATGTCGGAAAAGCGTTTCCTATCATGAGAGACAGGGCCCATGCCTACCTTGCCTCACGCGTGATAGAAAACTTCGAACAATAATACTTGGATTTCACATTTTACGGCTTTAACAACACGATAGAATCACAAAGATAGTATTTTCAAGATACAGATGGATAAGTTCCTAGAATCATATCTTGTACAGTCGACTGACTGTTACTTTCTGCTCGGCATATCGAAGCGAAATTGGCGGAGTATCCGCATACTTCTGGCACCTGCGAGCTTGTCTGAACTCATCCTAGTAGAACATCGCTGTATCCCATCCATCTCCAAGTATTCCAATGCTGCCTGTTCTTCTCATCTAAAGCATAGCTCGGGTAAGGAGGATCTACTTTGCGCTTTGCCATCACTACTTCCTTAGCGCTCTGATTTTGTCCCAAAAAGAAAAGAGTTGGGAAACTCTCTAAAAGTGAACGTCACCGATACCATTCAAGCAAACCCAACGATACGAGGAATCACTCTCTCCCTAAACAAGACCGTCTTCGAATCCCTCCGCTTAACAACCCATCATAAGTCGCTCTTATGACCCACAATGGGCATTCTTACACGACATACAACTGCCATTAAACCGTCAGAATAGCCCTTCCCGTCTTGTATCTTTACCAAGTCGACGCCTCAAATATCCACATCAAACCATTCAAATCAAGAAATATCATCACTGAAGCGTCGCCACCAGTGGCAGCATCTCCCGACAGTCTCCTAGAATTACAGATCAATTTGCTACTCGCGGCTTCAGCTATGCTTTCGGGAAAAGGCCATGGCACAGGAATAGGAGCCTGCGGAAAGAACGAGAACTAGGTGTAAAAGACTCATTGCTTTAGCTCTAGGTCAAGTGCAGCTTGTTTATGGATCTGGTACTACGTACAGTGGGTATAATACTCAGAGCAGGCTAGCAAGGCTGCCTATCGCTGGAATAGATGGTACATGCACCTTTATTGTTTCCTATATCGTCTATTAATGCTCACACTTGCGATAAAGATATCATCTAGGTGCTTATCAAACCGTCACTTCCTTCCTATTGATCTATCTTATGTAGCGAAGCAAATACGACATATCGAATAACAATTCTTTTAACTATCTATCTAGCCTGCTCAGTCAGTCTCCTTGGCTAATGCCTTGTAGCGAGATCTGCCTTTTCAACAAATATACCTAAACAATCTCGTTGCCTTACGTGAGGTAGCGCTCGCCATTCGACCGCTGCAATCATGCGGTCATCATTTCTGCGTGCAATCTTTTCTTTGTGTCTTCTCTGCGCTCCAATTAGTGCGGTATAGCAGCCTGATACCCTAGACAAGAAGTGTATAGCAACTAAGTATACCATTGAACTTATCTCCAACTCTTTGCTCGCTATTGGAACAGAGCTGATGCTTCTCGGCCTGTGTATACCGCAATCGTGAAGATTGGGTAGATCGATGAAAGAGAAGTTAATCTCATTTAGGGCTTTCGCTTGCGTACATCCATGTCCGATCAAAAGCCCCCTTAGCGGACTCAATGTTCAAACAGCTCAGCGTATACTTGATTAGCATTTCTCGAGCCCGACCAGTACAGCATAATTTCCTATTACATTATATATTCAGCACAGACTCGATACGAGCAATGTGATCGTCCATCAAGGAAGGAGTGCAATATTGCTTTCATCAGCGCCCACATATTTCGTCTACTTTTCATCTGTAGCATTTCACTATCCTCAGAACGTGGGTCAGGACACAGTGCATGGCTACGCTCACGGATGCGAATGGCAGAGATGATAGCTGAGTTGAGGACAGCACTGGTGAGAAGGGAGGTACGGTGAATGGATGTGATTTGGAAACGGATGGGGAGGGAAGGAAACTATGAAATTTGGGCGAATAGAACTTTGAAGTATAGGGATCTGATCTTGGTGAGTGGTTTGGAGTCTAGTCGAGTAGGTCGGGAATGATCGCGATGATGTTCACAATTCTTACATGTACGCGGTTTGTGCATTTCTTTACATCGTTGTATGTTTACTGTGTACCCAGCATCTAAAAATATGGAGCATAGGTCATTCATACAGAGTGAATATCTGCTAACTCACTGCTCCAGAATGTCCTAGAATCAACCCTTTTCAGGGGGTCGCAGCGCTCAATAGTAGATCCAAAGAAGTATACGCATATTCGCTGCGTAAAGCTCCAGGAAATCTGGGACACTTTGGTAAGCATAACTTACGCTTGATCCTCTTCCAAAAGCTACTCTTCCACTACGAAAGCGAGTGTCCCATCTCAAATCCCCTACTCTGTCTCCAACTTAAACGCCGTCCCCTTAACCTCCCCCACCAAACTCTCCCCGCCCAACACGCTAGTATCAAACCCATTCTCCTCCAAATAGCGTCTAAACCTACTATCTTCACTCTCCAACTCCCTCCCCATATCCGGAATCAGTACCCACGCAATAACACCCCCCACAATCGCAAATGCGCTTCCAATCAGAAAAACCCCTTGCTGACCTTTTAATCCGCTCCCTAAACTATTTTGGATGGGGGTGAAGACCTGCGTGCCGATAGCGGCGCCGGCTTTTCCGACGGCGGCGGCGAGACCCATGTAGTGGCCGCGGAGGGGGGTGGGGAAGGATTCAGCGGCTGTGAGGAAGGTGGCGACGCCGGGACCCATTTCGCCGAGGGCGTTGAAGATGCCATAGAGGACGACGAAAAGGGGGAAGACTGTTTGCTGTGGTGGTGGTAGGATTAGTGAATGATGGGATGGATGGCATTGATTCTTTGCTATCTTAGGGTTTGGGGAGTATTTATGATGTAGATATCTATAGGGTGAGGATGGGCTGATCGGGTTACTTACGATAGGGCCGAGAGCGCCGCCGAGGATGAAACCGAGAAGACCCCAGAGGAGGAAGCCGAGTGTCATGGTTTGTTTGCGGCCGATGCGATCCATTAGGAGACCGCCGACTATGCAGCCGGGGAGGTAGAAGCAATTTACTACAGTCTAGGAAGAAGAGAAGAGGATAAGATTAGTGTTGATCGGTTTTAGGAGGCTGTAGTTGGAGAGGGTTGTAGAAGGGAAGGGAGGGAAGAGAGCTTGCTTACTCCGTAGCCGATGTTTTCAGTTAATGTGTTGTTGGGATTGAATTGAGCGATGATGGTTGAGGAGAAGATACCGAAGGGGTAGGTTACGAAGTCGTAGCAGAACCAGGCGAGAGCTTGGATGACAAGACTGTCAGTACGAAATAGTCTAACTCGAGTCCAGAACAGGAAAAGAGAGTATTATTACTCACAAGTTCCCAGCATTGGTTTCCAATACCTTCTCAAAGCAAGCATGTAGGGAATATTGTGCTTAATGGCATGTTTTCGGTACTGCGTTGAGTTGACCATGCGAATACGGAAGAAGAACACTGTAAGTGGAAGGACGATCCCAAGTCCAAATGCTACTCTCCAGACGCCATCAGAGATCGTTTGATGATAGCAGGCTAGGATTATCAAAGCTATGACACCAGCGACTACGAAGCCCTAGCATTCGGAAAAGTTACGTGTGAATAGTTGAGTTGTGGCATGCCTTGGATTTTACGTACCAAGTCAATGGCGAAATCGGTGGACATCGCAACGAGAATACCACGCCGCTTTCGGACATACGCGCTTTCGTCGGAGGCCTCAGCAGAGCTGGTCCCACAGACTGGACGTCTTAGCATTTCTGAAAAATGACTTCGACTTACATCGTGCTACGACCTACCTGGATACTCGCCTCCAGCGCCAAAACCAGCAATTCCGCGGCCCACAATCATCATCCAGAACAAGCTATTCATTCGCCGTTAGTTTACCTCGGTCCTGCATTGCCGAAGCAAATTTTGCTTGGAGCGTGACCTCTTCCCCTACCGACTTACCCAAGATTATCCTTTCCATGGGCAGCAGTGGCAATTATGATACCGAAGATAAGGAAGAATGTTGCAAATACAATACCGGTCCGACGACCTAGTTTGTCGATGATGAAGCCAAAGGTCAGCATGCCAAAGATCTCGCCGATGAGATAGGAATTCGACAGGCGTGTTTTGATGGTCGAAGAGATGCTATGAGGGTACCTGCAGAAAACAATTAGACCTTCGATTTGGACGACTTTCATAAGATCTGTTAGCCGACGTACAGATCAGAGAACAGAGGTTCCATATATCCAACTAAACAGGCCAGTATCAGCCTCGATCCTCTTATAAGGGTTCATAACTGACTGATTTGTGCATTATAACCATCACTGAACAACGCAACGCCGGCTACGAGGACGGTCAGTGTACTTGATATGCGCGTGATCTTGACGACGGATTCGTGGCGAATGCCCTCGCCGACAGCTTCCGAGTATAACTCCTGGCCTTTGTCGATACTGTTGGGGCTTCCATCGAGGGCTACTTCAGGAGCAAACTTTTCACTCATGATGCGTTCTGACGTTATGGAAGTCTGAGCAGCGAATGTCAAGCGCAGTTTGAGACAAACGTTCGAGTGTTCAGGATGGATTGGACGAAAGTTTTACTGCAAAATAGATATATAAGAGATTCTTCATTGATAAGGCTTGTTTGAATCTGGGATCTTTAGACCATTTAAGCATAAGAGATAAGGTGCTGATGGTGCACAGACAAGTACCGTCGTCGATGGCTAGAGTCTGGGCACCGACACATGTGGAGGAACACATGAGGTATGGTACGCCACAGGTTCATTTTGTTGGTCTAGAGCCTGAATTTGCTTTTGTTCGTCCCTCTCGATAGACCAGCTATATTTCATCAAGTTTGGCGTTGGTGCGCTGGGAAACATGGGGGGTGATTCGTTGGCGAGTCGATCATCCACGTGGGGTTCATCCCTTAGCTTTAGGGCTGCTCGCAGCTCCCTGAAGCGGATGAGGGGCAAGTATTTTGTACATAATCGTGACAGCGCCAAAAGAAGTGGTTCTTTGGTGTTTAGAGGTGCCTTCACGGGTCATATTGGACCCCCACCCGGATATCTGCCATTATCCCCGGAATGATTGCTGCACCAGTAGGTGCTCTTCTATCAAAGGCTGATACACAGTTACCCGTGGTGTGCTGTCCGTAATCCCCACAACCTTTGCGCCGTCATCCCATTTCCTTAATTTTATCATGTCCTCGCTCAATGGATCATTCGTGAACTTTTCGAGCTCCTTCCCTCGAAACGGCCCACCTTGGAATTCCAAACTCTTCTTTGACGCAGAAGACAGACCGTCATAATATGCCGGGTCGATAGCAGTGAGGTACCGCTTCGCAGCAACATGAGATCCAACTAAACGGCATACCGTGTCACCGAACCCTAAAGAACGTAGATATTGCTCTCCAATGGTTTCATGGCCTACGCGGCCAACAGAAATCGAGTCATTCTGAGCTTTCAATTCCTTGATTTGAGTGGATATCGACTCCGCTGGGAGGAACTGGCCAATGTCGTGTAGGAGAGCAGCAATTACGAGGTCGTCGTCACTCCCTGCTTGTTTTGCCTGATCGGCGGCTTGCAAACAATGCTCCAGCTGGCTTATGGCTTCTCCAATGTAGTCGCCTTGGCCATGTTGTTCGAGGAGATGAATTATGTGCTGGCCTTTCTCACTTGGACTTTCAGTGGCTGTAATAGTCGAAGCCATGTTCTACTGAACAGTAGACGACGTTAAATGATAGCCAACGAGGTTCTGTCAAAAATTTGTGGGAGTAGTAGATCCAGACTCGTCTGGACCTTATCTTAGGCAGGTACCTAACAAGCCATGCAGAGCGGGGCTTCAGAAAGCGATCGGCATCACCACGTGCATTAGACCAGGAGGCTCATTGTACGTCATCCTCCAAACTAGACGTACAGAACTCTGCTAGCGGCTGCAAGTCATTGTTGGCGAATATGCGACTCTATTCTTACTCTTCGCTGGTGCCGTTTCCCTATAATAGATGCAACCACCGAAGAAGGCCAATCTTGAACAGCTTGCAATTAGTTCCCAATATCAATTGATTACGGTTATTGAAGAGCCTGACTGTCAACACCTATTTCCAACTTGTAAATTGCCTATATTGCCGAACATGACTACTTGCACCGAGCTGAGCCAAAACCAAACTCAGTTCTTTGCCGACAACGGCTTCATAGTCCTCAAAAATGTATTGACCCTGTCAGAAACGAAAGAGCTCCAAAAATGGGCCCAGGAAGTGCACGACTTACCTCGTACTTCGGAGGTGCCATGGATGCCCTACGAGGTAAACCGCTCTTCCAATGGCACTTCCACGGAACAAAGGCTATTCAGACGGCTAAAAGGTACCCTTAGGAGGTCAATGCTTCAGGCAAACGAGTGCTCTGTCGCACAGAGAACTTCGCTAATCACCACCCCGGCTTTGACAACCTCCTTCGAGGCCCACGTATCCTTCACCTCTTAGAGCAGCTCGCTGGTGAGCCCATGCTTCTTTTCAAAGAGAAGATCAATTACAAGCTCTCCGGCAGTGGTGGTTTCGCACCGCACATAGACTCCACAGCATACACCCACATCAAGAACGTGAAGCATTTGACCATTCTCCTAGCTGTCGATGCGGCTACCATGACCAATGGCGGCCTTGAGGTTGTGCCTGGCAGCCACGAAATGGATGTGCCAATCACTGTTGGTGATAATTGTATAGAGCCTGCATGGGTAAAACAGGCCAATTGGACGCCGTGTGAGTTGCAGGCTGGGGAGTTGTTGGTATTTGGTTCATATCTTGCGCATCGGAGCGGGGCGAATAGAAGCCAAGTGGATCGAAAAGCGGTGTATGCGACGTATAACTCTGCTCGAGAGGGAGATCTGCATGAAGACTACTATAAAGATCGAGCGAAAGAGTGGCCTGCGACCCATATGAGAAAAGCAGGAGAAGAGTATGCCACGGGTGCTATTCGGTATGGTTTTGGAAGCCCGATGTTGAGCGTTGCAAGTGGAAAGCAATTGGAGGTTTGAACCTGGGTCAGTCGGAAAGCTATCACCTTCTTTGTTATGAGGTATCTGTGCAGTTTCCATGATCAATGTACGAAGCACCATTTGCTATCCATAGACCACATTAGCATATTAGGCACAACATAAAATAAATTTTTGGATCGATGATACTACGCTGAAGAACGAAAAGAATTCGTCAACAAGCCGCAAGAACACGAGAGAGTCCGAAAATTCGACCTTGATAATGAGGAAACCAAACTGATAAGTAACCACTTGACCGGGTTATCCCTTAAGTGGCCGACACTCGCCCCACCCCTCAAAATTTACCCCTAAAAGGTGGACACCAGCCACTTAAGGGATAGAGCAGAAGTAGGGCTTTGGAAGCTCCTCGAGGATCATGACGGATCAAAACTTTGGCTCGTAATAGTTCTTCCAATTGATGTTACCTGAATCTGAGCGGAGCCAGCGGGTACCAGCAGCAAACACAGCTCGTATGGTGTGTCGCTGAAGCAAGAAAAAATCATGGTTCCAAAGTTAATGCTCCATTGTGACAGATAGGTCCTCAGTTCTAATGGCTCGCGTAGGGACCTCCCCCAGTATTCATGTTGTCTTGACCCTGGAGCACCATAAACGTCCGTTGGATGCTCGAGATAAACCTACTCCTAGATAGTAGCTCTTGTCCGTCGGGCAGGGTAGACTTGGGTACTTCATAGTGTGCAATAAGGACGAGCAATGCCGTCTCCTGTTGTATGGTCATTCGTTCACTGCAGCATTCGAGACGGACCAACAGAACCTCTTCAGATACGGGCCTTCAGTGATATCTCATCACCTTTGTAGAAGCGAAACCTCAATTTAGGGAAAGATTTCAAGCAATGTTTAAGAACACTGTGAGCCAAGAAACGGACGTCGTACCTGCGGCGCATATCTATCAAGGTACTTCCCGGAGTAAGGGGGCGGGGGGCGGGGCGCGATTGTGGCTTCGCCTTTGCACCCCCACTTCAGCCCAAGCGGCACGCGCGGGTGACCCCCAATTGACAGCCTAAGGTACGTAGCCAACGGTCAAGCTTCGTCTACCGTGCTTGTATCATCCAGCTTCAATGCATACCGTATGATATGGCGTCCTCGGCGCCTCTTGTCAACGGAGATGATGTCCACTACACTGTCCTCGTCCGTCTTCCTTTCCCGCGGGGCGACTTCGTTGATCCACCCCCAGTCAGTTGCGTAGGATCTCATCTGGTAGAGCCACGGCTAATGCTCGACAGATTAATTGGAACTCGACCAAAGAGCGCGAACTATGGAGTGTCATCTCGAGCTCTCCTTTCGGTCAGGAACTAGATTGTGAGCTGTACTAGTCATGTAGAGGACTGGAACGTATGCTGACCGAAAGCTCCTAGTGCAAGCCATGTAAGTCCAAGGGTTGTAAACAGCTTTACCCAAGTCACTGACACGCACCCTGGACACAGCGCCGATCGATTCGATGTCTCTCTCCCTTTCCTCTCTCAACAGTGTGCGTGGCTTTTTGAAAGGCATCGATCTCAGCTCAGAGCTCAGGTCCGCAAGTTCAAGAGGCCTTTGTCTGTTGGCACATCTCCGACCCCCGATTCTGCATCAGATAGTGGCACACAAGGCTTGATGCGGGGAGCAAGCGGAGGTATGTTCCCGCAAGTGCACAAACATCATCTTTTCTAAAGAGGCGCCAGGTTCGAGAGTACCGTCGTCCTTGTCACACAGATCCAAAGAGCGTACAACCTCCCACGGCGATGGCGGTAAAGAGGTATTAAGAGGTAATGCTTCAGATATTGCTTGTTATTTACACACGCTGACGTTTGGTAAAAGCAGCAATGTCTCGGACCACCTCAACCAATACCATAACCCAAGTACAAAACGCCTCCCTGTCTGGCCCGCCACGATCTCCTGTCGAAAGACACTCCGTCTTCGCCCACCGAAACCGTAGCCGAGAACCACCGCACCTACCCGTCGAGGCGTCCCAAAAACAAACGCAACGCTCTCGTGAACGCACTGCCAGCCCATCCGCAGTAGCCAGCGACTCTTCTGCCTCCTCATCCTCAGACTCAGAAGCCCCACATCCAATAAACCGAAGTCGAGTCTTCGCACGACGACCACGTTATTCCACATCAAAAGCGCCTCTCAACCCCCTCTCAGACGCAGACGAAGAAGACGAGGATACACCCTTCCTCCCCTTCTCCGACGCCAGAAAAGCCACCACACCACCTCCACCCACCGACCCTGGCGCCACCCTCAAAATTTCACCAAAGAGGACCCCTTCGCACCGCCAACCCCCCGGTCCGGGCACAAAGCTCAAAAGTCCCAGACTACCTCAAACCGCCCACTCCTCATCCTCATCAGCCCAATCTCAACCTCTGTCCCAGAATAATCGTCCCCCTCATAATCCTTTATCAACGCTCTCACCTCGCCAAAGACGTTTAGCAAAAGAAGGAAGTGACGGAACACCCAGCATGGGCAGCAGTTTCAGCGACTTGGACGATGCGAGCGTGACCCAGAGTGCGATGGAGGAGGCGCTGGCGAGTAATATCAATCGCGGCGTGGCGAGCCGGATGAGTACTATCAGTCAGGCTTTTAGGTCTAACGTTTTTAGTGGGGAGAGAAAACATTAGCGAGTGGGAGATGGGCGTTTTGGAATGATAGCTCCTACGGTTTGTTTTCTATAGCTTTGCTTGTGTGATAATACCACACTATCGCATGCTTGCTTAGGTATATATATAGAAGAATATCAATATTAATCAAATTGGTCCACTTATCACATACTTTGCATGTCAGATTGGGCGAGTGTCCCGTGAATTGTGTTCCCCGCGAGATTAGGCAGATGCTCAGTTGCGCAGGGAGGGAGGTAGGAGGCCAGGTAAAGTATAGATTCAACATGCACAACGACCCCGTTTTTCGTAATATCATTGTTTATGGTCGGGAGTCGAGAAGTCCTAGTTAGCTCAATCAGTTGCTTTATCATCCAGTAGGGGACTTGATAATGAAGCACCGTCTATTGACTTCAGACATTATAGAACAGTAACATCGCACAACAATTCCAGCGTCGAAGCTGAGGCTTTTTGTAGTGTTAAATGCTTTGTAGAAGAATGGTGCGTGGGAGAGATTCTGGCGGAGTAAGCTTGAAGTTTGACTACTCCATACTCTATTTTCATTGAAAGTTCCGAAGTCTCGATCTGCAGACAGAGCAGATTGAGCTTTACCAGGCGCCCGAAATTCCGCTATATATACAAGGTATTATACAGGAAGCAGCACGAGAATAGCTTTTGTGATTATCCTTTTAAGTAGAAACATTAAAGATAAAGCAATGAAAAGAGCCATGTAAGCGATTTTGGGTATTTTTGGCGATGCGGTGAAGGGAAATATAACGCGATTAAAGCCATCTGTGACAACGCAGGATGGGAAGCAAATATGCTGCTAGTAGGTGACTACAGTCAGTCATCAGTGAGATCGATAGTCTCAACTTTGGTCACTTTTCTGCGTCGTTGTCGAGGAGCCGCGTTCTCATCTTCCTCTCGCTCCCGCTTGATATTCTGTGGGCGTTGTGAAGTATCCCGTGTATTGGCCTCTGGGGCTTCCGACTTGACATTGAGGCTACGCTCTAGGAGTGTAAGTTGAGCCTATTGCTGGGTTAATGTATGTCCAGGAAGAGCAGTCTAGAGTCTGAACGAACGCGGAGACTTTGGACTTGTTGTTGAAGTTCCTGAGTGCCAACAGCATTGGCGTTGATGGAACTTGCGCCACTAGTGCTGTCCTGCTCTTCGTCTTCGAGAATTGTTATCGCTGCTGATGATGGATCTGGTGGAATGCAACCCAGCATTTGCAAGGCATCTAGGAAGCTACCGTCAGTCCAAAGCCGCTGGAATCACGGAAGCACACTCACGTCTAGATCTGTATAATATTCTGTGCACGAGGGGTAGCCCTTTCGGTCCCGAGATTGTGCTAGATGTTGCTGATCCATGACCTTGGGGAGCCCTTGCAGGAACTCCTTCGGTCAGTCTATCCCCAAAAGGTGAGCTTGCCTGCAATGAGATAGGTCGGGCGAGCGTGTCTCACTTCACAGTGTTTTGAACAGCTTTGCCTTTGAGCGCCCTCTCCGGCACTTCCATTATTGTTTTGACTGGTATCATCTTCTTCCGGGAGGGCTCAGAAGGTCTGAGTCTGGCTCTTTGAAGACTGATTTCAATCTTGCCAAGATCCTGCACTTGAGCTGGCAGTGAATCAACACACGTCGATTCATCTGTGGTCTTTGGTTAGGATTCTGAGATAGAAGTCGAGATTGGTCCTACAAACTCAATTTCAAAGCACCGAAGGAGTATTCGCTTTTCATCCATCGGCCTGTCTTCTCGCTGAAGTGCGTAAAATCATCGAAATGATAGGTGCATGGTTTTCCCTTTTGAAAGCCTTCCTCAAGGCGTTCTCGCGTTTGATGATAGCCTGCACCCCAGTAGAAACCATCTACACTGAGTTTGACGATGATGCCATCTTTACGACTTATATGGCACAAATCAAATTGATCTGTTATGATCACCTTGACTGCAAACGTAGCGCCAGTGACCGCTTCAATGTACCGTTGGCGCTGGTAGGGGTCCTCGTCGTCATTTGTATCGGGGTCGTCGTAGGATTCTAGTATCTGGCCATTGGAGATGACTTGGACCAAGATACCTTTAAATAGATCCATAGGAGACCTTTTATGATGTTTCGCGACAATACGATTCTCGAGCGTTTAGGGTGTCTCATGTGTTTACGGATTGAGTTGGACAGCAAGATAAGGTACGCTAGAAGGAAGCGCGTTCCCGAATCGCGCAGTCACGTGCAGTATTGGAAACCGAATCGTGTCCACAACGACCACCCGCCAGTAACATTCTTTATGACGGCATTGGTTTGCCGCAAAGTTTCCATTAGGCGACATTCCTGGTGCTTAGGCCAGCAGGATGACTAAAGGGGTATCTGATCAAGCCGGCTTGATCAGCAGAGAAGCCTAGGCCTACTGAATGCCTACCGCGTTCGGTGATACTTTCCTTCATACTATTGTACAGCCTGACATACAGGAACCCAGTTATTTGCCAATTCACCAAGTGCCAGACCAGGTAGAGCTACAGCCGCTGCACCTAAATCCCCAAGAGGCAGAAAGTTCAAACGTTAATGAGCCAAACTCAGAATCCGAGACAGAAGAAGCCACATTCACGGGATTTAAAACGACAACCAATTCTCTACTTCCTTCTATAACAACAGCGAATCTAGAAAGCGCAGATAGCGGAGCATTGGTCAATCCTGCCGAATTCGACTACGACTCAGATGATTCAGAAATGAGACGTAAATCCCCAAAGCCTTCCTTAGCCAAACCAGACCGGCCCTCGTCGACAACATTGGGAGGCCAGAACGGGCATGCGAACGGCAGTATGGATTCACATCTTGAAATGCGGCGGAAACACACAGCTCTGGAGTCTCCATCAAGTGCTACTCAAACCGCGAGCCTCCTGAGCAGGGAGAGCTTTACCCTCGATGATGAACCCCCACAAACACCTATGACACCGAACCCTAATTCGAGCTTCTTCGATTTACCACGACAAGATAGGAGGAATTTTCTACTTCTGGTGCTTTTGTACTTTTTGCAGGGTATACCCATGGGATTGGCGTCCGGATCGGTACCTTTTTTACTCAAGCAGCATCTTTCATATAGCCAAATTGGAGTCTTTTCATTAGCATCATACCCGTATTCGCTGAAGTTGTTATGGAGTCCAATAGTCGATGCGGTCTGGAGTCAAAGATTAGGAAGAAGAAAGAGCTGGATCCTGCCGATACAAGTGTGCTCCGGACTAGGGATGTTATATCTAGGCGGGCAAGTGAAAGATATGATGATCAAAGCCGAAGCGGGTGATGGATCCGGAGTATGGGTATTCACATGGTGGTGGTTCTTCCTGGTCTTTCTTTGCGCGACCCAGGATATCGCAGTGGACGGCTGGGCCCTCACCCTTCTCTCCCCTCAAAACTTATCCTACGCGTCCACCGCCCAAACAGTGGGTCTTACAGCCGGTCACTTCCTCTCCTACACCGTCTTCCTAGCGTTCAACTCCCCCAACTTTGCAAACCGCTGGTTTCGCTCCTCTCCTCGCCCCGAAGGCGTCATGACCCTAGGCGGCTACCTGACCTTCGCCGGCTGGGCCTATCTCCTCGTAACTCTCGGTCTCACCGTTCTGAAACGCGAAGAGAAAACCAAAGATCGCGATGGCATCCTTGAAGTCTACAAAAGCATGGTCGGGATCCTCAAATTGAAGAGCATCCAAAGCATCATCATAATTCACTTGATTGCAAAAATCGGCTTCCAAGCCAACGACGCAGTCACGAACCTCAAGCTCATTGATAAGGGCTTCAGCCAGGAAGACATGGCCCTCACAGTCCTCATTGATTTCCCTTTTGAAATCAGCCTAGGCTACTACGCCGGTCGCTGGTCCACCTCCAACCCTCCAATCCACGTCTGGTGCTGGGCCTTCATTGGACGCCTCATAGCAGCTTGCCTCGCGCAGGTGACCGTCATGATCTTTCCCGCCAACGGCGTTCAACCATGGTATCTCCTCACAGTAATCGCGTCCCACATCTTCTCTACATTCAGCAGTACAGTGATGTTCGTTGCTATCTGCGCTTTCCACGCCAAGATTGCAGATCCGGTTATAGGGGGCACTTATATGACCCTCCTTGCTACGTATGTCTCTGCACCCCCCAATGCCCATATCGGACTAACATATTTAGCGTCTCCAACCTCGGCGGCACCTTCCCCCGTTTCTTTATCCTCATGCTCGTCGATACCTTCACTATTGCCACCTGCAATCCTCCTGCGACCCCTCCCTCCGACCCCACCTCCCTCAAAGGGCCCCTCATAACTGCCCCCTTCTCCTGTGTCGCCGAAGCGGCAAAACACCACTGCATAGACGGCGGCGGAGTCTGCGTGATCAGTAGAGACGGATATTATATCACTAATGTTGTGTGTGTGATAATCGGTGTCGTCACTTTCGTGGCGTACATACGGCCGGCAGCTATGAAGTTGCAGGCGTTGCCGTTGAGGGCGTGGAGGCTTTCGCCGGATGGAAGAGGTGGCTGACAGCTGGGCCAGGTGAACGACCGGGAAAGGGGTTTGGCATTCTGTATGTAGCTCTGGTCTATTTGGGGGAAAGCGATTCTAGAATAGAGGAAATACAAGAATCTTAGACTTGACTGCATTTTCGGAGAGCATGTACCCGGTTGTTGGTCGATGCATTATTTCTTTACGTTGTTGTTTTACCAGGTAACCCTGCAAAGACCTTCACTCGTCGCCTCTTTTTGTTGGATTCCGTACAAAGATGGAGATTATCATGTTAATACAATAATTTTACTGATTTTCCGCCTTGACCGTACGATACGATAATCAAAAAAAACTTAGTAATCGCTCAGAAAGATATCCGAACTACATCCGCGCTAAGTTCGGGCACGTTTCCGAGGCGCACTCCGAATTCTCTGCAATGGAGCAGTCTGAGCCTCAAGAGCGAAAGCGCCGCAACAGGGAGCATACTAACTCGAGGAACGGCTGTGCACAATGCAAAGCTCGCAAAGTCAAGGTACGCGTTATCTAATCTAATTACATTGCAGCCGGATTACCATGCTCATGTTCCATAGTGCGACGAGGAGAAGCCCAAGTGTCGTGCATGCAATCGCAGAAATAGACCCTGTACATACACGAACGATGGGTTGAACCAGTTGGCCAGCGCCGCAAGTGCGGCTTCATCCCCATTCAATAGGTCTGCTGGATCCTACTTTACTCCGATTCAGCAATTTAGTGGGAATATATCCAGCGGGAACTCGCAAAGACATTGGGATCCATCCCGCTATAATCAGCAACATCAAGGAGATATACTTATTCGGGATCAACAACAACATAGAAGCTCACCCGAACAGGCTTATCCCGTCCGGGTAAATGGTCTGGTTTCCACCCCAAATCCGGTCGCATCAAACCTCAATATGGATCACCTGGAACTTATGCATCATTTCAGCGCAGTAACAACTCGCGAACTCTCCATAGGCCCCTCAAGATTTGAAGTGTGGAATGCGATAGTCCCCCAGATAGCACTCTCCCACGAGTTCGTGATGCACGGAATACTGGCTACATCTGCTCTACACCTTGCTCATTTACGTCCTGAGCAATGCCAGGCATATTGGAAGAGGGCTGCCGTACATCAGGATCGAGCGTTACAATTGCTGCAGATCGCAATGGCAAATCCTACACGAGATAACGCAGACGCCTTGTTTGCCTTCTCCCTGATCATCTTCTACTTAGCCTCTGCCGCACCATCAACTGCGGAAGACCCCATGGATGAGACACCTCTTGGTCCAGCTATTCATAGCCTTCATATGCTTCGCGGTGTCCGTCTAATCCTCGAAGCGGTTAGACATTGGGTTGAACAGGGTCCTTTAGGCCCGGTTTTACGCTGGTATCCTGGCCACATCCAAAGTAATCCTACCTTTCGAGCCCCTGATACGGAAGAGCATTTCTCTAAGCTACTTGTATTCTGTTCTACAACCCCCAACCTCAACAAGGATACTGAGATGGATGATGTAGAAATCTACGCCGCTGCAGCTAGTTCTCTTCGCGCCTCGTTCTTGAAAGTCGAATCCGTGCCGGAAGGCGACCCAAATACGCCGCCGATCTGGCACTGGGCAGTGCGATTACCGGCCACGTTCGTCGAAAGATTGAAAGAACAGCATTCTGTGCCTTTGGTGCTTTTGGCACACTGGTGCGTTATATTACTTCAGGCACGTCATTATTGGTGGGTAGGCGATTGGGTGGACCGGACGATGAGGGAAATAGAGGCTTGTATAGATCAGGAACATAGGAGCTGGCTTGAGTGGCCGATTGCAAAGATTAAGGAGGTTAGGGAGAATGTGAGGGTGTTGGAAAGTCAGTAGCCATTCTGACATTGAGTGGCTCTGAGGTGCCTTACGGGCGCCAGCAAATATCTCGCAATAATCTGGCTAAATACTACCCCACTATCCGGATCTTGCACGATGAAATGCCAATAACAAATGCACAGCTTTTGAGGAATTGACCTGGGAGCTTCTCTGTACGTGGATCAATTCTCCGAATCTCGAACACGAGATGAAATGCTAAGATGGACACCTTGCTCACGTTACAAAATCAGAGAGCAGAAAGGCGTCCGACCCATATTTAGCAATCATTCCAAATCTCTATTCCATGTATCTTGGATTGGGACTCGTAAAGGAGGATCCTAGGAGGCTGTCATGAGAATTTTTCGCTCCGACTCGTAATTTACGACACCAATCTCGTCGTTTGCCATTTCTACTAGCGCAATTCGTTCTCGATTTACCATTCTGCTCCCCTTTTTTCGCTGCAGATCGACTACAGGGTAATATTTTTAGGCTATATTTGGCTGCGGATGTCATCTCTGCGGATCACAATCTTTTGTTCTGATCCTCTCATGACCGAACGCCTCAGGGGATTGATATGAAAATTTTCCTCTTATATGCATGTTACTCGGTCAGTCGGAGCATCGGAGTCACTCTCCAGAAGCGTAAGGTGCATATGCTCTATGACATACCTAGCAAGGCGGGCACCAATTGAACTTGCATGCTTTGCGACCCTTTCAATCAGTTATTGTCGCAACCTCCCTAGGTCTGATGACTTCAATGATCAGAACTCGACGTCTATACGTGAGTAATCACGAACGGAATGAGATAAGCGGCCGATCTTCCTCCATTGGTGGAGCACAGCCTCAAGTATATCCTCTCTGCATCTGAGCCATTTTCTTTTCCACACGTTCCAGAACTAGTTATACCCTCTGCGCATAGACCTTGGCAGCAGCGACCTCACCAGTCATGACACTCTCAGCTCCTTCATTGTTGGATAAGATCAAATTGGTCCGCATAGCACACGTCTACTACACGCACAAATCTATCGAGAAGGAGCATCAATTTCTGCTCGATTTCGGCTTTAAAGAAACCAAGCGAGCAAATGCTGGGACCCCTAATGAGAGAATCTGGTACAGGGGTTATGGGACTGAACCGTTTGTCTACTGCTCGTCGAAAGGAGATGAGGATGCATTTGGTGGCGCTGCATTCGTCGTTGAGAGCAGAGATGATTTGGAGCTCGCAGCACGGATTATGCCCAACGCGAGTAAGATTTATGAGTTACTTGATGCACCGGGTGGTGGGGAATGCGTCACGGTCGAGGATCCAGCGGATAAATATCAATTGCATCTTGTGTGGGGGCAGACGCAAAGGGAGTTGACAGAGGAGCTTCATCAAAGAGAGTACAACTTCGTAGGTTATGCTGAGACAGCAATCGAGCTTGGAAAAAAGGCACTGATAACGCGAGCATACAGCCGACGGCAAAGCATCGACCTGCCAACAGTTTTCAACGAATAGAGAAGGGTAGGGATCTGTCCTAATCAGGTTCCCAATACTGCAACACTACCTCTAATCATTCCCCAGGCCCAGCCCAAGTTCACAAGCTCGGCCACTTCGGCATATGTGTAACTGATTTCGCAGCACATATGTCCTTCTGGACAACCTACTTCAACTTTAAACCCTCCGACGTACGCATCATTTCTGCCCTTTACCATCCCCTTCTTCCAATCACTAACCATCTCCCCTTTTAGGTCAATTTTCACCCAGACGGCCATGACATGGTCGCCTTCATGCATCTAGACCGCGGTCTCGAATTTGTAGATCACCACAGCTTCTTCTTCTTCTCAGGACCAAAAGCACATATCCATCATTCATCCTTCGAGGTATTCGACTTCGATGCGCAGGTGATGGGCCATGATTATTTGATTAAGAAAGGGTATGAGAATTGCTGGGGCGTGGGGAGACATGTGGCGGGGAGTCAGATCTTTGATTATTGGTAAGACAATAACAATTTCTCCTCTCCTTGGATAGCCGGAGCTCGAAAGAGGGTAGGACGTGGTGAGGTACCTTGGTGGGTGGCTGCTGATTTGATGAGCTTGTAGGTTTGATACTTCGAGGTTCATCGTCGAACACTACGTTGATGGGGATCTGGTCAATAGCGAGACGCCTGTTACCAGACAGGTGGCATCACCGGATAGTCTGTATGTGTGGGGTAAGTGATGCTGGTTCGTAAGATGATAAAACCCGTTGCTAATTCTTCCAAGGCCCTGATTTGCCGCCTGGGTTTATGGATTGAACAGAATGTTTGAGCGTAGTACGAGTAGGGGCATTTCCCATCATTGACGATTTGTATATTCCGATTTTCGCAAAGCTTTGTGACGATAAGTGCACGTAAGGGAATATCGGCGTGGGTCAAGGAGTAATGCTCTTCAGGACCAGAAAGCGCAGACACGCCAGTAATAGTGGTCTTTAACGAGATATTCAACATCGGGGGCCTTCGTGAGCAAGAAGTATCATGGCCATTCCCCAATCTAATGTTCAAAACGTACTGTTATGAAGAGATCTGACGGAGTGTGATGGATTTTTTATTCAGGCCTTTATGATAATTTAAGCTTCTACCAACCTTTTATCGCTGTCTAGTGCCACGGCGCGAGCTCTTCCTACTATCGGATTCCTTAGTACTTCGCTAGTGACGGTCTTGTTCAAGTTCTCTAGTGCATGTTTATTGTGGGAATTGTTGTAGTGAAATTTGGGGTACAGCACAAGACTTCGGGAGCTGTATTGTTAACGGGCCTAAATTTAATTCAGAGATAGTAAGGTAGGAGATTTATTGCTAGCCTAGAGAGGAAGAGCTAGGTGGGGTAAGGTAAGTACAGCTACTATGTAGTAACGGAAAAAATGATATATCATTTAAATTCTAGGGAACAGGTGAATCTATAACAGCTCTTGCATTTGGAATCAGTAGCGGTGATAAGGTCCCGAAGCTGGGGGAGCTAAAGGCAATAACTTATGAGATGCCTATAATGTAGGTTTTTTAGCAGCCGTTAATAGTAGTGTCGCTCTATGCGCAGTCGTTCCGCAAGTAGAGCTATGGCCACTACGAGGGCAGGCGATTGGATGCTAGAAGGGTGGGAGTCTTAAAGCTGGGGATAGATAGCGCTAATATGCATTGTAATCATGGCCTTCCAGCGCTCAGCGTCGCCATTGATGAGAGAAACGGGCGTTGAGATATATGGTAGGATCCTATGGGAGTTCCCGCTATCTTTGGGCGGCAGAGTCCACCTGTAATCGTGGAGCTGCAGGTATAGCAGAACTCAGAGGCAGTTCTGTGATTTCATCTATGCAATTCTGACAGGCTTGAGAGGAACAGCAGAAGCCAGTTATCATTTAGCTACCATGGGAGGTTCGCAACCCGGCATAGCACAGTGGGATATCAAAGGCTGAAGCCACAGTCAATCACTGCGTTGGTCCCTGTGACCGAGCGACTCCTAGCAAAGAGGACAATCTGATCGGCAACGTCCTATATAATGTAAGCAAAGAGAATCGATGCAAGCCTGACCAGAGGTAAAGCCTATACCTCAACTGTTGCGAGCCTTTTCAGTTTCGACTTCTCCGTAGCGGCTGCAAGCTTCTCATCTGAGAACTTACGACCCCAGTCCTACAATGAGGGCAAGTTAGGCATAGATACATTGAGTATCATGAATGTCACTGACTGTTAACAAGATAGCTGGAGAAACAGAATTGCACCTGATCTTCGGCCCCACAATGGTTGCAAGTGATTTGACGAGATGGATCTGAGCAGCTTTGGTCACTGCATAGGCCTGATCGAGCGGGTCTTAGCAGCGAAATTTCTGAAAGCAACATTGAGGGCATTGTACAAGAGAACTTCCACTTGGGATGACACCTGCAAGGGACGCAGTGGTAATGAATGCACCCTCTGTTTCATCCAGATATTTCTTTGCCGCGTGTATCAGCTAAAGGTGCGATTTAACATTCATATTGAAACATCGATCCCAGTCTGTCTCCTCAACATTGTCCTCAAGATCAGCAAAATTTGAGAACCTTGTCCAGCCTCCATTAGACACTACCACATCCAGGCGGCCCATAACTCCGATTGTCTCGTCAACTAATCGTGTGATGTCTGCACGAGCTCCGAGATCGGCTTGTATGGCAACGAAACGACGATGCGAGGTTTCATCGTCAGGCTGAAGTTTATCAGAGGTTTCTATGAAAAGACCTGCCACAAGATCATCGGCACGTTGCTTGTTTGCCGAATAATTGATGACAACTCGCATGCCTTCGGAAGCCAGGGCTCGAGCAGCAGCGGCTCCCAAGCCCGCAGAGCCAGCTGTGACCAAGGCAACTTTGCCTCCGAGAACGTTCGCCATGCCGGTGTTTCTGAGCGTTTATAGTGTAAGAGTTGGTACAGCAGAGATTAGAGATGAATTGTTTAAGGATTAGAGGAGAGGATAAAGCGTTAGTACGATAAGACCTAGGACAAGAAGTGGATGATTAATCCAGGTTCCCGACTTTAGTTTGTGCCACGTTAGGAATAGCCCTGTCTTCGTTCTTGTGATACAAGTTCAAATAAAATGGCAAGTCTGTCGAATGTAGGATATTTAAATTGGAAAAGCTTTAAAATTGGAGAAATGCTACCCAGAAGCTCTAGCAAATAGTCATAAGAGGCTTTCTATTCTTTGGAGTCGAGAAGAAATTGAACCACCTCGGCGATTGAAAGAAGGTAACAAAATTGGCCGGCTCTCTTGTTACTGCTGATTGCCGGTACTTCTAGTCGCCGATGACGTCGACGACGGGTTCAGGTCAGCGGCCACGGGGATCAATTAATCACAAGACTGAAGCCGTCAATCTTTAACCTTATGGAGGGGCTTTTAGAGAAGACTACTGCCTTATGCGAGGCTGAGGACAAGATTATGTGCGTCCGAATCTTAGGATTGAGCCGAGGTGGTAGGTACGATCCGTCGGTTCTGTTATATTTGATGGAACAGTGTTCTGCTCTCAACTGTGCTCAGCGGCAGCTCAGAACAATATGAAGCACGCAGATTGGGACTGAGCAGACGATATAGTTTGGGGGAGAAAGTTGTGACGCGCTGATATCACGAATCTAAGGGACGCTAGTCCCAATTTAATCTACATATTTAACATCCTTCTATCCTTTCCCCCCGATTTTATGGACAATACAAACGTTAACATTCTGCCCCCATCCATTTCACTGTCCAGGCTCTCCCCCAATGCCTGACATCTCCCTCCTCTGGAGCCCAGCTCCCTACCACATCCTCAGGTACCTCCATCCCACACCGAACCCTCTCCCATCCATACTAAATCACCCCCAGCTACGGCACCCTCCTCGGCTCCTCCGTCTACCAATCCTTCATCAATGGCATCGTATCCTACCGCGCCCTCTCCCGCCCCCAATTCTCCACCCTACAATCCGCCCTCCTCCCCATCTTCTTCACCCTCCAAACCGCCCTCCCCGCCGTCCTAGCCCTCACCTACCCCGGCCTCCTGACCTCCACCTCCCCCCTCACCACAACAACCCCACGCTCCCCCTCCTCCCTCCCCGGCGTCCTCGCCCCAGAAAACCGCTGGACCGTGCTCCTCCCCCTCACAAGCATATTCGTCCTCAATGCGCTTAATTTGTTCTACATGGGTCCCGTAACGACGCGGATCATGAAGGAGAGGAAACATCAGGAGACGAGGGATGGGAAGCGGTATCATGATCCGGGGCCGCATTCCAAGGAAATGCAGAGGTTGAATGGGAGGTTTGGACGGATGCATGGGGCGAGTGCGGTGACGAATTTGGTGGCGCTGGGGGTGACGGTCGTGTATGGGGTGGTGCTGAGTGAGAGGTTGTAGTTTAGTGTTGTGGGAAGAGAGAGTTGGAGTTTGTACGTATGGGGATGTGGATTATGCATGAGAGGGAGGATTTTTGAGTCCTGGGAGCGCATATGGACTCCTTGCATGTCTCTTAGGAATCACATCCACAGGACACGGTACGTGAAAAGCAAATATGCTGAGAGCATCTCTTCGCGCTGCTTGCTCCATGATTTCAGGGTTCCCAGCAACAAGTTCTTCATTATGTCGAACTTCGGTAGCTTATACTTCGTGTATATCTTTCCCCACCTCATTGAGCAAGAAGCGATTCAATCTCCGCAAAGTTCACGTGTATTCTGCAATGTAATGCTATGTGATCAAGCTCAAGAATGAACAATAGCTACATTAATAAGCCTTGAAATGCTTGCTTCGGAAATGTGGTATAACATCACATATTCCTTACCCGTGTTAGCCCATTCGTTCAAATCGCTCCTTCGCCTTGTCCTTAGTTCTCTCTAAGAACTCTCCATAGCCCCCTCGTGTATTCCTCTCCGCTTCCTCGGCTGCATCGCCAATCTTCCCACCCTGTGCGCCTAAGCCCACCCCTTGAACGTACATGTCAGTAGCTATGGGCGCCGTCATCCCGGTACCTTGAGCTCCTAGACCTTCACCCGCAGACCAGCCCATTTTCCCAAGTAACGAAGCACCTTTCGAAGGGGCTGGAGCTGGCTCCTCTTGGGTATCTTCTTCAGGCTGTACTGCAGATTTCTTGAGCGGGAGAGAAATCTTCTTGCCGCCGAAAGCAGCGCGCCGTTCTTTAGCACGGTCACGATATTCTTGGCTGTCGTCTCCTGAAGTCGTAGAGGAGAGACCTGCTTTATCAATTTTAGCTTGAGCTTTCGATACTAGATTTCCGTCCTTCAGATTCTTCTGATGGAGGTCACTTAGTCGCTCGTGCTTGTTTACATCTGCTTCAGTCTTGAATTGACGTGAGCAAAGGTAACAGCACTTCTTCGCTAGGTCGGTATAAGATTTTACATGGGTACTCCTAGGCTTCGTATCGCCACCCTTTACCGTGGGCTCCTTGGCTTCCTCTTCCGTCTCTGCTGATGCAGCGGGTTGGACACCATGAAGCTCTGCGTGACGATTACTCCAAAATTGCAAGTGTGCCGGAGCAGTTTTCTTTTGCTTGGTAGCAGCGGTTGCTTCTGCTTTCCGCTTCTTCGCTTTGGCTTCGACATCTTTACCGGGTTGCAAAAGGCCTTCGCTTTCAGCTGCAGCTGCGGCTTGGTCTGCGGCAGAGCGGACTTGGCCCTCACCTGTTGTGGTCCCTTGTTTGGGTGAGCCAGTAGATACAATCAACTCACTTGCCCATGCCTCTTTGTCCCAGTAGGCGAGCCTGACAGCGGTGTTACCGAGTGGAGTAAAGGTAAAAGGCTCCATTTCCTTTGAAGCTTTCAACTCAGGAACGAATACACCAGCGTGAATATAATCAGCTGTAACAGGTTTTGAAGAAATCGTGAATTTCTCGAATGAGTTGTAGCGTGTCAAGGCCGCTTGAGCATCCTTATGGGAGTGTCAGCGGTTATTAGCGGTATTCGAAGGTTAATGCTCACATCGATAGTAGCAAATTCAGCAAAGCCATAACGCCAGCTCTCATTGCTGCGTCTGTCACGGATGAGCAACACCCTTCGAAGACTGCCCTCTTTGGCACCTAAGTTAGCATCTCCGGTAGTGGAGGCTACCTTGGCATTGCTCTTCTTTGATGTGGTAGGAGGAGGGGATGACTTCCGACTTGGTTTATAGAGCTTAGCTACTCCTTTAGCGAGCAAGTCTTCAGTTACAGTAGGTTCAAGTCCCCTCAAAAGCAAATATTGAGAGGGTGTGCCGTTGGGTGAGACATCGCTGTCGCCACTATTAAGGTAGGAAGGTTTAGCTGTCCCATTATACCCAGCCATGTCTGAAATTATTAGAGTCTGTGAATCCTTCTATTGGCATGATACATACCAATCTGCGGTGTGTGACACCTGAAACACCTTGTGCGGCCTGGAAAGTTGACGAATGTGCACTTTCAGAGAATTAGAAAGACGTCATAGGAAACTTCTTAGGTAGTCTTACAATCTTGCATATCCATTCTCCGTCCGCCTTATCAGCTCGAGGGCGATCATCCCTCTCACGACTGTAAGCTATACGGACTTTGGCTGTCTCATCGTCATTATCTGTTGGACTGTTGCCACAAAGGTAGATCTTTGGATAGTTGCGCTCTACGAAAGCCTTCGACTCCTCAAGAGTCCCAAATCTTAGGAATCCAAAGCCTCGAGACAGCTCTGCGTGGTGATTAGATATCTCTACCGCAAAGTTACAAGACAGGCAACGTACTGGTCTGGCGATCTCGGATGACTCGGACGTCATCTAGTCTCTCAACATGATAGGCCTCCTTCAACTCCTTCAAGATCTGTATGACCAGAATGCATCACGCCTTAGCCAGAGTCCGCAAATATCTTGAAATCACACTTAGGCTCTTATAGTTTTCAGATCATAGAGGCAGGGAGCGAGCGATTGGTGGGAAGGGGGCGCGAACGTCATCCTCTGTCATCTCTAGCTTAAGACCCTCCATGATCACTTCTCTGCTGGGTGGACCGCCATAGTAGGGGGATCGATCTCTTCGCTGACTACGGCTACGGCTCTCGTAGCTTGGCGATCGGTAATTCTCATGATCTTTATCGTGGTAGGCTCTTCTGCCCATTCCCCTCCGGGACGGAGAGCGGCCCCTTCGGTAGTCGTTGTAGTGGTCATTATCATCTTGCCGGTATCTCATGTCTCTCTCCTTGCGAGTTGAAGCACCTTTGATCTCGAAGTCGTCTCCACTATGTGAGTCCCTATGTTGGTCTTTCCAAAGCCATCATTAGCAGACGCGCAGTTGAGCGAGTTGAGTGTCCTCTAATGGTTTACCATGGGAAGGGGATGAGTATCGTTCGCGCGGAGATGGAGTTCTTCGATAGCGTTCTCTTGAATATGATCTGTCGTACTGCTCTTGATACATTGCGGCTTCTCGGCTGCTGCGGTGTTGTGGGGCGTAAGAAACATGGTCATCGTAAGCCAGATCTCTGGAGTAGTGATGTGCAGACATGATGGATTTGAATAGAGAGAATGAAGGTCATATACACTACATTCGGTATTATCTGATAGAAGGAGTTGCTGGAGCCTTCAGACTGGTTTGGACAAATTGAAAGGTGTCCATGTGGTTGTCGGTCAGAATACGATAGTCGACGAGCTCGGGTGTGCACGCTAAATAACCGCGGGGTAGACGCCCCCAAAGCTGGCCCCCTAGGCAGCAAGACATGGGCTAAAGCAACCCCGCGTCTGGGGACAAATAATATCGCCTAGGCGACCAACTTTAGGGTATTTCTAGGTGGCATACGGTTGAAGGGTGATACGGCTGATAGGTGAATCATTTCTAGTCCCCATCAGAACTCGGAAATCTCATTTGCATCTGCTGCGTCAAAATTGCTGCGAGGTAATAGAGCCCTGTTGATAGATCTCAGACAGCCGAAACCGAGTCTGTGAGTCATCTTACGGGGCGTCCTTTCCCTTGAAACAATCTTTTTGCTGGACGTGGCTATGTAGGATGACTCAACTGGAATCTCTATTTATGGTTTCTCCCGCCGTGTTTTGATTGTTTCTAATTTCTGCATCTCTGAAGTGTTGAAACTCTCTGTAAATCATCGCCGTATTGTTATAGGCTTATCCTGCGTTACCTTACGGCTATATCATCAATTCCTCCGCACATAGATAATCATCGACTAGCAATTAGGTGACCTTGTCATGGCTCCCAATAGAACTCCGCTTGACAGAGTCGATTCAGAAAGCTCCTTAGCTGAGATGCAGTTGCACTCGCATATCGAAGCTGATGAAGATATGATACCCTTGCAAACCCCTCAATCAGAACTTGCAGCCAACGATGATATGGAGGCATCGTCCTCGGACTCTTCCCCCTCCGCCTCTTCAAAGCCTACAGTACCAAGATCCCGTGCGAGAAGGGCTCGTAGAGGAGCACAACAGAGCCGCGATCAACACACAAAGCCGTTGCTCCGCCCAGCAAAAGACATTATCTCCCGGATACGACATGATCCAGCACTTGAAGAGTCTGATTTCGTTGTTGGCTATCACGACCGACATGCGCCTGAAGTGATGGAAATGGATGTCTCGTCATGGAAAGGTGGAGGCGATTTTACAGACGAAGAATGGATCCCGCAGCACCGGATTTTGTACTTCAGGAGAAAGGGAGATGAGCCGGGACGGAAGATATGGGACAGGGAGAAGAGGCTGGATAGACTTTTTGGCAGCGGCATAGTGGACGGGTTAGATGAGCAGAATGAATTGGGAGACAGGAAATCTGGCAACGACAGTGGAACCTCAGAAGAAGTGGGAAAGTCATGAAAGGTCGGCTCCGTTGAGGACCAAACCGCAATGTCAAGGAAATCTTACCTTCAGTATAGCCTCGCAGTAGGGTGTTGCTGTCGTGACTTAGTGAACATCTTTAGCTTCTGACAATAATAGGGGCTTATTCTCCAGCCGACTATGAACACACTTTGGCCAAAAAGAGAGCCTTCTCGTATGACCTGTGATATACAAGACTGATCATGTTCTCAGAAGCGCAAGGCGTTCAAACCTGCCCATTACCAGATTTGGAGTGACATTTGGGGGAGAGTTGAAAGAGGTATGTCTCTGATAACTAGGTTCGCCATGCTAGACAAGTTTCTTGGAGGAGTCTTGCTTGCCACCGCGCTACCCTGCGATAATAGAAGACGTTTGCTGGTTGACTGGCCCGCTGCAGGTTGCAGTTACTACTCTTGCCGATGGCAAGATTATCCCTACTACAAGCTCCAGTCTGGCTTGTGAGACCTCTAATGATGAAGAGTTTGCTAACGAGAGCTGACGATTCCGTCAAGGCTGCAACTCAATCCGATTCTTTACCAGGGCAATGGATGGACTAAGCCTCGTATATGATATGTGTGACAAGCTTTCGGCTTGAACTGCGTCCCATGAGCTGTGCTAACGTGTCTAATCCACCGAGTATCTCCTGTCTGTCATCTTTGTGCCATTCTTATCACAACTATCTGGCAAACCTAGATCCTCGAGATATACCGCCCAGGATTCCAAGATCGTAGCCTCACCACCAGCCACTACCAAGGCTTTCGGAAGATCCAGCGGCAGAAAGGCTACCCAAAGTCAGCCTGCAGCAAATATGTCCGAAGATGATCGTCAGTCTCCGTCGGTAAGTGTCACTCACCCGTCCCCTGATCATGGCTTCTCCACGGCCGAGAGCTTTTACGGACCACCTGAAACCCCAGGACACGGAGCACTTCCAACCACCAATGATAACAGGGATACCAGACCATCTGAAGTCATTCCCAAGCCGCAGGACTTAGCTTCCGGGGGGTTGGTTCCATTGGAGGAGGTAGTCGAAAGGAACTCCAGAACACATTCGCGAACTTTAACTGCAGGATTAAAAGGAGGCAAAGGTAAATTTGGGTTCCAGCGGACATCCACGCCTTCGGACAAGATCAAGAGTAACCAATATGAGTTAAGGTATTAGAATGTAGTATCCTACGTACGAGACGGGAAGATGTTTGAAGCGTTAGATAATGTTGCAGAGGGAATAAGATTTGTCGATAACATAGCGGCTGTCTCCCAAAAGGCAGCAAAGCTCTCCATCTTCCGGTAACCTATCAGTATTCGAGACCATACTTTGAGTTATATTCCATGCCATTCACAGCCTATGGTTAGGGGGCAGCTACCCGAATATCTGTGTTGGTGGAGCTTGCTGCAAAAACCATGTCTCCGCCGCTTATGTTCGGACTGATGGTTCCTCCGACATTCTTCCTAACAAATACCAACATATGTTCCTGTTCCCAAATTCTCGCAAATATGAAGATGATGAAGAAACAGAAGTCTGTGAAATGGCCCCCAATGCGCCGTTGCTATCGCTATCGCTATCGCTATCACTTCCGAGATCCGAAATTTGACAGTGAAGCGCGCCGAAGCCTCTGACGAATGAGACGAATGCT
The DNA here is from genome assembly GCA_947623385.2 of Cladonia squamosa. Lineage (NCBI taxonomy): Eukaryota > Fungi > Ascomycota > Lecanoromycetes > Lecanorales > Cladoniaceae > Cladonia > Cladonia squamosa. Next base: position 537,236 of record OX392382.1, read on the forward strand.
GCTGTGCCGCATTGTCGCACCTATCATTCGCAAAAGTCAACCGCCATGCTGCCCATAGCAGCACCACTCGCCATTGCGCTAGAGCCGTGAAAGGAGTATCCGTCTAGGTCATCACTTTCGGGACTGACAACATGCACCTCGCCATTTAGTCCGCAGGAGCCTGGTCAGAGCTCTTCCGATGGCAACCTCCAACAAGCGGTCAAACTCCGAAAGGCAGCCATTCGACCTTTCTGTCCAGAGACAGATTGATGATGATACTTATCGCATGAAGGTGCTACAATTTGACCAGACGGAGGATGAGGTTGACCAGAGGTTCTTACGGACAGCACTGGAGCTGGGTATCAATGTTCCTCAAGATCCTAAGACGACCCTGGAAATGGTCACCAGCAAAATCGGCGCCGTTGACCTCGACTCTGCGCCTGTTGAACCTCCAGTACAGCCTCCTTCAAGAGCGTCACAGTCGATCCACACAGCCTCTGATAGTTCTATTGAGCAGCAGAGGCACAGGAAGACACCATCTCTTACAGCGACCTCAATCACCTCGGCGTCGTTGAGCTCAGCGTCATCAAGGAAATCGAACTATGTGAAGGTAAGGGAAGGCTTTCGCAGGATGTCCAGACTACACAGACGCAAGACGCTTTCCGCAGATGTTCCGCTTGTACCACCGCGTGCGTCATCGATGCTTCGGGCTGTCAGGCCTAGCATACAGCCTCGTCCAGTAACAGCGGATCAGATACCTGCTATATCCCACCCACAACCTCACGCAATCACAACAGATGAGATGCATGCCCTCATAATACCTCACAAACATGCCAAGTCGATCGACTATAACCCTCCTCCCCCGCCTCCTCCACTACCTCCTCCGCCTACAAGCCCACCGCCGCCACCCCCGGAAGAGGAGATACTAGCAAACGTCACTGCTCGGAGGCGCAGTATCTCTAATCCCATTCTCAAGAAATTACACCACGCACATCTCCAAGAACAGATCCGCTTTATCACATTCGAGGCATCACAAAGCCACCTGATGCGCACAAGGCAGCTGCAACACAAGCGAAATATTCTCGCAGAATACCAACAACGGCAGAGAGATGCAAACTCACGCCATACTGAGGCTCTCAATAATCTCGAACAACGACAATTAGATGCTGAAGTGGATCTCAATCGTCAACTAGAGTTAGAACGTCAGGCTTGCGACACACGGCTAAGGCATATGCAGGCATACTGCAATCCACGGTCTACAGTACAAGGCATGCCCAATCGAGTGGTAACGAAGAGCGATTATAGGCAGCTGGAACAACAGTACCACATCCGCAATGGCATGGATAACCTCCATGCCTCGCGCATCAACGTACTACGAGAAAAACAAGGCAAACAAACCGAGCGCATAATGGCAAAGCAAGAAGCGGAGCTAGAAGCCCTCGAGTCAGAGTTCGAATGCCAGAATGAGGAGCTGGACGTCAACTTCGAAGAAGAGGAAAGAAATCTACAGCAGGAATTTGCAGAGCGCAAAAAGAGACTCATTGCAAGATGGAATCTGGCCGAGCTAATCGAGAGGAGGAAACTGGAGCTAGAAAAAGGGGTTCAGTATGGGCCATTACCGGCTGTCAAATGGTCTCATGACAGTAATGAGGCAAGGGAGAGGAGGGTTGAAAGGACGCGAGGAGAAGATGTACATGAGGTCAACATGGCGTACGACGCAATGAACATGATCTGAAACTTCTCCGGCTGGATATATGGGGTATAATGTGATGTTTATATTTGGGCAATTTGCATACCTGCGGCATATTTGCATCAATCAAAGCGACGCAGCATGTTCTTGAGCAAGGTGTTGAGCTAGATACCAATGTGGCCAGCGACTCATATTTGAGAATTGAACCAATAATTTCTTCTGAATTTGAAAGAATTTTTCGTGGTCTGCTTGGCGAAACGATTAATATAATAGAGTCCGACTTTTGCCTAAACCCGTTTGTACATCTCAGAGAACACGATTGCTGAAATCACTAGCAATTTCCTTGTGCCGAGTGGTAATATCGAGGTCCGCTCCGCACCCAGCGCAACCATTATGTCTTGCCGCTAAATCGTGCTCCAAAATGAGGAATCATATATCTGGTTTCTACGAACACTGCGTCTCGCTCACAACTGCGAGAAGCTCGAGCTCAAAACCCATCGACCTTTTGCTACGCTGTCCTCTAGGATCGGCTCCCGGCTTTCAAATGGTACACTTGGCTTTTCAAATGCAGAGGCCTCCAGCCACAAGCTCCTCTGTACCATAGCTAAGGCCTGCGTGGTGTGGTTACAGCGGCCTCTTTTTGCAAGTGTCTATATGCCGACGCAGGGAGTCATGAGTGCTATGGGGGCGCTCATTGCATACGGATGTTGCCTCCAATACTGACACTGCAGCTCATCATGCTCCTTCAGAGCTTTCACACTGAGAGATTATATTGGGACTGCGCTATTCTATCACTAGGACCATCAAAGCTAACAAATTAGGTGTTATAGTGGCCACAAGGAACCGTTCTGTGGACTTTGAATGAAAGAACGCTCATTGCTGTCTCGACGGGCATCGAACATAGAAGCTCGTGGAGGAAAGCAGAGTCGTTTGGCACCACTGGTAGAACAATGGCGAAGCAGATGAGAAATTGACAACCATAATGGGGGAAGTGCTACGTTGCACCCGATCCCATGGGTCAAGGATCGTCACGGAGGTTGCCACTTCTTTCTACCGACCTCCCCTTTTCCTTCCTCAAAATATTCAACCGACTCCCTCTTATGAATGAACACAGTAGCGATCCATCTGAGGCTTTGCCTGTCCTGCCGACTCCCTTTCTATCCACTCCACATACGGTTGTTTTGGTGTTTTCTTCCCATGGACCATCTCATACACGTCGAAACCACACCGTTGCCACACATTGAGCTGCTCGATACATCTCGCGCTGACTACAGTCCCCATTCGCTTCTCTCGGACGTGTTTCTCCGCTTCTGTGCGTCCGATGTGCCTGGCTCGCATGACTATGTCATAGATTTTGGTAAGTATGCGGTGTCCCACATATCCGCGGAGAATTCTAACAGACGTTAGAGTACGCACCATAAGCGACGGCGCACGCCGCTCCAGCTCCTTCTTCCCATATCAAAACGTTCTTCTTGCTTCTTATCCTCTTATCGAGAAAGTTAGACAAGTCTCCGAAGACGGGTAGCAAATTCGAGAGCTCGTCGTCGTCGTGTCGGAACCGTACGAGCTCGACGCCCGATTTCTGGAATGCGGCACAAACCGAGGCGGCAAGGTTAGTGGAGGATACTTGGATGATAGTCGTAATTTTTCGCTTAAGTATGTTCTCGTGGTTGAAGGTACTATTGGACACGATTGGTTGGTCTTCGATCTCGTTGGGTATGCACGCTCACATGATTGGTGAAGGTACTTACTCTCCAAGCCATACTCGAGCCAGTATTTCTTCGCCGCCCATTTTTTCTTATTCGATTTGACACAAGAAGTCTCCTGCTGAAATGATGCTTCAACGACCCTATATAGTCTATGACGCCATGAAACAGCAGCATTGCACCTCCCCTGATATACGAAAGGTCCATGAGGCATTGCATGCTTTCTCAATTGGGAAGCTCGACCCTTACCTCTATTGGTGTGGATTTCAAGGCACCAAGCATAAACAATCTCCGGAAACCCTGCCATCTGATAAAAGCCGCGAAAATGTGAATGCAGCATCCCGGGTTTCGGATCGGGCAGCAACAACGTGCGAGATAGAAGACCTGTGGTCAGCTGGAACAAATAGAATGTCGGAAGGCAAGATCGTTGGGCGCCGTCAGGTCCCACGAGGGAATCCGAAACCGCGGAAACGATGGATCGATCTTATAGGCATGCAGAATCGCCGCTACTCTGGCAAATGAAACAAGTACAACATATAAGGCGGTGACATGTCATGAAACCGTTGGCAGCAGCGTGTTGGCATAAGACATCTTGCATATGATATCATCGCGGACATGCCTCCGATTCTCGTAAAAGATTCTGATCTAACGGTCATATAGCACTCATCACCCCTAGGTTTCCTCGATCGATTAGCTGGCAACATGCAGCACAACAGTGCACGCCTCAAGTGATGTGGTGCGGTTGATCTTTGATCGATGCAAAGGGCACGCCGGACCGGCCGCTCCTACCCCTACCGAATGCTTCCATATCGATAGGAACGGCAATGACTGATCGATGCATAGAAACTTCCGAATCAACTTTTCTCACCGCCAAATGCACTCGGTCTATTCCATAGTCCCACAACAACTAGCTCCTATCCAATGGCTAGGATGGCTTCTCCAACAACCCACCCGTCCAGCTCTCGATCAAGTGTAACACTGTGTCTTGGCAACATTGGTGGCTTATTTCCCGTGCGTGGTGCCGAACGCCTATGGAGCGTATGTCAAGATACTCGTGGCCTTCTTCTCCAGAACAATGCTGAGTGTTTTCGCCATGGTGCATTGCTTTAGTTTGATGACTGTGCAAGTGGGCATCATTAGCTCATCAACCAGCTGGAAAAAATCAAGAACGCGGTATTGCTTATCAAAAACTACGGGAAGAACTCGCTGGCCTGGGCAATGTTCCCTCGTGTCATATAGGACTCATTGCCTAACTTCGAGCGTTGCGCGGATTGCGAAACGTCACCCTTGTCCTCGTCAGATGTATGGACCAGGAATCTCGGTTGACTCTGATTATGGAGACATTGGGGGCTGGAGCTACGCGACTAGTGTGACTCCAGAGCATTTGAATCGACATTTGGCTGGGCCGCGTGAACTAGCGAAGGGTTTACACGTGTCTAAAGAAGTTGGAAACGCTAAGGCGCTAGCTGACCACACTGTAGGATGATGTATGTTGTGTATGTATACGCGTTATATTCTCCCTAAGAATTAGGGTTGGCAATTGCCGTTTTCAATTGTGAAAGGAAACAGAGCTGCTTTAAAGGGAGCACCCAACGAGCAAGATTTACCACCGCGAGTAGTGCAGTAGCACAGGAGAGCAAACGAGGAGCAAAGGGGAGCATAAATGGAGTAACATTGAGGCAGAGCAGGGTTGCAACAGGTGGTAGACTCAATCGGCAGCTTCTTGACTGGCCACAGCTGCTCACTTAGATTTCATCCAATATTTATATTGCCTAGCTAGACGTCCAGTTCCTGAGCCTCATCTTTACGTTAGATGCCTGCAGCTGATTTTCGTCGGTGTGCTTTGGTTCTGAGTGTGGGCAGGTTACCGCCTGCCTCAATCTTTGGTACAATTACGGAATCAGTCCTCTCTGTTAAGACTCTCCAGCGCACCTCGTCGTCGATGCGATTACTTTGGCTTTCAGGTCTTGGAAAAGGCGCATTCAAGTCGGTCCTCTTCTGAGCCGCTGCCTTACAGCGCGAACGACATGTTGATATAGCAAAAGTGTGCCGGCTAATGATTCAGAGTACTCCAAAGCTTCTCACGCAGTGAGTCGGGCTTCGAATAAGATTATGTCGGGAACACCTTGCGTCAATTGCTGTGAGACACCCCCCGAAAGACAATGTAACCCCGTGGTACTATGTAAATCAAATAGCCATCGCCACGATTTGGGTCTTCAGCTTCATCGACGAAACATCGTTTGCTTAAATTGTATCTTCTGTGTCTGACCAACTCTGCGGAGATTGACGAAGGGTACAAAGCCTTGCTGTACGACTCTGTCGGCGCTGATCTGTTGGCTATTACTCGAGTGTCCCTCTTATTTTCTAAGATGGTCGAGAAGCTTCAGATGGAATTTGGATGTTTCAAGGTCCCATTCTAGAAAGGGCACTGGAGTATAGAGTCTCTTGGCCGGTGGAAATTATCCAGTTATGGGTAAATGAGACCGCTCTCGTTCAGAATATTAGGTGTAGCTTGCCCAGCAACCACATAACCCTGTCTTGAAAACCGAGGACTTTATCATTAGGCCCACTCGACACGCTTGTGGTTGGAGCCGGACTTTGCATTTGTTGTCTTAGACTGCAAGCCTTACACGATCTGATATTTTCAAGGTGGCTGCACATCCCTTGGAGACTTAATAGGTCCAGAAATTTTTGAAATAGCGCTTTGTCACTCGTGTAAAGGTATGAGGAGGCGGATCCGCCGATAGCAACGCTCAAGGCACCACGCTCGATCAAGCAAAACATGAGTTGCTCTCTGATTTCCATTGGGCGGATGACCATGATCCATCACAGTTCGTTGATAGGGAATCTCTTGTATGATAGATTGACACAATTTCGGGAAAGCTGTCCATCATGATGTGAGGTCTCCTCATCAGTGGAGACCGTCTACTTATTCGTAAATTGTGCAAGTGCCCACAAAAGGCGCTTTAGATAAGTCGAAGCTGAGATATAGTGAGCGTGAATATCCTAATATGGAAAATGATCATAGAATATGTAGAGGATATGGTGGCGAGTGAAACAAACAGCCACCCTGTTACTGCAAAGGTATTACCTCCTTGATTAACGCCTAGCACTAGTTCTGACGGTTTGTAAATGCTTGCAGACCTTTCTACTGGTCATATGCATACGATCCCTGCTTTTGGTGCCTAAGCTGAGCGGTGGTCATTATGAAAATACGGCGACGCAGTTGGACTGCCACCGTTGGCCATGATACCCCATCATGAAAACCCAGTAGTCCCATAAATATACTAGGGGTAAGAAGCAAACACTAGATAAGGCAAGAGCACCTACTGAGTTCGGTACATTGTTGGAGAACATGGCGATTGAGTGTTCTGTTGGGTTCTGTTGGGCGACATTTTGAAGGGTGTCTTTTAGGGGGGCTCCGGGGGGCCTTACGCTTGTTGAGAGGCTGACGTCGCAGTCCTACTACTAATAGCTCCAATTACACCACTGGCGGGTGCAAGAAGCAGGAAATCAATTGGTGACATCGATTGGGCAGGAAGACTAGGTAACGTCCCGTGACAGGCGCGTGAAGAAAAGGCGAAAAAAAGAATTTAGGCTACTCCTCGACGGGGAATCGAACCCCGGTCTCCCGCGCTTTGCTAGCAATGCTGACAAGCGGAAATCATGACCACTAGACCATCGGGGATTTCAACACCTGGTGCTCAATGGATAATTGCCGCTTACAATATTATATATTTTAAAAATATTACTCCAAACCAATCAGCCCTATAGGATACATCTATTTTTGATAGACAAAGGATGGCTCTAAAGCAGCGACCTTTGTTTTAAAATCAAATTGACTACTGTTGATCCTGTCTTGCCCCTCTCCTTATCCTGCGAATTTAGATATAACATATGCTCAACTTAAAGGTCTTTTTCATATCAAAGCTTATAGCTTGGAAGCTGTCTACGCCACCGAAGATTAAAACTATAGAATGGGATTTCGAGATCGGTGTGAAAAGGATAGATATTAACATGGAGGCCAAATTATGCTGTTAAACAGGCCAGCTCAAACCCGGAGGTAGCATAGAACAGATCACCCTCTTACTGGATGGACTTTTAGTTGATTCCATTTATAATAATTATATGATTCAGAAAATTCCTACTGGGTCTCTGATCTTGAACCCCCTTACGATATCGAGACTCTATCCATGGTTGAGTTTCACTGCCATGGCTATGTAGCATGTCGACACATAGAAATTCAAATCAGGACAGGTATTCTAGAGGTATACACAAGTGAAGATCGAAGCGCACGCTATGTATACATACATTCAAAGCCTAACCATCAATCTAAAATATGCTCAGGTGTGAGCATAGGGTTTGTTTCGATGTTGTATTAACATAAGCGCCTATTGTAGATTAGGAGAGGGTTACGTTTACTACTTGCTGAGCGATGCTAGGGACTTAAAGATCAATGAGGGAGCAGAGGCGGAGTACGAAAGTCTAAAATGGCCTTTGGAGGAGGAACGCAGCAGCCTTTCTTTAGTCAGCTAAAGTTCATGTGCTACGATTCGTTCGGAATCCTTCAAAAGTATACATGCTGCGGCGTATGTAAGCCACATAGAAGTCGGTTACGCATGATGGATGGAAAAGGTAAAGCCGCCTAGTTCACATGCATGATGACCCAATCTACTAGATTGGCAGGTGTCTGTTAGGGAGGGAGGCTTCGGCTCCTATCAGACAGCCTGCAGAAGCATTCCGCAAAAACCCTTCGAGCTATCTACTCCGTGGCACACCCTGAACTTAGCATTAGCAACGACTGTTTCCGTGCGGGAAACAGAGCATGACTACTTTATAAGGAGCGCTGACGGAGTATGGTCGAAGTACCGAGAGAGTGCGAGGGAGCAAAGAGAGCATGGGGGACCACAGTGGGAGGAAGTAGACGTTAGCGTGGGAGCAATGCGGCAATTAAAGGCCAGTAAGCAGGAGGGCACGTATAATCGTGGATTCAGATGCTATGTACATATGCTTATCTTTAGCATTTCCCTTACATTACGGGACTATACTGCACATTCCAAGTTGTAGACTTGCGACAAGTCTAGCCTATGCCACCATCTTGATGTGCAGGATGTTATGTAAGATTCATTTGACAGGATAAAGCGATAAGTGTGCTGATAACAGCATTCAAGCAGCGAGTAGCCGGTTGTTGAATGGAGCGATGTGGGTTCCGATGTCGAAGCTATCAAAGTGAGAGATGTGGCTTTGGTGGTGATCAGTAGTTCACAGCCTTGCCCATCAGACTTAGACAAATTCGAACCCCTTAGTCTCCCTTACCCATGATGAGTCAAAGCATTTACTAATATCGGTTTCATTAGCCTAGTTTCCACTTCCCGATAGTTTTGTTCCAGAAAATATTAGGGATTCCATGACTAACGATAAAGTTTGATAGCAGCGGATATTCTCGACAGCCAGGGAATATGCTCACTACGAGCCAGGGAGTAAGCAGTACCAGCCTCCCTACCATATCTTATTCATCAGCTCCTTTTATATCATCATTTCCCCATTTGCGCTTCAATATAGGCTTAAGTCCGTACGAAGTCGCCCCAGCACAATCGCAACTTTTCGGAAGGGATCTTGTCGACTCTCGTCCAACTAACTCGCGCTTTTCGACCAATTTCCCTCGCCTTAATGCGTTCTCATGTTTCCTGATGGCCTCTTGCTGGTCTTTTTGCAACTTCCCGGTCATCCTCTTCGCCTTCGGTCCGTGTGGACCTCTTTAACCGCAATATCGTGGGTTCTGTATGCTTTGCTCAGACTACTTCTACTTCGATAAATTTTTAGCCGCTTCCTTTAGCTTCGTACGAATCTCTTCCATTCCGTTATGCTATTTGGTGGTGACTTCTTCCCAGTCCGCGTTCAATCTTTCAACCTTCTGTAGAGAATCGTGGACTTGATCATATGGAGGTTGGTCGCGAACGCTTTCCCTAGCTCCGTGTCCAGATCTCTCCGGTATTCGACCAGTTCGCGGTGCTTCGGTGAGAGTTTGGCTGGGTCTCTCTCAACGACATGATCCTCGAATGGATAGATATTTTCTTGGTCCCGCATAGAAAATGGAAAGCGTGCATTCTTGGAGATTATACGGAAGCTCTCGGAAACATATACGGGGGCAAATAGACAAAATGCAATACCAGATCGACGATACAGAAGCGCGAGTTACATGCAGCATTATCAAGGGCATGAATGTAATCAAGACTGGCCGTATAGAGTTTGATCACGCACATTGAGGGAAGAGTTGATGGCCACGAACATATATTTGATGATGCTCACATCGAGCTCTCAATAATTCTCTGGGAAAGGTTGAAATGATACTAAGCCCTCTTCGTCGAGGTTTTTGGTTTTTACGCATTCTTTAAACCCGCCTCCAACTCTTTGTGGTTGAGTCTGACTTTATTAGAGGTCAAGAGGTGGTCATGTTCAGCTCGTAGCGTCGTATCGCAACTATTCTTCAGGTAATTCAGCAAGCGGAAGGCGTGATTACTAGGATCGTCTCTTGCCTAGTGTTCTAATTCCGCTCAAAGTCTCGCATCGCCAAGATACTTCAGGTAATCTACCAAGCGAATAGTATGATCACTAGGATTCGATAAGACGCAGACCACCCTGATGATACTGTTGTGGTATTAGAGTAGAAAAACGAAATGCAATGAAGCTGAGAATTAGGGTTGGGAAGTGCATAACAAGACCCGGCCGTATGGCTTGTGTGCGTGTTGACGCATGCTGGGGAGTTTGGACAGGGTACGGAATCTTTAAAGAGATAGAAGGGTATATCATTCGAAGACATCAGACTCGGTAACCGAGCCATACTTTCGCACATACATAGAGAGATATATATATCTCCTGTTAGGGAATCGGTCTGTTGAGGTGATGAGCAAGACCTCCAGGGGTGGAAACAGAAACTTGAATAAGAAATTGTGGGTCGAGTCGTAATATATGAAATTCGATGGCCTTAACGAAGAATGACTGCGAGGGACCTTGCATGTGCAATCCAGCGGACCTTATGAATGAAGCAAAGGGTCATGATATGTTGGGCTGGTCAATGATCAAAAGAGGAAAACCTGCAATTTCAGACAACGGGGCAGAGAAATTTGGGCGCTAACAGTCCAGAAGGAAGATTTCAGCAGGGCTGATATCCATATTATAAAGGAATCGAACTACTCCGCTCGATTTCCTACGATTGTCACTATGTAGTAGCCTTGCTTTCACAGTGCTTTTCGCTCCAAGGCCTGGCGACTTGGTTGCGTCAGGTTACAGTGTTCACATCCAATTTCGGACCGCCATCAAATAATGGCGGAGATCCATTCGACGTCCTCTGTGCTGTTGGAAGCCTCCATGCAATGGGCCACACATAGTTTCGGCTCTAGCGTGATTGGGAATCGCGCGTGAATTGCAAGGTAATAATTCGTCATTGCGCCAAGTCCTGTGCATGGAGGCGGTTATTCCGGGACATCCCCAATGCGGGTTAGTGGATACCAAGCCCTCATTATCACGGGCTACTGCACCTGTCTGACACATCATTCCCATCTCGATCTGTACTTGACCGTCAGTGGCGGCAACACCAGAGATGGCCACCGAAGGGAATGCAAAGAATGCTGAATGTGGGAGGCCTCATATACTTCACATAAGTGTTGCGTTCTTTTTTCCACACAAGTTCATCTTCAATAGCTACCAATTCTCATAGAGCAAGGCCTCCTCGCTTTCTCATGGGGCCTAGCCCAAAGAAAGGCTGGAAAGAGATCTTCCCACGCGTACAGATCTAGATATTGTTGCATAATCATCTTAGGGTACTTTGATCTGCAGTGACTGCCATTACTAACATTTGGGGTCCACATTGATCGGCCTTACTGCGTTTGTCCGCGGCATAGATCTCGGGGTTGAATTGCCTGGGTAATATTGTTCGGTTGTGACCTCTTATGAAGGAACTGTCACGACGCCGAGAGCAACCATGATGCATTATCCTGAGCAGCTCCTATGGGTGCCTATGCAGAAGCCCGCCGACATCAAGAACGTCAAGACCATGCAAAAGATTAGAAGCCATGCTCAACGTGAAGTACGGCGCAGAGAGCGAGAGTCGAAGCCGAAACGCTTAGCCGAAAATAGCAAAATGTCAAGAGCCTTGCATTTCGATGTGGTAAGTGTGGAGATGCGTAGTCAGTCAATGTCGGAAGGCGACTCTCCCAAGGTAATGAACCCTTGAATGCATGGAGAGGATTTTACTTATTTGGAAAGGCACAGAATGAGCTCCATATACTGCCGAATAAAGCGACTTTCTCGCAGGACGCTTTGACAATTGCCATGGACAATTTGAATCCACTTGCTGAAGAGATCTTGCTACAACCGCTGCGCCTCTACCAGATGATCTATCGTTGTATCTGCGTTTGTATGTCTTTAGTCTCAATGCCGTTATTCCGATCTACTAGGTCTGCAGGCAGTCATGCTTACGAAAGTCCCCTTTCCCCACATTTCCTTATTACATTCATCTTACGTCGAAAGAGAACCCTAATATATTATACTATAATAGTCGCAGCCCAGTCCTTGCTGAAAGCTGACTCTTTTCAGGGCATAGTGAACAAGCTCGTCGCGTGTGTGGTGGTGGACCAAACGGCAGATGGCAATCATGGATGCCTTCCTTTATAACGAACGAAACAATGCTTTACGCCCAATCATTCTCCGCGACTGTAATCTACCAAGTTTGGACCCGCCAGTTCGATGCCTCCGAGGCATTGGTGTTAAAAGACCAAGCTGTCACACGGATTAATCGCAGCCTGACCGAGTCCACAGACGCAGTGAGCGATGCTACTCTGGCCTCAGTACTATGTTTGGCGTACTCTACACACATGGAGGTAAGCTATTACACTTGCTTTTGGGACTTTCTCGTTGCTACACCCAGTCAACAGGAGAGCTGGACCCATCCATTCGCTCGCTTCTAGTCGAGGTATTTATGTTCGGCGAGCTTCACAACCTCTACCTAGCGTTCTATATTGTTTATCCGCCTTTCACACATGTTTGACCCATACATACATACTTTCGTTTTGACAATGCTGACCTTGCTTCAATAATACAGGGTCTGGGAAAATCCAATTACCTAACACACATGTACGGCCTGAAACGAATGATAGAGCTGAAAGGGGGTTGGTCTGCAGTGTCCTCGATTGAATTACTTGGTGACATGCTTGCGATGTAAGTACTTAATTAAAGCTACTAGCCAAGCCGCTTGAGACGTCTTTCTGAAACTATTGCCATTGCTAAACGCGAGTGCAGGTGTGACTACCTAGGCGCGATCATTAATCGGTCGAAGCTGATATACGTTCCTACTGGGCGACCGCTTACTCAAAAGGCACTTCAGATCTCTCCTATACTTGCACAGACCTCGCCACTACTTGACTCCAATGGGTCCTCTCAAGCTCCGTCGGTTCCTCAACATCCCGAAGGCACATCACAAGTCATAGAGATCATGCGACGGCTCACACGTGCATTCTCTGACCACGACGAAGACCCAAGTCTAGACCAACAAGACCTTCGAGACAGTGTCGCGTCCTACACGCAAGACCTCTATTCGCCAGAGCAGTCGATCTTCACGGGCACTGTGGAAGAAAAGATAAGCGAGGCTATACACATAACGTCCAGGATATACACGCTTGCTCTCTTATATGACGTCCCTTTCGGTCACCCAAGAAATCTTCAAGCGCTGCAAACCTTACAACAATTGCTAGAATCTACGATCCTGGTAGGCTGGACAGATCTTCCAGGTGTTCTGTTATGGGTACTTCTAGTTGGGGCAGCTGCTGAAAGGGATCATGGGGAAGGAAACGTTATTGCGGGGTACCTGGCAGCCATCTGTAATTATATTGGCATGAGGCATTGGGATGCGGTAAGGGAAATTCTCATAACGTTTCTGGCTGTCGAGGACAAGTTGTATGCGAGAGCTGGGAGACCGGCTCGCGGATAGGATGGTCTCCTTGATATGGTAGTACCCTGACTTACGTACACTTATCTCGCACGGTTTATTGGACGAGTTTGGGCGTTTACGTCTTAAGCTATTATGTATCAAGTAGTATTTTATCGTACAAAGAGCGGCGGTGGAATAGTAAGATAGATTCCCAGCTACTATTCAGATTGGAGGCGTGTTGCGAGGCACTAAGTGCTGAAATCCCGGAAGATAACAACACATGGAATCATTCACTGAAGAAAAGACCGTCTTGTAATGCAAGCTCTCCGAAGAGTGTGATGACGAGATGGTCATTGCAAACCCTTTTTCTAAGTCAGAAATACCCAGTCTATACCTAAAGAAAGACCCCAAGCGAGATCGGCGTAATTGAAGCTAGCGATCATTCCGCGCTTACCTATTGCTGCCTCCGCAATCTCAAAGAACATACTACAAAGCCTGCTTGAATCTGTCCGACCTTATTGAGTGCGAATTGCATCGATCCAATCTGCCAAAGGTACTTTTCACTCTGTTGAGACATCTAATTGCTCATTGTCAAAGCCAGTGGTAGCAAAGAGTGGCGAGGTGTAGTTGACCAGTGTTGCATTACCATTCGCAAAGACGGGAGGGTTATGCTCATTATCAACGAAATTCCAAACAACATTTTCGCCACCGGGTCTTTTCCACCACGGCAGACGTTGGGGATGACGTGCGTCAGGATCATATTGTCCCGTGGAAATCAGATCGGCGATGACGCCAGCTACAAGAGGTGCGGCTTGAGATGGATCCGTCAGTAAGAAATCAAGGGTTTGATAAAAGTGACTTACAAAATGAAGTCCCAGTCCGTGTCTCATACCCTGTTGAAGATGTGCTGCTTGCACACTTGATATTAACGCCAGGCGCATAAACTTGTGTTTCAGAATAGGCGGGTCGGTGTAATTGGGAAGTTGGGTATCTCATCCCATTGATATCCGAATTACCAACAACGATAAATTTTGTCGAAGAGAATTGCCCCGCAAGAGCCGCAGGGACTGTATCCACAAACATGCGAGGTTGAGTCCCATGAAATTCTAAGGCCGCATTGCCAGCAGCGCAAATAATCGGTACACCTATCTTGTTTAATCTACGGCTTTGGATAAACAGCTCCAATCCAAGGGTAGTTTGGGGCAATCCCCCTTGCCCAATCGCATCCCCAAACTCTTTGGTGCCCCATGATATACTGACCACACTGGTCGCTGTCCGGTGCTTGTCGTGAATGTCGTCCATCACAGTATCAAGGACTTCAAGCACGGAAGCTTCGTCCAGATTTGGCATCTTGACAACAACAAGTGTAGCACTCCTCGATGCGCCGTACAGGTTTCCAACTGCTTTAGATGCTGTACAGGTACTATGACCCCCTCCTGCAGCTGCCTCCGTCCTTATATCAGCGCCCGTTGCCTTTGATAAGTCGGTGTAGAGCCATTCGATCGTACGGCCACGGAAATCATCGTGCTGCTCATTGATGCCGAGCTCGACATGGTAGATATAGGTTGATCTTCCACCGGTTGGATAAACGTAATTGGGATAATGGCTGATAGAGCCACCTGCCACAGGCTGTGATAGTACTCTCAGCTCGGCCGCCACGGGTGATATCTCGGTAACGTAAACGAAGTTTTCCTCGCTTGCGCTCAAGTTGGATGGAGTCATTTCGCTATTTTGTCTGAACATTTGGGTACGATTTCTATCTGATGACTTATTCTCAGTGAAGAGGTCGATAGCCACCTTATTCCTATGGATGTCGTCTACCTAACGTCTATTGTTAGTCGCATCAAAAACATGTTCTGTGGCTTGTACCATAGGGTCTTCAAGAAGCTCTTTGTAAGCCGTTTCGGTGAGGTCCGCCAACCAGAATCTTATCTGCGAACGCCAGGTAGATATGTATACGTTTCCTGGGGCTCCAGCGAGTTTATTGATTTTAAACGTGAGTTGTATGCTTTCTTGAGGTGAAGGGCTTTCTGGGTAAATGATGTACCTCTCTGTTCCTGCCCGTGCGTAGAAGCTCAAGAGACAAATGATCAATATTGACAGGCGGTGAAACACGACAGTCATAATGTGAAGCTGTTAAAGTGCAGGATAAAGCGACAAGCTTTCCGGGATTTTGCGTCTTGGGAGGATGCCTATAAAGGTTTTCCAATGTTGTCAAAGAATGACCTGCAAGCTAGTCGTGCTGTTCTAGAGAAGATAGAAAATCTCATATAGAAAATTCGATGCCTGAAATAATATAGGAGCAGCACGGACATTGAAATGGATATAGGACAGCACGGATACTCGAGATAAATATAGAACAGCATGGATACTTGAAATAGATACAGGAGCAGCACGGATACTTGAGTGAGGTCTTCTACTCTTCTGCCGACTGATACTCAGCTGCCTACAGGAGTACATTGTAGCGCTTTACCGCGCCGATCAAACAAATGGGAAGGCTTTTTTGTTGAAATTAGTAGACCTGGCACTTTTCAAGGGATGCAAGCCGAGTACAAACGAGCTGAGGCTTGATATTACAATACTGGAAGATGTGGATCTGATGATAAACACTGCATTGCCTGAGGATCTAGGATCTATCCGAGGGAGCTCCTATACACATGATGCAGATGGGCAGTAATTAGGGTGAAAGACGCTAGAATGCCACTGCTATGTGGAAATGAGGATATTCTGGTGAAGGCAGCTAAGCTAGGATCCTAAGCGAGAATGAAAGATGGAAAGGGAGTGCGCATATTGCAATACTTGTCTATGGTCGACTGGTCAAATCCTTACGCGAAGGAAGCTCTGATAGCGAAAGAGTGCGCACGGACTTTGACAGGCACAGGCATCAAGAGAGCACGGCAAAATGGACAGGGGTAAATCGGGTAGAGTTTCCCTGGATGTGATGAGGTGGGACGAAAGAACGTGAGAGTGGGGGCAGCCGAATGAAGTGCGCTTCCGGCCAAATTACGAAAGCCCATCGGTATTGATGGAATATAGGAGGTGTAAATCATCGAGCAATGGCCTGAAAAAATTCTGGCTAAAATATCACGATTCAGGTGGCCACGATGGAGACGAACTCTCGGATTCCAAGCTACGCCACAATTCAGGATTTAAGATGAAGTGGCTTTTCTGGAAGTCTCCTTTCGCCAACTTACGGCTCATAGGGTATTAGCGATCCTTGCCCCCCATCCGAGCGATGTAGGATGCAGGTATGTGGGGGAGCGGCTTGCAAGGCTGTGAATGCACACCACAGGGATTGACTACGGATTCAAGCGTTTCGTCACTGTTGATGCGAAATCTGCATATTCTGACAAAGCGTTCTACTACAATCCTATGTCATGCATTGCAGTCTATATAAAATCCGAGACGAATTACTATTTGTTGCCTTCTTGATTGCACTGCGTGTTCAAAGTACGAGCTCGCTAAATCAGATAACTCGTTTCACGCATGACGGCAAATAGATCCTTGTCATTCCTTCAAGGAGCTTCAGACTTGATCATCGCTACTGATGGCTACAGCCATATCCAATGTAACCCGTTCACGGAACGGGCATGTACTGCTATATTTGCGCTCATCGCTTCATAACCCCATGCAACTACCTCTAAGTCGCCACCGAGGAGACAATGCAAATGCCGCGGAAAAGACACAACCGCCACTTCCTGGGGAATGAGTCTGATTCTCGCAGCATGAAAGACTGTTGCGATCAGAAAAGTATCATTGTGACATTCGGTAGCTCTAGAGCTGATAAAACGGTGTGGGTAGTCGCTTACTGAGTCCTAAGCGGACGCCAATGGTCTTCTGCCCGACTGCTGAGCATCGGGCGTCTCTAGGCCTGTGTTCCATATATGCCGAAAGGCTAGGCCATGCAGCTTGTCAATGCAATGTATCCTACCTCTGGAAGGGCATGAAATAGTGGAGGCAGTCGGTTTGAAAAACGACAAGGCTGACAAGCAGAGCTCTATGGAGACGACGATTAACTTGTTGGGCATCTGGGTAAATTCGCTGTCGGAACACATCTACGATGCTACAGCAATCGAAAATTCTTAATATTCATATGTCGCTGTTGTTGAAATCTCTGGTATGTTCTTCTACGTTAGAACCTGGAACTCTTTGGAATATTTCTAACCCACAATGACAGTTCCTTGTTTTTGTCTGCTAGATTCAACATTCGCCTACCCTGACTTCTAAAAGCATGCCCTGGGTGACCCAACTATGTCTGTCTACAAATGTCCAATGTCCTTCCTCCTCGCTGCCTCAGTGATGGCGAACCGATGCGAAGACTTTGCGATTCCAATGACCACCTCTGCTCAGAATCCAATGTGGGAGCGGCCTACTTTCGACAATTACTTGGATCCCACAGCTTTCATCGAAGACCTTATTCGTGTCAACAGCAGCTTGCTGCCTACCAGCCATCAGGAAATTACTGGCACATATAATATGGAACTTTGGGTTTGCAGACCTGACACGATAGAAGGATCCAACAACAATTCACAATTTCTCATATGTGGGACGGGTTTTGATAGAAGTCTCTTTACATTATCATATCCCGACCTTCACAACACAAAGAGTTGAAACAGTGTAGAGCTGTGGGGATTAGCCGTTTGAAAGTTACAATTACAGCTATGCGAACGTCGCCGTCGACCAATACAACTTCACAACTGCCATTGATCGCCCCCGCATCCGTTCTTCGCCAATTGAGGATCCTCTGAAAGTAGCGCAGATGCTGGTCCAGCTGCCTGTCATCTACGAGATGACAAAGATGCTCCATAATAGCGCTTTGAAGGACGTCCCTTACTCCTTTGATAGAATCATGCATCTTGAACACTATTTCTGCTCCTCTCTGTTTTCCAATCTAGCAAGCCAATACCCCACTGCCAGTGACGGCATCATACTTACTGGCTCCTCCTTGTCTGAGTCTTACGTCGGAACCTCCATTACTTTCGCAAGTGTCTATCAACCACTCAGACTCGGTACCGAGGGTTATGACGCTCCCAAAGAGACACTAGCTTTTCCAAAGCAACGCTACCCAGACCTGGGTGTCAACCTGACGGACGTCGAGCTCGTATTCCAACATCTCAATTTTTCAGGTCCTTTCCATTCTCCTAAAGCCGAAGAACCCTTTTTCGAGCGAAGGCACGTAAGCCGTTAGGAGTTTTTGCACTTGTTAAATAATGTTATGATGCTATCCCCTTTGCTCACCGGCAAATAAATGAAGGAAAGCTCTTCTCATGTTAGAGCCATTTGGGAAAGCCACATGCTATCTATAGTCAAAACCATACCACCATTATGGCGAACATGAAGGAAACTACCCCCAACATCCCCCAATAACCAAAAATTCCGAACTACATCAACCTCGACATAATCTAATAAGACCTAAACCAGAAGAACTGCACAGCTCTAAACCCAAAAACCAAAACCCAAAACCCAAAACCCAATCCCAATCCCAATCCCAATCCCAATCCCGATCCCGATCCCGATCCCAATCACAATCCCAATCCCAATCCCCACCCCCCCCCCTCCCCAAAAACCAACCCCACCAGGCCCCGGCCGTGCTCCATCAACCAATGCAAATTGGGGCTCTTCAAACCCTGCGAGCAACAACGAGACGCGCTAACAAATGAAAACGCATGTAATGCTATATAAGCGGAAGCATTAGAGACGCGGCTGTAATGATGCTTGACTCTCTTATCCGGCGAATTTAGGCATGGTCTGCAACATAGGGTACGAAGTAGTAAGTGGGTGTTGAGTTAAGAGCATTAGTAGATAGCGATTGGGCTTATCTTCGTTAGCGGCAGGGTAAATTGGGGGGGGAGGGTATGGAAGGGCGGGGGTTTGAGATTTGAGGGGGGTTTTCTGTATAGGGGTAATGCATGTTTAGAGTTTATTTATTGTGGACTTTGGGGACGGTGTCTGCAATGTTTTGATAAGAGAGAGATAGAATGACATGGGATGGGTCCCACGCGAGTTTCAGCGATTGGAATATCGTACACGCAACTAGGTCTGGTTGAGTTAAGAGCGAACATCAGACGAGATTGAGCGAGAATTAGTCACCCATGTAAAATGCATTTACAGCAATAAACCCTCCACACCTACTTCCTCTTCTTCTTCCCCTCAAAATGTCCATCCAGCGTCCCCTGCCCCTTTCTCTTCCTCTTCACCGGGCTCCTCCCCTCCCTATCCCCGCCCTTACTCTCCCCACCCAGCTCAGCCGCCTCCCCCTCATCCTGATCGACACCTTTATCTCCACCTGCCTCCTTACCACTCTTAACCCTCTTCTTCCCCACACCGTTACTCGATTGTGCATCACCCTCACCCTTCCCTTCCGTCGGCCCTTCCGCCTCATCATCAAAAAGCTCTCGCCAAGTCCCATCAAGGACTTTCGGATTATCGCCGTACAGGCCAACATGATAAGCATTTTTCATCGCCTGGATACAGATCTCCCTCCTCGCATTAAAATCAAACATCGGTTTCGGATAAATCTTCATTCCCCCTTTCCCCTCCCTCTCCTCCCCATCTCCCTTGATCAAACACCCCGCCGTCTTCTGATCCTTAATCGGCGCCTTCCACGGCTCATATATATATTTATCCGGGAAATCCTTCAACTCTGGAACGAAGTGTCTCACAAAGTCCCCATGCGCATCTGTCTTTTTGGGAAACGCAACAGGCGAATAACACCGGTAGAATTGGCTATAAAACGCCGTGCACGAAAGCCATTGCCAGTTCCCCACATTACACGCTACTTCGTGATCGATGAGCCATTCCTCGAATACCTCCGCCCCGCGCTCCCAGGATATGTAGCAGCCGCCTCGCGTAAGGAAGCAGGCTACGGCATGTCGGCCAAGATGATGGATCCACCCTTCTTGGCGGAGTTGGCGCATCAGGGCGTCGATCCAGGGGAAGCCTGTTTTGCCCCATTTCCAGCGGTGGAACCAGGTCTCTGCTTCGGGAGTGTCGATGTGGTAAGAGCCAGTAATTAGGCCGTTAGAGGGGTCGATCTCGGATGGGAGATGCCAGGGTATGAATCTGCAGTGGCTGTTTCCATGTGTTTGGGCGTAGGAGTAGCCTAAGGGGGTCTGGGCACCGAAATACATGTCACGGAAAAGGAGTTGGCCAATTAAGTTTGTTGGTGGAGTGGTTTTGTTGGATTTGGTGTAGGACTTTAGGACGTCCATTACGCGCCAATAGAAGAGACGGACACTGAGAGAGCCGAAGTGGTGGTGGGGGGAGAGGAGAGTGGTCGACTGGGGGGAGAAGGCTGTGGGAGCGGTCTCTGGCTTGGAGAAGGTTGCTGTGTATGTTGTGTTCGAGATTATCTCATCAAGGGCGTGGAGTGCGATGGTCTCGCCGCCGCGGTGTTGTGTAGTGGAGGGCTTGAGACCGAGCTCGGACATCGTGGGGATGGAGAAGTCGCCATTGGGACCAGCGAGTTTGGAATAGGATTTGTCATTCTCATCGCGTTGTATTTCGTTGATATCTGGGGTCGGAGAAGGCTGTGTATGCTCAAAGTCGAGCGTAGTGTCGCCCGGGTCTGGGAGAGATTCTGGGGAAGGTATAGGTTTCGCGACTTCGCCGAGCTTCTCAGCTGCCTGGAATCAGTCAGCTAGAGTAGAATGGCTTGCTTTTCAGTCTTCGCCCTACATGCTGTACTTGACTGATGCTCATAGTAGGCTTCCCACCATTCGCTTTGACTAATTCAACCGGGTCGTAAAGTGTCCTGCCCATTTTGACGATTACTTCCACTCCTGAATCTTTTGCTTGCTTTATAACGTCTTCGTCTCTATCTCGCGCATAGGCATCGGTGTCTTTTTCGAACACCAAGTGCGTGATTCTCCATGACTTGAATAACTTTACAAGGAGAGTCTGGGGCGCTTCACGAACGACGAATAGTTTGGACTTCGGGTTTAGCTTCGTAATTGATGCGGAGAGATCGGATTGACAGTCGAGTCTACATCGGACCATAGAATACATTAGCAGCAGCTCAGGATTTAAACTCCAACTTCATTAAAGATACAAGCTTACAGATACTGCCATCTATTGGGGCCAACCCTCGCGCGATATACATAATGAGGATCCCAGCACCACAGCGGATAAAGGCATTCAGGCTTGAGGTCAAGCGCGGCCTTCAAAGCTGGAGAATCATGCAGTCGCAGATCTGTTCGAAACCAATATATGACTCTAGGCTTCGGGGGTGCCATGGAGGAGTTCTATCCAAGGCTGTTGAGCTGTAGGGGTCCTCCAATATGGCGCTAATGCAGCAAGAGCTAAGGCTCATTTGAAATTCGCCTTAATAGAAGCGTCGGTCTCCAATGTGAACACAATGCTGATAGCTTTGGGACCGAAGGTTCAAGGTGGTCTGTCTTTGGACCTGGGGTTGGAGAGGAAGCTCCTAATAGGCAGTTGTGTTGTTGATAAAGGCTCCATAGCTACTTTAGGTTGTGCTGTTTGCGACCCGTTCCTGGCTCGCGTGGATGATGATGAAATGAAAGGCCGGGGAAATTGCGGGCCGCACTCGATAGAGTTAGCGCCATCTTGGAAAGATCTCTTGGCATCATCTAAGTGCGGCTAAACTTTGCAAGGCTGGCCAGCATTGTTCCAACACCAATTTCTTTGACGAATTTTGGTGTTTCGTTGGGCTATCACAAGGCGGAAACGAATTGTCTACATTGATGCAGGTTCAATAATGAGAATGCTAGTGACTCTGCATTAATATTTTCTAAGTCCCTTCAAGTCAGCCAGCACTTCGAACGGAACCCCATCCTAATACAACAAAACTATATAGAATCTCGTCAACATCTTAGACATCATCGTCGGGTAACAACAACCTTAAAAAGAAAGTAAGGAAACACAACAACGACACTATCAACATATCAGGAATGAGAACGAAGAGTTCCTGTCGCCGCACTAACCGTATGGAGGGAGGACTGGCGAAGTGAGATGCATTCCGGCAGTCATATTGAAGGTGGCAAGAGCATGAGTGGGAAAGCACAGACGCGAGTGCGTACCCCAGGACGTCATATACATAAGTTTTGGCCGGACTTTTGTAGCCTTGCCATTGTTCTATAAACAAGCAGATTGGAGAACCCTAGAGATCTTTCGAATTCGCGCACGGAGGTTGACGGATCGAAATAGTAAAAAGGTATATGCATGAAACATAAGGCAGTAGAAGCCAGATGACAGCCCTCCATATCCACAATCCCTTCCGTTCAGTATCTAAGTAGAGAAGTTAAGGGGCTTCACAACACGACCTGAACTTACTACCACTTGGTGGTTCCGGCGCCAATCACAGACTCCCAGGTCTGATCGTATTCGTTAGACCAGGCCGAAATTGTAGACAAAGGTCATACTTTGGCTATGTAGATGCGAGAAAGCCGGTCAAGGAAGGGTAGATCAGATCAATCCTGTAGCTGATATATTGCGGAAAACTCGACTATGAGATCTCCAAGTTGCTTAAAGGTACAAATTGTGAGCAGAGTAAATTGCAAGGGTGGAGAGAGATTGTATTGCTGGTGAGCAATTTCTTGTATATGTGGATTTTAATTCCAAATAGTAAGAGATTTATTATCCTGGATACTTGATCAGGGACATGAGATCGCGCCATGTTTGTTTCAAGCTCGGGAAAACAATTCAGCACAGTCGAGTGCCCGGGACATGCTAGATTCAAGGGACACGTCAGTAGGCACACTTGTCAGATTCCAATGACTTCCATTGGATCACCATTTCCTCTATCTATGGTGGAGCATGTCACAGAAAGCCAAACCTTTGTGCTATTTATAGCTCGCACGTACGATATACATAACGCTTGTAAGCCATCAAATACCCCGTAAATGCTACGCGAACGTGTATGTCGGGAATGTCCTTTGCTGAGGAAACAATGACAGATGCTGATATGGATTGCTGTGTGGATCATAGTACAAGCCTTCCACGTGTCCGTTCTCTCTACGAAGTGAGACGTAGTAGAAGCCGCTGATAGTTAGCGCAGTTTGGGCGTCAGATGGTGTGACGAAACATTTTTCTGGAATCAAAATCAATAATACAACTCGTTAATTCCGGGGGAATGAGGAATAGAACGACAAACCTTTCCACCTCATCAAAATCCATTTCTGCATCAACTCCTTCTCTAACCACTCCTTGCTCAGCAGATTCCTGACCACTGTCTCATCATCACTCATATCCTTGAATGGCGGCAGCTTCTTCCAATACATCCCATCTACCCTAGTATCTGCCTTAAAGCTCTTCGTTTCCAGGGTAAAAGTGTTGAAGTCTATGATCTCTCCTTCCAAAAACGTTGTTATGCTTGACACTTTTGTAGGAGAAGTTTTATCAGGCACATTGAAAGCTTCCATTGTACCAGCAAGGGTCATAGTGGTATAGTCAATACTGTGAATTGTAACTTTCACAGGCCAACGCTCTTCTTCTAGCAGAGAGGAGTCAATAGGTATCTCACGCGTAGGGGAAGTCGTTCGAGGTGGTAGGGAGCCGAAGTGCGGGTTACCCGTTCTTGATCGGTATGTCGATGGTGGCATGAGTGGCGTATAGCTTGGGAGCGATGTTACATTGCTAGCTCCGTGTTGCGTTCCAAGGAGGACACCGCCAACTTGTAGCCAGGAGCTTTCGGGCGGAGGTGGTACAATCTGAGTATTTACCAGAAAGTCGTGACGATTTTGTGGACAAAGCTCTTCTGGATCGATGCCCCCTTCCTCTGCTGTCTCCCGGCCTTCTTTATCGGACTCGCAGAGGCGTAGTTGCCCCAGATATTTGATAGCATCGTCGACCCTTCTCCTCTCGTTGGGCACTGGCCAATAAGATGGCCTTTGCCAATATCGCCGTCTCCTACTCTCACCCGGCGGGACAATACCATCCCTTTGTTGCCTTAATTGCTCCTCTAGGTAATTCCGGCGTTGTTGATGCTCTGCGATGAGGTCTCGTTGCTGTTGCAACTCCTGTCGTACCGTAGCTTCTCTGTGCATTTGCCGTCGTTGGCTAGGAGAAACATTAGAGCTAGCAGTTTCATTTATCCGTGCTGAGGTTGGCCGGTTTCGATCATCCACTCTTTCTCTTTCTCTGTCAAGAAGGTATCTTTGAAGTTCGTTCCTGGAGCGGGCGGTAGGATTGCGTCGTACGGCTTGTAACAAGGCTGTGGTCCGTAAAGAAGATTCGTTCACCGTAGGAGCTTCGTTCTCATCGAAGTACGACTGTTGGTGGGACGCTGCCTCTTGCGGGCTGGGATCTTCAGGGAATATTGGTAGAAGATCGCGCCATTCCAGTTGCGTTGCATCTCTTACACGCCTTATTCTCATGCGATCCCTGAGATGCTGCTCATCTCTCCTCAATATCTGCTCGTCTAGTAGGGCAGCTGAAGAGTGCGAGTCACTGGGTCCCTGGCGATTGTGCTCCTCGTCGTCCGATGCTCCCGGTGCCCACCCATTGTATTCATCTCGCGATGTCCTTTCTGAGTAAGAGGGCTCTTGCAGATTTCCAAGCTCTTGTAACTGTGCTGGCTAGCAGATCGGGGTCCAGGTTAGCAATGACTTGGATCCATGGAGCCTGGCCAGCTCAAGACAGGGCCATTGACTAACTGTATACACTCGAGGTTCCACCATTGCATCCACCGCTCTCCGCATTCTCCTCCTTCGATCGCTGGCATCATCGAAATCGGTCGAGTCTTGTTCATCAATCAATTCTGCGCGAAGTAGGAAGCTTATGTTTTCGTCATTGGCTTCTTCCGCCTGCGTACTGAGGGTCGAGGCAAGATCAGGCACAGGCTGTTCTAAGTAAGGACTGAATACTGTGGCATCAGAGGATTGGGAAGGCTGTTCCTGTCAAGGCCTGATTAGCAGTGAGTGGCGGAAGTAGGTTCCCCGCCTTGACGTACCGTGGCTTCCGGCATTATGGTATCGGCACTGTTGGAGGGAGGTTTTGGTGTCAGAGGAGATGATCTTCGATAGATGTATGGAGGTCACCGGTCTTGGGATCGGGCCATGTTGCGTTGGCCGTGATGCTGGTCACCTGAAGGTCAAAGGGAAGCCGTGTCGGCCCTATCAGCAGAGCCTCCCGGCGGCAGTTCTGAGCTGCTGCAGGCGGCAGGAACGTGGTCCTTCCCACTCTTGACAAGGCCTTGGTAAGATCCTCGTGTTCCTACAGCCCACGAGCTTGTTATCCAATGAGTTGTTGGTGTTTCTACTTCCGATCACAGTTAGGGTAGTAAGAGGGAGATGTATCGGGCTTTGAAGAACGCTAGCACTTTAAACAATGAATTTGGGGGTCCTTGCGACATCACACATGAACTTCTTTGGGTCAGACTACCCCCATCCCTCTTGCGCCATTCTCTCTCCCTAGCACTCTATACTGCCGCTCTCTACACCCTCTTACGTCCTCTACAACCCCCTACAACTTGATGGCTTGACAAGCCAGCCTGCAGGGCATCCCCTTCACCAACGACCTCCCCCATCTATACTGACGGTACCTATCGGTGTCCCTAGCGTCTTCAGCAGACCCTGCAATGACGCACCTCGGCGATCTGCCGCTGTCCAATCCGATCGAGTCGAATCTGACTTCATCCTACTGGGCATGATCCAGCCGCCCTTTCGCCTTTCGTCCCTTTCAACTTCTTCAGGTTCCCCCCCCCAGTGGTCCAGCGCATGCTTATTGTGAGCCCTCATACTCGCTCAGTCCGCTCAGTCGCTCGACCTTGGTCAGCACATCCCACATCCCACTCTCATTCCCCCATCCTAGGTACCCTTGCAGACCACTTGAGTGTTCCGAGTACCTGCTTAGCGTGGGAGACAAAACTCATAAGTATCTGCCCGCTCCACCCAACGTTCTCTGTCCCAGCGCATGCCTTTGCATGCACACTCGTCTCTCAGAATCTCATTTCTGTTCCACTTCGCTGCGTTTGCGCCGTCGTCTCTCATACCGATATCTCCTTGCAACTGATCCTCCATTATGCCAAAGATTAAGACAGTCGAGTATTTTCGTGTGCTTCCTCGTTGGCTCTTTGTCAAGGTCTGCGATGAAGAAGGTGAACACGGATGGGGTGAGGCCACCCTGGAAGGGCATACCCAAGCTGTGGAGGGCTGTCTTGATGCCTTGAGACAGCGCTTCGTGGGCTACGAAGCCGAGTAATGACACGCTCCCTTCGCCCATCAGGGCCTGCTTTTGACTAACGTGCAATTTCAAACAGCGATATCGAGCATCTGTGGCAAACCGCGTATGTCCTTCTGTCATCTGTCGAGAGCCAAGTGTCTGATCGCCTTAGGTACCGTCTTGGCTTCTATAGAGGTGGTCCCGTCCTAATGTCCGCTCTTGCAGGCATCGATATCGCTCTTTGGGATCTTAAAGCCCGCCGCCTACACGTTCCCCTGTACCAATTATTTGGTGGTAAAGTGCGTCAAAGAGTCAAAGTCTACGCTTGGATTGGTGGCGATAGGCCAAGGGATGTCGAAATCGCAGCCAAGGAGCGTCACGCGCAGGGGTTCCGCGCTATAAAAATGAATGCTACAGAGGATGTGGATTGGCTCGATTCGCCAAAGGTTTTGGAAGCAAGTGTGGAAAGACTGAAGACCGTCAAAGCTTTAGGAATGGATGCTGGCCTCGACTTTCATGGTCGAATCCACAAACCAATGAGTAAGCAGCTTGCCAAAGCTCTCGAGCCGCACCATCCGTTGTTCATCGAAGAGCCCCTCCTTTCAGAACACTCAGAAGGCATCAAACAACTCTCCCTCTTAACGACGATTCCGATTGCCCTGGGCGAGCGCCTTTACAGCCGATGGGATGTTAAGCGCTTTCTCGAAGACGCCTCTGTAGACGTACTCCAACCAGATGCAAGTATCGATCGTGACGCCACCTCTACACATGATTTATTAATCCTTATATCAGATCTCGCATTGTGGCGGTATTTCCGAATTACGCAGGATTGCTGCAATGGCTGAAGCTTACGATGTCGCCATTGCTCCACATTGCCCCTTGGGGCCGATAGCTTTGGCAGCTTGTATGCAATTTGCCCTCTCGACACCTAATTTCACCATCCAAGAGATGAGCCTTGGTATCCACTACAACGTCGAGGTTGGGGATTACGATATTAAAAATTACGTCAAAGACAAGAGCGTCTGGAATGTAAAGGATGGCTATGTTGAAGCTCTGGAGGGCATAGGACTCGGAATCGAAGTTGATGAAGATGAAGTGAGGGAAGTTGCGAAGACGGCGCCACCATGGCCCCTGAAAGGGTTCACTGGTCCAGATGGATCAATTCGAGAATGGTAATCAGAAACCTTCGTAGGTGTAACTACCGCCAAAGTTAACCAACATATTATCGCCACGTTTTTTCCGTCGCTTCATTCTCATCTTTTAGAATGCTTCATCAAGGTTACATCACTCACTCAGGCAGAAACATCGGCGATCTCTGGAAAGCTGAAGACTTTGTCACCGCTCACTCTGTCATAGCGTCTCTATGAGTCTACCACATACTGGCAATAATCATCTTACAAAGCCATTATTTTCCTAATTCAGCTCCTGTCCATAGATAGAGACAGACTACTATAATTGCGCCTCATATGCCCCAAAGCACTTCCGAGGTATCCGTACCGAGCAAGGAGCTTTGATTAGCCCTCGCTACCTTTAGGCTGTTTAGCTTCAGCCAAATGAAGCTATTCCGGCGATAATCAAGGCTGGGTGAATTTGGGACAACATCACCCAAATTCGATATGCAAAGCGGACGGTAGAAAGCTTGGATTGATTGACTTTGAAAGGTTGATTTCATGGAAAGCTGAGTCTATCCATTTCTCAGTGGACATATTGTAATGCCACTTTATTGTCGAGTGAAGCTGTAGGATGTGAGTTTTCCTTCTCCGAGTCTTTAGTCTCCCACGAGGTTGCTTTTTTGTACATATTTGCCGAACGCCTTCTCGGTAAAACCTGCCTCGCTCTCAATAAAACTTTCTCCAGAATCCTTTTCGTCTCTGAGATTCTCCCGAAATTGGCAACCATAATGACCGCCAGGGCCAGATGCTTTCCAGTCAGACCTACTGTAGCTTGCGACCTAACAATTGGAGAATCCGGCGTGTTTTCAGTGGCAGAGACTACGTTAGTCTGCGTGTATAAGCCACAATGCTGACCAGCCTTACACAAGCCTCAATGAAGTTTTTCCTGCTCCTATCATGGGTCTTCTCATTGTCATGCTTGCTCTCTGCTATACCTTTCAAGCGCGGTCACCTGCTTTAGACGTAGCCCCATCTTCAAAGCTGCCAAGATCTTTACTCTTTGTTTCTACATCCGCTGCTTGTTCTCCACACCCTGCCCGTTTCATATGCTCCCAATGCGTCCACTACACACTTCTATGTTGGATCTCCACGAATTCTTTGGTGACCAAATTCCAAGCTATGTAATAGTTTCACACACATGGGGCGACGAGGAGGTCACGCTGCAAGATCTGGGGAAGAAGGCGTCCAAAAACCGGGCTGGATATGCCAAGATCACCGGCTGTTGCGCGCTTGCTCTGTCGAACGGCTGGCAGTGGCTATGGATAGATACCTGCTGTATTGATAAAACGAGCAGCGCTGAGCTATCTGAAGCAATTAATTCGATGTATCGATGGTACCGGGACGCGCAGGTTTGCTACGCTTATCTGACTGATTGCTATCTGCCAATGGGGAAAATAAGCGATGTCGAGTTTTGTAAGAGTCGGTGGTTTACTCGAGGATGGACCCTTCAGGAGCTTTTGGCTCCCAGCACGGTTGTTTTCTATGATCGAGATTGGTGCGAAATAGGGACAAGGAGCAGTCTTACACCTTAGATATCGATTGTGACAGGCATTAGCTCCCAGGATATGGCCGACCCTCAAAGTGCTAGCATCGCCGCTAAGATGTCGTGGGCTTCTAAAAGGCAAACATCACGTGTGGAGGACATGGCTTATTCTCTGCTGGGAATCTTCGATCTGACCATGCCATTGCTTTACGGCGAAGGGCATAACGCCTTCAAGAGACTTCAGTACGAACTTATTGGAGTAAGGAGCGACGATGAATCTATATTCGCGTGGAAGCACGATGTTCCTCGCCCGAGCGGAATGCTGGCTCAGTCGCCAGCCACATTTGTAGACTCTGGCGACATTGTAACTTTTATGAACTTAGATACGCTCACCCGGCCTCCAAGGGTGACGGGAAAGCTGCTGGTCATGAATGGTATATCTCCGGTACGAGGCCCTACCGAAGATGTCAAAACTTCGTTGGTAATACTAAATTGCGCACGGCAAGCGAACATTAATGAACCTCTCGGAATCCGACTAGTACCAGGGGTTCAAGGATACTACATGAGAGCAGACACCGACACACTTCTGGAGTGCGAATCTCCACGGACCACAAAACAGCCGACCCAACCGGGCTTCTACAACAACTGGTTCGAAATCTGGCTGAATGAACCATATGCTAAGGTGTCTAAGTTTACGCCTCATCGCTTCCACGTTCATCTACCATTGTTGAAACAGGGCTTTCGTCTCTCAGGCAAGTTTTTGTCAGATTGTGGCCGTCTCTGGCCGCATAATGGCTGCTGGCAAGCCACCTTCTCGAGTCCTCGAGATGTTGGTGTAATGATGTTCTTAGGGGATACTGGAGAAAATTTTCTTTTGATCTTAGCAGTGCGTGATAATTTGCCTAGTATCGATGTGCTCGTTCCCTCCGAAACCCAGCCTCCGAGCTTGGAAGAGATCGCGACACTTTATAGGGACGTGCACTATGGTAACATTCGGGGCGCAGACGAGCTTTTCAAGCCGCTGCAGGGCAGAAATCACGTTTTCGTGACTCTCAGAAAGAAATTCTTGGAAGGCAAGGGAGTGAATGTTGTGGACATCAGCATCAGAAAAGAAAAAACTACGTCGATAGTAGTTATGGCGAGAGAGGAAAAGGATCGCAACCCGCAGAATCCAGGTCGGCTTTCACGCCTATGAAGGCTCTATGTCAACAGATATCGCTTCGTTCAGATATGAACATTGTCGGTGAGTATAGATTAGCTGAGCGTCGACGATGGACTCAATTATGGAACGCTTTCGTTGGTGAATTAAGGTAGCCTTTGAAGCGTCAGCGCTGGAAGAAAATGGCATTCTTTTAGTCCCACGGCAAAGGTTAGGTTGTCACGGCATTGGCTAAAAAGAAGTCCAGGTTGGAAAGTTGTCATTAAAAACGTTGCTCTTGGTTCTATGGAAAGTAAATTATCAATCAACCTATAAGTGACAACATAACTTTCCATTAGCATTCTCAACGCCAGATCAGGACCGTAGAATCAGTAACGAGAAAAAGTTGCACTTCAAAACACAAAGCCATGTTAGCCTCATGGATATAAAACCCCGCATTAATGCAGCACGCATTTCTGTGCTAGCTACACACTTAGCAGTCGAAGTGATCGCACATCTTACTCACATCGATGGCAATAAACATGGGGCATTTAGCTGTCAACTTCTCTTCAAAGCTTGCAGAATAAAATTCCAATCATGGAAAGAGAGGGATAGAAGCTCACAGAAATGTACACAGCAGCTCCTCCTGGTAGATTTACTACAGACCAGCTGCCTGCTTACTGTAACTTCTTGTCAACGACAATGATGATCGGGCTCGAGCTGTTGGTGTTAGAATGAGATGCAGCAGCTCGAAAGATATGGTCAACTGCAGGCTGAATCAATATATAGGAGTCTTCCGAATCTCCAACTTCAATATTAATTCTGTTCTTCTTGAGCAACCCACGGAGTCTGCTTTGCACCAATTCTCCCATCTGCATCATGAGTTGGCGGAGGAAATAGATTTCTGGATCGAATCCGTATATTGCTGGAAACAAGAGACTTGAGGCCAAGGATGGGGTGAAACATGGCAAGAGGATGTAGAGACCTATATGCCCGTAGTAAGGTGAAGTCCTGATATAAGAACATAACAAAAGACAGAATGAGAAAAGCCGTTGCCAAGCAGAGGATGTAGTCTTTTGACGTACCCGCCAACCAATCACACCCCTGTCCATGCGCGTCATCGCTGCCAGAATCCTGTTCCCATCTTTTGTTCAACAGAGCGACTTCACAAGATCGATTACACCATCAAACCTACACCACACATACTCCAGCAAACCCATCATCTCCCCCAACACCACCAACAACCATAATCAATCACACCAAAACATAACCCCCATAAAACCCTCCCAACCTCCATAATGGGCCTCCTCGACCCCTTCTGGAACGCAGTCGACACCACCATCGCCGGCGCCGGCGCCACCGTCGGCGGCGCCATCCAAGGTATCGGCGACGGCATAACCCAAACCGGCCGCAACGTAGGCGACAGCCTCGCCGGCGCCGCCGCCGGCTACGGCAACTACGTCAACGACTCCGCCAACTATGTCCGCGACGCAACCGGCGCCCCCGGCGTCCGTGCTGGCTCTGCCTCCAACCCTCTAGGTCTTACAAGGAATAAGGAAGCAGCGAAAATGACTGGCATGCCGAAATACACAGCGCAGCCGAATAAGGGGGGGCAACAGAAGAGTATTGCACCGCCTGCTCAGAAAACTATTGGACCGAGCGATAAGCAGAGGAGTTTGGCGAGTACGAATGCGGCGAATTTGGCTAGAGCGCAGGCCGCGAAGAGGAGAGAGGCGGCTGCTGCTGGACAGAAT
Source organism: Cladonia squamosa (assembly GCA_947623385.2). Taxonomy (NCBI): domain Eukaryota; kingdom Fungi; phylum Ascomycota; class Lecanoromycetes; order Lecanorales; family Cladoniaceae; genus Cladonia; species Cladonia squamosa. The sequence goes on from OX392382.1 coordinate 569,205, forward strand.
AAATCGGGAACCGTCACTGGTAAGCCGGCGGCGACTGCGAAGAAAACGGGGACAGGAACACCATCAAAATCTCCTGCTGCTGCTGCTGCGGCGGCGAAGAAACCTACTCCATCAGTGACTGGGAAGCCGTCGTCGTCGCCTGCTGCTGCACAAGCGCAGAAGAAGACGGGGGGAACGGTGACGGGGAGACCTGCTCCTAAGGGACAGGCGGCGGGAGTGAAGAAGTAGGAGGATGGGTGAGAGGGTGAGGAGGGAGGAATGGGTGTATGATATGAATGCATGCATGCATGGGATGGACAAGAGGATGAGCATGCGAGTGGAATTTCGATTATACATAAGCGATGGATTGGCATTGGCATTCATGCTATGGTGAGATGAGGAGAGGATGAGAGGGGGGATGTGTAAGATATAGATAACTCTTTTGAAAGACTGACTGATTGATGAAGAAATTAACCTATCATTATGCAAACTGGGTGTCTGTTATTATATCCCCGCTTATCACACTCTACCCTCGCAAGCAATGATCTACTTAGTAGGATTCCTTGTCGGGTTATAATTCACGCCAGCAGTATATCATATCAGCTCTCCATATCCCCTTCACAGAAAAAAAAGGAGAAAGCAATTTCTCTATACAGCTAGGGTACGCTTTTGCCCTACAGACGTCCTCCCCACACACACGAACACAAGTGACAATACCTCAGCACCAACGTAAAGACACCAAAGTTCTAAACATCCCTTCATCCAAACAATTCCATTAAAATCACTCCCTATCTACCCTACTCAAACCCCACAACGCCCACATCCCCATCCCCCTCCCCTCCCCTCCCCTTCTACACCCCATACACCTCAAACTCCTCCGCAGCCCCAGCAACAAGCCTCCTCAGCACTCCCCCCCGCACCAGCAACAGCCGCCTTACCAGGCGCCCCCCCGTTTCATCATCCTCCCATACTCCTCCTCAAACTCCTCAGCCGCAACCTTAGCACCAGCAATCGCAGCCGCCGCGCTCGCCTCCCCGCTCTCTACGCCCTCCTCCGCGCTCGCCTCACCGTTAACAACAGCCTCAGCAGCAGTCTCTTCTGCGCTGGCAACAGCCGCCGCGCCAGGAGCTGCACGCTTCTTCCTCTTGCCATACGTTTCAGTGAATTTTTCAGCAGCAGCTTTGGCGCCGGCGATGGCTTCGATGGCGGTATTTTCTGCGTTGGATACGGCTGCTGCGCCGGGGGATGCACGTTTCGTCTTGCCGTATTCCTCTTCAAACTTCTCAGCAGCAGCCTTGGCGGAGGCGATGGCAGCTGCGGCGCTCGCCTCCCCGCTTTCTACGCCCTCCTCTGCGCTCTCTTCACCGCTGGCGACAGCCTCAGCAGCGGTTTCTTCTGCGCTGGCGACAGCTGCAGCGCCAGGGGATGCACGCTTCGTCTTGCTATACTCCTCAATATCCTTGTCAGCGGTGGCAATAGCGGCCGCCACGGCCGCCTCACCGCTATCTATACCTGCGGCTGCGGCGCTGGCACCGCTGGCGATGGCTTCAGTGGCTGTTTTTTCTGCATTGGCGACGGCGGTGGCTGCTTCGGGTGGGATGGGCGAGCGTTTGAATTTGCCGTACTCGTCAATGGCTTTTTCTGCAGCTTCGAGACCGGATTCGAGGCCAGCTTCTCCGGATGCAATACCTTCTGCGATTGCAGTGGAGGCCTCGGGAGGGATGGGAGAGCGGATGTTGTCTGTTGTATGGGTTAGCTAAGGAAAGAGAAAAAGGAAGGAAGGGAAGGGGGCAGGAGTATACGTACGAAAGGGTACGGCTAAGGCGAAGGCATTGAGGAAGCCAAGGACGATGACGGATGTGTATTGCATCTTAGATATAGTCCTCCCGACGGGTTTGGTGAATGAGACGGTTTTCTTGTTGTTATTGTTCGTACCAGTGATGGTAGGGTTACTAAGTGCTTGCTGCGAGGGAAGAGATAGCAAATATTCAGCGGGTAAAGAGAGCTGGCACATAATGAACGAATAGATCTTGTTATATATAATGTCTGGGAAAACATAGAAAACGGAAAGTTCAGACAAGTTTGCCTTCTACGAAAAGCTCCTGGAGGCGCTGTACCCATTGAGCATAGTGATGATGAAGGTAAATTAGTACCAATTGTTAGCAGGCAAGCATGTATTGTGGGTCCTCATCATCATGCAGCAACTACCTGATGGATTTCAGCCATTAATGTCGGATCCAGTCCTTCCCATGCATCTTTCAGCCGGTTGCCAGTGCTTCGATTGGAGAACCAAAGAGCCATTTTGGGGTCTGGATGATCTCCGTGGTTCGCGAAGACAGAGGGTGGGATAATGTGTTGAGTATGCAGCACAATGATGGAAGGCCTTACAGGCATTGTCCAAGAGAAGTAGATTGGATAGACTTGTTGTGTGCCAGCCTGACAGGTGATCGTTTAAGGGGCCGAGGCATCTCCCTAGGAGTTGTACACTATAGGGATTGTGCATACGGATCAGCGCCGCCATGCGAGCGAATCATTGCGCAGGAAATGGCAAGATGCCGAGGTACCAAATGTAGAAGACGTGCTCCTATTCGTGCATCTGTGACATTGATCAGCATTAATTGGCTTTCGTTGATTCTCTATACTTCTAGTTGCATAGGGAGCTGCTCAGTACGGCGTGTGGAGATGTACGAGGTGCTTTAGACGGTTGTGGCTGCATATAAAGGCCCAAAAGGTACCATCAGAAGGGTCTGCTCACCCGTAAGTGGACAATGATTACCATTCAACCACCTCCCCTGTACCACTTCCTTCAAAGTAGCTCCAACTATACAAACGAGATGTTCGAGAGTATTTCCTTGCAAGTTGCGAAACTTTCCAGCCACCTCACACCAACCAAGTCATAATCCTAGCCTGGCTCTATGGGTCTGTTGTCAAGCGTCCTCGTACGGTACCTTCTTCAGCCCATTTGACAGGAACCTGCTGTTGTTCCTTGATCATCCGGGGCCGCCACGCCATATTTGTTCTCGTCAACTTAACAGAATGGTGCGTCATCACCTACAATATAGTCATTATAGTCTGGATGTTGGTAGATTTCAAAGGCTATCTGCGGTCAACTTGTGGATGAGAAACCACTTGGGCATTTTGGATCGACCTGTAGGAGTATTCAGTGGTCCTGAGCTGGCCATCGATGCAGGCCGATCAATTACACTATCAGTAGAGCGTCGTCTTATAGCCTTGATAGACCTACACGTAATTTCAGACACAATCCTTCATTAATTCCGAACAAGAGCTTGCCTGCGGTTCGATCTCCTAATAGGAATGAAGCAAGCCTCTGCAATGGCAGAGTTGCTGGAGTGTATGGACTAACGAGGAGCTCCCGCCCTCAGGATGTCCAGGCATAGATAGGTAAAATGTCTCACAGGGCTGTCCGCGTGTCTCGTCTTCTGCCCCGGTAACGATTCACATTGGTAGGGGTATTGACGCTTGAACAGTGCCGCTAAGACCATTATAAGAGACCAAGGCATCTGAAGACCCCAACTTGACATGGGCCAGGGAACAGGCATGAATACGACCCAATACGATGCATTCGCCCCTCGCCTAGGGTGAAGATGCGCAATGTCATCGCTCATTAATCCTGTCCACTTACTACTAGAGGAGACAGACGACACCCAAGTATAAGAAATTATACGAACAAACAAGCAGTGTGAAAGGGTGGCAGGATGGGTGAAGCAGGGTACATAATTACTTTTGCTTCTTCATATTAGCATATTCAGACCCCCAAAGGTGATATAGACAAGTAAATCTCTAACCCAAGCCTACCGTCCTACCAATTACTTGTATGTCCTCTTGGTCACCATTATACACATAATCCAACAACGTAAATCTAAGTCAATAAGGCGGCTTCACCATTCCGCCGGTCCACTTCTCTCCTGCTACAGCATCGATACTTCCTAGAAGCGCCGTGACATCTACTCCCTTCTTCTTCCCCACACTGGCTCTCTCGACCTTCTTCCCAGTGGCCGGCTGTTGCTGCTGCTGTGAAGGGATCTGACCCGTACTAATTGGTCTTTGACTAGCCATCACACCAGCAGGTAATGGTGGAACTGGAGGTACTTCATCCTCTTCTACGGAACCCTCATGCGAAAGCCGAGGATGCACAATCTCTCCCCTCAACGCGGCCGCATTGGCTATAGGATCTTCGCCAGAACTCGATGTAGACGGGCGACGGAGCGACCGTGGCGTGGAAGGCTTGTCTGGATCCGTCACCACAGAGAGAGGACGAGACCTGGGGTTCGTAACTGAAGTAGTACGAGAATGAGTGGCCGAGGTTGGATGATTGGCGGTTACTGCTTTGCTTGTTTCAATTGTAAGAGGATTCGGTGCTGGTGGTGGCATTGGGCGGGAGAGATCCCCTTCGCTAGCGGATTCGAAGCCCTCAGCGCTGACAACGCTATCACTGCTCGAGCTAACACTCCGAGCATGGTTTGAAGGCGTGAAATCATGACGAGATGTGCTGTTGCGCAAGGGGCTTGCACCTCGAGAATTCAGTGTCCCCCCCGCAAGCACACGCTTGAGATCGTCGACGCGGAGCGTCTGATTCTGGTCGGAGCTGCTCATAGGTGTAGGGGAACCTGTATCTTGAACGCTGGAGTGACGGTGCTCGTTCGGAAACGCAAAATTCAAGGGCTGAACTTGAACCCCGTCTTTGTTTTCGACCGGTTGAGGTTGCTGATTAGCAGCGTTGGCTGGACTCGGAGAAGCATCCCTGGTGCTGTGACCGTTGACGCCTAGATACTTGGATAAGTTTGTGCCCTTCCTTGAACCATTGAGTGAAGCTGTTCGGACGGACTCCCTCTCAACGCTGGCGATACAATCTTCCTTCGACCATTCCGAAAGCATAGCCTCTCGGATCTTAAGGGGCAATTCATTCTTCGAAGATGAGGCGCCGGAAGCAGGCCCCTCGGAAGAAAGAATTGGCATACTGAACACTCGCCCAGGAGAAGATGGAGGGCTGTTCGGTGGCGAAGTGACGGCACGGGAATAAGCTTCCGCAATGAAATCAACCATCGCTGGACGAGAGTCAAATGGCTTCACTGACTCTGCTTGCAATACGGGCAAAGGGACCTTTTCGGTAAGCGGACGCGATGAGGCTAACATAATTCGTTCTAGGGGTAGTGGAGGGACTTGAATCGTATCAAGCCACAAGCCGTGCTGCTTACGCCTTGAGATCTCATTCTGGATCACAAACCCGACACTCGACGTATCGAAGTCGAATTTACTACACAGATTCCACAAGTAGCCATGAACAAGACTCCCGATATTCACTTTGGCCACAGGAGTTGGTAACAATTCGTCTACATTGATGTCTTCCTGCAATTTCATAATCATTGGAAGACCGGTTTTGACTGCGTTAACGCCCAGCTTCTCAACTAGGCTGGTAAGGAGCAAATGTATCAGCAATAGATCAGGCTCCGATTCTGGTGTCTCGATTGCAGTGTCGTATATGGCCAGGTGAAGAAGCTGGAGGAAGGTAGATTTCGTCGGTTTGCTATTGTGCTCCCGCTGAGAGGCGTTGGGAGCAACCACCTTGGCAGTTGCGTCCTTTCTGTTGCTGTTGACATCGGTCTTCGAAGCGGTCCTTAATAGCTTGCGCTTATCTTCAAGCACTCGAAGATCATTCGAACTCATTTCCAACCTCAACCAGGTCAATAGGGAGTCGACATAAGCCCTTCTGACCCTTCTATCGTCATCTCTAAGGAGCCATTGCGTGCCTTCCCATACCTGCACACCAACCCGATTACGCCCAATTGCCGTGCCCCCACTGGCAGTACTTTTCATATTGGCCACTGTCAGAACTTCCTTTATTGCTTTGAGCGCAGTGACACGTGCTGTACCAAAAGAGAAAAACTCATCTGTCTCAGGATTTTCTCTGAGATTGGCTGATGCTGAAATAGCATTCACTGCAGCCCGAGGGTGTTCAATAGCTGCAGCTGCTGTCGCTACACCTGACATGGGTGAAGGTTTAAGTCGAAGTAGGATTGCTGTAATTATGTCTGAGATCTGATCGGAATAATATATATGTGTGGCCAGGTCGCCTATACATCGTTGTAACCTGTCCAGCAGGCGTTGTCGGTTTGTCGAAGGCTGCGATTCGTCAGCGTTCTCCTCGACTTTCTTCGCGCTTGGCGCCAGTGCTCCATCAATGAAGGCTCCTGTTCCTTTGAACAGGTCAATTGCATCAGTTTGCTGGTGGTGTGGCAGAACAGTCGATCCTTTGCCGCCTAATTGCAGAAGCAACAAAATATGCTGGATCAAGCCAAGGAGCACATCCATCACGCTCAGACCGATCATGTTGATGTTCGACCGCAATAACCATCCAATCAGGGAGACGAGTAATAAATGCTGCTCTACATTTTCTTCGATTACAGGACTCCTGACGAGCGTAGCCACAAGGGTTACCACAATCACAAAGCGATCTTGCACTGGTGCCCATCGAGTAACCATTTCCATTAGCGTCGTCGCCCAAGTCCCGGAGGTATTGGACCTCGTACTTCTGCTTGTTTCGGGCCGCCTGTTAGGTGCCTTTGTCACGATAAATTTTAATATTGCCCCTGTAGCTAGTCGTATTTGCGGTCGATTGTTGGCCACGATGATTTGCTTTAAGCATTGGATGGCTTGTACTCCCACCTCTTCTTCGGCTTGACGATCTGCATCGTCGGCTGTCCCGGTCATCGCAGCAGAGGTGGGTCTCGAAGTCCCTTCGGCAGTCCGGACCGTTGCAATACTCATACGCCTTCTAGTCGCCTGTTCTATCTCCTCGGTTTCCGTAGCCTGGGCACGGCTCTGCAGCTCACGGAGATGTCCCTCGTCTCCCAGTTGCAAATTTTGCAGTATGACTGGCATAATGATATTTATTTGCTTTCCCCCGTCTGCTCCAACAGCCTCCGAGGCAGTGATGCTTTTCAATGCCTGCAAGCCAGCACTCCTCCACCGTATTGCTATTGCTGTATTGATCCCGCCCTTTGGCTGTACTGGAGTTTTCAAGGCTGCATAGCTCGCGTAGGTTTCAACAATGGATTCATATTGTGCAATATGCTCTTGATCAGCTGCCAAGGTAGCTACGTCGTGGTATTCACAGAAGGCTTGGAAAGTTGGTATTGACTCTTCCACCATAGACAGATCCTTCGAGCGCAGGACGACACCGAGTATTCGAAGGACATATGGTGCATAGAGAGGAAGGTCTCGAGGCAATTTTTCAATCAGTGCTCTAAGAATCTGGAGAGTAACCTGTACATTGCTACATCGATAACAGTTAGCTTAAATACGGCCAATTGTATTTCACTGGAGCCACATACCCTATCTTGCCTTTGTATACATCGTTACTGGCCTTCTTCTCCAGAAAGGACCCCACTTTCTGGAGCTTACTTCGTCGCGTGCTGGCATAATACAATAAGTAGCTCAGCTCACTCGAATTTGGTTTGACATCCTGAACATTCTTCTGGAATCTGGGATAGCATTTGAGAATGAGGACCTGGTGTTTCGGACGACATTTCGTGCGCATGGCGTTCATTGCGAACTGGTGCTATCAACAAGTGCAGCCTGAGTGATCAATAAATCTAAACAGGAAGGAGCTCCGCTAACTTTGGCTCTCAGGAGCGTTAGAAGCTGAGCAATAGAGGATAACGAAGAATCGAAGAGGATCGCATGGTTACGACCGATGATATGTAGATAATCGGAGTTGTTCGTCGTACGTGTATCTCGGGCATCAGTCATCGTAGATGTCCATCCTCTGCGGCAAGGATGACTGATGAGGTGGCTTGGCAACCGAAGGCGACCAAAGTCTGCCCCTCGTTCATTCGATGCTCGCCCTGCCGGGTAAGCAAACCTCACCCGGACATGGGGAATCTGTCCTAATATCTCCATATAAGGTATTTAGTGATTTCTACGAAAAGGATAAAAGATGCAATGCGGCTTTACCCAGCTCTCGACAATATCCGAGGAGATTGAGTCACCTGAAGAAGTCTAAGCGCATAGCAGTGTCAAAGTCGGCTTACTCCATTTATCTACCGCAAAACCAGACGATGGCATACTATAGAGTCGTAAGGCTAAGGAACAATATTAGTTGCTCCTTTCGAGGCACTTCAAGCCTCTGGATAAATATCGAAAGGCATTGAAAGCGCCAATGCCGCCTATAGATGGGATAAACTGGATGTGAGTTTCCACGAAGAGTTTATCTCCCAGCGCTCTCCTAGCTTCAAAACCGAGATCCGCACGCCTTATATTGCCAAAAGGAAACCAAAAAGTAAAGAAAAAGCCTGAGACGCAGCATCAGCAGGTAGCAAGTACAAAAAAACTCATTCCTAATCCTTACCATTAGTCACGCGGAACGTCTACCCCATTTGATCCGCACACTTCGCAGCCAAGTCCAAACCTGCAAAGATATCTTCCTCCATCAGTACTGGTGCGAGTGCTATCACTGCCTCAGTCATGAGATCAATGACGAGCTCGCAGACGAACACGGCCCAAGGATTCACGGGTTTCTTGTCTAACGTCCAGCTAACATCGATGTTCAAATGGTTCGCGTAGGGGTCTGTGGCGTTTCCCAGCATGATGCCTTCGGGATATTGTTAGTTAGGAGCTGGGGTTAGTGGAGATGGGGAATGGAATTACTGATGTGATCGGGGCCTACACAAAGGTCCGCGTTGCTGGAGAACGGATCAGCTTGTTATCATCTCATATGGACAAGGTCAAAGGTAGAGAAAGGGGCTGGGTAAATTTTGAGGCTATCTCGCAACGCGCGTTGAGGACCATTGGCAATTGAGGAAGAGTGGCACTTACTATGTACAAGGATCCTTCTTTATAGGAGATCGATCCTCCAGTTTGCCATCTGTTGAACCTTCTCTCTTCTTCACCGGCCCGGTGTTGCAAGTTGTGCTAGCCGACGGTATGCCCCCGTACGGCACTTCCTTGCAGGTGTTGGCAACAGCTTGTTGCCAGGCCAATACTGCCGCTGCGAGCATCTGGTCTCTCTCTTTCGCGCTATTGTAGCTGCTGTCGGTAATGGTGAAATTCAGGTGCCCGTCGTCGGGTTGGTCATCAGGGGAGAGCGATTCGATTCCGTCTATTTCCGCGTCTTGCGTGGAGGTGCATGAGCCCGCGGACTGAAGACAAAGTGCCTGGAGAATCCTGTGCATGGTATTACGTAGATCAGTCCCATTGTTCTTGCTGTTCTCGTCACCAACTGAAACTGTGTTGTTGGAAAGGTTGATCGCGAGGGTAGGAGTTGGGGCTGCGGTGGATTGAGTCGATGTCGTAGGCGGACTCGATGTCGCAGGCGGACTCGATGTCGCAGGCGGACTCGATGTCGTAGGCGGACTCGATGTCGTAGGCGGACTCGATGTCGAAGAACTGCTTGTCCACACTGGGTCTGCATCGCAGGTATCCCCAGTGTCGCTCTCACCAGTGGGTGCGGGAGTTGCGGTAGTACTTGCGGGATCGGGCGCAGAAAGTACACAAACGCTGTACAGACAGAGTAAGAGGAGCAATGATCTTGCCATTATGATTTGACAACAATGTTCAAATGCAGAAAGTTATGATTCAAGAATGGGCAGAACTTGAAAGAGTATGCGAATCGATTTCAGAATCTAATGCTATCTAGAACTCAAGAGTACTCGAGGGAGGCCCGAATATATGAGTTAACAACATTCTTTTACGAGCTCTAAGTCTAGACTGAGTCGTGTCTTGAAACAAAGGCCTGCGGTCAGATGGACCTGAGCAGAGAGGCTGAGGCCATCTGTTATTAGTGACAGATCTGCCATCTGGGAGCAGTCTGGCAACTTATGAAACCTATATCGTTCCACAGACGGAATTTTCATTGAAGGAATGCTAAGTAAAACCTTGGACTGTAAGTATGAAAGACACAGCCCGGCCAGGGCGCATTGTGATTGAATATGAGATGTGGGCGTGTTTTAAATGAGTTACATAGACGAGAATTTCTCGATACGTACGTCATAGATCCCAAAGTTGGCTTTACTGACGCACGGCAAGGTTCAAAGGATTATAGATAAATGGAAAGAGTTTCGACTACTAGATGTGGGGAGCTTGTGATTAGTAGGCTATGACACTGCGAGTAGGAACATTCTTTTAGACGATGTGGAGATCTTGCTGCTTCCGATGGTCCTTCGTTTCGTCTTAGAATATTAATGCTAGTTTAACTTATTCTCTTTTACTGCGTCGTGAAGCATGTCTGCTGAGTCTTATTAGTCGATTTTGTCCTGATGTGTCTTGTTAGAACGAAATATTTGGATTGTTCTGGATAGTGTCCCAGTACGGGAATTTAATATGTTGAGTCTGGTTGGGAGAGGAAAAAAGAAGCAGGCTACTATTAGAGCTGAAGCTTACCAGCTCCTGCTGCGAAGCAGTCTTGGATACCAAGCATGCTTGTACCAACAAGAGTCTTCTTCCCAGGCGTTCCACGTGGTGAGTTTGAAACTACGCGAATCATGTTGGAGGATGTAACACTTTCAAACATCGAGTACACAGCCAGCTCGAATCCTTGTGACCCCAATCGCCAAGTGAACCAAAGGGTTGGAGGAAGGCTGGGGAAAGTCGCTGAGCTCTGCGGTATGTTTAGTTCTATGATCGGACTGTGTAGCGCCTGGCATTCCAAGTACGGAGATTGACAATGTTGGTCTTGATTTGCGCTAAGGATCCAGCCCTACAGGCTCGCCCCGAAAGGACAACACCCCGCTCCGGGGCCGCTGTTAATGGGGCCCAAAAGAGCTCAGATGTCCTCAATAGCGGTGTATCACCTAAAGCACCCACTAGAAACGCTGTGTTCTGAGGCGCGAAAGTACCTTATAGCTACAGGCATGCTCTAGGGGCCTCATCTAGAATTGGGTTTAGAGCACTTGGAAACAAATCAATATTAACATTTTCAATCTCCGCATTGTTTACCATTTAATTACTCAACACGACAAATATACGGCTAGGCTTCAGTATAAATATAAGCTTTATTTGAAAGGCGCTAAAAGGTCGCGGGTATAAGGTATCGTTGAAACACCTGAACCGCCTTGTGGAGTTTCATTTTTAACTGACCAAGGTGAAATACTACTGTAATTTGAAAAACGTCGTGCAAACGTCGTCCTGCATGAAGGCGTCCTATAACTTGTCTGAGATAGTAGGGTCGCAAGCAGCTGTGCACGTTGAAACTAAGGATCCACAAAGGTGTTTCATGGAACTTTTGGTCTATGTTGCTTGTCTCTGAAACGCATCCTCCACCCACAATGCATCCTTCTTGCAGAATTCTACAACACATGCGTAGTATCAAGAATGTACCGCCACTGCTCGAAAACCGAGCTTGTTATCATGGGCGACCCCTTATATCACGGCGACGATGTTTGGATCCTCCATTTCAGCCGACCATAAATACTTATACTCCGCTCCGAGAAGTTATCATGCTATAAAAGAAGTATCACCTCGTTCAATGCACGCCTTGATCAGTCGATAGTATCTGCGTCATCTTTTCCTTGATAGCCAGCTTCCTTCATCAACCTTTATGCGTTTTGAACCCGGCAAAATCTATTCCTCTTCTATTTTCTACGAAGCTTGAAAGACAACGGACGAATAATCGCCATGGCAAAATCCAACTTCTTCTTCGTTTCCGGGCTTATAGCCTGCTTCTTGTCTCTTGCTCTAGTTGCGGACTCCCACGTCGTCGGGAGACGACTTGGGGATCCTTCTGCTGCTAGCACAGTTGAAGATATAGCCTTGCACGAAAGGTCAGACTTCTACGACAATGAGACTAATCTTGAACATACTCTGCTCAAAAGGGGTGCCTTCACCCTTAACGGCGTATCGACGGACGAGACGCCAATCTTGCAACAAGCATTCCAGGATATGGTTGATGTAGTCACCTACGTTTCGAGAAATCCCAATCCCCAAGTCTTGAGACGCTACTTTGCTACCTCTGATCAAGCCGCCGTCACCGCCATCTTCAACGCTGTCAGACAAATGGCTCTACAGGGCGGTTTTTCGAACCCACCCTCCATAGGGCTTAGTCCTACAGATCTCAACCAGATTTCCGTCAGTCGCAAAAGAGGCCCACCATTTGATCTAGCCCAATCATTTGGTACTCATTCTCAAGAAGTCGTTGGTGGTAACAGAATAGAGGTATACGACTTTGGATGGGGGGCCCTGTGGAAGAGGCTTAGATCAGAAGTGAAATGTTGCGACATTAAGAAGACCAACTACAAAATGCATATCCTGGGGACTTTGCTTCTACACGAGGTTCTGTACGTTTCACCAGCTTCCATCCACTCGCTCCGACATGTCTAGAACACCTTACTAAGTTTTCTTTCTTCCTTAGCCATTTTGAAAGCGTCACCAACCTCGCTTGGGTCCAGTAAGTGTCCATCCACAGCCAGAAAGCTTCAACTCGCAATGGTGTGGTCTCTGACAATGAATCAGGCGTCCTAATCCTCTTCTGCTGGGTCCACAATGCCTCGACGACCAACCTGGGACTTTTCCCCTCCATGGGAAAGCTTACGGGCCATACGAGGCCATGAAACTGCGCAATTCAGATGCCGCCTCGGCGAAGCTGAATATTGAGAATTACGTTTGGTACGCTTTGGTAAGTCAAATTTCCCTCCCTACCCTTCTTCCAGCCCTCCCCACCACCCACTCTTCCCATGACTCCGATAGACATTACTGATCATGATGAATTGAAGGAAATATACTGGTTGAATGAATGTCCGAATGCACCCAGAAACGCAGAGCGTATATTCCCGGCAGCCAGCAGTAATGACCTCCCGTCAACGTGTAACCAGGCTCGCAAGGGACTTTGGTGTTGGATATCTTAAGGGTAGAGTGGGAGAGGTACCTGTAGGTGGATAATTTGTGCTGTATAAAGTATCTTCGAGCCATTGGATTGTCATTGCGTAACATATGAAACTCACGACGGTGCTATGATGTAGGAAGTGTATGTGGTTGTGGTGCAAAGTTTAATGCTATCAAGAAAGAAATGGATTTTTACTTATTAGAGACGGTCTTGTTGCCGGAATAATGTGATTGTTGTTAGACAAAAACTTCGGGATTTCTGTACAGAGAGTGACACCTAAAAGTCCTGATTTGTGCCAAGAGTATTGGCATGACAAGATCTCAGCCCTATAAGAACTTCCCTAGAAGGGTGCCTAGACAACTGCCGCTTAGGCGTTAATAATAGCGGGCTTCGTACCTTATAATATTGTCTAAACAAGGGCTTTAGGGCCTAGCTCACCTATAGACAGCCACTAACTCAGTAATCTAGGGGCCCCTAAAGACCCTTAAGTTCCCGGCACCCTCCAGGGGACCGTTATTGAGTTAGGGTTAGGGTTTGCCAATAATAGCTTAGCGCAAATCAGGACTTTTGGTGTCACTCTCTGTAGACGTCCCTCCATTTCGAAGCTCCCCAATCACGAACAATCAAAATACGATGACAAGGGGGCTGAGGCTGAGCGCCAAATCACCATGATACCATATTAGATAGGACTGCTCACGATCCGCGATGGCACTGGCCTCGTTTCGACTGGGGGGGCTGTGCAATAATCCTTCGGGTTAGCGTCTGAGGCACAGAGACAATCATATATCACAACTCTCGAACATGCTGTCTACAAAGTCTCGCTCCATAAAAATATGGCGGGTTTCTCCAATTTTATAAGCCACCACCGCCACGTCGACTTTCCCCGACTGTTCGGGCAAGATCGCAGCTCCAAGGAAAAGCGCCGGCACAAGGCAGAACTCGCCCGCGTGCTCGAACAGCGCCCACCCGTCTCTCCACCTTCCAACAACGACTTATCCCAATACTCCATCTCTACCCACCCGCAACCAGACTCGCTGTTCTTCGCTCGCCTGCCACCAGAGATTCGATGCCGTATCTACGCTCACGTGCTTGGCAACAATGTCATCTACCTCACGCACGCCTCTCGCCGCATCGCCCACCAGCATTGCCCCCTCCCTTCGTCGCTAAGCGACGACGACAATGACGATGAACACGAAATAATCGCCATGGACCCCGCGCCCGAAATACTCTGGCGATCCGACGAAGACCGCATCCCATACTCAAACCAATTCCACTCCTTTCCCATCTCCTTGCTCCGGACCTGCCATGCAGCCTACAGTGAAGCCCTTCCAGTGCTTTACGGCTCGAACGTTTTCTCGTTCTCCTCCCCGCTCCCGCTCGTCTATCTGTATCACCGCTTCCTCCTCCCGCGGTCGCATTTTGCATTGATCCGGCATTTACGGCTGCACTGGATGTATATGATCAATCCCGGGGGTATGTGCGGCCGCATCCATGCACCCTATGATTTTAACACTTGGGCCCGTTTCTGGGAAGTGGTGGCTGGGATGGAGCTGGTGAGTCTTGGGACCCAACTCGAGGTTCTGGGGCACGTTGAAGAGGATCTCAGCCACGAGGCTCCGTGGTTTAGGGAATTAATGCAGGTAAGTGGCGTGAGAAAAGTGGATGTGAGGATATATAGCAAGACCGTTTGGGAGTTGATCAGGCAGCCGGATTTGGAGATGGCGGTGAGGAGGAGGTGGGGGAGCGCGAGGGACAAACATTGAGGGGGTTGGGGAAGAATGTACGCTTTGCGCCGCTGTAGCCCTACATAAACTGACTATAGAGAACCTAATGCAGATACGAGGCGTGAGAAAAATAGATGTGAGGATATATAGCATGACGGGTTTGGGTCCGATCAGGCAGCCGGATTTGGAGATGGCGGTGAGGAGGAGGTGGGGGAGCGCGAGGGAAAAACAGTGAGGGGGTTGGGGGAGAATGTACCCTTTGCGTCGCATTAGCTGACTATAGAGAACCGCGTTTTGCCTGGACTCGACGATATTAAATTCGGACTTTTTGCTTTTCTCAAAATGTTTCGACTTGAGCCCAAATAGGTTCGAGTGTTGCCTCTCATAGCTTGATTGTTCTAGGAAAACAGGGATCTATTTGACAAGCCATGCAAGCAAATCCCCCTTCATCCCATCATTTTTATCAACAAAGGAAAAAGACACCTCGTCACATCGTCGCCTAGCTCATTCAACCGTGGCCACATGCAGAGTAGAAGGACGCCATAGCAAGATGTTAGGAAAATGGTATGACCAAAGTGTAGTGAAGACAGCGCTAGAATGAACCACGATGCCGAATGCCTGGTGATGATGTTTGTCAGTCATTTCGTACCATCGCCCACCACAAACACCTCCCCCCTTTTGACTTTAAAGTCATGAACTTTCCTACTTCTTGCCAGTGGCCTTTTGAGCAGCCTTGGTGACCTTGCCACCGCTCTTCTCGGTCTTGGCCACGCTCTTGATAACGCCGACAGCGACGGTCTGAGATGTCACAATTAGTAAGAATAAACAGATGTTGCAACTGATCTGGTAACTTACCTGTCTCATATCACGGACAGCGAAGCGTCCCAAAGGAGGGTAATCGGTGAAAGCCTCAACACACATAGGCTTGGATGGAATCATCTTAACGATGGCAGCGTCACCGGACTTGATGAATTTAGGGGTATTTTCAATCGACTTGCCAGTACGACGATCAATCTTCTCCAAAAGCTCGGAAAATTTGCAGGCGATGTGAGCAGTGTGGCAGTCAAGCACAGGTGCGTAACCAGCGCCAACTTGACCAGGGTGGTTAAGGACGATGACTTGGGCGGTGAATGAGTCGGCACCCTTGGGAGGGTCATTCTTAGAGTCACCAGCAACGTTGCCACGGCGGATCTCCTTGACGGAGACGTTCTTAACGTTGAAGCCCACGTTGTCTCCTGGAAGACCCTCAACAAGCTGTTCGTGGTGCATCTCCACGGACTTGACTTCAGTGGTGACGTTAGCAGGAGCGAAGGTGACAACCTAGATAGGAAATAAGTCAGCGGATGTTTTCGACAAGTGGCTAACCATTGTACTTACCATGCCGGCCTTGATGACACCAGTCTCGACACGTCCGACGGGCACCGTGCCAATACCACCGATCTTGTAGACATCCTGGAGGGGAAGACGAAGAGGCTTATCCGTGGGACGTGCTGGGGGGTCGATGGCATCGATGGCCTCCAGGAGAGTCTTGCCAGTTGTCTTAGTCTTCGTTTCTTTCTCCCATCCCTTGTACCATGGGCAATTGGAGGACTCGTCGATCATGTTGTCTCCGTTGAAACCAGAAATGGGAACGAAAGGAACGGTCTTTGGGTTGTATCCAACCTTCTTGATAAAGTTGGAGGTTTCCTTAATGATCTCTTGGTAACGGTCGCCGGACCACTTGGCGGTGTCCATTTTGTTAATGGCAACAATAAGTTGCCTGACACCCAAGGTGAAGGCAAGCAGAGCATGCTCACGGGTCTGACCATCCTTGGAGATACCAGCTTCGAATTCACCAGTACCGGCAGCGATGATAAGAATGGCACAGTCGGCTTGGGAGGTACCAGTAATCATGTTCTTGATAAAGTCACGATGGCCAGGAGCGTCTACATCAAGCTCTCAGCACAAATGCTCCATTTAGTGGATAGGGCAATGCTACTTACCAATGACGGTGACGTAGTACTTGGGTGTTTCGAATTTCCATAGCGCAATATCGATTGTAATACCACGCTCACGCTCGGCCTTTAGCTTGTCAAGGACCCATGCGTACTTGAAGGAGCCTTTGCCCAACTCGGCGGCTTCCTATATAGGACGTCAGCTTTGGTTGTGTTGATGCCTTGTGTGCGCTGCGATAAGGAATTCCTGCGATCGCTGTAGCGAATAGCGGGGCAAAAAAACATTTTGCCCCGCCCCACAAGTGTGCCTCGAAATTTTCATCAAGCCTTTCGACATTGAGTATGATGGACGTACCTTCTCAAATTTCTCGATAGTACGCTTGTCAATACCACCGCACTTGTAGATCAAATGACCTGAGATGTATGAGTATGTGTTGCGACAAGAGGATGGCTCGAGGCTGTACCTGTAGTTGTGGACTTTCCGGAATCGACGTGGCCGATAACGACCACGTTGATGTGCATCTTCTCTTTACTGTGATGGAAAGCATAGTCAGTGATCGTTCATGAGAAGAATAGAATAGAGAGCAAGCTGTGGGAACAGTAGCTGACGAGCATGAGACATACCCCATATTGGCGAGTGGTGCTGAAGTCTTTGACTAAGTGTGGTTGTAGTGTGAGGAGTGTAGAAATGAAGGATCTGTTTCTCCTCGTCAATACTAGATGTTTTCAATGAAAGGGAAGCGCTACGCACTGTCAGGTAATCTGTAGCCAGATAGGTATGACGGACAACCTTCAAAATTAAATGTGCGAAAACGAAGGGTTTTAAGTCTTGCTTTAGCGCCTTGAGGCGCCGTAACCAGCTAGGCTGTTTTTGGACTAGCTTGACATGATCAGTCTCTGCCTTCGAAGAAGTACCCACTTAGCACTACGAGCGAATATACGGAGGATCTGTAGAGGAATCTTCTGCCATGCTCTCTAGGACTACAAGGAGATGGCAACGGTTTTGTTGGGATGCACATACTCTCTCCCTTTGCTAATGCTTTGGTACGTCCTGTCGTAGCAGGAATGCAACTATCGAGGGGTATCTAACTATGCATATCACTACAATGGCAGCCAAAGCTTCTTAGGTAGCTTGCAGTTCAAGGGCTTTATAGGCCGCAAGAGAATCCGAGCATGTTTTGTTTAGGATCTGTCCCTTGTAGCCCTACTCACCCAGAGCCGCAGACCCGTCAGAAATCGCTGAGTCGCTAGGAAAAGCTCTCTGTAACAGTATCTCATCAACCATACAGTTGGTACTTCTCGCGTTGTGCCTTAGACGTACCAATAAGCGAGAACCCCTTCTTTAGTTCACCAGCAATTCTCATGATGATTCGTTGTCAGTGGACCACTTGCCGCGTTAGACTTTTGCCTATCAACATCTGCAGTCCACACATCACTCTTGCCTTACAGGTGGGGCACCTAAAAGCGATCACTCAGTGTACAGGCTTCTACGAAGACCTTCTGACTCACCTATGACCCATCCTATACCAGAGGCCAACCCTCCAGTAACCATATTACTAACCACGTCCCGCTTTCTCACCCTTTCTTGCCCTCCAGCACCACTAACGCTCCCTTCATCACTGCTTGCCACACTCACAGTGCTAAGTGGTCTATCATGTGGTGCCTTCGTAAAGCTAGATCCCTCCTTTTGAGCTCCTCGGAGTGGGAATGCATTTTTGCTAAGGGCGGCAGCTGCACCTCTTGCCACGTCGAATAGTCCCATTGGCGCTTCCTCGGATAGAGCGCTTCGAGTCGTATCCCGTGTATTGCGGGCAATTGGACTGAAGTCTGTAGCAAAGCCTCCAGGTACTTTGCGGTCTCCCTTGTCATCCCACTCATCTGCCTGCGCCGCCTCGCGTGCCAT
Source organism: Cladonia squamosa (assembly GCA_947623385.2). Classification (NCBI taxonomy): domain Eukaryota; kingdom Fungi; phylum Ascomycota; class Lecanoromycetes; order Lecanorales; family Cladoniaceae; genus Cladonia; species Cladonia squamosa. Next base: position 587,580 of record OX392382.1, read on the forward strand.
TTCGGCGTTCAAGTCCTGTTCGCATTTCTGCCACGTACCCAGGATATCAGATAAAGCTGCAGCAGGCGCTAATAGCAATGCCTGAGAAAGGAGTTCTTCCCGTTGCTCAAGGCGCCTCAGTATCGGGGTGTTATCTCTACTAGCATCGCTTTTGCCGACTTGGTATGCAGCTCGCCATGAAATGTCGTCTTGCGTAACGTCTTGGGCTTGCTCATCCGGAACAGTTGACTTGAGCTGACTCATAAAAGGCAGACGCGTGACGACGTAAGAGTAAGCGGTATCAAAATCATCTTCTTTAAGTGCAGCTCCAATCGCCATTCGTAGTATCCTACGCCGGGCCATGGCAGATTCTTGGTCCAACTCGACTTTGTTAAGCTTTCTTGCTGAGGCAGTCCGCGCATCTTGTGGAAGCCCCGCTGCTACCAGATGCTGGCCAATGTCAAGAAGCCTGTCAAGCTGGGCATATGATCGCTTGTTTTGATCGAGTATCTTCCCAATTAACGATATGGGATCTTTGTGAGCTCTTATATTCACTGGCCGGAGAAGAACGTCATGCTGAAGTACTAACTTGTAAGATGACATAGCATGCGTTGCTGATATCAACGCACTAGTCTGTGCGAACGCTACTGAGTCGGGAAAGAAGTCTTGGAAAGCGTTCAATATATTGGACGCTTTGAGCATCTGACCTATTGTTCGATTTCCATTGCTTGCGGCATCATAATGGGAAAGAATCGCGCTCAGTACTGTGCTCTCCACGGTAGCCGTCGGTAGAGGCAAAGGCTTTTGGGTGCAGTATATCTCTACTGCTGCGTTATTCTGCCTTTCGTGCCCACTATTCTCCGGAACGTCCAACATGGCCCGCAGAATCTCACGCTCCAGATCAGTCTCGACTATTTTGCTGAAGACGCCCCGGGTCTCTTGGACCCTCTCTGTCTGCTGTTCCCAATTTCGAAGCCAGAGCATTTGCCTTCGTGTCGCATCCCAGTGGCTTTTGTTCAGCGTACCTGCCTTCAATATGTGCAACATTTTCCGCAATTCTGCCCACTGTTCATCCGCAGTAGCGAAAATACATAGCTCGGCCACATTTCTTACTGATTTGGGATTTCCAAGTCTCAAAAGCTTGTAGCATGAAGCATTAAGGAGATTAAGCAAAGACATTGCAGAGTCAGTAGGATTCGTGAGAGGATTCTGTGGTCGTAGCAGCGAATTATGTAAGAGATGAATTGGCGAAAGGCTGTCAAGATATTCACGGGAGATTCCACTTGTAATACGAGTAGCAGTCCTCTTGAGATCTAAATTCCCAGTATCTGACGGTTCGTGAAGATCAAGACGCGCCGCGACATTCCTGAGAATGCGGTCAGAGCTCATGATTGTTTCTTGCGAGGACTCATTCGTCGAGTATATAATAGCTAGACCTGTCTGCGCGTAGTAGTGGTTCGCGGCTTGTAGCTCTTCGTTACTGAATTGTTGGCATCCCGCTCCCCACTCGCCATAGTCAACATCACCAGGTCCATGCCACTGCTCGATGACCTTAACAGACCATGGAAGGTCTCGCAATGAGAGATTCAACAACCACTCGTTCACGTTGGACCAACCGGTATCGGGGCCATTCTGATTCGTAGCCTCGTCATTCGCAGTAGCACGCACAGAGGTGATTGAGCTCTTTCGCCTGCTCCTGTGGCTTAGTTTTCGCCGCTTTCTGGTCCTCTCTCCGTACATCCATGGCCCGACTAGCCCTCTAAGATCTCTGCATATCTCTTGTTGAGCTTCTTGCTTGTCTCCTGAGAGTGAACGATGTGCAGCATGAGATAGTAGTGACTGGATACCAACACTCTCATCAAGCTTTTCAAAGTCCCGCAACGTATGTGGTGTTTCTGAGGTGGGGTAGTATTCATAGTCTATTCTTAGTAGCGGTAGGAGAGTGGATATAATCCATGTGCGTAATGTTTCCGAATGGGAGACGAAAGTTTCCAGAAGTTCAGACACCAGCTCCAGGGAGCCAGTCTCGGTGTCTATTCTATGGGCTTGGCGTAGAAGAAAGAGAGTTATAGGATCGGCATCCTGGTAGACTTGAGATTCACTGTCAATGAGAGGCGCGAGATGCAGGCTCTTGACACGGAGACGGGCCTCATTTTCAGATAGGGCTTCTTCCAATGGCGACGGAGAGCGTGGTGGAACTTCGATGTAGTGATCTGGCTGTCCGTTTGAGAGCTCGTGGAGAAAGCCTGTGTATAATGCTGGCTCTGTGCCTTCTGGTAGGTACGTGAGAAGAATTCGGAGGGTGAGTTCAAGCTTCAAAGCATCAGGGTGTCGAGCTCTGAGATGGCGCAACGATGGAATGTCGGCATTGGTAGCATGCCAGACCGCTTCGAGAACCACATGAGCTCGAGACTGCTGTGCGTGAGCTGCCATATGTTGGTGCCCCAACCGTCTCAAGCCAGACCAAATGGGACTGTTTGAATGGTCCGTCATACCATCTTTCATAAACTTGAAAGCCAGCGCCAAGCTTCTGCCGGATTGAATTCCGCCCATCAGACGCCCATTTACGCGTCAGACTTCACTCAACCGCGTTGCAATACTCCAATTGTGTTCAAACAACTGACCATGCCAATCATCAATCGCAAGCGCCGAGCTGTAGGTAGCTTATTGGCTTCCCCAAGCACATCACCACATCGAATGCTGACTTGGAACAGCAAGCGGAGCCTGAACAATCACCCCCACCCACGCGCCGCCGACACTCCCCCTCTCCCTCCGAAGCGTCTTCTACTGAGGATGGTCTGGACGGCGAGGCCGATGGCGATACTCAAGGAAGCGGTAGCCATGATCAGATGGTCAAGAAGCTTGTTCGATTAGCGTTAGCGAGTGAATACTCCAGACAGCCAATACGGAGAACAGATATTACAGCAAAAGGTGGCTCTCTTCGTTTCCAAAGTCTCTGCTAACAACGGTTGAACTGACGGGGCACCAGTAATGGCACCAAATACTGGCCGTCAATTTAAACACGTCTTCTCCGAAGCCCAGAATCAGCTTCGTTCAGTCTTCGGCATGGAATTGACCGAGCTTCCCCAGAAAGACAAAGTCACCATTAGCCAGAAACGCACCGCAGCACGCTCTGGAGTTACCTCCTCCACAACATCAAAAGCCTATATTCTGACATCAACGCTCCCTCCCCGTTTCCGCAAACCTAATATCCTCCCACCAGCACAGATTCCCTCTCCAGCTGCCGAAGCAGCATACGTTGGCCTCACTAGTTTCATACTCGCGCTAATCTATCTCTCGCCCTCTTCAACCATTTCAGAAGCACGTCTTGAGAAGCATTTGAAACGCATGAATGCAGACAACTATGTCTTGAATGGGGAAAAGACGGAAAAGGTGCTTAAGCGCATGGAGAGGGAGCAGTATATCGTCAAAGTCCGAGAAAGAGACGGGGGTGGGGAAGAAACCGTGGATTATGTGGTTGGCCCGAGAGGCAAAGTCGAGGTTGGAGAGAGGGGCGTAGCGGGTCTAGTAAAGAGGGTCTATAACAAGAAAGACGCGGAGGCGGATGAGTTAGAGAAACGGCTGGTGAGGAGTTTGGGAGATGTGGTTATCGAGAAGAAGAGACCAGTGAATGATGAGGAGGCTGGAGGAGAGGATGCAGAAGTGGAAAATGGGGAGCAGGATTTGGAGCCAGAGCAGGAGCAGTCTAGTCGGAGAAATGGGAGGAGAGGCTCTAAGAAGCAAACTAGGCGCTCTTCAGGAAGGAATAGAAGGACAAGAGATCAGGAGGAAGAGGAGGCGGAGGAGGAGGAGGAAGAAGGGGACGAGGCGGAAGAGGAAGAGGAAGACGATGAGGACGACGACGAATAATTGCAGCGTGAAGCTTCGCCATGTAGTCGACGACCAAAAGTCAGCTGTAAGCCAGATGCCCTTGCCCTGTCCTGTGTTTCGCCAGCTATACACACGCTGCCGATTTCATTTTATTCTCAATCACCATCTTAACGTAGCCACCACCTGACAAACGCCCCGCCATTCAGCTCCCCTCCCCCTCCACCCCTTCCCCCTCACCCCCCCCCCTCAACCAACACCCCCCCCCACCTCCCCACCACCTCCGGGCTCAAAATCTCCCTCCGAAACCTCTCCTCCTGCAACAGCTCCAGCGCCTTCAACGTCGGCCCCGGATACTTCAAAAACGTGATATACTCCGGTCTCGTCCAGTACTGCAGGTAGGCTAGATATGCGATGAAGTCTGGGGATTGGAGGAGTTTGAGGGAGGCGAGGTGGTTGAGGTAGAGGGGGGAGGAGAGGAGGGTTATGAACTAGAAGGGAGGGGGGGGAAGGGGGTTAGTTGGGGGGTTGTGGAGGGAATGGAGGAGGGGGGAGGGTGGGGGGGAAGAGGGTGGGGAGGGGAGGGGGGGGGAAAGTATCTTACTTCGAGTTCGAGTTCGAAGCGGGTGTAGCCGCCGTAGAGGGGCTCGGTGGGGGAGGTGGGGTGCGAGGGAGGAGATTTGAGGGTGGAGCTCATTGCGGTGGAGGCTATTGAGGGGGGGTAATGGGGCAGAAAGGTTGTGGAAGCTTGGGAGTATTGTTTCAAGCTGAATGCATGGATTATCTCCGCCTTATGTCCGTGGTGAATGTATTCAAACCTTCTGTGCACAACTTACATGCTTTATAAGGTTATATCCTGATATGAGAATTCATAGATAGTGAAAAGCTCTGGATTTGGCTTAATGAAGACTGACGTTAGAATTACAATGCTACATCCTCGTAGCAAGATCACATAGTGGTGATCTTCGACTCTGTCTTTGATCAGACAAATATTATCATGTCAGTCACCGCCTTGCCCGCTCCGCCACTGCTAGGGTCCAATCTTCTTGTGGCAGCCAGAGCCCAAGAAAATACTAGACCGACACCTGCAAGCTCGGGTTCTGCCGCATTAGATGAAGGAGCTTTAAGTGGAGGATTCAGGTATGGAGAAATTACTTCAATTGCTGGAGCTAGTGGGACTGGGAAGACTCTGGTAAGTCTGAGTAATGTCATCCTGCCTTGATTTTCTCTCCCATCTTTGTTGTAAATTGACGCAATCTTGGTCCTTCCCATTGTAAGCGTACACATTATTTTTGCAAATAATGATAATTGGACAACTTCTAATCCGCGTCAGTTGGTCTATCATGTCATAGCGTCTCATCTCCTGGCTTTCCGAATCGGCGAAGTCGCCTTCATTGACAGCTCAGGGTCCTTCTCCCCGTTGCGATTGCGAAATGTGCTGGTATTCCGGCTCCAAGCCAAGGATCAACGGGAAAGCTATCAGCAATCAGGTTACGTGTACGAGAAAGTGCAACCCAATTCCGGAAGAACCAAGCAAGGTTTTGTCGAAGAAGCAACTACTATGCTCGCTCGAGTCAAAGTAATGAGAGTTTTCGACTTTGCAGGCGTGATTGAGGCTGTCGGTGAGCTGAGCGAGATGAGGGAGGGCGTTGCAAGGGTGCCTGGGGAAGCTCCCAAAAAGACGAGGGACGAGGTTGGCGACAGTGAAGAAGAGCTTGACGAAGACGAAGATCTGCCGGCCGATCAAGTCTCCGAAGATGCTGGACAAGTAGGCTTGATAGTTGTCGACTCAATCACGAACGTCGTTGGCTCCCTTATGGCGAAGTCGCAGACCCAAGGTCAAGCCCTACTCGCAAGCTTCATGCGGTCTCTACATTTCCTTACGTCCCGTCACCACATTTGCACTGTCCTCACCAACGCTGCGGTGGGTCTTACTGCCTCTAGCAACCAAGAGTACAAGCGTCGACCGGAAGACAACGTCTCGGTCTTCTCTTCCACACCAGGCAAACCCGCGCTTGGAAAGACGTTCACATATCTGATTGATACCTCAATATTTTTGTCCACCATACCAAAGACTGCTGACGATGCAGCGGTTGCATACAGCAATAGAGGTGGTGCAACCTCTTTCAAGAAGGCTATTGTACTTGAGGTGCTCAAGGATAGATGTGGCAGCCGGGAAGGCAGGTGGGCAGCTTTTGAAATCTTTGACGAAGTTAAGATTGTTCCTTGCTACAGTTGAGGTTCTGTTATTCGATGTTTCTTTTATCCCTGTGGCGATATCTCCCAACTCCTAAGGTCTTCCCTGGCAGAGAACTCGTCAATCTCATTCGACCGCCTGTACGTGTGCTCGTGAACATTATGATTCGAATGAACCTGTTGTGCTATACTGCCCCTACCGCTGACCGCACCGGTGGTAGTATCACCCTTGTTGCTATTGCGTTGGCGCAGAAGTGGCTTCAATGTCTCATGACTTCCAGTACCGGAAGTGTTTCTTTTGTGACGCCGGACAGTCCTATTTTCCGTATCACTTTCATCGTCTGTAGTGCCTCCACCGATCCTTGGACTTGGGGTTGCAACCATTTCGTCTGGTCCGCCCCAGCCATCTCCGCCGTTGAATATATCCTCAATGCATTTGTCAGCGGGCAGCTCGCCAACTTGTGCTGCCCACGAGGCGGCGAGTGTACGTCGGTACATGTCCTGCAATCGGCCGCTTTCTCGGGCTTTAGATGACATCGAAGGAACATTGCCACCGTCGTCTGTCTCGCCTTGTTCTGCCGTCAAAATCCCTGCTATGCCTCCAAAGACGGGTGCACTCTTGAGTGGTGGCGCTTCAAAATTCCTGTCACCATCGATTTGCTTCATGGATATACCGATCTACTAGAACTGTCAGCATGTGCGTGTAGATCAGCCCCAATCATCGAGCACGCACTTTTAGCGTGCTGTTGATCTTGCTATCCTGCATCAAGTACCTCCTAATAACAGCCTCTTCCCCATCGTCACTCCCACCCACAAATTCTGCTAGGTTCAATCTTACGTTGCCCAACACAATCCTCTCGGCCCTGGTACCTGGCGAGTATTCTTGTAATACTTCAAAGTTTATGTCCGTCTCTTGCAACATTCCGTTGCGGTCGACTGTGAGACGTACGGGGAGTTTCTTAACGTAATCCCAGGACACCTTGTGGTCTCGGATCATGGCCTTTGAGGTATGTCCACGGTGCTCGGCGGAAGTGGAAGACGGTAGATGCCATTTCACGAACGAAGTTCCAGCGACAAGAGGGACGTTGTTCAGATCGAGTATCTAACAATCAATAAGTCTAAGTAGCTTGCTGATAGTTCGTAGATGCTCACTTTCAACTGCAATTCGAACTTTGGCTGCAAGGAATGTTAGTAGTCCTTTCAATACAGATTGGGCCACAATGATAACATACTCTCCGGTTTTTCGGTACTGCAGGGGTGGTCAGCGTGTGTGCCACTTTACGGTATAGCGCGCTGAATGACATGGCTGGGGACTTTAGGGAATAGAGGAGAAAACTCACCAAAAGCATTCATTTTGCCCACTGTTCCACCGAGAAAGTGAAGCAGGAAAGAGCGATACACCACTGACAACTCGTACGTACGGAATGGAAAGGCTCGGGGTCATCCCAAGGGCTTTGGCCCCGAGAGGCTCACACGGGAGCGACCGCCCGGGCCGCAGTCCAGGCCTGTATCCCAGCCTAGCGGGTGTGCGGGACCGATCTTGAGAGGTTTAGTTGCTGGTGTTGCAAGCCCATCCAAGAATGACCATTATCGCAGGGCTATTCTATGACAATAGGAAGCATCAAGTATATTGAATGGACAATCTTCCCGTCAACAGACAAGAAACAGATGATGTCCGCAATCCCAACAGCGCAGCAGATAATGTCAGTAAAACACATGGTGAAGAAGAATCTCTTGAAGATCAGGTAGCCAACTGCATACACGGCGTATTTGATTCTCTGCCAGCGAAATGCAAGCCTAGAACATCTACAAATGGCGTGAGTGAATGGATACCGCTAAGTGGTATTGCAATTGTTAGAGGTAAAAAATTCTGGTTAATTCCGATAATCATCCCAGGAAGGCTGATTAAACTATACTAGATGGATCTATCAAGTGTGTGGCATTAGGGTAATAACTTCTGCAAGACTCGTACTTTGAGGCAAGACTTTTGACAACAAGTCAAGTACCGGTATGAAGTGTCTACCCGCAAACCAAACAGCTCTTCTAGACACTGGAACCGTCTTACACGACTGGCATGCTGAGATCCTCGCCATACGAGCCTTCAACCATCTTCTCCTCAAGGAAGCATATTCGCTAGCATCTACACCTAAGTATACATCCTGCTTACTTCGCCGCAAGAATGCACACGAACCAGTCTCTCAATCATTAAGACTTCAGCCTTACACTGTACATGAAGACCTGAAGATAATGATGTATTGTTCCGAAGCACCATGCGGAGACGCTAGCATGGAGCTCATAATGGAAGCACAAGACGATGCTACGCCATGGCCAGTCGCTACACCTAACGAGAACGGTAAGCAGACTCTCCTCGGTCGTGGATCGTTCTCTCAATTAGGCGTTGTGAGGCGAAAACCATGTAAGTCGCTATTACCGATAAAATATATATATCAATTCAATTAATAACAATATATAAGCTCGAGCCGATGCACCCCCCACTCTCTCGAAGTCCTGCTCCGACAAACTCGCATTAAAACAGTGTACATCTCTCCTCTCATCCACCACCTCCCTCCTAGTCTCCCTAGAAAACGCCTACATCCACACTCTCATCCTCCCCGCATCCCAAATTCGACCCCAAGCATGTTCCCGCTCCTTCAGTCCCTCAGGCCGCATGGCGCCCCTCTCTCATCATACTTGGTCTTCCGGCTACGCCTACCACCCCTTCTCCGTAAACCCCACCTCAACAACCTTCTCTTACTCCCGCCACAACTCCCAAAATGCTATCAAAAGCTGCAACATCTCCGCCACATGGACGGCAAATGGTCTTCAAGAAACCCTCATCAACGGCGTCCTACAGGGTCGAAAGCAGACAGATCCGAAAGGTGCAAGTGCCCTCTCGAGGAGTAAGATGTGCGAGCTTTTTCTAGATATTAATAGGGCTATTAGCGGTAATGCGCCCATGGACGTTCCATATGATCTGGTGAAAGAGCTAGATGTATTGGCGGTTAGGAGGCAAGTTAAAGAAGAAACGAAAAGGGTAGCTCTTAAGGGGTGGGACGGATGAGAAATTCTTTCGATCGAGGAGCTTCTTTAAGGGGTATCCGCCTCCAAACGCTTTCTTGCGAAAGAGAGACTACTAAAATCATCACAAATCATCACAATCATCACAATCATCACAATCACCACAATCACCACAATCATCACATCAGCCTCTTAGAACGCACCTTTCACAGCACCCATGCCAGAGCTACCAACCCAACCTGTAGCTGCAATCCAATTGCATAAAGGAAAAGCGTACTGAAATCGTTTCTGAAGGGGGGGACTGCATGCCACCAGCCAAGCACGACTTTTAGTGTCATATTACCTAGATGGGAATAATGATTCGAAGAGTGTGTGCAATGGAATATATAGCGTACGTACATATTATATTTCCCATAGGTGCCATTGTTGGGGGAGGGGGGGATTGGCTTGTGTTGTATTTGCCCTCTAATCCAATGCAGCAATATTGAGAGAGGGAGATAACCGATTTTCTTTTTGGGTGGGGGAATGCTTTTACTATCTAGCATGCGACAGTCGAGAGCGTAAGACTGTTCGTTCATTCGTTACCTAACCCCATGAACATGTACAAGTTTTCCAAACCCAACCCAACCCGACCCAATACCCAATAGCCGTGTACAGTCATCTTCATACATTTATGTACCGTGCATGCATCCCAAAAGCCCCATTTTCCTTGATCATGCTCACTCGCTCACTAACTCACTCACTTTTCTTATCACAGCTCCTCCCCACCGGCCATACTCAAAACAGTCTGATCCCCCACCCTCACCATTCCCTCCCCTTCACTCTCCTCTGCAACATCCAAAAACGCCAAACCATCCCCCGCCTTCCCCCCACACGCTTTCCCTAACGTCAAAAACGCGAAATGCCCCCCCACAACCGGTCTCGCCATAAAAGCAATCCCGGGAAACCCTCCTTCGCCTTCCGTATCATAAAGATCTGAAAGCGGACGATCGATGTTAGTTTCATTGACCCACTTAGCCACACTCTCCAGGATTTGGGCGCGTGTATCTTTTGAGGCGACGGCGGCAGCGAAGAATTCCCAGTCGGATTTGGTGTAGAGGTGGCGGGAGTCGAGGGGAAGGCCGTAGCGTTGGCGGACGGCGCGGTACCAGTCTGATTGCATTTTGTAGATGCGCTGGGGGACGAAGCCGATGCGGGGTTTGGAGGGTTTGTTGTCTCCCGGTCCGTTCAGTGGGTTTTGGTCACGCTCCTGCTGCTGGAGGGAGCTTAGAGTTTCGGGTTTGGCAAGAACGGTGCCTTCGAGATGGAAGCAGAGCAGGGAGTCGGCGAACAGATTGTATAGCGTTGTCCAGGAGCCATACCAGTGGTAGGCAAGCTTGGCATGAGTACCATCGCGAGAAATGCCAAACTCCTCCCACTTCTTGAGGTATGTCTCTGAGATGTTCTAAAGGTCTGCTGTCAGCGGTGAGGGTCGCTGCGCAAGAGGATTATGCAAACCTTATAATGTTTATAGTCTTCCATATTGTTGACTACTTTAGCGATACCACTCATAGCTTTGATGCCCAGGATGCCTTTGAGAGCGAGATTAGTCTGGAGTTCAAGGGGTCCAGCAAAGTCATCAGTTGACACTGCGAACCATTAGTGAAAATACTCGAACTAGGGGCAAAGTCCTCATGATTGCATACATTGATGCTCTGGCTCCAAAGAAAAGTCAACGAGATAGCCTGTCCATTGCTTCCATAACGTATAAGTTCTTTCCACCCACTCACGGGCTTGCTCCACGCCCTTTTTGGGCCCACCCCATGAATCATCAAGTCCCCAGATATTATCTCTCTCCTCTAGACTTCTCAAAGTGAAGGGGCTCGTCGTAGGGTTTCCAATGAAGTCGTGGCTACCCAAGCTTGCCCAGTGCGATCCAGCAGCTACACCGGTATCATAACCGAGACTGTTCACCATAGCCAGGCCCAGGATCAGAATATTTCCGCATTCTTCTACGGGCATATATTCGTCCCTTCCGTCAGGATGACCAGTAGCATTCGGGAAACTGGCTCCAAGATCGTGCATGGCGTATTTGTTGGGGTACTGGCCGCTCAAGGTGTGCTCCAAGAGTGGTTCAAGCATGTAGGCCAGCCAGCGAGGATTGGTGTAAAGGAAGAAGGGGAAAGCTGGAAAGATTACATCGATGGTCTGTGTATTGCCATCGGAAGAGATTTCTTTGATGAATAAAAGTGGGTTGTCAGGAGTACCGGCGAAGCTTGTTGCGCCCATTACCTGGCGAGCAGTTAAACCAACGATATCTACATAATCCTCTGCTCCGGATTTGTAAGCATCTTTTGCAAGCTGTTCTGAATAATTGGCCGCCAAGCTTGCGGCGTTATGGTAGTCCATGTAGTGGAAGGAGAGCAGTGATTCGGTCGAGGGGAACCATGAAGCCCAAAGCGGTCTCATGAATGTGAGGCCTCGCGCCGAAGCGAACTGTACTACGGGGTCTTGGATATGGGCTATAGTGAACATGACGCTGGCACTACTTGGCGCGGATAAAGATGATGAGGAGTTCAGGTGGAAGGATTTGGCGAAAGCGAAGACTGGCTCTTCCTCCATAATGCCGCGATAATCTTCGTCAACAGCATTTTCAAGAGTGCCAGTCCGGGCAAAGCGAGGCCGCAGGAGGCCGGAAGTACCAGATTCGTGGCGCACATCCGAAGGTGCAGAGAAGTGTAGAGTACCCCATTCTGCCTGATCACGCCATTCAGAGAAGAGCTGCTCCGTCTCTCTCTTAATTTTCCACGTCTTCAAGCCTCTGCCACCCCCGAGCTGCTGCTGGCCAAATTCCCAGACAATTCGGCTTCCCCGGTTACCGCTCACCCATTGACCGTTCACATCGATGTAGATATCGACATTGAAGCCGCCGGAGACATGTACTGTCACGTAGGAAGCGGGGATCGACTGGCGGAGAGTCGAAGTTGGAGTAATGGGCGAGAGAAAGGATATGATGACCTCCAAAGGCGCACGTGACCCTCCTGATCCTCCTGATCCATCTGATCCTTCGGACTTGAAGGGAGCGGGTATTTTGTAGGTCAAGTTGGTGGTTGACGCATCAAACGTAGCGCCAACGTATGTACAGAAAGAGATGTTATATCTAGTGTCAACGAGTCAGCCTTTTCCCCCCCAATCATTGGCTTTGTATACCGACCCAGAGTCCTTCCCCGGACCCAGGGAATCATGTGGTCTCCCCAGAAGAGGATAGACGTATCCGCTGTCAGGAACAGCAGCTAAGATACCAAAGCCTATCTAGACACCAATGTCAACCACATTCAACATCCCTTCCTGACTGGCGAGCCCTACCTCCTCACCGGTCCAAAACATAGGCCACTTAGCCCATGGCGTATCTCTTGCACTCTGCAGCCATGTGCTCAAGTACGGGTTTCTCACAGTCAAGGGCAACACAGGCGGCTTGAGCTTCGAGGCCCCCACAGGGAGGCCCAGCAGTGCCGAGCCAGCGGCAACTGTTGCAAGGAGCCAATGCATTGGTGTTGTTTATACTCTACAAGGTAAACATCAGAAGGCGAGTGCAAGCGTGTGAAACAGCAGAAAGAAGCAGAAACAGAGGTTCATGAAAGTGAGTATAAAGATGACGGTGGTTGGAGGTCAGCTGAGAGCTGTTGCCGACGATGACCGGTGCAAGCCCGAAAGAAACTGGTGACCAACAGCTCTCCCCGCAATTTTGGTGCATAAACTTGCACAAGTGGCGCGAAAGGAGAATTAAAATTATGCAGGGACTGTCACGCTTGCGTGTTCCTGAGATCGCGGTACCAACCGAACCGAAGCTCCGATCCATATTGAGATTACCATTTTTTTTTATACACCATAAGTGATGAACTTGATAATCCTTTTAGACCAGCCCTTTTGAGAACCTCTTCGTCCCTGGAATTCTATGCTTGGAGAAAGTCATCCTGTATCTCCCCCCCTCGCAGCTACCTTCATCACTCTCGTTTGGTGTGTTCCCCCTCGAAATCACTGCATGGCTCCCTCCATGTCAACTAAGCTTGTCACATCTCTCACCTTTTCCCAGTCTTTCGAACTCCATGCCTCAATGAAGTTTCTCTCGTCAGACAATTGCGATCTAAACGCCCTCATCACATTCAAAGCCTGCTTCTTAATTGCATCCACGCTATCACTGTGCCTCAAGCCTCCCTCACCCTTTCCACGGAACCCTGCATCTCTGGTTTTGGTCTCTAGCTCGTCAAAAACCTCCGGAAAATATGATCCCAAGTTGAAAAATCATATGTCGTACCCATCTAAGCTCACCCCGCCCTACCGGTTTCATCCCTCCATAACAGGCTTATGAAAACCCGTCAGTGCAGCAATAGTCCCTGCGCACTCAGTCCCAGACCTTCTATATTCGAATCGACTACCTAGTCGAGACTGCCTGAGCCATCGATCGTAGAAATACAAGTGGGAACAAAGAGTACGTAGCATGCTCTATATCCAAAAATGTATCTTTTGAATGAGAGCCAAGTGGCAGGTCAGCAAGAGCTGCCGCAACGCTAGCCTCTACACATTTCGCCGTAGATATTGCCTCTGCCCCCTTCGAAGGAAATGGTAAGTCCCTCTGAACCTCTCCATCGTGGCCTTTGAAAACGATTGCCGACAGGTGCTTCTGGCTTCCGGAAACAACAAACCCTTTGTTGGCTGTAGAAGTTGTTGTAGCGCTAACCCTACGCTTCTTCGCACTGAATAAGGCTACTTGTCAGCAGCCATTGGTCGAGGCTTCAAAACATTTTAGAGTAGTATTGTTGAAATGATAAAAGAGGCTTATATATCCTGCATGCCACTGTGCTAAGGCCTCTAAACCTCTGCGATAGCACGGATCTCAAATCTTGTTGATAACCTTATAATGGATGGACAATGCATCTCGATCGGAAAATTCGCTGTATTGTTCCTTATGTGCCACTCCAAATGTCCGTTCGGGACTTTCCATTGGCGCTGGTTTAGACCAATATAAAATTTCGCGCATCGGGCGATAAGGCGGGACCGGTCCACAGGTCTACCGTGGATGCCGAGTCAACCGCTGAAGCCAACTATAAACGCTACGTCAGAGGTAGGCTACATAACCTTACGAATGTGTATACTTCGTAGGTAGTAATAGATTTGAAATTGGTGGAACCCCAACACCATTCCTCTCTCGTTTCTAAGGAAACGCCTTCCCCTTCGAACGCCTTCTAGACATTATCTTTCGATCCTTGCTATTCGACCCAGGGAAGAAGAACCTCTACCAGCTTTATCCCTGGACTCACTGCACTTGTCCAGGCCAAGCTGAGCACAGGCGCTATTCCGTCCATCAATGCATAGCTGAAGGGGTTGCATCACTGCCTTAAGCTTCGCGCCTGGATCATCAATGAAATGGGGGCGGACATTGTAGATTCGCAGCAATGAGTACGTGCGAATGATGGAGAGGAGGCAGGTTTGCGTTTCGCCTTGATGCGAGCGAGAAGAGCTGAGAAATGTCCCGTATTACAAGTTGCCTGCCGGAGGTCAGCTTATCCATGGGGGCCGATGAGATGAAAAGGTAGTATTTGCCCCTTTTCCAGAAACATATACAAATTTAAACTGGAGGCTCAGGATCGCAAACGCTTTAGCTGCCGCGATGGGACAGCAGAGATTCATTGATTTGTGTTCGCTGGGAATGCTTTCCCATCAGCTTCTGAAATGCAACGCAAATGCCATTGATTTCACCGAGGAGCAATAGACTCGTCTCAGACTAACCCTGCGCTGATATGGCCCGCCGGTAACCCCAGCGCCTACATACAGTCTAAAGCGCCCTTCAACTGCTCAAGTACGCTCTCTAAATAGGCACTGAAGTCTTTGTGGATAATACTTTATCAAGACTTGGAGAGGACGTAGTTGTTGGAGATGGCAGTCGATGCAATGTATCTTGCGAGAACTGCAGAGCTAGCCGTGCCTGTGCAGACAGTCAGGATGATATGTCTCATATTCGAGGAGATCGAAACGCCATAAGCACGCTGCCAGAGATTCTGACCGTTCAGCTTCTGGTGCAGCTTAAAATACTGTAACAATAATGTCCGTTATCTCCGTGAGGCGCTCACCACTCCCGCTATCGCTGTCCTGACAGAAGGCAAAACTTGCCCTCACTGTGACAGCTCGTGAAGGTTGCAAGAATTGCCTGGAAATTAAGAAGATCAGCAGATCGCCAGTACTGCAAGACGTTGTTCTTGTATGTTCCATTGTATGCATCGACCATACACCGTCTGGGTGGTCTTGGTGCTGTGATATCCACTGGCTTCGGAGACGATGTTGACAGTAGTACCCTAGGCGGCTTACGATTACAGCAGGCTTGATCGTTCTAAAGAACTACCTAGCTTATAGAATGTCTTATCCATCAGACAGAATAACCCAGCGACAGTCTTGAGAACGAAGACGGATGTTCATCCGCGTCTGGAAATGTCATGCCAGTTTTTTAGTTATGTCTACCTTTGTTCGTCACGTGTTCCAATCAGCCTTATGTTCAGAGATGCGGCAATTGATGTGCAATCTTCGACCCTCATATCAGGCCAAGTCAGTGAAAACCTGATGCTGTACCTCGCGTTCGGCTCCACCGAGCGGGTGGAGCGTGAATTGATTGGGTTGTAATCTTAGTCAATGACGCTTCGAGCATTGGACTTCGGAGAGAGACTTCGGGTATTAGACGGCTTACACGCTTCGTTGCAGGGACCTATAGGTAGCAACGATGACCCTCCATGAATCTTTACATGCAAATCATCATATTGAGGGAAGGCCTCGAATCTCGTGGAATAATTGCATCCTTCCAAGACAGATAACAGCCACCTACTTCAAGTTACCCTCGCCACTACTTCCATCACCAACTCCGTGGCTCGTGGTAATCCCGATACTCTTCGTGATCTTAGTGCATTGAGGCGTCTGACCGCCAGCAGTCAGCGATCGATTTGCACATATACGAACACGCGTGCAGGGGACACAGCCGACGCTTGGCTCTTCGGAAGATGACTCGGCCAAGGGTCGATCCTGAAAAGAGGCAGCGCACTGCTAATGCGTGCGATAGTTGTAAGCGCCGGAAGCAAAAGGTCTGTTCTATACCTGGCATTCCCCTTTTGCTCCACTTGCCGATGAGGTCAGCTGCTTATCCTGCCTCTCATTCACCAGTGCGACGGAAGTCAACCATGCAACACCTGCGCAAAGAGAAATTTTGAATGTGTCTATGCCATCGGCGAACAAAACCTGGAGGGCTCAAGTTCCTCCCAGACCTCACCCAAGAGGCTCAGGAGAGACACCGACCCCACCGGTATTGCCCATCAGGTCGGCAATGCCTGGACTCCCAAGGCTGGCAATTATGGCTACGAGCACCCCAAAGCTTACGAGGCTTATCCAACAGCCAGAAACGGCCCATCGCTCCAGGGTGTTGCAAGGGGCATAGGCGCTGAGACTCCACAAGAATCGCCCGACCAGCCAAATCATGAAGATGGACATGGAGAGGCGGAGAATCATACCATGTCACGACTGGTGCAAGACCCCACGGGAAGAAAAGTATACGTGGGAGATGCCGCAACCATTACATTCCTGCAGATCATCCGCCAAATTGTGGAAAGCACAGTCGGTGAATGCCCGCTTACACAGGATCCAAAACGTAATGAGCTCACGGAAGTCCACTTGAAGCTACCATCAGATGTTCATCTTACGCACCAGCTGCCCCAGAAGCAGACTGCGTTAATACTCGTGGATGCATATTTTACTCACGTGCGTAACAAGCATTTGAATGGCTTAGAGGCAAAGTTAACGAAAACGCAGATGCATGGCGTCGTCGAAGTCTTTGACGAGCACGAGTTCATCAGTGACCTACACAAATGTTATGAGGACCCTTTAAGCCCGAACCACGTGTACCTTTGCCACCTCAACCTCATCTTTTCGATTGGACTTTCTTTCGCCACTCCAGAAGCCGGAAGTGAGGAGGCCCGTGTCATCGAGGCTGTGAGGACGAAATATCCGGACCAGGCCGAACTATTCTTTCTTAATGCTAAGAGCATCAGTGATCCATTTGTGGGGTTTGAAGATGGCAATATGTGGACGATACAGGCGTTGCTTCTCATGGCCCTATTCATGATCACGAAAGCGAAAAGAAACACTGCCGCTGCGTACATTGGTCAGTCTACTTGCCTAAAGCACATTCCTCCCAGCTGATGATAGCTAAGGTATGGCTGTTCGCACATCATACGCTCTTGGTCTGCATCGAGAGGACGCCAACAGTCATTTCAATGGGCCAGAGCAGCTTTCTCGAAGGAGGTTATGGAGGTCACTGTTCGTTATGGATCGCCTCTTGGCCTCCGCATTAGGTCGTCCCGTTGCTATAGCGGAAGAAGAATGCTCTGAACACATACTGAATCCAAAGGTTGCCAGTTTCACCCACGAGTCTCATATATCTACAAATATGATTTGCGCATCTGGACTCGAAGCCGCATGCCGCAGCTGTCATGTCGTTGGTTTGGTACTCCGAAAGGTTTATATGCAGCGGAGAATATCAACCAGAGTTGCCCAGGAACTCGCAGATGAATGCAAGGTCTGGCCTGCAAACTTACCATTTTTCCTGCACTGGAAGCAAGCTTCCCCACGAAATCGCAGGCAGGCCATTGCAATTCTTCACGTCAACACTATGTATTGTCATTCAATTATTCTTCTTTCACGCCCCTTCTTCCTGTACGTCCTTAGTACCACGCTGCACCGTCAAATAAGAGGCGGCGACCAACCACCCCAATCTAGTGGAGGTCGGGTTGCGCAGTTCGCTCATGCGTGCCTCGCAGCGTCTTGGCATACGATCGCACTTATTCAAAATGCCTATGACGGAGGTTACCTGTCAAAAGTTGACCCTTTCGTGACCTATACCCTCTTCGCCGCGGCTCTGAACATCTTTGCGAATGAGCTAGCTCGGGAACGCTCGACTCCACTAACAAGTCAATCTATGGCAAATTCTATCACTATTATGTCTTATTGCGCCGAGAGTGACCAGCAAGCAAAGAGAGCTGCAGAGATCCTTATTAACTTCCGTGACGTCATTAACCAAAAAAGAAGTCAATCTGCTACCCCACAGCAAAAGCCGTATCAAGGCCATCTTGCACACACGGAACCCACCCTGGAGAATCCAGTGACGTATGGGCCAGTACTGAATCAGGGTTGGCTACCAGTTCCACCTCTTCCAGGTGCTACTGTAGCTCCTACAAGCGACCCCAACATGATCCCGATGGCATCCTCCAACCCTTTCCACATCACTACGCCGGGTCTTCCATATATGCAAGAAGAAGATTCATTCAGTGGTCTCTTGGATCCCACCACGACGGTACTTCCTAGCAGTACAAATCCTCCGTCTTCGAGTCCGGAAGAAGCGATCGATTTCGATTCGATATGGGGCCTATGGCCCCCGTGCTCTGCCACCCAAATTCCCGCTGTGGTCGCGGCAGGCCAGAACGGCATCGGCGGTATGTGCCCAGACGGTACTAATGGGCCGGGTATGTACCATCAGCCGTGATATTGATGGTTCTGTGGGCAGATCGATAATTACAAATGACGGAATGGATGTCTGTGTCCGGGCCAGAAAGAATAGGAAGTGGGATGATGAACACCAATGGGGTACGGCCAGGCGAGAAGACGAGGATGATAGATGATCATTCAAAACCTAGAGACAGCGCTGGGGTCCGTTCAGAAGGGTTTGAAGCTCATGTTTAGGGATAAAAGACGGCGACTTGTTACAGCTGAGTAGGATTTTATCAATCGACCTTATTGAGAAAGACGGGTAAGAGTTAAAGAATGAACAGTCATTGGATGAAATTGGCTGGCAGGTTATGATACTCTAGACGTTCGCTTCCTTTTGGTTTCCAATCCCCTAGATCGGTAGTTCAGAGTTCGCCCATACAGGGTTATGGTAGCTATAATACGGCGTGTCTGATACGTGACAGACAATATAACAGCAAGGCTTACGGCTGGATCAAGACATTATCATGAGCATGACGGACGCAATTATTGAGAGACGGGTAGATGCAAGACCATTGAGGTCGGTGTTTGCGTGCGCTTGATAGGTGCGGCTCGGCTACTTAGCTCTAGCTCTTCATACACAGGCGGGACGGGACGATTAATTACGGTACCTCTGTATGAAACATCCATCTAGCGAACCCTTGCTCCTTCTGGTGTAGGTACGCCCTCTCTATCGTCTCCCTTCAGAACTTCCCCTCACTCTCCCCTTACTGTTCCTTCAAAAAGCCCGATAATCCATTCGGACCCCAACCAGCCAACGTCACCTTTCCTTTCAGCACAGTCCCGCTGCCCTCCTGCATTGCACTCAATGGAGGCTACTACCCACACATATATTCCGTACCTGCGCCCCTGGCCAGCAACCATAGCGCCTTAGGGTGGGATGAAACAGCTCCTTTCCACCCGAGCTACCTCGACTATGGGAACCCATGTACGGGATGATGTACATGGGTGCATACGATGGCATCGCTCTCGTAGCGCCGAAGCTATACCGAAGCTATACTGCATTGTACTCTACTTTGCCGTCCTAGTGTCGCAGTTTGGACATTCGATATCCCACCACAGACCCTTTGTTCAATTTCTCGGGTAAGATCCCGTCGGCGAGACGCTCTGTGCGGAGAATATTGAGCAGTCATGTTTCAATGGGCCACATGTCTAACCGAAACGGAAAATCCCCCGTCTAGTAGGTACGGAATGTATATCTCATATCAAATATCTCTTACTTGCCCCCATCTGCTGCTGCTGCTTTCCTTCTTTCTTCTACCCTACCGTCTCTCGTTTTTTCTATATCTTCTCAAGGTGCTCTCGACGAGTCGCCCCCACGCTCTTTTGTCCCCGTTACAATTCTCATCATGCTTTCCAAGTACCTCGCTGGCTCGATTCTGGCCCTGAACGTAGCCAATACACTCGCTGCTGGGGTTCAATTTGCAGGAGTCAACATCGCTGGATTTGACTTTGGCTGTGGTACCGATGTGCGCTCCGCTCATGATCTGCTTGTTCTTGAATTCGACTTCTGACATTGGAGTATAGGGGACCTGCACTTTGAGTAGTGTGGACCCACCGTTAGCTACCAATGGCGATGGTAGCAGCGATGGCCCGGGCCAAATGACCCATTTTACTTCAGTTGACAAACTCAATATCTTCCGACTTCCTGTGGCGTGGCAATATCTTGTCAACAACAACCTGGGCGGCACCCTTGACGCCGCGAATTTTGGCCAATATGATCAATTGGTGCAAGCCTGCTTAGGTACAGGTGCACATTGTATAATTGATATTCATAATTACGCTCGCTGGGACGGGAACATTATTGGCCAACCCGGAGGACCTACCAATGACCAGTTTTCGAGCTTGTGGTCACAGCTGGCTACGAAGTATGCTGCCGATACTAATGTGATCATGGGTTTGATGAACGAACCACATGATAGTATGTATGGACATGATCTACTTGAAAACAGAGCTAACAAGGACGATAGTGCCAAGCATTACTGAGTGGGCTGCATCTTGTCAAGCTGCCGTGACAGCTATTCGAAATGCAGGAGCAACTTCCCAGATGATTCTTTTACCAGGCAAGCCTTGAGCATGCTCGTTCAATCATCGTGCTAATATGAATAAAGGCAACGATTACACTGGCGGAACAGAATTCGTATCTGGAGGGTCAGCAGCTGCTTTGGCAACCGTCACAAACCCTGACGGCAGCACCACTAACCTTAGTATGTCCTGAATCTCCTTTAGTAATGCTCGTCCCCAATTCTAACAACCCACAAGTCTTCGACATCCACCAGTACCTCGACTCCGACGACTCCGGCACTACCAGCTCCTGCACGAAGAACGGAATCTCAGACGCCTTTCAGCCTCTTGTAACCTACCTCCAAGGCGCCAACCGCCAAGCTCTCCTCTCAGAAACCGGCGGCGGTAGCTCTGACCCAACCTGTCTAACAAACCTCTGCGAAGCGCTCGACTTCCTAAACGAAAACTCAGCCTACTTCCTCGGCTGGGTCGGCTGGGCAGCTGGCGCTTTCGACACAAGCTATGTCCTCTCCCTGGTTCCCACAGGGGACACGGATGTCCCACTCATGACGCAGTGTTTTGCTGGCAAATTCGACGGCGGTGCTGGATTGAATGGTAATTCAACGACGCCAACACCAAGTGGAGCTCCTTCATCTGCTGTACCCAGTGCTCCTGCTTCCAGCACCTCAAGCACCCTACCCTCAGGCGGCCCTGCTCCAGGCCCCGGTGCCCCTGCAACCAGCACTTCTGCAACGACCGTGCCACCCCCAATCGGTACTGGCACCTCCCCACCCGCCACCAACGCCCCCGTCCCACCTCCAGGCGAATCTGCTACGTCGGCCGCCCCACCTTCCCCCACCACATCCTCCACCCCCGTCGCCGCTAATCCCATCTCCCCACCTCCCCCACCAGCTCCTTCCGCCGCTCCCATCTCGAACCCTAACAACCCCGGCTCATCTGGCCCTGATTCACCCCCAGGCTCACCCCCAGGCCCAGCTTCCCCCCCACCATCCGGTCCCGGTTCTGGCCCCACCTCCGGCAACGCCACCGGCTCCGCCATCTCCGGCGGCTGGCAAAACGGTGGATCAAAGACCCATTCCTCTTCCTCGCCATGCAAACTATCCACATCGAAAAGGATGAGGAAAGTAAAGCCGAGGAAAGCAAGACTGGTGTATGAGGATTGGGAGGATGTCGTGGCTGAGGAGGCGGAGGCGGAGGGAGAGGAGTGAAGGCAAGAGGCGCAGGGGAAGACGAAGATGAACGTGCGGGTATTTATCCATCCATCCATTCATTCATTCATTCATTATTATTTTTATTTGATCGATCGATCAATTAAGCAGGATGAGAAGACAAGATCAGTGATCTCCCTTCCCCCTTTCTGCCTTTATATATATAGCTGGCCTGGCCCGGTGGGTCTTCCGTCCATACCTTGTTACTGGCTAGACCAGTGTCTTCTGTTGATTCAGCTTCTCTTGTATATAATTATTCGATTCTGCTTCCACCCTTCTTATATGGTATCTCTGATAGGGAATCAAGTTTGGCTTGGCTGGTGGTCGGAAGATCATTTAGTTAATGGCTTCAACATCGAACACCGAACGTTCTTCGCGTAACGGCGTCCCAACCGACTTAGTAAAACAATCACAACAATAGTTTTAGAGATAGAGAGTAAACTATATATGAAATTCCTTCTATCAAATTACCGGCACTGTAAAATACAATTCAACTCGCAACGAAAACAAGGTTTCTCCGAAATGTTCATGGCAAGCATGAAAAGTGATCAGTCCCCATAAGCCGTCGGCTTCGCCTTCAGAGATTTACTTCTAGCCACGTAGCGAATTCTTTCTTTTCCAGCGCACGAGAGGCGAAAGCAACCATATGAATGCTTGTCTTGTACCCACCATCCCAAAAGGTTGCATTCATGAAGTCCAAGCACCCCATCTGACGCGCATGTCAAGCGAACGTTAGCCTTGACATACTAGGCTCCAGGCGGAGGAGGTGGAGGCTGATCGCTCGGAGGCTGTTGACTAGTAAGTATGGATTGCTTGGAGGATTAGAAGGTGGGGACTTACCGGTGGAGGAAGATCATCGGAGGGAGGTGGAGGTGGGGCGCCTCCCCCAGAGCCATTCGGCCCATAATTCTGGAACAGAGCACCCAGACCAGGAGGAGCGCCGAGTCCACCAGCGCCGCTACCAAGACCTGGTGGAGCACCCATAGCCTGCTGACCACCATATCCGCCACTCGCGTCCCCGTATCCACCTGGGTAACCACCATAGCCGTATTGTCCGCCTGAGGGAGGAGGAGGGGGAGGGTTGTCCTGCTGTCGTTGCCAAGGAGCTGCTCCACCACCAGGAGGTCCACCGTATCCAGCGCCTTGCCCGTAGCCACCATAATTGTCACCGCCACGCGCAGCCCATGGAGGTGCAGCGCCTCCATCCTGGTTGTAGTCGTCACGACGATCATCGCCACGTTGTTGCCAAGGCGCAGCTGCACCCGTAGGTCCACGCTGCCATGGCTTTAGATCGCGATCGCCTTCTCCTCCATAGCCTTCACCTTGACCATTTTCATATCCGCCAGGGCCAGCTTCGATGCGTTGAGGTGCAGCACCGTTGGGGGCACCACCGGAAAGCTCTTGCATGAGTTGCTAGAAAGGCACCGGTTACAATCTGTATTTATAGTGGAGTGGGGAACAGCATACCTCCATTTCACGGTCGACAGCATCACCACCACCGATGCGGCCAGCAGCCGGGCGACTAGGCATGGCACCTTGCGGCCCATTACGCCAATCGGCTCCACGTTGTCTGTCTGGGCAATCCCGAGCCATATGCCCTGCGTTGCCGCACACGCGGCAAATGATATTGGCAGTAAAGTTACGTTGCTCCGGACAATCGTATTTGCGATGACCGATTTGCCCACCTATGATAGGATTAGTATGACCTCCAGTATATGGAAACTAAGATGACTTACAATTCTGGCAGGCTTGATTTTCGTCGTCACGCAGAGTGCCGTTGAGTGCTGCGAGTTCACGGAGCTGGTTTCGCTTAAGCTCGTTCTGACCTTCTGGGATAGAGGCGGCCTGGTATCTATTAGCCAACAAACATTTTGGAATGGCGCTTTTGTGACTTTCCGTTTCAATCACGTTGTGGATGAGTTTCTTGGCTTTGTTGACCTTCTCTTCGGTGTCGGCCATGATCAAGCAATGCAAGTCTTCTTCCTGGTTGCTGGTGTGAGCTGCGTCAGATCGACCTTTTCCTTCTTTGACGGATCCTTTGCCACGGATGGCGATTTTGGCCATAGATTCCGTCTCCATCTTTTTCAATGTGTTGCCACGAGGCCCGATGAGTAGTCCAACTTTAGTAAAAGAACGCAAGCTAAGTGTTAGTCTTTGCAAGTCAAAATAGTATGATAACGCGTGAGTAAGACATTGAGGTTAGTGATGACAGATGCTGCATCCTCCAAGGGATGCCGCACGCATCATCATCAAATGGAAAGATGACTGAAAGAAAAGGGTTAGGATAGGGTTAGTTATCGTACTGAAGTTAATCTCTGGATAATCATTGACCGGCACATAGACCTTCTCCTGTGTCTTAGTCGGACGTCTGTAGTCAGAAGGTGGATGGTAGTTAGGTATAATCTTCATAGCCTTCTCAATCTGCTTGTGACGCTCGTCTTCGAGGCGCTTACGATAGCGGTATTCACGAGTGTTGACACGGCGACCAAAGTTGTCATACTGAGGCGGAGGCGATGGTGACCTTAGTGACTGATGAGTACGGTTGTCCAGGACTGGAATCCGGGATGTACATACCTGTCGCCATCTGCTGGCACCACGTCGTTGATTCTTAGCTTTTCACTAATCTCTTGGATACGCAAATGCAGAGTGTATGCTTCAAGTTGTTCAGTGGTCATATTGGCTTTAATCATAGTAGGCAAGCCCATCAGGCCCGCTGCTTTGTTTTCTGCTGCATCTCCCCATCGATTCCTTTTCTTACGTCGCCTCTCCCCATCTCCGGCCACCTCAGCTGCGAAAGTGTCAAAATGGAAATCTGTATAACGGCTTGGAAACATAATACCTCTCTCGGGGCTTCTTCCACGTTTGTAGTTCCCGTCAGAGAGCCCTGTGGAAGGCTGTGACGGATTGTACCCTCCGTCGTCAGTTGAAGGAGCTGAGTCGCCTCCAAAGCGACGTCGAGACCCAAGGGGGATATTATTCGAGCCTGTGATGCCTTGATTGCGCCAGGCCATGTTCACGACAGTATACCGCCTATTGGTTAATGATTAGTATGATGAGATGTTGTAGTCGTGTTTTGGTTCTTTTGAAGGGGCTGATGGGGAGGCACCCTGTGGGTGGTTAGCGTGGCGCTAACCTCTTAGTCATCCAGTTCGTTGGGGGGTTCCAGCTCGGAGGGGGTAGAAAAAAGTTCCGTGCGGGTAGAAGGTCTTAGCGCGGGTACATCTCAGCATAGATAGAATTACTCACCAGGGTAGAATATCATATTTAAGTAGTATATACTTAGTATATGCTTAGTATATACTAGGAGTAGGCCTACTTAAGGATCTCTAAGGACTTTATCTCTAAGTTGTAGGGACTCTACTCTGAAGTTACAGGGAGTTGACCTCTAAGTTGTAGAAAGTTTACCCCTAGAATATCCGCATATGCTGAGCATATGCTAATAATTTAGGGGTTAAGATCTCTAAATATTAGGGATCTTACCCCTAAGTTATAGGGAGTTGACCTTTAAGTTATAGGGACTTTACCCCTAAACTTTTAGCATTTGCTCAGCATATGCGGATATTTTAAGGATAAAGTCCCTATAACTTAGGGGTAGAGTCCCTATAACTTAGAGGTAGAGTCTTTAGAGATCCTTATATAGGCCTACTATTAATATATACTGAGCATATGCTTAGCATATGCACTCAGCTTATATAGGGTAGAACTCTTTTTTTTCTACCCCGGCTGAACTCTCTACCCCTCCGGAACTTTTTTCTACCCCCTCCGAGCTGAGAGCCCGTTGGAAAGCCTGACATGGAAGCTTCGGCCAAGAAGTAGCAAGAGCTACCGTGCAGCATTGTCTTATCCAAAGAACGACATTATTACCTTTGCAGTAAGAGAAATGTCATAAAATTGTTCTTGAAAGGCACATCTAGCAGCAAGATGCGTTTGCGTTCACAGGCCGGTTTCTTCCCTGTTTGAGGTCGAAGTCAGGTCTCTGTCCATGCAATATTGGAGACTACGAGCCAAGAGCAAAGACCTGCAACAGGCCGGATCACAGCATATCATACGAGATTTATTCTTGAGGCCCATACTTCCGCTCTGACTCTCTACTGAATTGAGCAGTGATATCAGATACCGTGATCACAGGTGCCTTTGTTAGAAACAACAAAACTATTTACGACCACAACATGCCAGAGTGTAGCGTAGAAGCTAGTTTCATTTCTGTGCTGCAGCTAATACACTCTTCGTATCGTCTTCCCGGTCCAACAACCCTAGGTTCCTGATCTGCCCCACCCTGGGTGCATTCTCCCTAGGGGTCCCGGCCTCTGCTCTTCGATAGGCACTCTGCAGCATCGCCGTCCTCGCATACTATTATCACGGATTTTCCGCTTAGCGTTGTGGTCCCATCTGAACAGCTCGTATTGACGGGTAACAAGGGCGTACCTCTTTCCTGTGGTGTAGGCATTCGTAGTAATCCTCCAAGGCCGGCAAACATTTCTTTCCCCCCGACATATCATCGCTATCGGTATTGACGACGTAGCAGGCTAAGAGTTCTTGCCAGAATGGAAAGCAGCGAGACGGGCCTGCGGTTAATTAGCGATGGCCTGAAACTCCCCTGGCAGCTTCTCAATCGATTTATGATTGACATGCCGACGCTGAAACCTTAGGACTACTTACCACCTGCAAGCCCATAACCTGACGCCATGATCAACGCAAGTATCGAGTTGCAACGATCAATTGGTGGAGTGACAGGAGAACGGTTGGATCGAGTGCTCGCGCTTAGCGCGCCTGCGTCTGCAGGGGCGAGGTATTTTCACAATTATTGTACATTCAGGAACCCAATCGCAGACTGTGAAAGTAGATCGACTTGTCGTACTCATGCATCCACCCGCACCGATCGGCGAATCTGCTGGTTGGTTCCCATGATCCTGTAATTATTTGCCATGTCTTCAGACATATCGCTGCTCCGCTTTTTCATGCAAGATGAATAGCTTGTCGCATCAGTTCTAGGGAATCGTACACATATTCGGAAAGTCTAGCCAGAACGATTGTCCAATGTAATTCATGGTTTTGGATTTCGAGATTGATGTCCCCCAGATCCAAAGATCTAAAGGGTGTGACCCCTCTCGGAAATAAGGCACCCCGCATTTAATAGGTGTGGCCTCCTGCCTCACGTCGTACATCACTTTCCTTAATTAGTATATAATGACCCTCCGAACATCTTCGATTCACTATCCTGACCCAAACTAGCACGTGAGTCTAGTATCTTCTCTCTTCTCAATCGTCCTTCTTTCTAGCAACCTTTCTCTATCCTCCTCAAGCACACAGAGCTCTGGTAAGCATGCCGGAAGTCACAAAGCCTTTAACGCTTGCACCCGAAGAAATCAGTTCCAAGGTGAACTTGAATGGTGTCAACGGCAATAGCTCTCCCAAAGATTCGGCAACTGCCTCTAGAACTCATATATACGATCCGAACTTTACGCAACATGTTATCGACTGTACGGGTCCCAAGACATCGCCCCGCATGCGTAAGGTCATGGCAAGCTTGATAAAACATCTCCACGATTTCGCCAGAGAGAACGAGATCACTATGGAAGAGTGGATGGCAGGTGTCAATTTCGTAAGGTATAACCTGACGCCAATTACTACAAATGCTAAACTCCCAGCAGATCAATGAAGCTGGCCAGATGTCAGACGACAGACGCAACGAAGGCCAACTCGTCTGTGATGTAATTGGTCTTGAATCGCTTGTGGATGAAATCACCTATAAGCTTGTCTCCGAAGCCGAAAGTACCCCGACCGCTACAGCAGTCCTGGGTCCTTTCTATCGCCACAATGCACCGAAGTACGAGATGGGTGCTAGTATCGTACACAATATTCCCGATGGCGACCACACCTACATACACGGCGTGGTGAAAGACTACCTAACCGGTGAGCCAATCGAGGGTGCAGTATTGGACGTGTGGCAAGCAGCTCCCAATGGCCTATACGAACAGCAGGATCCAAACCAAGTCGATTTTAACCTCCGCGGGCGCTTCACCACGGGACAGGATGGCCACTACTCTTTCTATGGCCTCCGTCCTACCTCGTACCCGATTCCCCAGGATGGCCCGGCAGGGAGGCTCTTGGAGCTCCTAGATCGCCACCCAATGCGTCCAGGTCACGTCCATTTCCTTGTTACCGCGCCAAACTACAAATCTCTCGTTACGCAAGTATTTGACCGAAAGGACCCATACCTCGAAAATGATTCAGTTTTCGCAGTGAAAGAATCCTTGATCGCTGACTTCGTGCCGCGGAAGAATGACCCAGGGGCACAGTTTGAGTTGGCGTACGACTTCCAATTGGCGGCATCCGAGAAGGCATAATTACAGTCTTTGGCTGGTTTGACTGAGGAAAGCAAAAGCCATGGCACTGTGGATCGGCCTGGCAACATGAGTGAAGATTTGAACTAATCGATCCGTCAATTGAACAAAACCTACGGCTCAGATTCTTAACCTTAGCAAGAAGAATCCTGATAGAGCTCGAAAGGGTCTTCTGCATTAAGCGTAAAAGCTCAAGGGTTGACCGGAGTTATCATTCGGATGGAGCTCGCGTGTGCTATTTTTACGAACTTGATAGCTAAACTCACGCGTATCAAATCGAAATGAGCGCAGAAAAACAGGTTCTCGATTCTCATGCTATCTAAGGCCTCAAAGCCAAAACAACTGACTAACCCTTTCCCCTACCCCTACTTCCTCCTCCCCACTCCCCACCAACAAAGTCGTCCTGGGCCAAAACAGCAACTTCCGCCCCTCATCCCCTTCCATTCCCTCATCCCAATCTTCCAATACTGAAATGCTCCACCCATCCCTCTCCCTCTCCCTCTCCCTCACTAACCCTTCTTCAACCGTTCCACTTGTCCACCGGCCCCACAAACCAATCCCTAACCCATCCTGCCTGCCCCACGCCTCCCTCTTCATCCAGCCTCGCCACAATAATGTAACCATATATCCTGGTACACCGAAGATCAATAGCTATTATTTCCATAGATATATACATGTGATCGAGACGTCCTTCATGTAGGACATGAGCTAGTGCCCAAAACGGCTAAAGCTGCTGCATAAATTATACACTCTATGCAAGCAAGACATCCCCAATCAAGAGAATTGCTATCATTTGCACTACCACTTGCACTACCAGTCGCCGAAATGGCTCCGATGACTGCAGATTCTGTAGATGGTATGTCCCTGCGTCCGAATTACCAGGATTAAAGACTAAACCCCTACCCAAGAACCCCTCAAAGACGTAATCCAGAACCTCTTCGAGATCCAATCCAGTGTACACGGCTACCTAGGCCCAGAAACCCAACAGGTCCTCGTCCACAAAATGTATCTACAGCCAAACCCTTCATACCCCTCCAAACGGCCATACTAATTTCTTACCCCTCCAAATTATAGCCGCCAACTAACCCAATCCCTCTCCACCCTGTCCGCGGCCTCCTCTACCCTTCCCACCAAACTACCTCCCGAAATCATCGACTACGTAGACCAAGGTCGCAATCCAGATATCTATACTCGCGAAATGGTGGAGTCTGTGCAGAGGAATAATATGTACTTGAAGGGGAAGAGCGAGGCGTTTGCGGGGTTTAGGGATCTGCTTGCTGAGGAGATTGTTAAGGCTATGCCGGAAGAGGAGGGGAGGGTTAGGGAAATTGTTGAGGGGAGGGGAAGGGGCGAGGCGGTGAATGTTAATGGCAGTTGAGATGGCTGTATCTCATTCCTTCGAGCCATAGGAGAATGATGACAGGCATGTGGCAAGTCGGGCGCTGTCGCCGTGTCTTCTGACATGGTGCTGGAAGTGGAGCTCAGAACCAGCACTGTAACTCAAAGAGTGTACTTTGTTATCAGGAACTTCGTGAGTAACGAGACCACGAACCCAAAGCTCGATATGATACTGACAACTTGGCTGGTGGCCCACAGATCAAGGGTTCATGCTATGGAGAAATGTAAATCCCAATTGCGCTTGCAGTCATCAATGTAGGTTAGAATTCCGCTATCAATTCGAAGCCTCGAGACTGTCTTCCAATGGCGGCGCCAGCACAAATGCTGAAGCTCACATCGAGCTACCAAGCTATCGTATCCAAATTCTCGATTCTTATTGAAACCAATTGAAAGCCATCGCTACCCTCTTCAGCCGCACTGAGCGACTTACGGACAACAATATTGTGACTGTTACTTTTGGATCCAGAGCATCGCTGAGTCCCACTCCCGCTCATTCTTCCTTCCAAGATGGTCTCTCTGCGTCCAACTCTCTCGCCGCGGGCGCGACTAGTCCTGGTATGTCCCACTGCAGCACCAGCACTATGAATGTCTCCAATTCGTCAAGCCTCTCATCAGCGTCGCACCAAGTGAGCGGTATTCTGCCCAAAGGCTTACCCCCAGCTATCATCCAATCACAGACCCAGACGGCATGCCTTTTGGGACAGTCAAAGTTTGTGCAAATTCGTGCAAGGTCTTTGTCACTTGCTAGAATATCCCTTAGAGTGGGGGAGAAGTGGGACACTAGAGGCACATGCATGGTATAAACAACTTCCTCAGCATCTGAGGCAGTATTGTGGACGCAAACTTCCACTGTGCGGCCTCTGTTAAGACTGGGACAAATCAGGAGATGTTGAGAAGAGTGAGGGATTTTGCTCACTTAAAGACCTCCAAGGCGGTTAGCTGTCTTCCCTCACCACCGTGGCTTTTTGTCATAGTACTGGCTTGTGCTGCTTGAGTAGGGCTGCACGTGGGAGTAGTCGCTGCTTTTGGCATCGTAGGTCCTGTTCTGACTCGAGAACTGGGAACGAAGAGATGTCTGTGGTGTTCCTGCGAAGATGCTTTATGATCTTTACACCAATCAATCAAAAATTGATTCAAGAAGGTGATTCAAGATGTGTCGAGCGTTCGGGGTGTTTGACAAGAATAGTAGGAAATCGTCGAATGACGATATCGACGGAGGAAGACTGTCATAGTTGGGAAAGAACTACCCACACTCTTTATAGAGGAAGAATGTTCCACAACCAAGCCAGTGTTTGTGCCTGCGCGGGGTCGGCTCCTTCCATTATCGACTTCGGAAAGCCAACTCTTCATGGTATACGTGGCGTTTGTGCTGCCCAAAATTAACCACGTGATACATACACCATTGCCTTCATGCGAAAAGTAGGCCGGTAGCTTGTGCATCGATCGGAGTGGAAAAGAACCTTGCGAATTCGAATGGTGCAGGTCGACCAGTTAATCTGTTCTGGCTACACAGGACGAAGGCGAGAACATCTCATCACCTCTTAACACCCTGAGCTTTGTGTGGCCCGGAACACGCATGTTTCGCATTCTCAGGATCCGAATACATGATATTGCAAGCAGGTATTCGGCCCTTCACCCTCAGCCGAGAATGTCGATCCTTGTGTTTACTCGAAACGTAGCACAAGATCCTCGCGTGTAATATTACGTGAAGTGAAGCTCGGAGTTACCGACCCACGATAACACCAGGATCAGAACATATCATTCAACCAAATCTCCCGCTTCGCAAACGCTACGCCAACGCCTATACAAATCGTAATAGCTAGTAGGTTCGAGGTTGCCTATTATATCTTTCTTACGTGCGTAAAACATCCAATCGCAACTAAGGCATTGTTATCAAGACATCAACAAGCTTCTATCCTTCCCAAAGAGATTATAATGCCAACTTACCGGAGCATCACGACTTCTCTTGTATCGCAGTTCGATATTTGTAATATTCCCGAGTTTACACCGCCAGCAGCGCCAAATGATCCTTTCTCTACCCCTCCACCGCTCGTTGATATACACCGCTCTCTTGTATCAGTCTATATCCCTATTTATCCAGAATCGCAATTCTGGCTG
Source organism: Cladonia squamosa (assembly GCA_947623385.2). Taxonomy (NCBI): domain Eukaryota; kingdom Fungi; phylum Ascomycota; class Lecanoromycetes; order Lecanorales; family Cladoniaceae; genus Cladonia; species Cladonia squamosa. Next base: position 619,249 of record OX392382.1, read on the forward strand.
TCGTACAGTATCTCGCCACCTAATCCACCAAAGCTACTCTACTACTTCAAGCTCTACATCAATGGCAGGCACATTGTGAGTTGGGGCTGCGGTGCGGACGATGACTTCAGAGGGAAAACGATGTTCGGTCTTTTTGATTCAACCCGGATCGATGGGAACGTCAGACGATCGTTTTACGAGCGGAGGGTCCTTTGCTTCACCTCCGAGGCCGAGACTGTGCAGAACGGGGTTTCTGACAGTCTTAGCGGTCTCATGGAGATCAAAGTCTTTCGGTCGAAGGGCAGAAAGAGAATCATACCTGAAACTCAGTCATATCAAAGCTCGCTAGGCGTGCAGCATGGTGACAAGAAGGGCACAAAGCCGCGAGCGGATGATGGCATAAGGTGAGCTGTCAGACCTGTGGTTACCAAATCTGACATAGCTAATTGACGAGATAGCCTTGTCACTGGAGGGTACCTGACTCGCCAGAACCCTCTGCGCTACTACAAATACGCCCTTCTTGATCCTCTTGATCATCCCTTTGCTACATTCCATTACCATTACCGGAGCTGGGGTACCTTGCTCCCATCGATGAGCGGTGTCACCTTAGACTGACTTGACACAGATCAGCTTGTAGCATTAGGCGTTATCTCACCATCACCCAGCACTGTGACTTCGTCCATTCGCTCGCCTACACCCCAGCAAAGGCCAACATCCCCAGAGAGTAGTGAAACGGAGCTTGCATCGTTGGGACTTGCATCGTTGGCATCGCTTTCACATTCGTTAGAAAACACTATCACCGAACCTCCAAAGAGCAGTGGCACACGGCCGGTCATGACCGACAGAATTGAGAGCAATGACAGCAACAACAGCATCGGTAGAGTCATCAAACTTCAGAGTTCAGACAGCTCCACAGCATCGCAGAAAGGTACCGACTCCACCAACGGTTCTCCCCTCGTCATTCCTCGCCCGAACCCACTACGTATGAACCGCCCGTCCACTCCACCCCCCGGATCCTCCCCCACCAAGACCCTCGCCCAGCTCCCACCGACAATTCCCCCCACAATCCCCGCCCTTAACCTCTCCCTCAACTCCCTCAATGCCCTCAACACCCTTAATTCCAAAGCCTCCTTCACCTCGCTCATCCGCACTCACCTCCCCGATCCCGACACCAGCGCCTTCAAACTCGTGCCCCCCGGCTCCACCAACCCCACTATATCAACGCGTCCGTCTCGCTCAGCGAGCGTGGGCACCCTGATGGAGGTCGTTGATATGGCGAAGAAAAGACGGACGAGCAGGGAGTCTGAGGTCGGTAGTGAGGGGAGTAGTTCGGGAGGGATGTCGCAGGGTAGTGGTGAGAGGCAGGGTGAGAGTGAGGAGGGTTCGGTGGTGAGTGAGAGGAAGCGGGAGAGGGAGGAGAGGAAGAGGGACAAGGAAGAGAGGAAGAAGGAAGAGAGGAAGAGGGAGAAGAAGAGGAGGGATGAGAGTCGGCAATTGCATTTATGGGAGGAGCTTTGAGTGGTGTAACCATTTTGTGTTGCTATGCAATATGAACAAGCCTTGTGGGTGGACAGGGAAGGGTCACTGGGAGGGCTGGGTATGTTACTTGATCACTTGCCGGACGCGCTATTTCGAGGATATTCGAGGAAGTTGAGATCAGCTGACGTTGCTGGCAACGCATATATTACCTCAACACTGTAGCTAGGTAACGAACGTCGCATGTGCTTAAAATAGCTAGATCGCAACGAATCAAGATGTCTCATATATCTCAGCGCTTCGTCACTGTCTATCTGCACAAGAACATTCCTTCCGTAATGCAAGATGGCACCCATGTGGGATTTAAAAAGGGATTCCGTGGGTTATTCTATTACGGTATTTGAGCGCAAAAAGCGTCCGTGGAGCACTTAACACCATATCCTTTACATATCCTGTTTACGGTATTTGAGCGCAAAAAAGGCTCGCTCATTTATTTCATTCATTTAGCGTGCGGTCACATGAACTACTCTAACTCTATGCAAAACTGAGGAGTTGGGGCGAATCCCGTTAAACGTTTTTCACTCATACATCCCTAATCCTCATTTCTCGTAAGGGGGGGGTATTCGCGCCTAGAGTTCCGCTATCGATTTCCGTTTCTACCATCTCCAGGCCTGCGAGGTCGGGGTAGCGTTTGCTGAAATTGGCTTCCCAGTCGTCGGTGGGGCTGGCGGCTTGGTTGTCTGGAGGCGGTTGGTGATGTTGTTGATGTTGTTGTTGTTGTTGTGGTCGAGGTGGCAGAAGTTTCTTGGAAAGGAGGGAAGCTGGTTTGGCGGGGGATTGGGGAGGGCGCTCGCCTGTTCGGAGGTTTTGGGGTTTGGTTAGTGGTTTTGGGGGGGCGGTGGGATGGGTGAATGGGTGCTCGGATGGGGGAGCGCTGTGGCGAGGTAGGATACCTGGGAGTGGTGGTTGATTGGCGGAGGATGTTCCGGGGCGATTGCTTGCAGGTGATATGTCAGGCAGTGGTTTAGGTCTCGAGGCTAATTGCGAGCTTGCATTGTTAAATGGTGGATTGGATGGTATTTGGCGAGAGGAGGTTCTAGGTGGAAGACGTCCCTGTTCAGGAGAGTCAGTAAAACGACCGTATCCGAAAGCGGTCTTTGTCGGTGATGGTGAGGCTCTGCCATTTTCATCTAAGAGTGATTGAACCTTGCTTTGTATAGATGCTGCTTTGTTATTCGGTAACCCATCCCCTGCTCGACCGCGACCAGGCTCACCGCCTTCCGCAAGGCGCTGCCGGTATGCCGCAGCAGCATCAGCGACTCGCTTTTCTTCTTGAGAAAGTCTTCGCCGCTCCAGTTCCCGCCTCATTTCGGGAGGAATTTCCTGTGACTCTTCTAAGTCATTGCCGTCATCACTCCTACCGTCCGTGGCCTCAGAGCCCGCTATTGGCGTGAGGTCGTTAGATCCACGCACAGGTGAGCGACTTGAGTTACGCTGTTCAGACCCGCTAGTGTTGGCTTCGAATCTCTTGAAAGCGTCTCCAAACCGACCAGCCAGAAGTGATTTAGTTCCTGACAGTGACACCGAAGGCATACTCGCCCGCTTGATGTGTCTTGATCCGCTACTAAGTCGTTTTTCCTTTCGCTTTGATGCTTCCTCCTCTTCAACGGCTTTGAGAAAGTCCACATTGGAGTCGATCTGCACCGCCTCGTCACTATCATCCACGTCTCCAGTGGGGCCCGAGGTTGGAAATGATTCGCGGGAAAGTTCTTCCTTACTCCATGACTCTGCCCTCTCCCTAGACATCCTGCGCAAGATATTCGGTTTTGTGGGGTTTTGTACGCTCGCTGGTCTCGCTTTAGAACTTGCCGATTTCGATCGCTGAATGCTACCGTCAACACCGCCAAGATATGTCGATCGATAGCCCTTTTCCAGCGAAGGTTGGAAAGATTGAGAATGATCGAAGGTCAAGATTTGAGACTTTGATCGATGCTCTAGCATACCAGGTCGCTTTTGACCAAGGGCGTCAGCACGTATGGAAGTAGCGGACTGTTCTGGTAGGTCAGATGCTCTCGGCTGACTCGAAGACCTTGGGCTTCCAGGAGAAGAGGGAAAGCGAAAAATAGGACGACTGTTGGAGGCAACCGTTTTTAAGGTTGGAGAAGGAGGCGAAGGAGTCGTCATGGTACCTGTAGAGACCATAGATGGCCGTTGGGTGGTTGGTTGCTGAGTGGTGATATTGGGAATTGATACAGGTTTCGATCCATCGTTCGCGCTAATTTTCGCCTTCGCATCAACGTGTTGGTGGCTTGAGGATGACTGAGATTGTGTCTTCGCCAGGGCAAAGGCATCATCCGCAAGAGCATTGGCCACACGCTGACTGATATCTTGCGAGGGTTGCTTTTTCGGCGCCGACTTTGGATCAAACGCAAAGTTACTCCCAGAATCGTGCAGCAACGAGAATTCATCCAGTGGTGGGAATCTAACCGATGCGTCATCCGACGGAACTGCATCGGAAGTTGATGGAGCTGAGTCCAGAGCGGCCCATGGATCGTTCGAAGCACTTCTCAGAGGAGAAGGGCTTGGCTTGGGCACCTTTGAGTCTGCGTATGCTTTAACCGGCCTTCCACGACGCATCGGAGTGATTTCTGGTATAGTCTGCTTTTCTTCAGTGGGAGGTCCCCGAAATGCCCCAGCGATAGGGGGTGATGCGATGTTTGGCTCAGGGGAGGGCAAATGCTGCTTCTTTCGAGCCTCCGATTGAGTCCGCACAGCATAAATCTTCGTGCGTCAGCATTGGGATTCTATGGCATGGGTTATAGACTTACGTCTTTAATTGGGACCTCAGTACCGCGCAGTTGACTGACATCACGCATTACTTGATATATGTTAGGTCGCTGTTGCGGATTCTCTCTGAGCATCCATGCTGTACAAATTAGCAACAATGCTTTCACTGTAGTCGAGAAGAACTAACCTATAAGCTTCTTGATCTGGTCCGAGAATAAAGGATAACCTGGGAATTTGAAGCTTGCGTTGAGAATGGCCATTTGACCCTGCTCTTCGAAAGGGGTCTTGTAGTAGCAGAGCTTATACAATAATACTCCCAGTGCCCAGATATCGCTCTTCTCGTCTATAGGCTGTTTTCGGTAGACGTCGATCATCTCTGGGCTTCGATATTGCAGTGTAGTATTCTTCTGCACATCATCTTCAATCAACCTACCCTCGACGGCGCTCGTAGCGGCAGGTCTTGGGGGAGCAGTGGAACCAAAGTCACATAGCTTGTATCTGCGCGTGGAACCAGAAGTCTTGATAAGGACATTCTCGACCTTAAGATCACGATGGAGGAGGGGTGGTTTGAGGTAGTGCATGCAGGCGACGCCTTGAGCAACATCAGAGAAGATTTTGAGAACCTCGGGCTCAGTGAGGCGATTCTGTAGCCGAGTGTTCATGAAATCAATGAGTCCCCCACCATTACAATATTCCATAAGCAGGAAAACCTCATAGCCTCCACCTTTTAATTGCGAGGCATGGGAATCGATATATGTAACAATATGGTGGCGCCCCTTCAACTTTTTCATGGTTTCCACCTCTGTCCTCATGCTTGCCAAAGACTCCTTGTCGGGGACGGCGACACGCTTGAGGACCGCTTCATCGTCCCCATCCACAGCCTTTGGAAGGCGTACAAGGTAGACATGGGCAAAGCCCCCCTCTGACAGGTATTTTTCAATTACAACTCTGTGCCCACCGACCTGTACTTTTGTGCCGGGCACAAAGGTTCCACTAGGTATGGCAGGGACTGGGACTGGAGCGGGAGCTGCAAAAACAGGCTGGCGCACTGAGGGGGCAAAAGCAGCTGGGTTGAAAGGTGCGGTCATTGCGGAGAGGAGAGGGCAAACAGCCAGCTGCTGCGCAAGGTGTGGAAAGCTAACCGGACAGCATTGTTAATGGGTGTGTAAGAAGGGCAGACGGTGGGCAAAAAGTTGGCTGGGTCCTGTACAAGGCCAGATATTGCGCGTCCAGGCTTCAGCTCATGCAGGTAGCTGTTCAAAAGCCCCCTTCTGGGCTGTGTAGGTATCAAATGACAGGGATCTGCGCTGCCAAGCCTCTTGAATCTACAGAGTACAGGCGTGCACAACGCAGTCTACAATTTGCTCCCAATCGTTCAAGGTTACGAAACACGGAAGAACTGCTGTTTTTGTGGTCCCAAATCATGGAGTAGATTATGTTGTCTTTGACAAAGTGTTGCCGCCTTTTTATGTGGACGATGAACAACCTCCACAGTGAACCATGACAGCAGCGGAAGAACCAAGACCATGGGATGTAGCTGCCTTTATGTGGTGCATGCCATTGGTGCGCTTTGTAATTACATGGTTGTAGCTGATTCTTCTCGAAGTAATATCAGCATCTCTACAAACAGAGTGCCTGGAATACAGGTTAAAGCCTCAACGATGCCCACCACGCTACTGTCAAGGTCGATGTTGGCCGTATCATTGGACCAACATCACAAAATCTTGTCACAAAAAGCTTCGGTAACAGTGCTTTACGAGCCAAAGAATGGGTTGCGTTGTTATGTGTTTATTGAGACAAAGTTCTTCATGGGAGTTACCCAACAGCGAAGAAGCTCATAGATCACTGAGATGTGATCAACTCGGATATCATTGTTGCTTGCTGGTTGCTCTCTAGCCCAATAGATTCGTCGCCACTACAGCAGCCTCACTTTAATCCAAGCTAAGTGAGGAATAAATCTGTAGTATGTAGCCTTATGGCGGGCGAAATAAGGACTGATAAAGATGATCATGTAAGAATTTGTGAACATGTGCATGATGTTGTCCAAGCCAAGCCGGCGCCTTTTCAGCTTGCAAAGAGGCAGGCTACAGGATAGTGTGGATGAAAGGAGATGGTGGAAGGTAGAAGTAAGGTGATGGTAAGGTGATGGTAAAGATGATAAGAAAAGTACGAGGCACTGCCCCTATTGGTCGGAAATGGTTAGCGCCCGGTGGGGTGCTAATTTTGAAGGACGCATCATATAAACACCGACATGCCCTCGGCCGCCAAAAAATCCTAAGCCCCAGTCCAGACCCCCAGCCTTACGAAGTTACGAACCAGCCAATGCAACGATAATGAGTCCTTTGTCGCAAATAGAATGCAAATAATGTCATTCGCATGCTGATGATGTGGCCGACAACAGGCAACCCGTGGTCATTCAACTACACACTGTCTGCAGAGATTGGGAAGTATCGTTCAAGGAAATCAAGGCAGAGACCGAAGAGTACAGATTGAGATTGGTGATTCAGGATTTAAGGCGACACAACGGCATTATGACATCCAGGTAAATGAGTCATCACTGAGGCAAATCTGATTGGACTGGCTCGCTAATTACCCGCTTTTAGGCTAGATCGACTGGTCACGTGAGTCTACCCTTACTAAAGTAACTTTGCGGCCATTCCTGCCCGCATTCGCATTCGCTTCTAACAAGACCTCCCTCTGATAGGCTGCTCGAAACTGGGAGTACGCAAGTGATCAGAAATACAGCTGCACAGCAACTTGGGGACGTCCAGAAACAACATCCCGATGAATTATTTAACCTACTCACCAGAGTCATTCCATATCTCAAATCAAAATCATGGGACACCCGAACAGCTGCCGCCAAAGCAATCAGCGGCATTGTCGAGAACGCTAGCTTATTTGATCCCAATGGCGATGAGGACCCCAAGAGCGAAGACTCAGCTAAGGCTGAGACTGACCATGGCCCCTCTCCACCCAAAGCTCCATCCTTAGGAGGTGATCGGCTGCGGCTTGAAACTCTTGACATCAGTGCAGTTTTGAACAATGGCAAGAAGCTGTTGGGATCTGGGGGTAGAGATATTGACTACGCCATCGCTTCCATGGATGCTGCCACGCGGTTGGAGTTCCAGAAGAGAGCTGCTTTTATCTCCTTGGGCCTTGCCGGTGGGAACGTTGACGACCAGATCTCGAAGCTCCTACGAGAGATGAATGTTACCTCAAATAATGCAAATGGCGCCCATACTATGCCTATGGTTCCCAAAATTGATACTTCCGATAGCATGCTTTCAGACGATCAAGCTTTACGGTCACCCAGCCCTTTCACAACAGCTTCACCTGGGGGATACAATGGTCAAACGCCAATAAATGAAGCTGGACTTAGCAAGCGACAATTGAACCAGCTTAAGCGAAAGATGAAGAACGATGCTAAATCCCAGGCTAACAAAGTACGCGTTGTCGATCTTTCCGGTCGGCGGCCAAGCACCAATACACCGGGTACCCCTTCAAATCCGGAGCCTTTTGCTATCAAAAATGGCATTAAGTCTGAGAAAGATGATGACGGTGATACTGACATGTTTTCTTTAGCTCGAGCCAACGTTGATGAGGACGCCAAAATCGTATCAGATTTCAAAGGCACCATTGTCCCTGAAAAGTCTATTATCCAAACTGAAGCCGAGGAAAAGGGACTTGAATGGCCCTTTGAACGCCTATGTGAAGTCTTAATGGTAGACCTTTTCGATTTTCACTGGGAGGTACGTCATGGTGCAGCTATGGCCCTGCGTGAGGTTATTCGTGTGCATGGTGCAGGCGCTGGTCGCGAACATGGTAAGAGCAGGGCAGCCAACGAAACCTCTAATAATGAATGGCTCAATGATCTGGCTTGTCGACTTTGCTGTGTCTTGATGTTAGATCGTTTTGGAGATTATATATCAGACAACGTCGTGGCTCCGATCCGAGAAACTATTGGACAGACCCTTGGAGCAGTTATGGCTCATCTTACACCTACTACAGTCACCTCAGTCTACCATGTTCTACATCGAATGGTGATGCAGGAGGATCTGCATCCGTCTAATCGTATCTGGGAAGTCTGCCATGGTGGGATGATTGGCCTTCGATATCTTGTCGCAGTCCGGAGCGATCTACTCGTCAAGGACAATGGCCTTATGGATGGTGTGGTGGAAGCAGTTATGAAAGGTCTTGCTGATTTTGACGATGATGTGCGAGCTGTCAGTGCTGCGACCCTGATCCCAATTGCGAAGGAGTTTGTAAATCTCCGGCCGGCTGCGCTTGATGATCTGATGAATATTGTCTGGGATTGCCTATCGGACATTCGAGATGATCTCAGTGCCAGCACTGGCTTTGTTATGGATCTTCTCGCGAAGCTTTGCAGTTTTCCTGAGGTACTTGTGGCAATGCAGAAGAATGCAGCCAAAGACCCCGAGCACTCATTCACCAATCTTGTTCCAAGATTATACCCTTTCCTCCGTCACACGATCACCAGCGTGCGATCGGCTGTACTGAGAGCTCTACAAACGTTCCTTCAGATCGGAGGTGGAAATACTAGAGGGTGGGTGAACGGCAAAATACTACGCCTGGTATACCAGAACTTCCTCGTTGAGCGTAACGAGGCAACTCTGAACCTCTCTATGGAAGTATGGAATTCTCTGCTGGACGCTCTTGTGCAAAAGGCGGACCACGATGCCACTTCCGAATTCTTGGATCACCTACCAAATCTCCTGAAATTGGCATTACATCCAATCGGCACCTCCCGCAACCCTCTACCAATAGAACTGTGTTACTTCATGAAACCGTCAGGTCAGCTCTATGGACCACCCAACCCCGAAATGATCAAAGCAGCCTCACAGCAAGCGGTCGAACCAGCGACCAAAAGAAGGAGACGGTCCGAGAAGAAGGAGGAACCACCCTCGTCGGCTCACAACGTTGATGGACACATGATCTCTGGGGACATTGATCTGGTGGGTGCCGATGTATTACTTCGATCTCGGATCTATGCTGCCAGGGCCTTTGCTCGAGCGTTGGCTAGACATCCACCTCTCGAAACAAGCTTGAGGAATATCTCGGAAGCCTTGAATTCTCCCTACTCAACCACGCAGATGATTGCAGGTATGATCATTGAAGAGTACGCTCGAGGCTTTGCAAATCCTTCAGGAAGAGCAGGTCGATTCGGTGGGGATCTACTTTCGATTCTCGACACGGAACGCCCGGAAAGCTACGCTGACATCCTTCCCTTCCTCAGGATAGTACGAGGGCAATGTCAGGCGTTATTGAACGCCTTCCGAGAACATGGCCATGTTCCGGTGTCCAAAATACCTTCACTCGCTATCGTTGTGCAAGGAGAGGTTGGGGCAGGTCCAACTGCTTTCTCTATCGGCAATGCAGAATCTCTTGTGGGTAAAGACTTTGAGCGTCTGCAGAAGTCTCTTACCCCAGCAGTTCGGTTAACATCGCAACACATCCTTAATGATGCGCGCAATGCTGCTATCCAAGCAATCGAGGATGCCAAATTAGTCAAAGCGGAGAGAGATGTGCGTACTAGAGCTGCTGCTGCGGCCGCGCTCGTTGCCATTGGAGAAATCCCTAAGAAACCTAGTTCTCTCATCAAAAGCATCATGGATAGTATCAAACTAGAAGAAAATGTGGAATTGCAGAAGCGGTCAGCGGCCTCAATAGCGTCTCTTCTCAGCTTTTATGCCACCACGCAGCGGCGTGGCCCCGCCGACAAGATCACCACGAACCTCATGAGCTTCTATTGTATAGACACTTCCGAGACGCCTGAATTCCGCATCAACTCAGCTAAGCAAGATGTCATTCTATCATTGCACAAGGAAGAAGACCGAAAAGACTACGCCAATACGGCTGACTACGAAAAAGAAGCTAAAGCCGCAAGAACCACACGTCGGGGAACCAAAGAAGCCCTTGACCAGCTCTGTCAATTGTTTGGAGAGCAATTGTTTGACAAGGCGCCGGTCCTGAAGGCTAAGATTGAGACACCCCTGCGCCAGGCCTTCGGCGACGACGGACAGGTAGCCATCGAAGACGATCTCGAACTTGGCCAAAGCGTAGTAGATGGTTTCTCAATCCTGCGCGCGCTTGTGCCAACGATGCACCCAGCGCTCCATCCCTTCGTCATTGAGCTGATGCCTACGATAGTCAAGGCTTTACGTAGCCAGCTATCAATCTTCCGCTACGCCGCTGCCAAGTGCTTTGCTACCATTTGCAGTGTAATGAGGGTAGATGCGATGACTATGCTTGTTGAGCGCGCCCTTCCATTGGCCAGCTCAGACGACCTTCACTGCCGACAGGGCGCGATTGAGTTGGTTTATCACCTCATCCACGTAATGGAGGACAGCATCCTGCCATATGTGATATTCCTTATTGTACCTGTGCTTGGTCGCATGAGTGATACGGACAATGACATACGGTTGATTGCTACTACTACCTTCGCAACACTAGTGAAACTTGTACCGCTTGAAGCAGGGATACCCGATCCCCCAGGATTTCCAGAGGCGCTACTCAAGGGCAGAGACCGAGAACGAAAGTTTATCTCGCAGATGCTCGACTTCAAGAAAGTCGAGCCCTTCGAACTTCCCGTGGCTATCAAGGCCGAGTTGAGGTCATATCAGCAGGAGGGCGTCAATTGGTTGGCTTTCCTCAATCGTTACCACCTTCATGGTATACTGTGCGATGACATGGGACTGGGAAAGACTTTACAGACGTTGTGTATTGTTGCAAGCGATCACCATGTTCGTGCGCAAGAATATGCAGAAACCAAATCTCATGACTCCCGCCGCCTCCCGTCACTTATAGTCTGCCCACCCACCCTCTCTGGTCATTGGCAACAGGAGATCCAACAATTCGCTCCTTTCCTATCATGCCTAGCATACGTCGGGCCTTCATCCGATAGGGTGAGACTGAGGGACCAGCTAGGCACGACAGATATAGTGATAACTTCCTATGACATATGCAGGAACGACATCGATCTTCTCACGCCTTTCAACTGGAACTATTGCGTCTTAGACGAGGGGCATCTTATTAAAAACCCGCGAGCTAAAACGAGTATGGCTGTCAAACGGCTCGCCAGCAACCACCGCCTGATCCTTTCCGGTACACCTATTCAAAACAACGTCCTAGAACTTTGGTCTCTCTTTGACTTCCTTATGCCTGGCTTTCTCGGGACCGAAAAGGTCTTTCTCGATCGCTTCGCCAAGCCCATCGCAGCCTCTCGGTTCAGCAAATCCTCGTCCAAGGAGCAAGAAGCCGGTGCTCTCGCTATCGAAGCTCTACACAAACAAGTACTTCCTTTCCTACTTCGCCGCCTCAAAGAAGAAGTTCTTGATGACCTGCCACCAAAGATCTTGCAAAATTACTACTGTGATCTCTCCGACCTACAGAAAAGACTCTTTGATGACTTTGCAAAGAAAGAACGCAAGACTTTAGCCGAGAAAGCAGGCAGCGAAAGCAAGGAAGCGAAACAGCATATCTTTCAGGCGCTTCAATACATGCGAAAATTATGCAACTCACCCGCTCTTGTCGTCAAAGAGGACCACAAGCAGTACGCTGCCATACAAGCTCAACTCGCCCGGCAAAATTCTAGTCTTAAAGACGTCGTTCACGCCCCCAAACTCACCGCGCTACGCGACCTGTTAGTCGACTGTGGCATCGGTACGGATCCTGCTGAAAACAACAATTTCGTATCACCTCATCGCGCGCTTATCTTCTGCCAAATGAAAGAGATGCTTGACATAGTCGCTAATGACGTACTTAAGGCCTTACTACCATCTGTGCAGTACCTGCGTCTGGATGGCAGCGTGGAAGCCAACAAACGGCAGAACATCGTCAACCAATTCAACACCGATCCTAGCTACGACTGCCTTCTCTTAACTACTAGTGTCGGCGGACTAGGCTTGAATCTGACAGGTGCCGACACAGTAATATTCGTTGAGCATGATTGGAACCCCCAGAAAGACTTGCAGGCTATGGACCGGGCACATCGCATAGGGCAGAAAAAGGTCGTCAATGTCTACCGTTTGGTCACTCGAGGTACATTAGAAGAGAAGATCCTAAAGTAAGTCATATCATCCTCCTTCCTTACCATTCGCTAATCCTGTTCCTCCATAGTCTCCAAAGATTCAAAATCGACGTCGCTTCAACTGTAGTAAACCAACAAAACGCCGGCCTCGCAACAATGGAAACCGATCAAATCCTCGATCTCTTCAACCTCGGCGACACAGCTCCAGCCGGCACGCTCGATAACAAAGACGGAGAAGGCAGGGAAGAGGATATGGTGGATGCGACTGGAGAGGTTAGGGAGAAGGGGAAGAAGGGGTATCTGGATGATCTTGGGGAATTGTGGGATGAAAGGGCGTACGAGGAGGAGTTTGATTTGGGGGGGTTCTTGAAAACTATGAAAATGTGATGCATGATAGGTCTCACGCCATAGAGCGATTCTGCACACTAGCCTGTTACTTCCAGTGCGTTCACATCTTACGGGTGGATATTCGCCCGCTGTGGAGTAGACAGCATAGATATCTGCTGCATATGCGAGTGAAACGTATTATTGGTAAACGGCAAGATATATGCATCCATAGTGGCCTTCGCGCTAAGGAGTACGTTGCCGATCGAGTGGAGAGCGACGTTCAGAGGAAAATGAAGCAACATTGATTTCTTGAAGTGTGATTAAGGCTATCTCTACAAGTGTGAAATATCACCGCTAGCCGAATCTCGACGTCAAATCTCAATACGAATCATTCGGGCACCGTTAAGTGCACAATCTCGAATTCTCCTATGTGAAAACAGTGATCGAATCCATCTCTCTCTCTCGATTGCGTAGACCATGTCACAATCTGACGACACTTTCCAGACTTTCCATTCTGGTTCTTGGATAAGGAAATTTGCATTCAACGCACTGCAAAAGAAAAGTAGTAAAGACACGATAGAAACGAACCATAATGAGAGTCTCAGGACATCGCGCTCATCAAGCTCGTCCATCGACATGGACGTCATAAGACCATGAAGCACATGTCCTCAATAAAATCATCCGAAGTGTTCGCCCGCATCTTCATCAATCATTTTTCGCTTAATTCGTCGCAAAATCAGTGCCTCTCCTTTGGCCTGGCTAACATATTCAGCCTAGCCAAACTCAAACCTTTCCTCCCTTTCCCTCCAGATTTGAGGGCCTTGCTACCACCAGCGCGTCTCTTCAGGGGTGAATCAGCAGCCAAAGTCTTTTCAGGAGACACACTCAAACGTTGTCTTTTGGCCCGTCCTTGATTGTCGTCGAGATCTTCCGTGTCCATTGGGTCCTTGTTTTCATTGTCTTCGGCTTCAGTATCAGAGTCGGGACGGCTTCGCTTTTTGTTTGGTATGCCATGGGGGATGGCAGGGATGCTGTCGAGAGATGGAACTTTAGTTGGAACTCCACTGGGACGAACGTGACGAATAGTAGACCCTGGGCTTGTGACTGTGGTGTCCTTGCTAGGAGAGAAGCTGATAGTCTTCTCTGCGCGGAATGTGAAGTCGCCTGGCGTTGACGCTCTAGGGATCTTTGTACGGATGATGACATTTGGGGACTCGGCTAGGGTAGGGTAGGAAACGGGTTCTTTGGTGCCTGGGGGGAAGACAGGAACTTCTGGCTGTGACTGGGTGTAAGGTGCTGGAACTCTGGAGGGAGATGGGGATTCCGCTCCAAGACCACCGCAGGATTTCATACTCGCTGTCAAACCTACTCGCTTGAAGGTGGGAGATCGTTGAAGACCAATTGAAGGAGTGCCAGGTAAGCTTGGTAGATTTTTGTCAAGCTCAAGTTTGCCTTGCGGAAGTGGCAGATGAGATTGAGCCGTTCCCTTTGTAGGATCATTAGGGAGCTTCGGCTGTGAGCGGTGAAGGATGGACTTCATGCTACCAAATCGTGATAGCGATGAGAAGTACTTGTTGCTGCCTTCAGTCTTTGGCACGGCTGGGCTCTTTAAGGTTTTTGTGGAAGCGGACCTGCTGAGGGACGGAATCATGGAGGTCTTCATACTCTTCACACTAGCTGAACGAGCTAGCGATGCTTTGGTAGGGGTCGTGACTGCACTGGGCAAGTCTGAGTGATGTTGAGCCTTTGCAGGGGTGGTCTTTGTACTGTCAAAACCCGAGTTGGTTTCACGTGAAACTGGCCTAGTGGCGGAGGTATCATCACCATATCTCTGCTTTGCCCGCTTACCCGGAGCAGTGTTCTCAAGTCTCTCCCGAGAGTCGTCCTGGCCAGCAATAGACCTGAACGACTTCGTCCTACCAAGCGGCTTCTCGGGCTGGTCAAGGCCTGCCTTAGAGGGGCTACGCTTGAGCGATGACGTATTTGTCTTAAGCTTATTCTTCCAAAGCGATGCATGGCTAGCAATTGAGTCCATTCTCTTAAATTCTTGCTTGTGTATATCACTATACCTCCCAGACTTGCCCTTGGGCTTGTTGATCTTTCGGCCTCCAACACCGTAGAGTTGATCCGCTTCCCCCTCCACATGTTCTTGTCTACTGCGCTCTTCAAGCATCTGTGCTTTAATTCTGGCAGCCTCCTCGCGTACGCTGTCCATAATCTTTTGGGTCTCCGAACTGAGATCGGTTTCTGGTCGTTCAAAGCTGAAGTCGAAGGTGGGTGAAGTCATGTGGCCCGGCAATGAATCTCTCAATTTCGACGGTGTTTGCTGAGTCACCGCTTTTATTGTAGATTTAGAAGGAGAAACGCTCATGCGTGAGGCGATGCTATCCAGGCCCTGACGAGAAGGTGATGGCTTGATAGTACTCTGATGTACTTTGCTTGGGTGCATTTCCTCGATTGTTGGATATAGGCGAGAGCTTGTCTGAGGGGTCTTCATAGCGGACGACATAAGGCCGAAGCGGCTGTGGGGCATGAGGGAGTTGGGAGGTGCGACTGGTGAGGATACAAGAGCGTCGATGTTGGACTGGGCCCCAATTGAGGGAGACTCGTCACGCTCGAGCAGCGATGACAGCTTGGCTAATGGAGTAGCATTGGGACGAGCCTATGCAGAGTAGTCACTG
This sequence comes from Cladonia squamosa, assembly GCA_947623385.2. Classification (NCBI taxonomy): domain Eukaryota; kingdom Fungi; phylum Ascomycota; class Lecanoromycetes; order Lecanorales; family Cladoniaceae; genus Cladonia; species Cladonia squamosa. The sequence goes on from OX392382.1 coordinate 634,546, forward strand.
TCAGCTCAATGGCTCCTCTTATTTTACTGTCTGAACGGTTCTGTGTACAGTCTATCGCCTGTGTTTACGTACTGGTGTTTCGCCCCGGACTCGCGAGGACCGCCGACGTGGCGTAGTCATTGTTCCGTGCTCAGGCAGGTATCAATTCCAACTTGCGCTGCTAGGTGTATCTAGTAAGTGTTAGATGGAAGATTCAATAGAGTTGGGAACAATTGAAGATGTTGATACTGTGTATCGGCTATGACGAGTTTGTTTACTTTCGAGAGACGCTAAATGCGGGAGCGCTAGCACGATAAGCGATTGGGCCAAACATGGGGTAGCTCTAACGCCAAGAATGCCACCTCTCCAGGCATTAAACTCAGACACGCGTACTACGATAATTTCTGAGACGACGATAATTTGTGAGACTCAACTCCTGCGCATGAATAGCGGCGGCTTCTGCTTGTCAGACTTGTGCCGTTTTACCAGCTGACTGCAAGTTTAAAGGCTGTCCATTGCTTTTGGACCACATGAGCCGCTCATCAATAATCTCATCATCTCCTATTTAATACTTTACCAATTCCTGAGACGCATCGCTTATATCCCGACCTACGCCATCAGCCTGCACTAGATTGAAACAATCTGTTAATGGATCGCATTTGCGCTGCCCAGCTCGCTTAACAGCTTCAGAAGTGGTGGTTTTAGTTGGCTGTTTGTATTACCATTCTCTTTGACCAGATTACCTTTAAGAACTCCAAGACGTTCTTCTAACTACTGAGGTCTCCCCATTCACCATCATCAACAGCCTAGCAGTCATCTTCGCCAGTCTTACACAAAGGCTCCCAATTATGTGGTACAATTGTCACCTCCGCTTTGCGAATGCTATGCAGCCTCATGCATCAATCTCCGCTGTGGCACAGCATATCCACCTTAGAGCCTCCATAGAGTAGGCTCTTCAAGGCACTCATGCTTTTCGTCTGTCTGCTGACATTCTACCTTGGCCAATCGCATCAATATTGCAATTCAGTTAAGAACTCGACCTTGCCGTGCCAATGCCTGCATGGAGCACTGTGTGTTGCATGAATAAGTCTGCGTCCATATAATGCGGGCGAAGTGCAGTTTACCCAGAGTGACCATAGAATTATCTTTTACACACAAGAATTTTCACATTTTCCGGTCCTTTCGAGCAAGATTTGGTTTGCCTGTGCAATACATCCAGGACTTTATTCGAGCCTCAGCTTACGAAAAGCGGTATATTGTACTCATATTCTGGAAATCGTAATGTATATATTCTTAAGCATCTTTCTAACTGTCTCTTATGCTGGTTTTACCCACGCTCAAACGTGGTATTACCCGGATCCTACTACCGTGCCCACCTTCAACAATATTGATGTGATCAATGCATCATGGTCGGTCCCAGCTACTTCTTCTTCAACGAACTTGTGGTTGTGGTGTACGCCAAACGGTACCATGTCATACACGTTAGGTATGAAAGCAATTTGCTATCCTTGCGGGAAAGCTGGCTTAAAAGCGATTGCTTCACAGAATTCAACGTGTCGGTTCCCTTCGATGGGAATCGCCTTGTTAATATCAATTACGGCTCCGATTTGTATTGCCACTTTGGCATCGCCGACGGCAACCTACCCACCGGAAACTTTCGTATTCAAGCAAGGGATCAGCCGCCTGTTGTCTGGCCTTCTATACCTGATCCCAGCCCAACGACTTCAGCCGCCGGTGCACTTATAGCTAGCAGTCTAGGAGCACCTGCAGTATCAAGTGCATTTACGACCAGCACGGGCAGCTCCTCAACATCAGGCCTGACTACTGCAGCTACGATGGCAAAAACCCTCATACCTTCGACTTCCAGCCTTTCCATGGCCACAAGCCTCGTGACGTCACACCCAAGCCTATATATGGCACCTAAGTCCATGAACGCGACTACAGGATCTTCGTCGTCCTTACCCTCGACCTTGCCCCCAACCTCACCGCAACCTGCCACCGAAGTGACCAGCTCAAAAACTCTAAGCACCGGAGCAAAAGCAGGCATAATTGTGGCCGCCATTGCAGTCATCGCCATCTCCGCCCTCAACATCTTCTACTTCATCCGAACGCGCATGAAATCTTCCAATTTGCGCTCCGAGCCTCCCCAAGTCACAGAAGGTAAGAAAGTAGAGACCCAATGGTCAAGTGAGCTGCAAGGCCCAGAGTTCGCAGTGGAGAAGGATTGCCCCGCGAATACACCCAAGAAAGAGCTTTGGGAACTGCAATGGAGGAAGATGGCTCGTTTCACGTCAAAACAGACAGTCAACCACATGCGTTATACCGGAGATGGCTACAGCGGGATCGAATCCGTCCCAGCGACACGACCAAAGATCATGCATAAAGCAATTAATTCAAGCATATACTCCTAAACATGTTATCAGCATTCCAAAAACACAGAACAAACAAACAATATCTCGAACGCATGTCACTCAATCATGTTTCAATGAACGTAGTCACCCCCCTCTGCTTATAAGAAGGAGTCTCCTCATCTTTCTACCTTTACATATCAAGACTAGTTCTTACTAGTCGAGTGGTCATCCAATAAGACCACATGATACGAAGTTACCGGATACTCACAACAACAGGTTCGAGGAAGGCAGGCTTGAGGCGGGCAAACGTGAAAGTAGGTCGTTAACACATTTTCCATGTATGGAAGAGAGAGAGTGCTAGCAGATGAAAGTGAGCTATTGGGAGAGAGAGATCCGAGTCCGTTAGTTTCGAGGTTGGACGTCCTTTGGAGAGGTCTCCGACGCGCCGGTATATCCTGGATCCAGCGATTTAACTGACTGAGATACGCGCCTGGCAAACGTTGTTATTGGGTCATCATACCAAGTAGCCTAAATACGGATAATCAAATATAGAAGCGGATCATTACCTTAAATGAAGGATTGAATCCTAGGTAGCCTCACAACTCATGACAAAGTACTAAGTTTATTATAAAACCAGCAAATCACAAGGGTGGGGTGTAAACATCATGAGGATGTCAGTTGGCCCCCCTCTCCCCTCCCCGAAAGAGACAAAGATGTTGTTAAGGCTGTGCGCGGGACTCATGAGTAGGGCGTAATTATGTTTACCGTAGTTACGCATTATGGGTAAGAGAGTTGCCTTACCAGCAAATATCGTTGGCCAGGTCATCAAGGCTAACTCAAAATCCAGATGGAATCCTGATGACAGCAGCAATGATGACAACTTCAGCGTTTCAGGGGATGCCGTGAGATCAACATGGCCAGCGCATCTCAAACAAGGCACAAACCAACGGAAGTCCGAGACCTCAATAGTAACCCCTATAGCTGCAGGTATCGCAGCTCTCGTTCTCGAATTTGCGACCCAAAAGCCCCAGAATATTAACAGTAGAGAAATACTGTGGCGTTATGAAGGTGTGCGGGCTATCTTTGCAAAAATGGCACCGTCGAGGACAGCTTCGATTAGGTTGTACTATAGAATGTGTTCAACGCGGAGTTGGAAATCGTTGGCAACTCTAGTAAGAACATTATTTAGTTGTAAGAATGTGGAGTGTAGTTCGACTTTATCATTCTCAAGTTCCCTGAAGATAGTCCCATGGCAGTAGTAACCTTTCAGCTGAGGAGATTTATAACTCTGACCATTACAAGTACACTGAATGCCGATGATATATGTGATAGGGAGCTAGTCTGCTCAAAAGGGAAAATTGAACACTTATATCTCAATCATATTTGTTATTGCCTTACTCCGTTTACACTCGCAATCTCTCTTGTTGTTGTGACTCTCTAGTCAATTCTCCGTCTCTTTAATGCATTACCGCATGTGCACCCAGTGCTTTCGGCCTGGTGTTCCATCACATTCGCTGCAAATTGTGTATCAAAGGCTTGTGTAGCCTTCAAGGCCATCTCAATGTGGGCAAACTTCAGAGCGGATCCCTCGCCCACTGCTAACGAAGCAGCTGTACGCGCAATGTTCTTGATTTGCCTTCCGTTGAGATCCTCGCGAGATACTCGCTCGAGCGACTTTAGATTCAGCCACTCCAGGCTAGATCCTGGAGACGCCTTGCGTAGAAACAGTTCCCACAAGTTTTTACGGGAGATAGGAGACAGAGCGGGATACATGACGGCAAGGTGGATTCGAGACTTAAAGGCGTCGTCGAACGAGCTTATGCGATTTGAAGTGAGGAACATGATCCCCTGGTAGTACTCTAGGATCCGCAGAAAGACTAACAGCATGTTAGTCCATATGGTTTCTTGCGTATTGGCTATGGAAGAATAAGACCTGATACAAGACCGGTCCTAACGAGATCGCTTGTCGTACGCTGCTCGAGAAAAACGTCCGCTTCATCAATGAGGATTATTGCGCTCCACTTTTCCGCCAGCCGAAGCGCTTTCCCCAGATCAAGCTCCACTGAGGACGGGGAAGTTCCAATATCACCGGCGCTTATTGTGTACAGAGGACGCTTGCAGAATTCTGCAACGCTTTCTGTAATACTGTTAGCACGAAAAGATAGCCAAAGTTGTATGTTTTCGATCCTCTAGTACCAGCAGTGAGTGATTTTCCAACACCAGGGATGCCATGAAGCAGGAAAATGAGACCTTTCCCCTTCCCTTTGATCACATCATCGAATGAGACTCCTGATCCCGTATGCACCTTGACGAGCGACAGGATCATTTGCTTGTTCGTTCTATCCAGCATCAAGCTCTCAAAGGCGGTCACGTTATACTCGACATCCTTTACCAATTCCACACAGAATAAGCACCATCTCTTTTCCACCAAAGAAAATCCTGGTATAGCATGGTCGCATATCAGGTAGTCGTCATCTTTAAGACTCAAGTGTGCTTCGTCCTCCGTCTCGATCTTTCCTGAGGAGAAGTAGGGCTCATGAGATGGTGCAGCCTCAAAGAAGCTTTTACCATCAATCATGACCCGGCCTCTTATCTATTCATATTAGCTCATCTAATCATCTTAATGTCTCTCCTTGACCCACCGTCGTAGATTGCAAAGGGAATTCGTCTTCTTCGCCTTCAGATGTAACCATTCTGTTGGCCCCTAAGGCCTCTGCGGTACCGTCGTACTCACGGTGGTGAACCCCGTGTAAACTGATGTATTTTTTGCCCCTCTGGACCATCCTTTCGATGATGGACTTCTTGTCTGGATGATAATTGAGCGGCTTCGTGACCAAATTTATTAACGGCTTGTAGCCGTCGTATGGCCGAATAACCGCTGATGTACAGGCATACCCGAAGTTCCTACCATCGTATGATATACCCTCTCCGTTAATTATCCACTTGAATCCGCCAAACAATCGTTCGGATCGAATAACCTGACGGATCTTTCTGACTCTTTCGATATTGCTAACTTTCGTGTAGTAATAGTCCCCGGGGCGAAATACCATCCAGAGGTTCACAAAATCAATGCTAGGAAGGGAAAGAGGGACCTCGACGAAATTGTAATACGTATGAAGCTCGCTTTCTAACTTCCTGTACATGTAAGTAAGAGCAAATACAAGGTGTTCAATGGCGGTGTGATCTTCGAGGTTGCGGCCATATTCCTGGAGCTCTGTGCGGTAGTGAAAGAGATATCGAACGTCATCATGCAAAATAATGGATTTGGTCTGGACATTGAGATTCTTGTACTCTGGAATGACTTCCTTAAAAGCCTTTTTGAGGTGTGGCGAGCGAATTTCCAACTCTATATGGTCGATTTCTTTTTCTTTGTTGTAAAACCTCGTCGACACTAAAGCGGAATTAGGTGCCGTATGATTTGGAGCGTCCAGGTTTTTCCCCGATCCTACGCTCAAGAGTACCCTCTCTCCCTTCGAGTTGTAGCGAGACTCGAACGTTTTCAGCTCGCATTTCAGACCACCTTCATTAGGCGTCTCCCGGTCTGCGATGTCCTTTGGAAACAAATCCAAAGGATTGAAACCTCCATTCATACTAGAAGCCATGCCGCTGATTAACCGTGTGGAAATAGATAATCAAGAACAGATCATGCCTAGGACATAATATTTTCAGCACACTTCTGAAATTACGCGAAACAAAGAAGAGCCGATATTGAGCCTCGTGATAGTATTCTCACGCAAGAAAAAAGGTACCGAAAGATGCAGACCCAAGGCTTTCCCTGCTTTTGTACACCGGCGGGCTGTGTGGCTGTGAAGTCTGAATTAGTTTCTTAAGGCTGACCACCACGTGGGCGCCTACTTTTGCCTTCTAACTTACCTTAAGGCGAATGGCAGTCTCCCACCATTTTTACTCTATTCTGTACACAAGAATACAAGTGGACATGGATGTTGATTCTAGTCTGAGAAAGTCTAGTCTACAATAAACGAGCTGGAGTGGCATGGGTAAGGTAGCGTCCGTTCCCAATCTCATTGGTCCATTGTAGGTTTCAGTCCTGCGTAAGCAGAAGCAATACCACTCTGTCAGGATCTATCTTTCGAAGTTTTCAATGCTCGAACCGTGTTCACTGTAAATTGAGATCTGATGGGCGTTTGCGTGATCTCCATGCTCTTTCACACCCTCCAAGTTGTGATACGGCTGATCAAGCGTTCTTTCTTGTTGCCAGCGCTGCAGCATAAATCGTGATCCATCATTCATTTGCTCACTCTCAACTTTCTGGACCATCATCTGCTGGACTTCATTGCCCTTGGTCCATTCGCGCTGTACAGGAATGTATCCCGAATCATCTTGAGCTTTTCCCTCATTGGTTTTCTTCTGTACACACGTCAAATTCAAAATATGTGAGATCTACCTACTGATGATCTCGGCAGTAGTACATACCACCTCCGCGCGAGACTTCTGGCTTTCATTAGCCTTTTGTGCATTCAATAAGTCTAAGACTGGCATTGCTTTGGTCGTCGGTGATTTCAATGGCTAGTGACATGTGAGTATTCCGGGACTGGAGATACGGAGATACACTTGAGTACTACCATTACGCTTCGGAAGTGATAGCTGAAGTCGATGTTCAATTGACTATTGTCCTGTTATGCCTGCATTTATGAGATGCCTCCCGTCTCAAGGCAACGGGCGATGTCTTATACACAAATACAAATGGAGAATCCTTTTGGGAATTTTGGTGAACCTTTTCATCTCGTGGCGAGCAGACCGCCACATGCGCGATACAATCACGGTCTTGCCTAATCTGCTTGGATACATCACGGATAGTCTGGTCAAGCTGATCGCAGTTGAGGCAAAACCTTTCTGACGCGGCTTGCTGGTCAGGGCCCATTGACCAGCCAATGTGCGTGTCGACTAGATCAGATGGACCCCCATATCAGGTTCATTTGGAGATGCATTGTTTCGATCAACGTCACTAGTTTCGGAATATGCTACTAATTCAAGGATCATTTGTGTTTGATTCCAGTCAGCCTAGGCAAGGTCATCTAGGAGGGACAAATGGGACTTTCGAGGACTATTCGTCGTTCATTCGGAATTGGTGGATGACAGAGAGGCCCGCAAAGGATCCATGAGAGCTCACGCCAAATCTGTGCAGCAATTTGCAGACGCACACGGTCCCTTATCCCGTATTTAGTAGCACTGATCTTGTAGCGAAAAACGGCAAGGCCATCTTCCAGGAACTTTTGAGCTCTTTGGAGGACCATTTGTCCTTCGTTGCAATTGGGTGGTGGCTTGCCCAGTGTGTCAGCGGCGATCCGTGCATTAGCTTGACATTTGGGTGCTAAGTGAGAACTTTTGTAGCTGCCAATCAACGACCGAGCTGCGCCCCCACAACTCCGCCCTTAAGGTAGCATTCAAACGGACACCCTGCGACGCATTCAACTGAACCAAGAAACATTTCCCTTGAGAACTATTCTATGGCTTTGGCGCAAATGACGAATTGTCTGAGATGGGGCTGACCGGCCTACCTGCCTTGAAATTGGCATACTTGGCCATCTCCCATATCTCGGGTGCTCAACAGCCTTAAATGGATGCACACAAGAATTCGCACCTCGTCGTGTAATCCCCTCAACATGGATGAAGTCGTTACCTGAAGCTCGCACACAGTACACACCCTAACATACTACCTCCTACCAATACATAGTCCTCAGAATGTGGCCGAATCACCATTCACAAACGTTCTTCCCGTCGAGCCCTAACTCAAGCCTGTGGGGTGATGGCTCGGGCAATCAGAACTTTACCAATTATCCTGTGGATAATACACATCAGTACCCACAAACCCTCCCTCCTATCCTCGCCAGCTTGACGCCCACTTTCTCGGAGGGAATGGCGGCACCGGGTGTGCCAACGATACCTTCCTCTGTCGACCAGAGTGTCCCACCGCTATTACAGCAGAACCTAACAACCAACAAGCCTCAGCGTTCAGAATCAAATAGCCAGCCAAAGAAAGTACGAAATCGGAAACGAGGCTTACAAAATCCTCGATACTCACAATCTGATTGGGAGCGTCACCGCTCGGCCATTAAAGAGCTCTACATTGTTCGTGACTTATCGCTCGAAGATACGATGGAGAAAATGTCTGAAACTGGATTCAAGCCGCCGTTAGTCCTTCGAAACTGCCTTCCCGATATTTTGCTGATTGTCACACAAGCATAAAGAGATATAAGGAGAAGCTCAAGGAATGGCGATTTGTGAAATATGTGCCAAGGGAAGTGGTTCAATGGATGTTTCATAAATCCCAGCAAAGAAGTCGCCCAGACTCAGACCACCCGAAAGGCAAGGCCACTCATTTTGAATATGGGGAGACCTTTCTCACGACAGACGAGGTGAAAAAGCGTTTCCAAAGAGCAAACTTCGAAATGGGCGAGAGTTTCGATCTAGGTAAGGCTATCTTGGTCTTTCCCACTCTCACTGACCAACCATATAGATGCACCCACACCAAAAGACGTCGTCTATAAGACACCTCGCGACATGGCTTCATCTCCACCCACAACACGAGGTCCGGTGCCAAACAGTGACGCAGGCGTACGATGGACACCAGTCTCGTCCCCACAAAGACAACAATCTCGCTGCATTCCGCCAACCTTCAACAACCACACATTGGCAGATTTCGAGACCATCGGGCGTCAGGCCCAGCAATATGAGAGTGAGGGAGAGACTGATATGGCAGAAGATATGTATCGTGAGGCGTTGGCTGGTTTCGAAAATATCCTCTCGCCAACGCATGAGCACACCAACGATCTGGCATATCAATTGGCGTCATTTTATGCCAACTGTAATCGCATGGATGACGCTGATCAGGTGCTTAACTGGATTATTGAAAGGCATGTTGAACGCTGGGGCTATGACCACGAGAATACCATGGAACAATTGCTCCACGTTTCAAGGCTTTACAATGGCTGGTTCCGTAATGATGAAGCACTCTCAATTCTTTATCGGGTCCTTGATACCTGGGACGAACAGGCTTGGCGCAATGTTAACAAGGAAAATACAATGCGTCCAGGTGTGCCCCAGACTATGAAGCCCCCAAAAGCCGTGCCACGAGGGAATGGTCAAAAAGAAGGATCTAATCAAACATCGAGGGTATGGGCAGAAACTGATGATCCATTGCGGGTCGATTATCAGCTCGGTCTTGTGAAAACAAGGCTTGCATCGGGCGATGACACAGCGGAAACTACCCTTCTTCTTTTGATCGACCAATGTGAAAGCCATCAGCAGAAATTGAGCTTACAGATATTGCAAGCTAGGTGCACCCTCGTCGACCTCTATCGAAGGCAGGGATTTGACGAAAAATGCTCCCTTGCACTTGAGAAAGCCCGACAAGCGGCTGACAAGACTTTAACATCCAATGTCGAGAAGACCGAGCGTCTGCTAAAAGCCTGCACCGACGTTGGAATGCTTTGTCTGCAGGTACAGGGTGATGAACCTGCCGAAGATATATTCCAATACATAGCAGACGTGACAGAGGATACCTTTCAAGTGGACCGCTCTCCCGCCATCGCAATTCTCATTCACATTGGCAAGATCTATCAGAATGAGAATAATTGGAGCAAAGGCGAACCGTGGTTCGAACGCGCTCTCGCAGCTTCAATGGCAGCCAATGGATTAAATAGCCCATCAACAAAAGCGCTCGAAGCAGCACTAGAAGATCGTCAATACTCTTCTACATGTCTAACAAGCGAGGGAAACATGACATTTTCCATCGACGAGTTACGGAGGATCAGATTCGTAATGTAATACATCAGTAGGCACGAGCGTAATCAGAAAAAAGATTCTTCACCAAAATGCAAAGATACCTTGATCCCTCAACTCGTCACCTATACAAGTAAAAAATCTCTAATTTACCTGAAGATCCCGACTCATTTAGTTTTGGCAAGTTGATTGCAGCGCATTTCCCTTCCTACTGGACCTATCAGCATCAGCATACCATTGCAATTAGCGTCACCATTCCAGGGTCTTCTACCCCTGTTTCCTGCGACCCATGGGTGTTGAGCCATCGTGTATAGTAGGAACCTCAATCCACAGATTCTAGCCTCAGGAGTCTCAGTCATCCATCTTCCAGGTCAAAAAATCTGGCAACACCTCCACTTGAAATGTCGAAGACTTTCACATCTCTGCTCCAACGCATCAGAGCAGGGAACTAATCAATCCTAAGCCCGGGGGAAATATAACGAATATAACATCAGTATTACCTCAAACGAAAAGAAGTAGCAAATGCACAAAACGGGCCAAGAAAAGAAGGAGCAGAAGCCGAGCAACGGATAGTACAGATGTGCTGCAGGCGGGATCTGAGATGGTCCCCATCCCATCAGTTAGCGCTACCAATCCTTAAACCACAGTTCAGTTTAAGCTATCGCGTGTTGCATCACTGCAATAGCCTAAGCCAGGTATAGGCCCAAAAATCTTATTCACAAACCCGAAAATAGGTAGTACCTCCCTCGCTCAACACCATTTGCATTTCGTTCTCTCACAAGCTCGCGACCTGTCTCCAAACAGTAGAAGAATTCAGACCCCCCCCAATCGTGCAGCCCCTGTCAAGACCCAAGCGGCCAACCCGTCAGCTGCAGCTAGACGCAGATGCTGCAAGTGATGAATCACCTTCTTACAGTTGCTCCTGACTGGAGCGAGCATGAGAACGAGGTCGGCCTCGTCGGGCTTCCTTTACACGCAGATATACAAGTACTCAACATCAGCATCAATTTCTAGTGAGCTTGAACTTGATGGACTCTGCTGTCTTGACCAAGTCTTCTTTATCCCGTGCACCCCACACAAGATCGGCCATATTGGATTGTTCACCAACATTCGTCGCCGCAGTTATAATTACCTTCCCAGAATCGATTTCTGGCGAAAGAAGCCTGTATATATCCTCGGTTGCTCCTTCATACGTAAATGCCGCACACGCAGCATGCGGGAGCCCTCGCTGCGTGGAAAAGTGGTCGGATAACAGGCAGAGTGGCACGGAGCCGGTGAACCTCGGATTCAGGTCCACCACCCACTGCTTCCCCTCTTCATCAATGACAATGTCCATTCCCGCCCAACCAACGAAAAACTCAGGTAGAAGTCTGGTTGTTTGACGAACAGTATCCCTGAGGAGACTCTCAAGTATTGATTGTGCGCTGTAATCGATGCTCCCGCCCGCCCAGTGTCCACTTGCAGTGAGACTTTGTACTGTTACTCCCACGAAGAGGGGATTGTCTCGATCTCTCTCATCCCCCTTGGCACCGACAACAAAATGGGCGCTGAGATCCTGCTTCGTGTCGACGTATGCGGACACCAGTACCTCTGTACCACCTCGGGCCATGAATTTGGTTATCCCGGCAAGCATGTCGTGCCGTCGGGCCTCGGTGGTGACGAGCCATGTGCCAAAACCAGAGGTAGCAAGAGGCAATTTTACCACGAAGGGTAGATCTCTGCTGCTCAGGACGGAATTATGCGTGTGGTCAATAACCAGGCTGACCATTTCCGATTTAGGAGTATGAATTCCGGACGTTATCAGATATCGCTTCGAGGTCATTTCGTACGACAAATTGGTATCGATCAAGCAATCATGGTCCAGCATCCAGCCTTGTGGGCTCCAGTAGAGGAGTTTCCTTCCCTTGCTAAGTTGTCGAAGTTTGCCCGGCACGTTTCCCTGGTTCAAGTCGATGAAACATGGGTTTGGTTGCTGCTCCCGAGGTAGCTGACCCAAAACACGTTTTGCGTCTTCAATTGATGGAGTGAAAAAAATGACGTCCATATTTCCAAGAGGGAAGGCCCTTTTGACAGGCTTCAAATCTAAGAAGACCTTTCTTATTTTGGCTATATCTCGCTCATTTACCCCGTAAAGACCTGGCTCTTCGTCTTCTGGATAGACGGTCTCACGAGGAAACTCAGGGTGGAGGTCCATGTGTGCAAAGACGGCGTGTGTTGTGGCAAGAAAGGGACCCTGTATACCATGGTCGTGGTATAGGTCCGCAATGGTAGTGTCAAGTCTAACTAACGGCATGGCCATTCTGGAGATATCTAATGAAGGCAATCAGGCGCGATCGCTTATGGCCGAATAGAGCGAAAGGAAGTCTTTAGACCCTGACCGCGCCTCGGATAGGAAGCAGCGCAGGAGGCCTATAGTTTAGCACGGCGTATGTTGGAAATTATGAGGGTTCGGAGCTCGTGGGGGTCCCTAGATACTAATACATGCGAAGAATTCAAGAAATTTTGGAATACGCTGAACGCAGCAGATTGGGCGTCAACCCCCGCAATGCAGAATGACTCACCAGACGTTGAAAGCGCAAGAACCAATAATGACACCAGATGGGGAACCTTGTATCCGCTTTATACGAACCTTGCATGTATCGGTATGATGAGATGCTTTGATTATTTCTGGCGGGCGCTCTAGAATTTACTGTGTACGCCGCGCACTGGGTCGGGCGCAACCCGAGCCGATCAGGTTGGGTTGCTTAAAACCCGTCCAGAACCCAACCTGTTACGCGGTACAGAGATAGGAGCACCTCCGAAAATATTGAACTTCTTAAGTGCTCATCGAGGATAGCTTAGGAGGTATTTGCTTTATATACATGACTTTTACCCTATTCTCTTGTATTTCTAAGTACTTTTGGGATGCGGATCCGGACTTTGAGAGGAGTCCCGTGCCGGAACGGTGTCTGGAAACACTCCATACTAGACGGTTCACTGGCTGGGATAAATTGAATGGCGTTTTAGTAGTAGTGGGATTTGTTTAGAGAAGGCGAATGTTTATATATAGGAGTATATAATATCTTCGAAACACCCTGCAATGACCTGAACAAACTTTTGGTGGAGATAGGTTGCTCATCTCACTCGATCTCCCCGCATCTTATCCTTTCTTCCCCTTTTATAGTCCATTATATATACCTATATGAAGTGTATAGCATCCTTGCAGTAACAGAAGAAACTTTTAGTAGAGATACTTTACTCATCTTTCTCACCCTACCAGCCCTACTCTCACTTCACCATCCATACTTCATCTCCCGATCAAGCTCTTCCTCGACGACTCAAACTTCTCCTCGTCATCCTATGCATCTCTATTCTCTCTCCCTTCCCATCCTCCTTCCTGAAACTCGCTCCCCTCCTTACAGCAGCCTCTCCCCTCTCCACAATCTCATCCTCCTCCTCTTTTCTTTCCACTTCCGCAGGACTAGGAACGACAGTCCCATCCACATCGACTTCTTCGCCAAAGTTTCCGCCAACGCTTTCCATAGTAAATGGGCTCGCGGTCGGCGCATCCAACGCTGCCAGCTCCTCACTGGTGAAATACTTCGGCAGCAAGAATATACGAACAGGGATGAGGAGTAGGATGATGATTGGGAAGCCAATTGCAGCGATCGTTTGCGTAATTGCGAAGGTAGCGCCGAATCCAATAAGTTCGAGGGCGACAAAGAACCAGATGGCTTGCTGGCGTTGGAGGCGCTTGAGTGGGTTTGAGACGGGAGTGAGGTTCTTGTCACGGGCGAGGTAAAGGAGTTTGGCGGTGATGCCGTTTGCTTGCAGAGCTTGGACCCCCATGACGAAGAAGAGGCCTGCAAGAACACCACGGGGAATGAGGTGTAAGACGATGAGTAAAGGGCCAGACATGGTGCCGAGGGTGAGGAGGCCTTGTGCCAGGTTTGAGACACGCTGCTCAACGACGTGATCGACGACGCGGGTGGTGTGGCCTTTAGCATTAGGGTCTGATTCGGACTCGTCGTGGACTTGGCGGGTGACGCAGAGGGCGTTGGTGTGGAACGGGGCTTGGGGAATGAGGCCATTGGGAAAGGGTATGCCGAGAAGGCCGGCGACGCCGGTTGTGAGGCCGAGGAGGAAGAGGTCCCAGTGGAAGCCTGCGGGTTTGCGGAGGGGGAATTCAGTGCCTTGGGCTATCAGGGAGGAGACTATTGGAGAGTCAATTTGATATTGGAGAAAACAAAATAGAATGTGATAATGCAGGTTGCTCTTGGGCTATAATCGGTAATGCTGAAGCAAACGTATGACAAGCTTTTGATGAGCGTGTGTAATCTGGAAGAATGAGGGGCTCTTTCGTATGGAAGCTCAAAGACAATTGGTAGAGAAAGTTGGGTACAGATATGACTGCGGTGACACCAAAGGAGTTCGGATGGACAAAGCAGGAAGACCTCCTTACACAGTGCTATCGAGAGCCCGCTACAGCTCTTGCTAAGGGGCATACATATGGGAGAGCTTACCGTTGTGATCGAAGTAGAACAAGATGGTGAGGAGGATGGCGAAAGGTATGGCAATGAAGATATCTGCGACTTCGATGTCCCAGAAATGGATGAACCATCCACGATCCTGAGTTGGATAGAAAGCCTTGCTGGTAGGGAGTGTTGCAAGCGGGACATCCTTCATGTGCCCAATATGGACGAATCCGGTGAAGAAAATAATAGTGAGTGGCGTGCCGTAGTCTTCAATGAACTTTCGTACGTAGCGTTGGAAAAGATTGCTGCCACCAATTACACCGCATATATAACCACACCCTAGAACGAGGAGCGAGACCAAGATTGACAGATAAGCTCCTGCTTCATCTGAGAGGCCCCATTGACGAGTTAAGACTTGGATGCCTTTTTGCAGGTAGATGAAAGCCACATAGAAGCCGAAGATGTCGCAGCTAAAACGAGTGACGTATGTAAGGCCGTTACAGGCATTCGTGAATGCTAGAGCCCAGTGCATTACCAAGGACCATCTGCTTCAATGTAAGTCTGAAGTTTCAGTCGCACATTAGCGCCTCAGGGAACACACAGTCCAATCCAGCACATGAAGGCGAAGTAATTCGTACCACGAGGCGTAATTATATCGTATACTGTATAGTTAAAGACCGTAATAGGACCTGTTATTGTATCAGGTATGTCTCTTGATCATTTCATGCAAAAAGCTTTATACCCGTGACCCCAACAATGACAAGGGGCTGTGCAGCAAAGACAGAAAAGACCAATGAGCCAAGCACGGAGGCCAGAAGGACTTCGTTCACCCCAAAGCTCATATTTGTCTTTGTAAACATATCCAGTGAGAAAGCGAGGGCTGGCAATATACTGAACTAGTTGTTAGTGGCGGCAACGTACCGCAAGAAAAGGGCACGACGCAGAACGATCGAGCGACAGTTGCGAAAAAAACCCATGTTGAGACGAAAGCTCCCAACGAGTCAACATGTAGTGAGCGGTAATAAGACTCTAGTATTGATGTCACAAAAGCATTGCGCGAAAGGGGTAGCATGCATGTTGATTTTGATATATCAACGAATATTTCGGGCTCATACTTTGCCTAGGACCGATAATCAGTGCACAATGTCGAAAAGGCGGGAGATGCACGCGACATACAAAATACATATAGATAGTCGCAGGAATGACACGGTAGTCCCAAGCATCTCGCCAATCACTACCATAGAATGGAGCTCTTCTTCTGACGTCATTGATCATGCCTCTGAAAAGGTGTATTCTCCACCATTGCTTCTTGGTGCTTGATGCGTTCGTAGGGGCCTGAGAGACCTGTCTGGAAAGCGTCTCTTCGCTGTCGTGTTGGGGCTCGGAGCGGGAGGGTACGAATGGCAAGCGTGGCTGCCATGCTTTCTTTCGGTTGCTACTCCTCGTTTGAGGAGTAGTGGCAGATGTGGGGTGGAGGTGGGGTCCGGACGGGATTCTGTATGGCGATCCCATGATTATGCGCAAGTTAACGATCAATGCATTGAGGCATGTATATGAATACCAAGCAAGGCTCTCTTGAACAACAAGATAGGAGTTAAGAGACGTGGACAGGCACAGGACAGGTTGTAGATATGATGATGAGGGAGAGAACGGTTATTCGGCCAACGATCCTTGTTGGCGTCTGAGGGCTTGGCTCCGATGCTTGGCAATCAATAGCGCAACGGCGTCTGGCTAATGTCGAGCGCTGATCTTCTTCACCTGCCAATGGGCCATGCAGCTGGTGGGCAGTAGTTTTGTCTCTCTCCGGAATCTCTGATCGTTATTTGCTGCGGTTCTACTACACCGCTTTCGGACCGCGAATGGAACCGGACTGACTCTGCTCTGGGACTAATAGTGCGTGCAAGTTCTCTTTGGGCCACAGCCTAATAATATACACCATACCATTTTCGAGGACGTACATACGTACCATTGGGTATGTTTTGCCTCGTGATGGTGTAGCTGTATAAGAAGTCACGGTAGAACTTTCCTCTGCAATTTTAACAAAGTCACTGATAGGTCGTTGTATGCGTGTGGAAGTAGTAGCGCGGAAAGAGTTGAGGGAAGGTTAAGGTAAGGTAGACTTAGGGTCGACGCCGCCATGCTCCCGGCTACATGGAGAACCTGCATGATGGCAATGGTTGGCGCTTGGCGCACAATACCTACGCACGAGGCTTGCCGCCATTGAGCAGGTTGGGCCGCGCAATGCATTGTGGGCAAACCGGGAATACCAGTAGTGACGGTGACGGTGTGTGCATATGCTAATGATACAGAATCGTACAAGAGCAAATTCCCGAGATGAAAGAACAGTCCTGGCATGCAAAAATTCAACGGCGATGGCTATAGAAATACATTGAATAGTTGTTGCGAGGTAGCCGCGGAAGCAAAATGGATGATCGACATGATATATTACTTCTGGGCGTACTGAGGAACCATAAGGTAGGATAGGGCGGGTACTCAGGGTATTTGTTCAGGTACCCTTTCTCCCCCCGGAGACCAAAAAAACCCCCAAAAAGATAAGGGTAAGGTTTCAATGACATCATCGATGATCTTTGAATCCCTTGGCGCTGACTCGTGCAAACGGCAACAGAAGGTTGGTGTAAAGCCGCTCTTCTGGTCTCGAACGCACGCCTCAGCCATACAGCAGAATGTATTTGAATTAAAATCCACGCAGGGACCACTTAAGCCGTTCGTCGTGCTGGGATAAGGCATCTCGAGGCGCAACAACCAGGGCACGTCCCAGCCTATCCTCATCCAATCGCAAACAGTGATCGACATCCCCAGTGCCTGAATCCGATACCTCCGATGCGAAGAGTTGCCCACGAAGAGATGCTATTATTAAGCTCGTACTCGTCACGCCAAAAGTCTAGACTCTACACAATAAAACCCTCCGGTTACGCTCCTGTTCAAGAGTTGGTCAGGATTCGGGCTACCAAACGCTCTGTTCGCCCGTCATCTCCATGACATCCAATCAGAGCCCTTCTGGCTCTTCAGAGGAGGGGGAATTTGAAGATGACGCGGCCACGCAAGAAGCGCAATGGCAATCACCACAACATAATTCAGCTGAAATATCAAGTTCAATGGCTGATGGTGCGCCCTCTTCAGCACAGTCTGCAAGACCTACTGTCCCAATGCAAAAGCGAAGGCGCGTGACCAGAGCTTGCGATGAGTGCAGGCGCAAGAAAATCAAGTGCGACGGCAAACAGCCTTGTACACATTGCACAGTCTACAGTTACGGTCAGTCACAAGTCAAAGGTCCAGCTTGCAATTTAATGTCATTAACAATCATACGGAATTCTTTTCGACCCGTTGCTGACCCTTTGCCTGCTTTCAGAATGTACCTATGACCAGCCTTCAAACAGGAGGCGCAACCCCGCTCCCCAATATGTTGAGGCATTGGAAAATCGACTACGGCGAGCCGAAGATCTTTTGAAAACCGTCCTTCCAGATGTGGATCTAGGTGACCCAAATTTGGACCTTGGAGCTTCTCAACGCATGCACTCCACTGTCAAGAACGAACCGCAGCCTCCTGTCCAGCAACGGCCATGGGTACCCCTTGAGAAGAATCAACAGGGCAATGAGGGAGATAAGGATTCAATGTTGGAGTCTATGGTCGCAAATACGGGTTCGCTGGATCTTGACGATGACGGTCATTGGGATTTTCATGGTCATTCGTCAGGTCGTGTATTCTTACGGAGAATGCGTGAGCAATTCGGTGCTTTGGTTGGTAAGGAAAATCCAGGCAATATGCCATTTAAGAATTATAGAAGTGTGAAACCACTTGACTCGCCCAAGGTCCCAGGCGAGTCTCCCATCGATCGCAATCTACCAATCACACATGAATTACCCGACAAGCATTGTGCACAGCTCCTCTGTAAGAATGCGTTGGACGATGCTGGCGCTTTGCTACGTCTCGTACATCGTCCAACGTTCCTACTAATGTTCGATCGCGTGTACGATACTCCTGTGGAGGAGTTTGGAGACGAAGAGAATCGATTTGTGCCCTTGCTGTATTCTGTAATCGCACTGGGTACTCTATTCGCCAAGGCAGAGGAGAGTCAATTACAGAAAAACGGATACGATTCTGCAATTGATCAAGGGTGGGCGAGGCTGAGTTTTATGATTGGAATCATATGCTGATTGGCTCTCAGGTACCGCTGGTTCAGCATCGCCCGTCAATTGGTCGATTTAACGGACTGTCGAGATTTGACATCGCTGCAAACTATAATTTACATGATCCTCTTTCTACAGTCTTCAGCACGCCTCAGCACCTGCTACTCTTACATCGGCATCGCTTTGAGGTCTGCAATCCGAATGGGTCTGCACCGTTCAGTCTCGAATGCTTTTAACCCTATCGAGAGAGAACTCCGGAAGCGCATGTTTTGGATAATACGAAAGTTGGACATCTACGTCGGCGCTTTGCTTGGCCTGCCACAAATGCTGAGCAACGATGACATAGATCAAGAACTACCAATAGAAGTGGACGATGAATATATCACTGCTGATGGAATCCTACCAATGCCCCCCGGGAAATTGTCGATTTTCGTTGCATTCAATGCTCACACTCGCTTGGTGGAGATTCTGGTCAAGACTGTGAGATATATTTATCCAATCAAAGAAAGCAATCCGCTACGCTCAAAGGGTTCTCAGTCGTATGTCGTAAGCCATTCAAAGATCCGGGAAATCGAGCAAGACTTGCAGTCTTGGATGGAGGCACTACCCGTACCTTTCAGACCGGGTGAAGAGACGTCGCCCGAGTTCACAAGGTAAGTCCTGCATTTCCAAGACGCGACGTGTTATAATAACTTCTCACCAGGATACGACACATCCTACGTATGGCATACGCTCATATTCAGATGTTTCTCTATCGGCCTTTCCTTCATTACGCTTCTCCATCAATCCAGGCCAAAATGGTGGATAAGCGCTCTTACGCTTGTGCTGCGGCTTGTGTGAGCGTCTCTCGTAATATAATACACTTGACCAGCGAGATGAAAAGGAGAGGACTACTCATGGGCTCATACTGGTTCTATATGTACACCACTTTCTTCGCTATCATAGCTCTCCTATTCTATGTGCTCGAAAACCCTCAGAGTCCAAGCGTCGAGGACCTCCTAAAAGACGCGTACGAGGGAAAGGATACTCTGGCTTCACTCGCAGGGAGGAGTCTAGCCGCTGATAGGTGCTCAAGGACACTGAATGTGAGCATGACCCTGTTTTCGAGCACCATTGTACTCCTTGCTAATATGTCATTAGGATCTCTTCGACCAAGTACCTGAGAAGCTGCAAGACATTCGAAACACTGCGTCCAATAAGAGGCGGCAGGCATCAGCCCAGCCACCTATAGCACAAACGCGGACGTTCAATAGTGCGCCAGACGTCACCATAAGGACAGTATCGAACAGCAATGTCAACCCAATGCGCCGGGCAAGTACATCTCCAACCAATCAAGAGTCTTGGAGACGAGCGCCGCCACAGCAAGAAAACTCAGCTCTTCGCCATCAAGTTGTCGGCATGGACTCACCATATCGGAGGAGTTCACAAGATACCTACAGCGCCTCAAATTCCAATAGCGCGGAGATGCAGACGACGAACAGCCCAGATAGCTCCATACTCTCCACTTCAAGTCAAGGCCCCTATGGGGTGCAGCCGTTCTCTGGGCAAGCTGTCCCCGATCTTACGGCTATGATGTTTCCCTCAGCAGACCCTTTCGCGTATCCCAATCAACCCATGACCACGCTTGAAAACCGACATTTCATCAAGCAAGAGAATCCGATGGATCCTGGTACATATAATATAGCGCCTACTACCAGCTCTTCCTATGATAATCTGACTCCTCAAATGTTTGGTGCAATGCCAGCTTATACGTTGCATGGACAGCAGCCTAATTTTGCTATGCAGGACATGAACCTCCAGATGGGTATGAGCAATGCCAACTCTGCAGCAACTACAATGTCCATGCACAATAACGACGTCAGTGGATGGCCGAGAGGATCGGGAGGTACGCCTGGCGTCAACCTTGATCAGCTGTTTGGGGAAGATTGGGGGGGATGGATGAACCAGGGTTACAGGCAATAACGACCGCTGCTGGGCAACAGCAACAAGACTTTGGACGATCACGACCTTACTAATTTTGGCACTGATGGCTAACGAAATTGCTTCTCTTCTGTATATAGACAGCTTGGCGTTACTGGTGGTAATCTTTCGACTAAGCCACCAGGTACGCGTCATTAAGGAACATTGGTGATTTGAACAGGCTATGGGTTTGAAAGGGTCATGGGAGGCAGATTTTCGGCATAACAATATACAAGTGTATTATTAGCATTCAGCAGAAACACATAGTGATTTAATCTCGCAATAGCAATTCAAGTACCACAATGTTATTAACATCGACTTCCAATAGACATAAAACTCTTGGTGTTGGAGCAGGCAAGTAAGGTACCCACGAACACTGAAAGTGACAGATCAACGGGCTCACCATCGCAAAGCAGTAAAGTGAAGATCTAGATGATCTTTCTCCTTTTCAATGATCCCTATTAAGCACGTTCTGTGAACGTAATTGAGGGACGTGGAGCCGCGTGGATCACATTTTGCGGATTCTGGACTAAGATTTATTGCGTCTTCAAAGGGTCCGACTAACCGTACTTCTGAGGGGTCGTCCTTAAAGCCACCAGATGGTCTGTCTGAAATTTAGGAAGAAGCCGAGAAGAGGGGATAGTGCTGGAAACGGTGTTAGGGATGTTGGAATACTGGGGCAGTGCCTGAGAACAGATTGGCATTGGCAAAGAGCGGGCTAAGGCACTAAAGGAGAGGAAGTCTGGGCTTCCAGACCACTTTCTGGGCGCTGGGCATAGGGGGGGCCCATAGGGGGGAACAAGGGGGCTGTGCTGAGGTAGGAGGGTCGTAAATTTCTCGCCAAGAAGCTCCGCGCTTGGTACTGGCTTGGCGCAAAATCCCGCCCTCTCATACAATTTTCGTTCCTTCTCCTAACATCCTCGCACTTTCACAATACGTGATCCGGTCTTGTTTTATCAACATCAACCCTTTCATTCCTTTCAATCCGCGACATATTCTTTAAAGCGCGATCTTCTATCAGATACTCGTTCAAAGACCATATTCGACCTTCTTGGCGGCTTTCTTGTCGTTCTTGGCGTCGCCATGTCCCAAGAGGGCCAAAATCCTGGGCATCTTCCCCCGCAAGATCCAGCTCTACAGCAACAACAACAACCGCAAAGCGCTGTACAACAACTCCAGAGCAGCGCTGCTCCTACTGAATTCCAGTGTCAGTGGGTGGGATGTGGTGAGCGCGCAGCCAATGCTGAACAGCTCTACGTGCGTCTTCTCCGACAATATCCGTGCTGAGGACTCGAACTGACCGTACCTCACAGGACCATGTCTGCGAGGTTCACATTGGTCGCAAGAGCACCAACAACCTTAACTTGACTTGCGCATGGGGTAACTGTCGTGTCACTGTCGTAAAGCGCGATCATATCACCTCGCACATCCGTGTTCACGTACCACTCAAGCCGCACCGATGCGAGTTTTGTGGTAAGGCCTTCAAGAGGCCTCAAGATCTCAAGAAGCATGTCAAGACCCATGCGGACGACTCAGTCTTCAGTCAGAATCCCGCCGCTGGCCCGTCCAGCCGTGGTCCACCGAATGGTCACCAGAATGGGCCATACAATGCTGGGGCGCAAAACAAACGTGAGTACAATCTACTACAGCAGACTTCTTATCCCGAGGAGACTCCCTCAACCTGACATACTTTAGACATGGTCACTGACTTGCAATCTCTCGCTTCTACAGCGCAAAACTTCTTCCCTGAGCATCACCAGCCCTTGCATTCTAATATGCCGATGAGCTACCCTCAACACCAGCCTCAAAACGGCTCTGCACAATACTACACGCCCAGCTCATCATACTCATATGGCAACGTATCTTACGTCAACCATGGAGGGGACACTGGCAACCATCCTTCGCTTGAGTCTCACAAGCAGGGGCTCCAGTCTGTTCGAGATTTGATAGTGGATGCACAGAATGGTGCCTTCGACACAAGGTCATACGCTCAAGTCGGTCCTCGCTTGTCAGCAATTCAGAACACCGGGCTTCCGTTCCTTGGGGGCGCCTCGATGGGCGACTACGAGTCTGGCGGAGGAAGCCCGGGAGGTGGAGTTTACGCGCCAACCGCTCATTACGCATTACCAATTCCCAATCTCAGAACCAAAGACGACCTTGTCGAAGCGGATCAGGTCTTCCAAGCCATGCAGACAACTATCTACGACAATGCTAACAACATGGCTGCCGCAGGTGTTGGTCAGCCCGGCGCTCAAATTATTGCGGCTATGGGTCGGCGTCCAAGCCATTCTCCACCAGGCGTGCAACTACCATCTGCTCACTATAGCAATGCAGCCGGTACATCTCAGCAGTCGAATCACAGCGCTACCCCAGATCTGTCGCCTCCTTCAAGTGCACATTCACACACATCGGGCAACTCACCACCTTCAGTACATGGCCAAAATATGTCACCTACCACACCTAGCGCAATGTACCCGACCCTACCAGGAGCAACATCAGATACAACCGCTAATGGCTACGGCTCATCGAACATGGCGCCCACATCGACTCTTGGATCCCAATTCGAGAACCAACCCCGCCGTCGCTACAGTGGTGGCAGACTCCAGAAAGCCCAGCCTCTAGATCGTACTCCTAAGCGTGAAGAAATGGACACAAGTGAAGACTATCCAGCCAACTCAAAGAACGCCGCCGTGTCCAGTTCATCTTCCGAGGCTGGCTCCGTGGTCAAACCTCAAACCCGGCGCATGGTCGACTTCTCCTCTTCCAATCTCGACCCTGCGCTTGGCGGCACGGCATCTCCATCATCAGGTGAGATGGACGAAGGAGCCATCAAAGCTACTGAGATGTGGGTTGGCAATATCCGGACTATCGAAGCACTGAGGACGTGGATTAAACAAAGGTTGGAGAACCATGAATATGAGAGCGAGGGTGAGGCGCAGGAAAGGGAAGGGAAAGAGGGAACGCCGAGTCTGTACCCTGTGCTCGCTACGTAACGTGATGTCCTGGACGAAGGATATGCAACTGCAAGGGGAAAGGGTATGGACGGTGGTTTCGTTCTCCATGTTTGACCGATATGAGTTGACGGATGGGGTGAATGAAGGAATAACTTATCTATCATGAGGCGTTTCAAGTCGATTCGGGTTTTCCATGACTATGGTTGGTGGCTTCTTCCTGTTCTGTGCTTTTCTTTGATCCGCCAAGGTTCTCTCTCGTATGCTGTCGTTTTTCAAAAGGCTATTACTAGGCCCTATTTTAGGATGCGTGGGTCAGGTATCTGATATAAGTAATTCGTTGTATGAATTATATATATCCTATTTGTGCCTGATTTATTTCCGCTCCCCCCCCCCCCCCCCCCCCTTTTCTCTTCCTTCGTGCCGTGCCGTGCCGTCTACTTGATGATCTGTGTCATATAAGTCCCTAAGGTAACCTTCTGCGACAACATGATCTTCGAAACCACGTACGCTCTATTTTTTATTTCCGCTTCCCTGAGGTATGTATTTTCGACCACTCCACCGTGCCTGATCACCCTTCCAACACGATCTTCTACACCTTTATTTTTCTCGCCCGGTAAGCTTGCTTTATGGAGTATGGTGTCAGGACGGAAATGAAGCTTTTCATTCCTTCCGTGCTTGTGTGTAGAGGGATTGGCTAGTAAGATTGGAGTTTTCTTTCTTTTCTATAAGTCGTAGCTGAAGAGGTTGGGATGATTTGATCTTTGCCCCCTCATGCACCCTAGAAAAGTACTCTTCGAATGAGTTTGTTGAATGGTTGTTATGAGGATGGCCGGGGTATCTATCCGCTTTAGGTAAATTATTCACTTTGTGCTGTATCCTCTTGTAGTTAGTCACTTGAGGGGTTTGTGTACTACGTTTTTGGTTTTTAGTGGGGGGTCTTTGGATGGGGAGGGGGGATGGGTGAGGGGGATGGTTTTGGGTGGGGTGGGGTGGTTGGGGTTTGGGGTGGGGATGGGGGATGGGGGTATTTTGTGTGGGTGGGTGGTGTGAGATGACGATGGGATTAGGGGTTTTGTTGGGGGCGGTGGATGTTGGGGAGGTGGGGTTTTTTTGGGATGGGACGAACGGTGGTGGGAGTGGTGGGGGTAGGGAGGTAAAAGAAAAGAAGAGAAAAAGAAAAAGAGAAAGAAAAAGAGAGTGGTAAGTGATTTGGTGGGGAGCTTGTGTAGTGATAGATAGAGGACGTATGAGTGGTGTTATATATAATCTATAGTAATTTCTACTTCTCTATACTCGCAGGAGCTCATGTCTCCCGCTCAGCTAGAATTCGTACACAGCGAAGAGGTCTATTGTCGCCCACTAGTCATGATCCCATCACCCTTCGAAAACGCCATGGTTCAATTCGACTCCGAAATCTTTAGCGATTTTCTTCATCTGCAACTCCATGTCATCCTCCATCCCCCTCCCTGCCCCAAAAAGCTGCTTGATTTTCGACGCCCAAAAGTATAGATCGCTGCTGAACAGTACGAATTTGAAAAGTAAGTGACGCCCGAAATTCTTCGCTTTTTCTCGATAACTCAGATCGGGACTATCCACCAGACTCCTCGATGCCCAATTTCCCATGATTTTTATCCTGTTGACTGGGGAGCCGAGGAATTGATTGTTTCCTTGCACGATGCGCAGGTTGCGGCCGATGAAGATGAGTTCGCGCGGCCATTTTGTCTCGTCGCCGAGGATTTCGCGGATGCCTTTGCGCATCTTTTGTTGCATTTCGTAGGCGCGTTCAGCGGCTTCTTTGCCCTTGAGGCCGTGGCGTATCGATGCCGCTGTGCTTTTGTTCCCGCCTTCTGTTTGTTCATTGCATTAGTAATGAGGTATTTCAAATGGGTAGAGAAGAATGTACGTACCGTAGGGTCGCATCAAAGTTGCGGACGCGAACTAGGGGCAAGCGTCAGTAAGGATTGTCCACGGAAGTGTTGGATTGAGATAAAGAGTGAAGAGTACGTAGCGTGATGACAAGGGCAAAGAACAACATTGTATTCGCCAGATATTGGCTAGGACGCAGGTTCTATTCATGCTTGTGGTAGGGGCAATATCAATAAATGCTTACAATGTCGGGATTGTTAATGCCCCAGCTCTTGACTATTTCACCAACGGTCTTGTTGTCAAAGGTCATCAAGCTAGTCCAAAACAGGCTGTATTGATGCCGGAACTCTGGCTCCATATGAACGTACAAGCCATGATCTATAAGCACAAGCTCCGGTTTACCTGAGGGCAAGCGTCGGATAAAGATATTACCTGGATGTGGGTCTGCATGAATGTCTCCAAAAACGTAAATCTGGGCAGAGAAGAGGTCTATCATCTCGGTCATGACGGCTTTTAGTGATAGACCGAGGCCGCCAGTATCGTCTGGCCCTTTCCACCAATCCCGGTTGGGCTTCAACTTCTCGTTAGGAAGGTTGGTGCGTACTATATCGGCTACTTCTTCCTGCCTGGGTGGGTCAAGTGTGGCACCACCACAACCAGGACTGCCCTGTCTCCAACCTCCTTTCCAAGGCTTTGTGAGATGTTCTTTATCCCATAGCCTTACACCCTCTATCCATTCGGCAGTCATAACTCGCTTCGAGCTGAATTCACGATAAACCTTGGGTATATAGACTCGACCACGTAGACGAGGCTCTCCGGCTACCAATTTCGCCATTCGCTCGGCATTATCCGCTTCATTCACAAAGTCTGTTTCGAGCTGTAGTCGTTCGGTAATGAAGGGTACTAGACTGTATAGAGGTAGATCAAACCAGGCCGTATATATCCGTGTGACTACTCTGAAAGACACGGGTTCCGTTAGCGTTTGATGGCAAGTTTCAGGAGTGAAGATTAATTACTTGAAAGCCCACAGATCCCACCCGACCTGTTGGGCAATTTCTCGTTTCTGTATCTTCACAGCAACTTCTTTACCATCAGGCAGGCATGCCCAGTGTACTTGAGCCACACTAGCGCTGGCTCTTGCAGTCCTTTCCATGACTCCCTTGTCCGGGTCTCCAGTGAAGCTAACCCCAAACACCTCCTCTGGGGATTTGCCAAAATCTTCTCTAATGACTTGCTCGACGTCTTTCCAATCATTCTGCGGGGCGTCATCGAACATCTTCGCAAACATCTTCTGAAATTCTGGGGGCAGCACTGCCGACTGCATGGCAATTGCCTGACCGATTTTGAGGTACAGACCGCCATTTGCTTGGAGCAAGTTGGCTAGACGCTCTGCATTTCGAGCGTGGACTGCAGGTATGGAGGGTGCAAAAGGAGGATGAGGACGGAAGTTGATCTTGTAATCCAAGGCGACTACCAACCCTAGACCGAAGGTGCGAACACTGCGGGTTATGGAAGAAGCATAGTATTGCTTGTCGACAGCCCACCCGACACCAGTGCCGAAGGCGAGGTATAGGAGTCGTCGAGCCCATTTTCGAGTTCGGCGATATGTTTTAGGAGGACTTGGTTTGCCGAGGGAGCTTGGTGAAGGAGGCACAAATGGTTGAAATCGCTGGGTTTGGAGAGATCGTACAATCAAACCTCGTCTTTCGAGTGGATTGATATTTTTGATTGATCTCCTGATGCAACGTGGACATAGCCCTAGGGCAGGATTGATCATCTCATAAGCAAGGACTATGTCCAGGAGTCGGCAAGCTGTTCAAGCTGTTGCTGTCGTGTGAGTGTATTTTCGTCTGAAGGTGACATCTTACATCTTGATGACGGATTGATTTCCGCAGTAGCCCACTTCCACTAAGATAGTAGTATCAAATCGGCGGGTGATAAAATACTTCCGAAAGAGCCCTGAACCCTGAACCCTACTACTGCCAGTCTATCTCTACGGGCACCCACAGTGGCATCGGCTGTTCCTGGCAGATTTCAATACGAGTATTAAATATCATTGGAGACTCGCTCGCAAGAACAAAGGCCAATCTAAAAATCTATCAGCTAATTCTGCTCTCCCTTTCATCAACCTTGTCTCTATTCTAATTCTTCTCTTCTACTTTCCATTGCTTCAGAAGGTTGCAATCTTCATCCTTTGTTTCATTCAATCGTTTCGTTCATTTTCGTCACACTGTCGCTCACTTGAAACACAGTACACCTCCTGGGCCTCACCAGAAGTAACCCCTTAGCCAGTCGTTCGGGCCCAAACACCGTCGCCCACACTAGGGAATTAGGCCCGGAGCTTGAACCAAGAAAACACCGGTCACTGCGGCCAACCTCCATATCCCATATCAGGGAACCACCAAAAAACCCACCTCCCTCTCCCAAGCTTGCAATCCCAACTTTCATGCCGTCTGTTTTGAACTACTACCACAAACAATCGCGACACCAAGCCACCATGTATGAGTGCGCTGCCATGACACCTTAATCCCTATCGCCAATGCGGCTCGCAAATACGTTGGCTGGGCTCCAAGGGCCCACAACGACACCCAATCGCTATAAAGCGCAAACACAACTCACAGCTCTGATAGGACTCCCGGCGAGGCCCACTTCTTTGAATTCTCCCATTATACCAGGACCGTCGTCACAATGTTACGTCCAGCTACACCTCTGACTGTCCTTTTCTTTGTCGCCTTCGTTCTTCTAATCCTATCGACCATTTCCACCCCCATCATTAAAGGCATACCGCTTGGCTCATACCAGGGAGTCAAATTCGGCGTCTTCGGGTACTGCAAAGCAACAGGAGCTTGTACAAAGGAGAAGATAGGATATTCCGTTGGTACGTAGCTCTTCCAAACGCAGAAGGTGGTGAGGGAAGCAATCCGAAGTATATCCAATTAAGGATCCAGCATGGTCTTGCATGCCTTATAAAAGATAATGGGTTGATCTAGAGGATCCATGCTAATATGAATGCTCTCTAGACTCAAATACCCTCTTTGGAAACAGCAATGATAATTCGGACTTCTCGCTGCCGTCCAGTACTCGCTCTGATCTCTCTGCTATCCTTGTCGTTCACCCGGTAGCGGCACTACTTACACTAATATGTCTCATACTTGCTGCGACCTCTCATTTGCACTCGCCGTCACATTCACCTCGCTATCTTTTGGCTCTAATTATCCTTTCGGTACCGACACTTCTGATCACACTTTTGGCTTTCTTGGTGGACATTCTACTCTTCTTCCCTCATGTGGCATGGGGAGGATGGATAGTTCTGGCGTCAACTATTCTCATATTGGCTAGTAGCATCGTGACTTGCGCAATGAGAAGGACATTGGTGAGCAGGAAAGCTCGAAAGAAGCGAATAGCAGAAAACGCAGAGATGAACGGAGAGAACTTCTATGCTCGTCAAAACGCCCCGCCGGCTATGTCATTTGCTCGTGCAGAGTCTCCACCTCCCCTGCCTCCCCAAGCAACAATGAGTGGAGGCTTGGGCTCAGATAAGCTCCCGAAATTCGCTACTTTTGAAGAGGCGAACGGAGGGGACGAGGACCGAATACCTCTTAATACCCGAACACCATCTAACAAAAGTATGCCTAATGGTCGTGGAGGATACGCGCAGGACAGCTTCAATCGATACGGTGGCCCTGGGAGAGGAGGTCCCCCAGGCATGCGAGGGGGGCGTGGCGGTTATAATGTCCCTAGAGACGAATATGGTAATCCTTTACCACCATCCAATGCTTTCGGGCCAGGGCCACCAGCCGGGATAAGAAGAGACCGATCCGAACCACCAAGGATTAGGCGCCAATACTCTGACGAGACAATGAATTCTCAGGGGTCCCGGGGTAGGGGCAGGGGAGGCTTTGGGCCGCCGAGAGGATTTGGCAGAGGGGGTCCTGGCTACGGACCTGGAAGAGGTGGCTATGGAAGGGGAGGCATACCAATGGGAGCAGTGGCAGCTGGCGCCGGTGCAGGCATGATGGCAGGAGAATGGAGACAAGGCCAAGATCGACCACCCCCTGGATACGGTAATGGCTATCTACCGCAAGATCGTCCTGGTCAGTACGATGGCCCAGGACCTGCCGGCTACGGTAGAAGTCCTTCAGCCCCAGGCTACGGCAGACGGCCTTCCCCTGGTCCCCCATCAGCACCTGGATATGGTAGACAACCATCCCCGGGACCACCTTCAGCGCCTGGGGCTTATGGTAGAAGACCTTCGCCTGGGCCGCCATCAGCACCTGGAGGCTATGGGTATGCAAGTAGAGATCCTCAAGGACAGCCAGCACAGCCATATCGAGGAGAGCCTTCTCCTCCCCTACCTCTACCCACGGGTCAACACGAGGTGATAGGGCAAGCTGTGGAAATGGATGCTAGGCACGGTAGCCCTCCATTGCAGTCGCCGAACTTCCCTCCACCTATGCAGTTGCGCGATAGTGACAGCGATGTCCAAGGACTTGTCGGTCTTCAGCAGCAAAATCAACCTAGAGACTCCGAAGCCAGTGTCTATAGCTCCCAAGAGTAAGTCAAATACTGATCTCCTCCCATGCCAGCCCGCTGACTTATTTACAGACCCTACGTCCCACCGCGCGCTGCTTGGGCCGGCAACGTAACTCGCGGCGTCACCCCGCCTCCCAACACTGTCACTATCGATCCAGTCGAACTGCCCACACAAATCTCACAAACAGTCCGCAAACACAAGCCCCGTTCGTCCTCTCTCCCCCAAAACCAACCCGCTGGCCACACCCGGAACCAATCTTCAGGAAATTATTACGAAGACGTAGACCCCCGCTTCGCTCCGTCCTCCGAATCTCCAGCTCAGAACCCTAGTACCAGCGCAATTCCTTCCGCCCTCACACCTGGCTACGCCGTCATCCCCGCGCACCAAAACATCCACCAACCCATCCAACCTACTATCGAGCACGTTGACCCCAACTCATCTTATGAATCAATCCAGGACGGACAACGAAGTCCGGCAAGCGATAACAGCAATATGACGTCGATTAGTCAGCGGGGCATAAATCCAAATTGGAAACCAGGACCGGAGGCATACCGCGGACAGACGAATTTAGGCGTGCCACCAAGGCGAAGATCAGGACAGCAGCAGCAACAAGCGCAGCAGCAACGAGATATTCTGTTGCATTCGAATCCTGACTTCGAACTCGATGCTCGGGGTCCCAGTGCCAGTGGGGGGAGAATTCCACCGCATATGATGCAGGGGCAGGCTTTTTGAGTCGAGCCCGGCCAACAAGAATTGAAGTGGTAATGGTTCGTTATATCTTTTTCTGACACGATATGTTTCGCACCGTGTGCATATGGAGCGTGTGCAAAAATCGCACCCGTTCGAAAACTTTGACAACTGCATTTTCATGGTGCATTAGGCGTATAGTCTTACATTTTCTTCAATGTAGATGCACGGGTTTCTTCGGTTTCTTGTACATATTACGGCGTGAAAGTGGAGATTTGTCTGGCTTCGAGTGGAGAGAATCAGGCGAAGAATCGGCGATGAATGATCTGCCTCCTCAGGTGGTTGTAGTTAGTTGGGAATATCACAACGGCAACGATATATCGTATTGTTTAAAAAGGATGGAATGATCCAATAAGAGGGTTATTTGCACTGGAAATGTGTCATGGAAAAAAGCTAACTCTGTAGACACATGTTCCTTGTAGCGATACATTTCCATGAAAATGCCCTATTCCGAATAACTCGCGACCATGCTGCTTGTACTATTGGTACATCTCTCTGGGTGTAGTCCGATATAACTCCAAAAAGCTCACAGATCCTTAACCTATCGATAAGCTAGATGAGACAATAGGAAAATCTCAGAAATGAATTGAAGACACAAGACTTTCTATGTTGACCGAATTTTTAACGTGGGCCCGCTGGGCCTTGAGACATAGTATACAGGATCTATACAGATCGCTTGTCCATGATGAACAACCTTCCAACGCCGTCGCAAATGCAGTTAAAAAGACAAAGGAATTTGCTGATTAGCCCGCGATGAGAACCCAGAGGAGGAAGAATATCTAGTGGAATTGTTAGCTGGGATGTATAGTATAAGCAATTGTATGCATGGATTAAGCTTACCATAAGCACGCCGAACATCTTCGCTACTAACCACCTGTTACCGGATACCCGGGACCAGTATTTCATGAGTTCTCGTTGAGCGCCTTGGACGTTGTCGACGACGTCGTCGGTGTTTGCGTCTATGCGTTGGATTTGTTCGCTTTGAATGAGAGTGTTAGCTCGATAGGTTTTATTGCATGAATGAGAGATATATGCGTACCCTTGCTCAGAGACCATGGCGGCCAATTGACCGAAAACGCCTCCTAGCTCGTTGATAGTTCGCTCAATCATGTCTATCGCTTCGCCTCGCATATTGATATAAGTGTTTGTTGGTTGTGCCTCTTCCATCATTAATAGCTGCTGATCAGACTGGGGCCCGCTTTGCATGAGGGTAGAAGTCGATGAAGGATCGAGGTTTAATATGTCGTGATTCGGGTTTTGGTAGCCGGGTTGTGGGGTCCCTGATTTGGTGGGAGTATGGTATAGTGGTGATGCGGATTGTTGAGGATGCAGTGGAGGTTGTGTATGAGCGGAGACGGAGGAGACGAAGTTTTCCGTGCGTGATCTTGAGGCTTGGAGGTTCTTGGTCCTGACTTCGAGGACTTCTTTGAAGTTTGTGCCTACGTCGGCTAGCTTGCCCTGTAACAAAACCACGACCTGGACGTGGATCAGCACCATTGCCTTGAAGACCTGAGAGCCCACGTACATTTTTGTTATGCTCTCCTTCCTGCTCTGCTCCACCTCGCGAAGCCTGAGATTGTTGTGACTTGGATAATGACTGGAGCGAGGATATTTGAGAGTTCAGCGAGGAGAGATCTTGTTTTATAACGTATGTAAGTTCATTTATTTCAACAGGCCGGTCGTCGAACAATGTTTTCCGTTTCGCTACTACAATGCATTATCTTTGTTAGCCACGATGTCGGAGTTGCTAGAGAACATCTGCGCCAGCTAGGATGGCAGATCTTGAGCCAGGCACAGATAGAATGTCCAACGTACACTCAGCCAATCTTCCCAACTTTTCCATTGTCGACGTTATCCCCCTTCCTATCTCCGCAGCCCTCCTGGCGAACTCTGATCGTGCGCCCTTCCTAGAACCCTTGCCATCTCCAATGGGTGATCCATTCGCCGCTTGTCTTTGCGACTCTGTGAGTAGCGATTGCCTCTGAGACCCAACCCTTGTGGACGAGTGTCTTTTCTGTGCCTGTGCAAGGACTGCACGGAACTCTGCTGTTCGATCTTGTATGGAGGACGTAGCCATTGAGACTATCAACGCCCGGCAGACGACCGCGCCTCCAACGACCGACTCTTTGCAGCTGGTCCAGTAGATATCCGTGGCTTAGAGTGCGACTCTGCTGTCTAATGCCAGAATACGGATGTTGTCCGGTAAGCGTAAAAGTCTTGGTACGTTCGAAGGGTGCAGGCTCGTCAACGTGTTAGCTACATAATAAAGGTGTTCGGCCGCTGAAGAATGGATCTCATAGACCGATGTCCATTTAAAGGTAACATTGACAGGCATTATTTGCCTCGTTGTCCGAAAAGGGAGCAGCCTCGGCAAAACCACGGGCCGCGTTGGTACAACAAAGTCCTTGGCTTCGAAGCCTCCTTGGGAGGAAACCTGGCATTCCTACTTGTACAAAATCCTGTATGACTGCTTCTCGGGCGTTGGGCTGCTTTCCCTATGTCGAACCCGACGAGTATCTAATGCTTAGTATGTCCTCTGAGCGTCTGTGAACGAGCGGATCGTGCCCTTCGTCCGGGACGGTTGTTGTCTACCTTGCTCTTTTGAATCACTGCATACGCGGTATCCGCAGCGTGGCCCCGAAGCGACTGCGACGATTGGACACCTCCTTTTCTTGATCAATGCGACCCCTTCTCTCATGAGCGTGTTAACGCCAAAGAGAACAGACTTGAAGCTTTGTCGAGGAAGTCAGCGGTGGCAATGGGAATGATCAAGTGAAGCATTCACACCATTCCTCGTTCACTTACTGCCGCCTGTGAGGAATAGTACTTTCTCGGAGGTAACATACCCAGCTTGATGTAATCTAGAGATCAGGAAGCGAACACACAGTATGTCTCAACCGAATACCGTGGGTGGGCACCCAACCTCATTTAATACCAACATCAATCGTGCAAAAACAAAGAAATGGCTGGATGCGAAAACTGTCTCATATGATGGCGATGACTGGGGCGATGACGATGATTACGAGGGGTATGGGGGATATGATGAGCCAGAGCCGGCTCCTAAGCCTACTGGACTTAGACAGCGAGGGCAGTCGGCAACACAGCCGCCTCAAGAAGGTTATGGAGCTGGTTCAGAGATCTATCAATCACCTGTGGATGGTAGACAATCGTACGGCAACATCAGTGGAACCCTGCCTCACCAGCAGTATGGCGGCCGTAGTATCACAAACCCTCAATCTCAAGGCCAACCTGCTGTATTGAGAAAAAATTCCTTCGACCAAGGTGATGAGAGGCGTGCCTTCTCATCTGGCGGACCACAGACAGGTATAGGCGGCCCTACTGTTTCCAACCAAACACCTCTACCTCAAGCTCCATATACCGCCAGTCAAGACTTTCAGTCTAGCCCAATGCATCCAAATCAACAAATGCAGGCTCAGCCGAATGTTTCACGACCTGATATACATATTCCAACACGGTCTAGTATGGACGCACAGTCAAGGCACTCTGATCAACCTCATTCGGCGGGCAGCGCCTTGCGAGGACCCCAATTCTTAGACCAGCAGCGCCAGGGCAGTAGGACGCACTCTATGACAAGCAACAACTCCTCACTAGATTTCCACAACAGGCGAGACTTCTCGCCTTCAGCGATGCCCCCACCCCTACACACACGTGGATCGCCTTCACCTCATAGCAATCCGGATTCAAGGTCCTCCTCTCGACATCCACCACGCAAAAGTAGTCTATCCCAAGAGAATCCGCCAACCCTGCCATTTCCTACGCAAGGGCCCCCATTGACGACAGCAAGCGACCTGGAAGAAGACCAGCCTGTTACAAGAGACCGTGCTAGTAGCGGAGCAGGCAAACCACTCCCTTTTGTGCGCCCTGCAGATATCTACAAACGGATGCAAGAAGAAAAGGAGAAGGAGAAGGAAAGAAAATCACAAGAATCCTCAAGACCAAGCGTGGATTCTGTCATTGTCAAACAGAATGACCCACCAACGCCAAACAAGCCACAGGAAAGCGAGCCGCCCCAGCGATTGAAGCCGACGTTGGAGGCTGTATCGGAGCGAAAAAGCGAATACGGGATGGAGGGGCTAAACATTAATGCACCTATGGCGCCTGAAGAACGTCGTCCTACTACTTCCAAAAAGTTCGAGCTTCCAAACCGTGCATCAAACACTAGTTCCAAGCCGTCTACGAGCTCGTTCCCCCAGATGTTACCCGATGTTAGCAGGGTTTCTGGCTTTGGCGAGTCCTTCTTCGGATCGACAGGCACTTCTGGGGGCAGCTTTACAGATACGGTACTTAATCCTGCAGGTGCGTCTTCGCAGCCTCCGTCTCAGGAACTAAGGCAGACTGCTCCTGAAAAGGATCTACGGAATCAGCCTTCGCTTGGATTCACATCCGCTGTGCATCAAGCTTTCGACAAAGCAGAGGAGCAAGTCCCGCCAACGCCAAGTTCCGCCACCGCTTCGACAGTTGGCCGCAGCGCGAGTGGTGGTACTAGTGCTGTAAGCCCCATCATTAGTAGAGGTCCAAGTGCTGCAACGGAAAGGCTTCCAGGTATTGAAGATGTGACTACACCTCCCATTGCCGAGGGTCCTGAGGAGAGCAACTCAAGGCCTAGGTCATCGGGCTCACCAAGTACATTAAGACAGTATGGAAGGGGGCCTTCCCCAACTCAGGGAACATCCCGAGAACCCGCAGAATCACCTCCGCAGTCATTCATTCTAGGCCATCGAAGGGATCTAAGCACCCCTAGCCCAGACAACAGCCCCGCAAGAACACCCGCGGTAGAATCAATCAGACAAATGCGGCAACCACAAGAGGTAGAAATCGCTGCTGCTACCCCAACAGATGCGGGCTTCAGCACGAGCAGCAGCTCTCAAAATTCCGAAATTGCGGAGGACCATCCAGTGGGTGCAAGAGTTCCGGACGCACCTCTCGCAACGAGTACCCACCAAAACGTGGGTACGCATGCGGGTACCAGCAACTCAACTACGATGCCTGACCAGATACTTTCATCAACCCTGGTATCGCAACATCGCCGCAATCGCACAGACTCCTCAAGCAGCAGTAGAGTTCGCAACCTGGCGGATAAGTTTGAGTCTGACAGTCGCCCTGGTTCAGCTCATTCAACTACGCCGCGGGCAAGCTTGCTGAGTAACCCTACGCAGAAAAAGGATGAAATTGCTCCTCCTCGACCGATAGCTGACCGCATGGAAAGCTTCAGGCCGCATCTTCCTGGCGGATGGGAGTCATCGGCGTCAATTGCTCCAGCACCCGCGGCCAAAGGGCCAGAAAGCAGGTCTTTGATACAGAAGCCGGAGCAAATAGATTCCTCTGCTGCTTGCGAGCCCAGTTCGACAACCACCAGCGCCGAGCCTGATGACGATCAACCCATCTTACATCGCAAGCCTCCCTCATCTGTCTCTCAGATCAAAGACGCGACAGAGGAGGCGTTCAGTGCCCTGGCGGATGCAGGGAGCGCATTAACTGGTGCATTCGCTGCTGCTGTAGGAATGGACCATCATGACTCGTCTGCAGAGTCTACCGCCGACAGGCAAGTATTTCGTGGAGAGCCTGAAGATCTTAGACCGGACACTCGTGATCGCCGCACCCCTTCGAATACAGTGGTTCACCCTGAGGCATCAAGGGCGTTTCTGCCGGATATGACGAATGATGAAATGTCGAGTGAAGCTCCAACTCCTCTTCTTCAGAATGCGGAAACAAGGCTAAGTGCGGCCTCAAAGGATCCCGAGTACTTCCCGTCCCCTCTTTCAGTCACTAATGCCTCTGATACTCATACAACGAATTTTCGAGACGCCTCACCAGCAAAGCAGCAACCCACGCTACCCCTTTTGACTACAGACACGAAATCTAGTCAGTACGAATCTGATAGGCTACGCAAGGAAATCGTACGGGAGTTGACTCCTATGTCGCCCAGCGAGCCCACAACTGCAGAAACGGACTACTCGAATTATCAAGATTCAAAGGTATCCACAAGCCCTAGTTTAAGCCGTCCAGGCCATGAAAGTGGCGTAATTCCAAAAGAATATGAGAGTTATTGGAATGATGGCAACAGCGACGATGAGCTCAGTGAAGCCAGTCCCGAGGCGTCTCGGCTAAAGCATGCAGCCTCTACTCAGGGTCAAGAAGCTGCCTCACTTAGTGGGGACCTCTTGCGTCCGACTATTTCAAAGCAACAGGCGCCAGTGCCCCCTGTCCTTCCAGAACAGCCCGCTAAAGGGCTCTCGGAGCCAGTGAATCCAGCTCCTCCTACTCAAGAAGAGCCTACACAGGAGATACCACGCACTCTTCCACATCGTTTTTCATGGGAGCAACCCTTACATGATCTATCTGCAGGTCCAGTCCCTTCTCAGGAGCCTACAGCTGCTCCCACTTCCGACTTTCTCAACTCTGCCATATATCCTGAAGGACGATCATTCCAGCCTCAAGTTGGAACCTCAGAAAGTCAAGGTACATACGCAATGCAGACAGTACCATCCCTCTCAATGGACGAAGCCCCAAAGCCACCGGAGAAGTATAATCGCACCACCAAATCTGAAATTAACTCGGGTTCGCAGTGGGAGCAACCCGATAGCGAGAAGGAATTGCCAGTTGACCCACCTGGGCTAGAGCTGTCGTCTTCGGTAGGGGAGCGAGTTCGTGACGAGCCTTTGACAAGTGGGCATGAGGACAATGTGAACATGCTGGCTCAGCCGAGTCCAATAGGTTCGTATAACAAGAGATCAGAAGAACATCCTCTACCGGAGCCTCCTCAACAAGACAATGTGGCTTCTGCTGCGCCCAATACTTATCCTGGCAATCACATTCTTCCTACGCTTCCGCCCAAGATTCCTGCTTTTCGGGAAATCGTCGCTTTGAAGACCCCAGCGGAACGTATTCGGGGCTTCAATGACGCACGGGATCAATTTGCTCGTTTACCTGTAGGTCTCCAAGCCTGGGTTGATGAGACCCTCAGACAGCTCCCTGAGCACGAGGATCTTTTGACATCCTCAGGGCGGCCGTTTGCTACTCCTCAAGGTCACAAGTCGTCGCCTTCAAGATCAAAACTTGGTGGCCTCGTTTCTGGCGGAGGTCAAGCTGGTCAACAAACCCATCAGCAACAGTATCTGAACGTTAGTACCCAACCAGCAGTGTCCAATGGGCCGCCACAGAGCAGCGCTATGAGTGGTGGCTCTCCACAAGCATATTCGCCGTCAGGAGGCTCTAGTGGCAAGATTTCGAGCCAGCAGGTCCAGGCCAAAGGCAAAGATCTATTGCACACGGCTGGAGTCTTTGGAGGGAAAGCCAATGTTGCCGCGAAGGGACTATTCTCTAAAGGAAAGAGCAAGTTCAGGGCTGCCAGCGGTGCGGAAAAGGTATAGCCATTTCAATACTGTATTTTTCAAGTTTGCTGTGAGCCATACCCATTTTGATCATACTTCACTCGACGTCATGTGCAAGCGGAGGAGTTCGTACGCTATATGTAGCACATGTATATGCAATTTCATAATCATTTTGGAATGTCGACTGACGGCTATCCAACATAATGCTTTCCCAGACTGACTCTCGATTTTGTATTGCAGTGATTGATACTTGTGTTGTGTCAGGCATCCAATCTATCATCCCCTAGCCTCCCCCGAGGAATGCAACAGCAGCCACCAAGCTTGCGAGCGGAGTCTGCCACTCCAACCCGTAGAACACTTTACGACGGCCCACCCGCTGCCCCGACTGAGCCTGCCACTCCAGGTCTTCAACGGTCACCTCCGAGCCCTCAGCAGAAGTCTCCACGTGACAGCCCGTCCCTTGAAAGTTTCACCCAGAGTCAACTTGGCGATGACGAACGTAGCGAGGAATCTGGGCGGGCAAGCCAAGAACAGCCGCCAAGGTCTTCCACTCTACATGCCAACCGCGGTTCTTCAGACGCCAAAGACGAGCCAATAAAATTTTCTGCAACGATTGGAGATAATGCTCCTATCTTCCTACGGGAGACTCCTTCGGCTGACTCCTATGTTGGCTCTCCTAATGAGGTCCACACGCCAAGATCTGCGACTAGCAGCAACAAGACACCCACGCAGGCCAGCTTCGCCGAAAAAGCTCAGCTGGCAAAGGCTCAAGAGAAGGCGAGTATACGGGAGAGTATAGAAAGACCTCCAAAGCCTAAATCGCCCCCCAAATCCCGCTTTTCCTTACCAGCGCCACAGTCCGAAATTAGTCAACGACGCGCTTCCGCTGGTCGCCATGACCCTCCGTTCAATACAAACCAAGGTTATCCTAACGAATACAAAGACACCTTCAAGAGTTTCGGCAGCGGGAGAGATGTCCGAGCCACCAAGACACCGACCGAGAGATCACCCACCCCACAGAAGGCTGAACCTAACCTACAAGCACCGAAACCCGTAGTTGGACAACGCGGGGAAGAGACCGCCTCATACATACCTTTACAGTCGCCTCAGACTTCCAAGAAAAATGGCGAATATGCTTCAACCACCACACCTCTTTTGGTCCCTGGGCATATTTCCCAGCCTCCCCGGTCGTCGCAAGATTACTCGCACCGAGGGCCAAGTATTGATGTTACCGCAGATACCTCTAGTATCAATAGGCTGCCATCCCCTGCGTCTCAACAAGCCACCAGCCGTGACCTTCTGGAGCAGCGAGGTCGACCAGGTCCGGTCCATTATGGCATCGATCACGAC
The DNA here is from genome assembly GCA_947623385.2 of Cladonia squamosa. Taxonomy (NCBI): domain Eukaryota; kingdom Fungi; phylum Ascomycota; class Lecanoromycetes; order Lecanorales; family Cladoniaceae; genus Cladonia; species Cladonia squamosa. The sequence goes on from OX392382.1 coordinate 673,984, forward strand.
TTTATCCCTAGGAACGACCAAAGACACGTTAGAGATCCCTCGCCTGTGTATCAAGGCGGATTCCAAGACAGGGTATCCCATGATTCGCATCAATCTTCGGATCCGAATACCTTCACCAACTCTAGCTTCTGGCAAAGTGATAGTTCAAGAGGAGGAACAGATAGACCGGCAAACTATTACCCAGAACAGAATCTAGATAATGGAGGTTTCGTACAGCGCCCACAGGCGAAACAGGAGCGACCTGACAATGCTGATTCACCAATTGAACGCCGCTCCGAGAGCAAGCCGAGGTCTAGACGCGGGTCAAGAGGTTCGGCTTTCTTCAAGTCGTTTGGCAAATCCTCAGAGGCGGATCAGCCGCCCTTACCGGATACTACGGACGTTCAAGCCCACCATACGCCCGTCCAGTCACCGACTAGTAGAGAAAGAAAAAGCAGCAGGACTAGTATTCTCCGTTCGCTCAAAAGAAACTCGGGAAGCTGGAGTGGCAGTGCTCGAAGTAAGGAAAATACTACGCCTACGATATCAGTGCCTCAACGTTTACCACCTGGACAAGCATACTCAGCGACTCCTCAGCATCGGAATGACAGCCCTTTGGGGGGCCCAACCAATAAGAGTAAATCTGACAAGAAGCTGCAGCGGGCTTCAACATCTGCGAACGTAGAACAAGATAGTGGTAAGAAGAAGAGATTCTCAGCGATTGGAGTAAGCGATTCTTAAGTGAAGTTCTGGATGAGTATTGACATGTATCAGAGCCTTTTTGGTCGGGCCACCCCCAAACGTCAAAGCTCCGTTGAGAGTTCGCCTCTGCCTACTCAGCAGCGCTCTCCTGCGCAAATGCAGCAACGTGAAGCAGGGAAAGCTGTCCCACCACAGCAATTGCAGCAGTATGACCAAGGACCTCCTATACAGCAACCGCCTCCAGAAGGTTACTATGCTCCTCCTCGTCTCGATTCGAGGCATCATCAATCTTCTAGTGGCTATGCGCAATCCAGTCCAAGGACGCAGCAACCCGGACGACCGATGTTGGCTCAAGATGTTTCAGCATATGTCCAAGACTCCTCGTTGCTGCAGCGACAAAGCCAGTCGGCTACCTCTAGAACGTATCCACAGACCAGAACCGTAACACAAACCTCTACCACTTTCTCTCGAAGCCCGCAGCCCCCTTCATCTAGCGTTCCTCAATCTTCAACGACAACCCGGACTTCAACAACGTTCTCCCGGAATAGCGACCAACCTTCGTCGTCCAGTGAACCCCCTGTACCATCAAATCCACGAAGCTCAAGTCGCGACCCCACCCCGCGATCCTCCGTTCATGGGAGCCAACCATCTGGCAGCTCATGGGCACGCTTCTCCTCCCACTCCCGCTCCAAGAGTCGGAATTCTCAACCCCAACCACCCTCAACCGGCACCTTCCCACCAGCAAACACCCCCCAAGTGCCATCCACCCGCTCAGACTCCCCTCCACCACCGCCCCCACCCCCAAAAGACGAATGGCACAATTCCCGCCCCCAGCACTCCACAACCAGCTCTGTATCCACCATCACAGCAATGCCCCCAAGCCAAGCCCCACCCCTACCACCACAGCCTCAACCCTACATTAATCATCCCACCTCAACAACAACAACCGGAAATCGGCAATCACTTCCTCCACTACAGACCAACGTAGGTGGCAGTAATAGAAATAGTGCGCTTAATAAGTCAGGGAAGGGCCTCACGCCAGAAGAGAAGCGGAGATCGAGACAGCAGGAGATTGAACGAAGTACGATGAGTCCGCAGGCTGTTGCGGAATCAAATGCGGGGGTGAGGAGGGATAGTGAGGATGAGGTGGTGATGAGTGCGACTAGTTTTCCAGGACAGATGTGGACGCCGGATTATGCGCATTGGGAGGGGGAGTGAAGGCCGGGTTGGGTGGGGAAGCGATGTGATATCCTTTTGTTTTTCTTTGTAATATATTGGAATTTGAGGGCGACATCTCTTGGAAAGGGAGTGTGCATGTTTCTAAGATTCTGTATCATGATTTTGAAGGGATGTGTATTGAGATACCATGAGCGACTTAGCAAAGCGTGCGAATTGGATGTTTGTAGCAGCAGCTGTACATTCTGGGTATTATTCTATACTATGATTTTGGAGATGCAGCACTGGCTATGTTTTTGTTTTACTACCATTGATCTCGGATAAGAGCTTTCGGGTCATACTTTTCTCAGGGGTTCTCAAGAGCTTAAAGAGAAAGGAGAATTCTTCATCTATGCCCTGTGAGGCCGATCGCATGCTAATAGTAACTGCACACTGTTCTCGGCCCCGGTCAAGCTGGCACTACATGCCAGCTGGAACAAAGGGCTACCGATGCAATTGCCTCTCACCCAACTAGCATGAAAAACATGGGGAGTAATTTTCAAATGATACTACCGCAAAGAAAGATCCGATACTGTTTCTAGATATTAAACGAAATCTGGCCAAAAGACCGAATTCGGGAAAAATGGCTCTTGTGGTGGTCATGGACTCCCAGCGCGACTGATAGGTGCCATGCATGCCCTGCTGTGCATTACATCGCATATGGTTAGTTTCTCGACCTGAGTCTAGATCCTGTGAAGCTGGTTATAGTTCATGCCGACGTCGTTGTTATTGAATTCACAACAGTCTTTGCGTCATCATACATCGTCTTCTTAGGCGTTTAGTTCTCTTTCCAGGCATTAGAACCGGTTCAAGCGAATAAAATTGGTCATGCAGGGTTTGCGTCTTACCGAAGACACTTGTCACTGCGACCAAGCAAGCCCTGCAATTCCAGAGCTTGCCCATCACCTTCGCCGCTTGACTGACCACGTAAGTCCCGGCCATAGCGTTCTAACAGGCATCCACACGCCTCGGAATAGCTATTTTGTTGTAGTGTTTTCTCAGCCTTGTCTACTCCGGCGCGAGTGTGAGCACGGCAATTCCTGCCCCTGCAGCTGCATCGATCGCTGATGCGGAAGTCTACTGTGTTCCCTGCAGGTTGTTCAGAGCCCACGTGTCATTTCCAGTCCGATATCATTCATCTGGTGGAGCATCCCTCGTGGGCGGGTAGCGGTGGCTCATCGTTGCAGAGAGAGAATTTGCCAGGCCTGCTGTAGCTGTGTGAATGAAATATTGTACGAGACGCCGCCATCGAGAGCTCGAGAGGAGCGTACCACCACCCAGTCGACGCCCAACGGCGGATCATATGTATGAGGGATATGTCCGCGGACTCAATGCTGCCCGTCCGGAGTACGCAATACTACCTTCTGGTTTCGCAAAGACGCAGGTATTGACAGGCCGAGACTGCCGAAAATGTCCTGGCTAGAGCTGCATGTTGGTCGACAAGCTGTACGTCTTGACTGGTGCTGCTGAGAAATATGATATATTAGTGTTGTCTGTATGCATTGGCATCGTCATCCTGCAGCTGTAATTATTGCATCGAAAGTCTAGACCTTCGCAAAACCTTCACACCCCCGCGATTGGTGCTTACTAAGGCTGCCAAGGATGTGTTCGCCCTATCTCGAAATTATGTCTTCCCCCACTCTGATCATACTTCACCGCAACCCCTCGGCCGTTTGACCGTGCAAGCCTGTCACTGCCGTTATGGTACTACGGTATCTAGTGTTGCCACACGGCGGCAGTCGGATGGGGTCGTACGGCCGAGTCCGCATGGGAAGGTGCAATATAAGAGGGATGTGACCAGGCAGCCTTGAAGACTCCTCCTCAATCTCCCAAATCCTTCTTCCTGAGCTGCATACAAGAATATTTCCAACATATTGCGGATATCAACAGGCCTAATCCATCGTCATGCCTACCACAAAGAGATGCCTCACCGAGTCCGACGCCAATCGCGCCATTGGTGGTGTGCCTACAATGCACTACTTCGACTTCCAATCTCGCGGCCGAGGCCAGGTAGTCCGTCTCCTCTGGGAAGACGCCGGCATAGCCTATGAAGACATCCGTTATACCTTCCAAGAATACCCCGAGTACAAGAAAACTCGCATTGTAGAGATGAATCCTACGGGCCATATCCCCGTGGTTGAATTGAACGGAAGAATCCTAACCCAGAGCTATCCTATGCTGAGGCACTTTGCGAGGCAATTGGGGAAGTACGACGGGGAGACTGAGGAAGAGAAATATTGGGCTGATGCTATGTGCGATATTGGCATTGATTGTAAGTTGCACGGCCTCCTTTCACACTCATTGACTGATAATATAAGGGCGCACACTCTTCGTCAACGCGTTTCTCTCCCCCAAAAAGGATGAGACCTACCCCGAACACTGCAAAACAGTCCGCCCACGCTTCCTACAAGGACTGGAAACTCACCTCAAGACCCACGACCTCTCGAAAACAGGACCATACGTCATCGGAAAGAGCGTGACCTACGCGGATCTCGTTCTCTATCAAGTCTTGCATGACGAGGGTTTGACGAAGGATGGAAGGAAGGGGATGAAGGATTATCCTAGATTGATACAATTGGTGGATGCGGTTGAGTCCAGACCCAATGTCAAAGCCTTCCTGCAGAGCGATAGATATCTCGGTTAAGGGAAAGGGAGGGTTGATGTCTATTAGCTCGTGGATATTCCTCTCCATGTAGATGAATATCAGCATGCATCTGACCACAATCATGAATCTCCAGCAAACTTCATTTAGTCCAGCCCAAATATACAATGCCTCACATAACCCTAACGTACCAAAACCCCCACACCCCGCACCCTCATCTAACCCCCTTCAACTCTTCATATCCAGCATCCTTCCCCACAGCCAAAAAACGATCAGCAAAAAACAGCCTCCCCAAAAAAGTACACCCGACGTGGGGCTCGAACCCACAGCCTCCAGATTAGAAGTCCTAAACAGGGAATCTCGGTTAGCAGCCGGAACTAAAATTCTTCGCAACCCCTCCGTGGGCTGCGTAAGAACAGAGGGGGAAACTCACTGATGCGCTACCATTGCGCCAGCCGGGCAAATTCAGAAGTGAATCTAATTTTTCGGGACTATTTGTAAATATAAAGATATTATGTTTGAACAGATTCAGGTTTTTTTTGAATTATGCGTAAGGGCAGGTATAGACAGACGCTTTTTGTCTCTTGTTCTACAGCTGTGGGATTGAGAGTAAGATACAGGTGGAAGGGCAATGAGACTCCTTTATGATTGAATTGGGATTGATTAAAGGGTACTTAATTCTACAGCGGGTTGTGACGAATTGTGTCCCTTCCTACGAGTGCTATTACATTACTCTCTTATCCCTCTCGTTTCCAATTGTCATTATTCTTGGGCTTCAGCAAAGGCACCCCATGGCCTAGATGCTTAGAACCAAGAGCTGTGGGCTTTATGGATTTGCTAATGAAGTCAGGGTGGACTTCGCTTATCCTGGAGGTATCGAGGTCCGGGTTTAATCTGGGAACAGATTTTTGTAGCTTGGTGTAACAAATTCAAGGTCTTTGGGCAAATTCATTGTGGGAATTTTGGGGCAGCGGCTGGATAACAATTCTGCAGCTCTATTCACGTCGTTGGCGTTTAGATACGGGTTGATCGAGACATTGACAGCTTCTTGGGTTGATATACTATTAAGTTGGCCTGTTCTAATTTCGCTCTTCGCTGGATGTCATATCTGGTGATTGTCCCCATAGTTCTGACTTCCGCTAGTCCGATTAATTAAATGTGACCTTTGGCTTGTAAAAGCAGCTGATTATCTGCATCAATTGGTACAGTGGAACCCCGCCATTTGCGGACCGTTAAACTAAATCAATAATTCCTGAAAGACGTTGACGTGTTTTCCTCGCAACTATTGTGCAGATAGTAGACACACATCATGCCAGACGCTTCGCAATACGACTATCCGTCACCTTTGAAAGGCTACGAGCAATCACCTGCGTTGCCAGAGTACGTCAGAAGTGGTACGAAAGGAAAGTAAAGATGCTGACAAATCACCAGCGAGAAAGCAGAAGATGGCAAGAGCTATGTGAACCCGCAGTCTGGTGTCTTGAGCAAAGCCTATGAGGAATTCGTTGATCCGATTGATAATGGTGTTCGCGGAGGTAAACCCAACCGTGAAAATCAGATGACTATATGCTGATGTATAGACGCCACCCAGGTTTTGATATCCACATCTACTATTACCAAGTACTCTTCATTTCATTCACCAACGCGTCTTCCTGGCCTTCATTAAACAAATATTGGCTTCTGATACCAAGTTGCCTTGTGCCCGGGGGGGCTGATAACCTTCCAGGAGAACAAAGCCCAGACTAGGTTCGCCCATGAACTCTGGACGCGTATCCGGCACGAGTTTCCGGAACTTCGGATCTATCGCATTTGGGACAGGCCTGTTGGTCCACATCCAATTGCCATGTTCGAAGTCAACGTCTTCACACCAACACAGTTTGGGGCTTTCATAGCGTGGCTTGTAATCAACAGGGGCCCTTTGAGCGTTCTGGTACACCCGAATACTGGGGAAGACGAGGTGAGTAACACCTAGACATATAACCTGTGTATGACCCGCGGCTTCCGGCCGAACATGATAGGACATTAACTCAGCAGTTTCCAGAGGGATCATACCCAAAGAGCGACGTGGATGGGAGAACGGATCCCTTTGGATTTGAGCATGTTTAAGCATGTGAGGTCACGGTCAAATCCCTTGGAGAAACCATAATTGGATAAAGCCAGGCCAGGCAACGCATGACGATGGTCTACCAAGCTTAGCAGAATTCTTGTGTGCAGCGGGCCATGGAACCGCCAAATTGCACCCGCTATAATTATCTACTGTACTGGAGTAATCTTCTACCTTCTTTTGCCCACAGCAACAGCACCCTCTATCGCATTGAGCCCGAAGTGACTGTTGTGTAAACACACTCTAGCCATCTCTCCCCGGTTGCCCATGTGCATGTCCCAGGACCGCCACACAGGGTCATTACGTACCCCCCGGCACTCAATGAGGAGGAGATGAACGCCAATACTCTTAGAATACGATTTGCCCCACGGGGATAAAATAGACCTTGGCCAAACACGTGGGAAACTTGAGCCCTGGCACTTCGGCTTTGTTACCCTGTCTTGGCATTGAACCGGGGGTTCTCCAAGCGCGTTACCCCTGAAGCGATCAGACCGACATTCAGGTACCCTATTGACACTATCCCTAAAACATTCTCTTTCCTTGTGTCCGACCAATCAACACTTGCTTCGAATTTCCAGTTGAACGTTAGCTTGTCCGCTAGCAAGACCAAAAATCCACTTTGGGAAGTAGAGATCATAGCGTGCAAACGTTGTTGATTTTTGACCCACTTCTCCCCCCTTTCCCCCCAGCACCACCTCAAGCCTCCCATACGCCTTTCGCACATGGTGTATCTGGTGTATCAGCATCAGGTGTCGTCAGATATAGATGCATATCTCAAGATGGAAAGCATGGGGGTAGGAGAGGATCTGACGATGCTCAAGTTACTCTTCTAAAGATACCGAACAGGAAATTTCAACCGTCCGCTAAAAATCTCACAACACAAACCCTAGCCTTCCGCCTTAAGAGCTCATCTCCTTTGCCTTCTCTTGGCCTTACGCTAGGTCAGGTACACCAATCAACGATTGCCCTGAGAGCCGCCGAACTATCGTCCACACCCGTTGTGGCTTTGGCACGCCTCATGCAATCATGTCGACTATTGCTTTCGCTTTTCTACTCCTCTTCCCTTCCTTCTCTTCTTCATCTCTTGCCCATTCTCACCTCGCTGTCACATCTTTGACGGCGTGCCTTTCTTTTTTTTATATTGCAGACTATTGTTTGCGTCCTGTCTTTGACATTTACGAACTTGACTCTCATTAATACAACCTGAACCCACGATCATTAATCCTTACGTATAATATCTATACTCCACAATCTTTTAATATAATTTCTTTACCAGAATCATGGCCGAATCCATTACCCCCATTACCATTACCCCCGGAGGCCTTACCGGAGGAAACGGCGGACCAGGCAGCTTCAATGCGTTGTCGAATATGAATACCGCAGTCTACTGGGTAAGGTGTATACTTAGGAGAAATTGGACAGGCTACTGACTGCATGTGGACAGGGTCAAGGAGCAAATCAAGAGCGTCTCAGGCACTATTGTAACGACGACGGCATCGACATCATCAATATCGCCTTTTTGAACGTGTTTCCCGATCAAACTGGTGGATATCCGGGCACAAACTTCGGGAACCAGTGCGGTAGCGAAACATTCGAGAACAGAGATGGCTCTGAAAGCCAGCTCTTGAGCTATTGCCCTCACATTGGTCCTGATATCAACTACTGCCAAGACAAGGGCAAGACGGTGTTGCTGTCTCTTGGTGGTGCCTACCCTGATAATCAATACATCAAGGACCACCACAGCGCTGTGAAGTTCGCTGATTTCCTCTGGCAAGCTTTCGGCCCCGAAGAGCTAGGATCTGATGTTCCCCGACCCTTCGGTCCTGCTGTTGTTGATGGGTTCGATTTTGACATTGAGAGTGTCCTTACACCCGCGACGAAGGAGCACAAAGGCTATGGTACAATGATCGACACTCTCCGTTCCCACTTCGCTGAAGATCTCAGCAAGACCTACTATATTTCTGGTGCACCTCAGTGCATCATCCCAGACGCACACCTGGCTCACGCGTTGGAGACTTCGTGGTTCGACTTCATTTTCGTACAATTCTACAACACACCAGAGTGCTCAGCTCGCGCATTCTTTGACCACAGCTATGGCGGTCGCAATACGGATATCAGCTTCGATGGATGGGTCGACTTTGTCCAAACCAAGGCACTGAACAAAGACGCTAAGATCTACCTTGGTCTTCCTGCAGCTCAAGACATCCCCAACGACTCAGCAATGTATCTGAACCCCGGAGAAGCCAAAGAGATCCTCGAGCACTTCCAGTGCAAGTACCCTGAGCAATTCGGTGGTGCTATGGTTTACGAGGCAACATCATCAGACGAGAACCGTCACCACGGCAAATCTTACGTCGGTAATTGCAAGGAGGCTCTCAAGGAGAATGATTGCGAACAGTGTACCGAAGATAGAGAACCCGTCGGAAAAAAACGCGTCGAAAAAGAAATTGACCGCCGTAGTGAAGTCCTCAGTGGCAACCACCATTGCAAGCACCATGGCCACCACCACCATCATTCGTCTTCTTCTACTTTCCCATCGATGACATTCCCATCAATGACATTCCCATCGATCATCCCAACCGGGGGTATTCCAACTGGCTTGTTCCCTACAGGTAGCGGTATCTTCCCCGTTTACCCGTCAGGCACTGGGATGCCAACTGGCGTCTTCCCATCAGGCAGCGTTATCCCGTCTGGCGTCTTCCCCTCCGGAAGCGTTGTCCCATCTGGTGTCTTCCCCTCTGGAAGCTCTATCCCGTCTGGCGTCTTTCCTTCAGGCAGTGTGATCCCGTCTGGTGTGTTCCCATCAGGTAGTGGGATCCCGTCTGGTGTATTCCCATCGGGTAGTGTGATCCCGTCTGGCGTCTTCCCTTCTGGGAGCGTTATCCCGTCTGGCGTCTTCCCCTCTGGAAGCGTTATCCCGTCTGGTGTGTTCCCATCAGGCAGTGTTATCCCATCCGGTGTTTTCCCGTCTGGTAGCGTTATTCCCACCGGGGTCTTCCCATCTGGTAGCGTTATCCCTACAGGCGTTTTCCCCTCTGGGAGCGCCATCCCAACAGGCGTCTTCCCATCTGGCAGCGTCATTCCCTCAGGCAGTGTCCTCCCATCTGGCAGTGTCCTTCCGTCTGGAACCGGTAGCCCTTCGAGCAGCGGCCCCTCCAACCCCACAGGCACTGCGCCTTCAAGTTCTGGCCCAGTCTCATCGGTGCCCACCATTCCCAGCTCGAGCCAGCCGTTCTACCCTCTGACCAACAGCTCCCGACCAGCCACCACAACCTCCCAGCCCCAGACTTCGGAGAACTCATCGCCGACTACTTCTGGTGGTCCAGAGACAATTACCTCTGTTGTATCCTCGACTGATGTCCTTATTGTCACAAGCTGTGGCCCTGAGGTCACTAACTGCCCAGCCAGATCGCACTCGCCTGTTACTACTGCATTCCCCGTCAGCACGATCACTCAGGCACCTAGCCAGGCCCCACAAACCACCGAGGAAGTTGTTGTCACTGAGATTGTCACTTCTTACGTTACAACTTGCCCAGTGGCTCACACAATCACATCCGCTGGTAGCCAAGTAGTCCAGACCGAGATCACGACCTCAACAGTCTATGAGACCATTACCTCAACCATCTGCACCAAGTGTGTCGCTCCCCTAAAGACCGCCACGCCAGGCTCCAACAGCGGCTCAAACTCTGGCTCCCAAAACCAAAGTCCCGGCCAGGGAAGCTCAAACAGCGGAACATCCCACCCCGGCTCCAACTCAGGATCTCAAGGCTCCAACAGCCCATCCAGCCCAGGCTCCAGCGTCCCAGGCGCAATGGGCCACGGCGCCGCCAATGTCCAATCCACTCCTGGCTCCCAGACACCCGCTCAATCCCCCGCTGAACAAGGCGCTACAGCTGGTCAAAGCCAAGGACAGAGCCCAGCTCAGTCACCCGCCGAGCAGGGCTCCACAGCTGGTCAAAACCAAGGCCAAAGCCCAGCCCAATCGCCCGCCGAGCAAGGCCAATCATCGCCCAACGAGATCGCCTCAACTGTCGCCTTTGTTCCTGTCGAGACCATGACAATCGTCCCTGTGCCCAAGTACCCCTACCAGACCGCCCAACCATCCGCCGCCAACGGCAATGCCAGCCCATCTGGCACCGTTAGCGCGGGTGTTGCGGCTGGCACTGGTAGTAGCCAGCACATCGAGGCTTTCAAGGGCGCCGCAAGCAGGATGAGCACCGGTGTCTTTGGCCTCGTCGCCGCAGTTATGGCCATCGTTATGATGATCTAAGGGGTATATATCCAATAATGGTGCGGTTGTAATATAATCATCAAAACGGTGAAGATGGGGTCAGCATAGATGGACGGTGTACATAGCGGGAGGTCTTGTTTATTCCAGTCTATATATTTTGCCTTAGGAAACTTTTATCATAATCTTCTTTCACATAATTGGCTATATACGAAGTTTATATTCATGACCTGCCTTGCCTGACGCTCTTATTACTCCGCAATGGAAACAATGACATTGAAGTCACTGTCTTTTTGATGTGAAGTTCTCTGTACCGCCCATCCTAAAAAGGACACTTCTTATGCATTAACCCATCCTTGTCAAGTTATTTCATGTATGTATATAAACTACATATCAATCATTCCTCGCCAGCAACAGATACACATCGAACACGACACCCAACCCTCTATGCTCCAAGAACCTAACTACCCCTACCTTCTTCCCATGCCGTACTATGCATGAACACCGCCATAAAGCAAGCTGTGAAAAATGTCAAGCCCAAGCAAATCAAATCAAATCAAATCAAAGCAGACAAAATCTCCTCAGAATATCAGCACCGCTTGCTACCTACTAGTGATGATGATGCTAAACTTCAATCTTCACATGAGGAGTTGTCTGTATCGAGGCAAGATTGTAATAGTATTAAGAGGCTTTTTCGCAGAGACAGGGTTTTCACAGCGGAAATAAGAGGCTCTCATATCACACAACGGAATAGCTGGACTTCCGCTTCAGACCGTCCATTCCTACCGCTACGCAGATCCAAAAAAGGAACGCCGTGAAAAGGTCTTAACGCCGAAGAGATCTGATGATTTCTCCTGCCATATATTCTGCACCGAAGATGCCACCAGCGACTACTCCGACGAGCACACCAGCAAGCATAGCAACAGCAGAGTTGAAGGAGGACCGCTCGGAACTCTTGTCGCACAAGTCTAGTATCGAGGCTATCTTTGCACGACATTCTCTGCATAGGGTAATGCTGGACCCCCTTCTTGCCTGCTCTTGGCCCAAATGTGCCTGCTTTTGACTCTCCCTTACCTGCACTTGGCATGATGAGCAAAGCTCCCAGCTTGTAAATTGACTCCTGTAGGCATCCCAAGAGGACCTGGTGTACTGAGGGGTTCCGTAGACTGCACTGTAATCTGAGCTATGGGCGTTGCTGTAGCCGTAAGCGTTTTCCTGACTTGGTGCATATTCTCGGCTTTGGGAAAGTCGAGGATCTAGAGATCCTGGCCTCAAAGGATATTCTTTGCCTCGGGGGTCATTTTGTCTTATACCCAAATCATTGGTTCTCGAAGACAGCGAGAGCGCTAGGGTGCTGTCTGAATCCCGGGTTACATCTTGTTGGCAATTAACCCCTGTAGCAGACCAATAGGCGGAATTTCCTGCACGATTAGACCGTTCACTATCAGACATCGATCCATGAGAAGGTGGGTATCCGGACCATGGACGGGCCGTAGGAAAGGAACTTCGGGCTTGGCAGCTGCCTTGTGAATATGTATACCCAGTGCCACTCTCTGCGAACGCAACCTCTTCTCGTCTGCACGCCTCGAAGTCTTCGTAAGAAAGAGCTATATCATTGTAAGGTTGTTGCATCCTTGAGTGTGGAATCATTTACCTGCAATTCCGCGATCTCTGACCCATTTCTCATAAGCGCTGAATAATTCCATAAGTTCATTGAGCATCTCCTACTCGGCAGTCATATTTATCAGTAAGCAGCCATAGCAGTTAAAGACCACCATACTGACAGGTGTAAAAGGCCGGACGGCCGTAATTATATATCCTTCTACTCCCTGAGAGCTATTAGCAAATCTTATGTCGAACTATTATAAGGCGCCTAACGTTATATACAGAAGGTGCTGCATAGGCCCCAGGTCCCAGGTATCTACGGATTTCTTTTTGTAAAACTTCGCGGCTTATACCTTCGCCTTTGACGAAAAACTGATTCAGTTTGGAATCTCTGAAACCAGTCTGACTCTCAAAATAAGTTAAGTCGCCACGTGACATTGTAGGGCGTGTTGAATGATATTGTTGGCACAAGTGCAGAGGTCACGTTCAATTCGGATGCTTGACCAGCCGGCAAAGAGTTGACTTCGCGCAGACCCGTCAGCAGCAGGACAGCTTGGAGGAGTCTCGGCGTGATGTTGTAACGAATGCTCTTGGTCTTCAAGTACTTGCGCTCTAAGGGCTGCTCTGCAAATTAGCTTGAAGGAGTACCTTGACGAGGTAATTGCTCTGTGAGTCCCAGATAGCACCACGGAAAGGCGTTTCGCAAAGCTGAATGGGCTTGTGGAGGCTTCGATGTAATGAAGCCACGACAAAACGTCTGTGTCACACGAGCGTATAGCCCGTATCTCCTGTTGGGTATATGCCGCGGAATTCTTCAATCTTATTGTTCAGTCTTCCCACGAGACAGTAAATTGGTTTGTTCAGCCTGCGATTTCAGAATCCCTGTTCAAAAGACATGATTCCAATGGGGCGTGCGGGAGAATTTAGATGCGTACCGTTAGGTTATCTACTAATTTTTGCACTGCCTTAGGCGCTGTCCACAGCCTTGTTGCCAAGAAATTCTTCTAGCGTGGGGGTCATCTGTCGGCATACTCCGAGTCATATGGAAGAGCTGACGGACGAAGAGAGCATGAATCGAACGTTGTTGCTTTGGTGACTTGTGTTCATGAATTTGTCTGTGAATCTATTCTGCGTGCTGGCTTGCTCGAAAGGCTCTATGCCCGCCCTTACAAACAGCCCATTAAAGCTGTTGTCTCTTGATTGATTTTCAGTGCGTGACCATGAAGAAAACGTATTTCTTAGCTCCTAATCTCGACTACCCTCCCTCCTCTAATATCAGTCTTGGCCGTATATGGACGGATCCCTCCGACCCTGGCACCTGCATCAATCCCGATGGACCTCTACCCTTCCCTTCAAATATGCAGGTTCAGCATGGGCATAAAACAGATTGGAAAAACAAGACAGGTGGCCAACACAAAGGGGTGATAGGAATCTGGGCCCGCTTTCTGCAGGTGGTAGGCATTGACGCAGAGGCGAACGTCACCTGGCATAATAGCAAAGGAGACACGTTTGAATTCATGAAGCTCTACACAGAATTCATTGACCCAACGACGGAATACTACACGCAGAGCGTGCTCGAGCCATCAGTAGCCGATTACATTGCTGAGACCAAGTTCAGGAAATCAATATACATGATCACTGGGGTGAAGATTGCACGCGGAGCAGATGTTGAACAAGAAAGCTCGAAAGAAGCTGGCACACACCTAAAGGCTGGCGTCGATGGCACAACAACTGCAGCTCCCGTAGCAGTGGGACCTGAAGTGACCATATCCTCGAGCAAGTCGGAGACCACTTCCTCTAAAGGGTCATCTGACTTCGTATTCGCGTATAGGCTGCGAGAGATATATTACTCAAAAGGGAAATTCAAACATCGACAGCACAATAAAGGTGCTCTGCAGGATGTGGGTGGTAGCTCTACAAAAGGGAGTACAGAGGATATTCCTGTGATTCCTCCGTTGGAGGTATTAGGATTAGCTGGAGAGGATGTCTCCGGTAAGTGTTCAGCTGTCAGTAAAGAATTGGCAATCGACGAGGACGATGCAGAGGAATGCAATATTTTTACGGTGGTCAGAGAGGCTGCTTGACCAGGATGACTTATTACGGCCAATTATAATGATGACGAAGTCAGTCGCTTTAGTAAATTCCACCTTGAACGAGAATGTCAACCTTTTTGCAAACATCGTACCTCTATAGGCGCAGAGCTGCTGTGTTCTTAGCTTGAGATATATATGCATTCCATAACATACATCAATTCCATACGATTCAGATATGGTTCTTAACCATCGATGATATACTTCCCTACAAACTTTTCCTTGGATTTCAAAAGCGCGGAAGATATGTACATTAGTACAGTGATTTCCTATGACATGTATAGTAAGGACTGAGTGTACTTGTAATGGTCAGATTTATAACGGTTTCAGCTGAGGGTTACTGCCATGGGACTGTCTCAAGCGAACTCGAGACCGACAAAGTCTAATTATAGCCACATTCTTGCAACTCATAAGTGATCCTATTTGAGATGTCTTTAGGGTCCCAATCGACCTTGAACAAGGTCCATGGTACAACCCAACTGAAACCGTCCTTCGGCGTTGCCATTTTTGCAAAGATAGCCCGCATACCTTCATAACGCCACAGTATCTCTCTGTCTCTGTTGGTGATATACTGAGGCCTTTGGATAGCAAACTCGAGGACTAGAGCCGCAATGCCCGCAGCTATAGGTGTTGCTATTGACGTCCCAGACTTCCGTTGATCCGTGCCTTGGTTGAGATGCGCCGGCCATGCTGACCTCACGGCTTCCCCTAAAACGCTGAAATTGTCATCGTTCTTGCTTTCGCTAGGATTCCATCTAGATTTTGAGCCCCAACCATCAGTCGAGCTGATTTTGATGACCTGGCCAACGATATTTGCTGGAAAGGCGGTTCTCTTGCCCTCAATGGCTCCATAGTTTGATGCGGCGGCAAACATGATTACGCCTTGCACATGAGCCTCTCGCACAGCCTTAGCAACATCCTCATCCCTTTGGTGGAAGCCAAATGACATCGTTATGATGTTTACACCCCACCCTTGTGGTGAACTAGCATATCTTATTGCCTGCTTGTCCCTTGAGCCTGGATCTAACGAAAATTTTGGACTTGTACTGACCTCTGCTACACGATGAGGTGTGCTGGCATCACCGTCTGAGTAGATGAAAGTTTTTGCAATGTAGAGCTCGGCCTCAGGTGCAACTCTATGAATCAATCCAGCAGCGTGAGTGCCATGTCCTACCGAGTCGTGCGTTGCAGAACTGCCAGTCCAGTCTCTGGTGTTGTGAGCTCCGAATTTATATGAATGGAAGTCTGGATGTGAAGAATCAATGCCAGAATCTATAATAGCCACCTTTACCTTCTCATCATCATCTTTCCGCCGCTCATCCACAACGGTATCTACTCTACTCTTCAGCAATTCAAACCACTCATCTGCACTGTGAGACCTGCGACATCCTCAGACCACGATACCTTTCTTGGCATTCTAGACTTACGCATTTGAATGTTCTGACGCGGCATCGATATCATTGCTATCGAACAGTCGGGAGAAGGTTTTTTGGCTTGTGGCCTGCCCTGGACCTAGAAGCCCTGAAAGCCTTCCATTTCAGCAGAAGCACATGATTCCAGATAGGCATATGCGTTGGCTATGTAGATGTATGGGGACTAGGGATTCTTACGCTTCTGCGGCGGAGTTTCAGGCTTGGTTGATGTGGATTTATAATTTTCTGTTGTCGGTAATGATGCATTGACCAGGGTTGCAAATTCCTCAGGTGCCGAAAGGACATGGTGATTTGCTTGCGACGCATCTGCTGGACTTTGACTTTTAGCATACGCTAGAGTCTATAACATCTAATTACGTACCCATTGCGAAGATGAAGTGCACAGAAAGAAAGCGAATTTCCTGTCTCTGATTTTTGAAGGTACCTGTCTGTTCCTGTGCGTAAAGTGGCCACTTTTAAACCCTCGTATCGTCCAACATCTTCGAAGCCAGAATCTACATTGAAACGGAAATAACGGAGGTCTAAAAGCCTTGCATCCCGGAAAAGCTCCTCATGGGTGCGTTCACAGTCTGTTGAGGATTTATAGATAGCACGGAGCAACTCTGGACCACGTTGAAGATTTGTAAGACCCGCAACTCGTAGCAGAGGCGTTGAATCAAGAGGATTATCAATCCTAGCGGGAGAAGAAGCGCCGGCACCAATACTCACTAAGCAGCCAATATCGGGAAGCTGCCAGATCCTTGCTGCTTCGTCAAACGCTTCTTTGGCTGGGTTGGAGAAACCTAACCCAGCGTCAACGTAGGATACACCCATCGGACCAATCTGAATCGGCGAAAATTTGTCTAATGAAGCTGTTGTTGCGCGTGCAGCTTCCCAGATTTCGCAACATCGTACAGCCGAATCCATTCGAGAATCGTAAGATCTCAGACGAATGGGCATACGTAAGTTGTTTGTATCCATAGCGAGGACAAAGATCCTGCAGGCTCCTTCAACTTGTTCAATATATAATTTCTCCTCTGTCGGTAATCCCGCTTCTCGGATCAGGTCTTCGAAGGCTTCTTTGAGCGAGGATGAGCATTCTTCACGACTTGGTGCACGCCATGGTCCCCATCCTGAATGGTCTGCAAAGATGCAAGAGAACCTTTTCGTAAACCACTCTTGACACGCATTAATGCTCTATATTAAAAAGTTAGGTCAGGATCCATTTAAAGATCCAAGTACTTGCGTAGCCTTACCATGTGCAGTCTACCAAGCATTATCGCAAGCAGTCCTCCAAAACCTGATCCACATATCAAGTCAAAGTGTTCCCAGGGCTCAGGGACATTCTTAAGTTTCAGCCTGTCTTTAACGTCTTCCATGAGCTGCTGTAGGATGAAAAGAGATGATAAACATCGGATTCCACCATCATCCAAGCTTAGGATACGAGCGCCTCCAAGACGTGGATCCCCACCATTCACCATGCTGATGGCAGACCTCGGATCGTGAGCGCATCAAGTTGGTACTCCAGACTCACCTGGTGTTTGCGGATATCTCGAAGTAGAGTGGTCTCTCTAGATATGAAGTTCAGCTGAGACTACCTTACCTTGGGGTCGAGTGTAGCACGCTAGACAGGGGACTTCTTGCGATGTTTGATTGGTCGCCCCAAGTCTGACTAGTGTACCGTTCGCATTAGGCCTTTGCGTGTCTGACATCGAGAATACATTGTTACGACTCAATCTGCCTGCCTCCTCTTGCCAGGACAGTGACATAGCCCGCGTATAGAGAGAGTCAAAGTAAAGCTTGGGAAAACCGGTCAATTTTGTAAGCTAACACTGAATCATACAAAAGGTTCAAGATAGTGACCTACAGTCTCAGGAAATCCGCAGTGTCCCCAACCAACCGACGATGCGAGAATGCTTTGTCGTTCATGCATTAAGGAAGCAGAGGCACACGCGCACCCGAGGCTCTGTGGAAAATGCGGGGAGCCTATCGCCCATGAAGTCCACAGTGCAAAGGCATCTGGCAAATCCTACAATGCCACATCTCATATTTTGAGCGCTTTCCTCGGCGGTGCAATTTCAAATTATGTTGTGTTACGTATCTTGAACGCGTACTGGACACTATAAAACCTGTATCTGGATGCCAAATTTTCAATGCCAGGAGTTCCTACAGAAAAGCTCAACTTCAAAGAGGCGACCGAGGAGCGCAACCCTGCGAAGCCGATAGATGGGGGAGAATGAAAGAGCTGATCCTTTAAGGAGTTAGTGATATTTTTGAAATTTAACAATGTCATATTCCACTATGAATGAGCTAAACTCGATGTATCTTGATCACAATCAGCTATACTTCCTAGAATGCCTGGTACTTGACAAGGATGTATCATGCAATACTAGACCCCTGTTGACGTAGGTCATCTTATATGATCGATTAAAATTCCCTAAGATATAAAGTGCGGTAAAAGTTTTCAAACACCTACTCTATACATCTAAAAAGTCAGTGTTGGGTGTTTCCATGCTTGCAATAACTCAAAATGCCTAGAAAAACGCTTAACTTGATGATAATCACAGGACAGTTAGAACAGAGCTACGTTACTTGGTGGGATATATTTTCAAAAGTAAAGAATCAAGCTGCCAAAGAAGTTAGATGATCGATGCCTGCCACTTTCTCGAGTACAGTCCAACACAACGTGATCTGTCTCCACGTCCAATCCATTTTAAGCCAGTCGGACTCCAGCATACTCAGCATGCCTTCTCTGTAGGCTATGCCTTCAACCCAAGAGACTAATATTATATTGAGATACTCTTTGTGTCCACCCCAAGTATCTGCGTCCCCAACCACGACAGCACTGAACACGTTTGAAATTGCTGAGAGGCTAGCTGGTAATTGCTTCCACCGAGCTGCAAATTCCAAATCTTGGCTACCGTAGTTCTTACGTTCGGATGCGAATCTGACATCGACATTCGGTAACTATGAGCCTTCTTTGAACATCTATCAGCCTAAGAGAGAGTCCTGCCATATCCGCAGGTGCGTCACAAATGCCTTGATGTCTCTTGCAATAGAGCTCCTTCCATTTGCGAAATCGTCCAAGATCGGCCAGCAAAGGTCTTAGACGTCCAGTATACGGCTCGATGTCCTGAACCGGAATTTCTTTGTACACAAAACGAGAGATATTGCCTATGACGGATCCAACTTTCTGGAAATGAGCACATGGTCCACAGTATCCCCGGAAAGGGTCCGGCATCTTAGTAGTTACAGTGACAGACAAGTATATCAGAAAGGCCAATGGATTCCCGTCCTTATCAACTTCCGAGCTTTTCAAATGGAAAGTGCCAATGTCGGCCGACGTGTCTTCCAAATTCATCGACTTCAAGTTTCCGTACTTGCGACTCCTCCAACGATAGCAGAAGTCGGCTATTCTCTTGCAGAAAACGCAATTTGTCGAGCATCGCAGAATATCACGTATCTGGCGGTTCTTGACAAAAGTTCGCGGAGAAGAAGAGGAGTCATGAAAGCCAACAGCGGCGAAATCAAGAGAGGAACAAAATTCGCACGTCTCTGACTCCATTTGCGTAAGGAAAATTACCTAACACTCTGACGTTGACCGACAGTTGCCGTGAATGAACTTCTTCTTGGTATAACGGTCTAATTGTTTTATAACATTGTCAAATCAATCAAACTAAATATGTGTTTGAGAAGCGATGTTCATCATGGAACAAGTAGGGCGTAGAAGATGTCAAGAACGCTGAGGAGACCGACCTAGTTCGAGCACTCGACTGTAGCGCACCACGCATAGAGGGGCATCGGTGAGATACTGTAACTCTGCCAAACCTTTGGGATTTCAGAATAGCAACAGGAATGCTCTTGTCTTGGTTTGAAAGGCCACTAAAGGAAGTTAGCAGGTTCTGCTGCGCTGGACTCCCGGACACCTTCCCAATGTTAGAATAGTAGGGACCTAGCTGTTGGGGGCGTTTAGGCCGCACGACGGCTGATAACAGGAGTCAACCGAGATAAAGAATATATGGAAATGGACATTATATGCTCGTCTGTCCCAAGTTCCGGTGAAAGAAACACATCTTAAGATGCCATTGCCCAGCTTTTGTTCAGTCCAGCTCGTGATAGGTATGTTGATAGGCGCGAAATCGGCCCGACTTTACTTCATAGAAGGCCTGTTACTCTACTGCGAGGACCAAAGTTCCAGTCAGGGAACTTGCATGATGAATAACATCTGTTGGACCTGTCAACCTCGGCATGCTAGCGTTACCATTCTAGGGACTTCTACCCCTATTGCTTGCCACCCGTAGGTGTTGAGCATTATGTATATTAGGAGCCTGGTTCCATAGATTCTAGCTCATCAGACTATGCATAACCATTGCTCCATATCACAGATCAACACCTAAAACATCATCCAATAGCCTTTTCATCCAGTTTCAGCTCTTGCTCCTTCACGCTCTCATCGCGCCAATGGGTCCAGAATACCCAGGCACCCAGGACTATGAAGGTCAAAGGTGTCGTGACGACCCAGTACATCCAAAAGGGCTGGTCCTTAAGACTATCCATAGAGAATAGCGACTGCGAAGCACAACCTGTTATTATCCGCTCTCCGTTGAGTTATGAAGTAGGGCAACTCACAGCGACAAATGTGCCCGGAAAGAATAGGGCGCCAAGCACCGCAAGAGACTTCATGGCAGCAGAATCACGGTTGGTGGCCGCGGATATCTTTTGCGTTGTGATATTATCCCGTTGTGCGAATCGGTTATAAACCTGGTGTATCTTTAGAGGACATCCGGAGGCGGAATATAGGGGCGAAGAATAAGCATTGCTTACAGCGCCAACTTGGTTATCTGCTCTCTTCGCAATCAAGTCAACGTCGAACTTTGCCATCTGAGCTCGTGTCTTCATATTCCGTGCCCATTGCAGCATCGATCTCGTACGGGCAGAATCTTCTCGATCTTGTATTAAGCCTTCTAGTAGAAGGTCGATCCAAACCGTGACAGCTTCGATCCTGCGGCAGACTACCGCAACTTGAATCTTCGTTCCATGCGCTACTCTGGAAAGCTCAACGTCAGGTTTAGGCTTCTCGTCTCTAGCGTTATAATTATCCCATATGTGTTGGCCTGTGCTGTGCTCGATATCCATCACATCCTGCTTTGCATCCGCTAGATGCTCTACACATAGTATTAGGCTCATGTCTGTGATGACGGTTCGCAATAGCAGCTGGTGACCTATATATGCTTTGTGGTAAAAGATGTGTTCCTTGATAGTCTTTACTTCGAATTCGTCCGCCTGCAAGACAAGTCCAGTCGTAGTACCTGTGTTGGCATCGTAGCTATATGCTATCATGATCGCCGTGTCCTTGTGGATGCGTATTAATCCTAAGAAACCTTATGTACGTGTTATCATCATTAGCTAATGCAGAAAGATTACGAAAGTAGAAACTGAAATGTGCAGCATACTCTGGATACTGTCGGAGCCGGACTTGTTGTCCTGTACAACAAAATCGGCACTGTGGCTTGCAACAGTGCGATGCTCTTTCAAGTCCAAAATATGTTGCGAAAGATAACACCTATCCAAAAGCATATTGAAAGTAGCACGTTTGAATGGAAGAACGAAGGAATAGAAGTGGCCGTGATCGTGAATTCTTCCTGAGGCAGTTCGCCACACCGGAGGTCGAGGGCGACCAAATCTGTAGCTCGCCCATGAGGCCACTCTCCATCAGATAAGGCACAGAAGACACCTACATGAGACGGATTCCATCGCGGCATATGTTACCCTTTGATGCCGAAGGGATCTCAAACTTCCCCTACACAGCAACTCAGATGATTCGCGGATCCCAGAATGAAGCACTCACCCTTTGATTTACCCACTCTTCAACCTGTCTATCTGGGAGATAGCCCTCTCTTACCACGTTCTGTACATATGGCTCAGTGAACAATTTCCATCATCGTTGCACAAGGCTGACCTCGGATCCATCGCGCCATATCTCAAAGAAGGGGTTGCCAGGGTCCGTGGGGGGCACAAACAGCCCCGGCTCAGAAGATAGGGTATCAAAGTTAATACTATCCATCAAGCAACGCTGAAAGTACGAGAACCACTTTTCTAACGGTTGTTAATGAAGAGTTGTGTCGTCAAAGAGCGTGTGACGATATCCGATATCCATCAGCTGAAGTACTAGGCCGAATCTTACTTCCGTATTCTCGGTGTACAGCGGTTAGGCGCTGGTGGCTGCATTGAATTGGGCAACTATGCAAGCCTCATGATGGCTAGAATCCTTGCATCCCCGGAACTGGGAAGTGTTGCACAACACCTCTCCCTACATACATGGAGTCTCTTGGACATCGTGGTATTGCATATGATGAACATCACATTCCTCATCGTGTTCCGCGACGCACACATTAAGGTAGCCGGCGGGAGCAGCGAGATAAGGAGCGGGCAAGGCGTATGCAGTAGCTTTAGAGGGGGCGAGCAAAAAGGTCTAGCGCTTACAAGACTTAAACCCTCCTGGTCACCACCAGGAGTTCCCTAGAGGTCGACCCGGGGAGGAATAATCCCTAGGTGTACAGGCTGCTCAGTGCGGGGTCTCGGGTCGCGCATCTCGGATCTCGGATCTCGGGGCGAGACCTTCTAGTGAGGCTCTTAAGCTGTACAATTAGCGGACAAAAGTATTTATCGTTTTCAGGACCAAAATTGGTACTTTTCGTAGGGAGCACAACTTTTTTTCTGGGTCACAGAAATTTTTTAAAAATTAAATCAGAGCCAGTTAATTAGTCATTAAATAATATGTACTCTAAAATTTTGTTTCACCTAATGTGGTAAGGTCAAACATTTGTGTAAAGTGAAAAATGGAAAAAGTTCGTTGATTTTCGCTTAATCTTGCGGTAAAATCAGCAATTTTTAAATTTCGTCAACTTTATATATTTACTACTTAATGACTAGGACTAGTTATCAAAAATTGAATCAGTAGAATTTTACTCATAGTAAAGTTCTGAGCTTGTTAAACTTTTTAGGAAATTTTTTGATCGAAAACAGTTTTATATACAAGTGCGCAAACGGTCAGTTTTGCCCTCAAAATGAACTGGAGTAAATAGCCTTGTCCCAGTACTGTACACCATAAGATCAATCTATTGCATTGAAATATCGAAGCACGGCTTATTATGCACTTTTTGTACTTGCACGCAAAAACGCCCTTACTCCATAGCCCATGTGCAGCAACTATGGGAGGTTATTCCACCACTGAGCTTATCTCAGTACATTACAAAAACTCTTTCAAGCGGAGGCAGTCAAAAGACTGACGGTTGTGACTCAAATGGCTAACTTATCTATGTCAAGCCGCCAACGATAACCATAATGCATGGTATGAGCTGTCACACTTATCGACGGGTGGAATGGGATACAGGCTCTGAGTATACGGGAAAGACAGGGTGAGGACGTGCAGACGGTGTGAGAATGGCTTGTTGGGTCCAGGTAAGGTGAAAAGCACTCCAAACAAAAGGGAACCGTCAGGCCGTATTCATCTTTAGAGATCTATAACACGCGTCCTGGAGTATGTGGTCTATCTGTGATACAGCCATCAAGGCAGGTAATACACAATATGCCCGCCTAGGAGCTAGCCGAAAGAAGAGGTATCTCGTATCGTACATACACGCAGCATGAACCATTGTCCCTTAGCAATCATGTGCTTAACCCTACCTGCCAGCATATGATAGGTCACCTTTCGGCTACAGAGTTAATAGAAAGAGGCTACTTCCTCCCAAGCTTGGCCTTGCAATCAGGACAATACCATTTCTGTCGTCTAGGGGGCGACTCCTTCAATCCCACGCAATCAAAATGAAACCATTCTTTCTCGCACTACAGTAACCCCCGAAAACGTCAGCCAATCCGCAAGAAAAAATTACCCCTAGCTGTGCGCAAAAGGCAGAATTGAAACTCACGTTCTCATTCTCACAAGCAATCATATCCCCAAAACTCACATCCCCACAGATACAATACCTCGGCTCATCAGGATCAATTTCCTCCGCAGCCAACTCTTCCACCTTCATTGCATTCTCCTTGTCCTTCGCCCCGTCACCGGCTTTCCTCTCACCCCTCTTCTTCGGCGCATGCGTTCTCTTCCCCACGCTTACTGCAGGCCCTTCCTCCTGACTTTCTATGACGGGGCCAGGGGCGGGTCGCTTGCTTCGTCGACTGGCAGCTGTGACAACGGGGACAGGGCTGGGTAGGGGAGCAGGTGTGGCGCTCTTGCGGCGGGTATGGTCGCGCGTTGTTGGTGGTGGTTGGGATTTCTCGACAGAGGCGCGGCGAGAGGTTGTACGGGTGGCGGTGCGAGGGGAGGAGGGTTGGGGAGGTTCTTGGGGAGGTGGCTCGGCGGGACCTTTCAAAGTTAAGGAGACGCGGCGAGGACGGGATGAGGTTGCGGTAGAGGTTGCAGTGGTTTTGGGGGTTGTGACGGCTTTGGGTTTCTCTGGGGCTGGCATGACGGGGGTTGCGGGCGTAGCCGGTCTGGATCTTCGTGTGGTGGACTTGGGTGGTGATGGAGCCGGCGCAGCGAGAGGCACAACGGTTGTGACCGTTTCTGTTGTTACGGTGATTGGTGCAGGCCGAGATTGTTCTGTCTTACGCTTCTTGGAGGATGTTTTCACCGGTAAGGTGGCAGCATCAGCAGGCTTGGGCTCAGCAGGTTTAGACTCAGCGGGCTTAGAAGAAATGTCCGACTTGGGAGTCTCCTCATCTCGCTTCCTCTTCCTTGCAGAAGATTTACTAGAGTCTTTCGGCTTTTCTCTCTGCGCACTCTTCACCTTGAACGGATCCTTAGGCATAGAGAAAGTAGTAGCGAACAGGGGACTAGGGATTGCGGGTACCGCTGGGATCGCTGGCGTGGACGGCGGCTTGGAGAATAGCTCTTTGAATGTACTTCCAAGGCTGCCCAACTTTTGAGCTTCGGATTCCAACTCCGCTGCTCGTTCACGTGCCAGTATCTCCCGTTTTTGCTTCTTAGCCTCGTTCAATTTCATCCCCCTGTTTTCGAGTGCCGACTCCCCCAATCCCAACTTATCTACACTTATTTCGCCTGGTAACAATGGTCGTCCTGGTTCTGCATGTGCAATATCGTCCTCGTCAAGAAACTCTTCCCCACGCTCGTTTGCAAGCTTCATTGCTTTCCGGTAATTCTCAGGCCCTCGGTCAGCTATATTCAGCTCGCGTCTTATCATCGTCTCACTCGGCGTCCAAATTGCGTTCTTCTTCATCCTCTTTCGTAGCTTCGCCATCTCCCATTCTGTGAGTCGCATCCAAGGAGCATGCTTACTACCTGGCTTAGGGTCTGGCGGCGGAGGAGTCAGTAACGACAGAGCATTACTCGTCGATATGCCAGCAACAGAGCTGTGTACATTTGTTCCTATTTGGCCTGGTACACGAGGCGGTCGGGGCGGTTTTGGTATCTTTATCTTCGGTAACTTGGGAGGCCTAGGCGCCCTTATCCGCGCTAGCTTACGAGAACCTCCAACGCGAGATGTAGGCATTGGAATGGGCGAAGGCGGGGCGGACTCCCAGTCCGAGTCTGTGGGTAGAAGTGGAGAATCTGGGTTCGGTGGAGGAAGCACTTCGCCAGGCACCGTGACTTTTCGGCTTCGGTAACGTTTTTCAGGTTTGGCAGAAGACCTGCCTGCAGAGGCCGCAGCTCTTGCTCCATCAAGTCGTAGAGTAATACGTGGAGGAGGCGATTTCCGAGTTGCTTGAGGAGATCTGGGTATGGGTGTAGGATCCCTTGAGGGCGGCTTTGGTAGAGCATGCAATTTGGTTATGATACTGGTCAAACGGTTGTAGTGCCGATCTACCATCTCGAACAGCCGTGTTGCTTCGCCATAAGCTGATTCGCGACAGCTGATCGCGTGGTCCAAACGATGTGAGATCTCATGCCGAAGGTCTTCAGTGTTGCGTCTCTCACTTGGGGGTAGATTAGGTAGAGATCCATACTCCTTAGTCAGATTATGTACTGCGCCAGCTGCTGCCAGATAGGACTTGTCAAGCTTGCCGATGAGAGTAAGGGAACGCACGAGATCAGAGGGAAGGTATTCAGTGTAGTCAAGGAAGTCGGTAACTGTATGTTGAGCATCTGGATCTTCAGGAGGATCTACCGTTATTACCTCCATACCGGGTGCCATGATGGCGTTGTAGTTTACTTGAGCTGGCGTTGCACCGCGCAGCTGCAGGACGTGAAAGGTGAACACGGATGCTAGCCGTAGGGCTGATATCTCTTGGCGTCCACTAGTGAAGCGTAGCTACCTACTTCTCACAGCTAAGTCCCATACACTCTACTGAATTCATGGATGTGTGAATGTAAGACATATAAGGCAGCGTCACCTAAATACTCCACTGTCTTCGCGTCGCCTTGAATGATGTTTGCAAAGGTGAATATCGTTGCGATGTGAGCCTATCAAACCTGCAATTCCGTAGAAGTCTCGGCTGCAGTATTAACATGGAGTAATACATCCTTTGACAACGCTCGAAATAAACCCAATGGTTGTCGACTTTCCACATGCATGCTCGCAGATCTCGGGCCTAAATTGATCACTTAAGTACAACATCCGAGTGCAACACTTCCTTTGTGCAATTCCTCTATCTAGTGTCTCGTGGCAATCGCCTCATACTGCAATTCAACTTGTCTTCCTCGACCTTTGCCCCCAAAGCTCGTGTTGAGGCTCTTGACTCACTCAGAACCTCTCATTAGTCCACCATTGCCTCATCAACATGTCGGAGATGCAAGTGGGTCAGCTAGCAGGTGAACAGGAAAGATTCTGCCCATTTGCCGCAGTCGATAAATATCCGTACAAGTATTTACGCGGAGACGACGCTGAGAAAGTGGCCAAAAAATATTTCGGATTTGGCAAATTTAGGCATAGGGGATGGACAATGTGAGTCGAACCTGCCCCACCCAAGCCTGTGTTTCGTGACACTGCTTCAGCGGGCACACCTCAAGATATCTCACTCAACCTCCTATAAGGGTTCTTAGCCTGGAGCATGTTCAATACACAGTTCATGAGCACAGTGATCGAACACTGAAATTTTAATGTCTTCGTCACTTTCACTCAGCATCATTCGTTGTCACTTTCCATCAACAGGCTCTAGCTAACACTGCCAGCTACTATATCCGCACACTCTTAGACTCCTCTCCGAAGCCACTGTATCTGATACCGAAATCGGAAGTAGAAGCTTTTTTCATAGAAATCTACGAGACCTTTGGAGTCTACGCCGGCTTCCCAGAGGTTTACTTACATCCTGGATTCGACATTGGCTTCACTGAAGAAGGTGTTCCACGGCCGCGCTATCTGGGCCGGTACCACGATTTTTGTAGCCTCGCCGAGCTTGAAGCAATAATGCCTGCCCCCGGATCAGCTGCGGAAGAACCACAGGAACTGGACGACTACTCTTTTCCAGCGTTCCGGCGCAAAATGGAAGAAGCCATCCTGGCTGGGAGAAATGATAAAAAAGCTGCAAAGGAGAAGAAGAGAAGAGACCGAGTAACTACAAAGACAGCGTGGTGTACACAGCTGAAGAGAAGTCAATGTTATCTTGGTATAAGGCCTCGTGGGACCGTGAACAAGGATGAGTTTTTTGCTAACCCAAACCTCACTTGGGAGCAAGCCAAAGCTGCGCAAGCGGCGTACGAAAAGGCTGCAGGCATCAAACTACCCAACCTAGTACCGACGGACCCTGCTCCCTACCCGTTCCATCACAACGTAATTTTCATTTGTGTCGATGTCGAAGCGTACGAGAAGAACCAACGACAGATCACTGAAATTGGTATATCAACGCTGGACACAGCCGATCTTGCCAATACTCCTCCTGGCGAAGGTGGGATTGAGTGGATGAAAAAGATCCGAGCTCGTCACTTCAGGATCAAAGAATATGCTCGTCTTACGAACTCGGTACACGTCTCTGGCTGCCCTGACAAGTTCCTAGAAAGATTCGGATCTAGCGAGTGGATCTCAAGCTTCAACGCGCCACAGGTTGTTGCGTCCTGCTTCCGCCACCCTTTCTCAGCGCCAGGTCAATATACCCCATTTCCCGCAGATAATCGTACGATTGGAAGGTACGGATATGACCAGCAGCTACTCGGTCAATACTTGCAACCACTCAACGACAGCCAACAGAAGCGTAACATCATCCTAGTGGGTCACGATATCAAATCGGATATTCAGTACCTGAAGACGATTGGCTACGATGTGACCAATCTACCTAACCTAGTTGAAGCCATTGACACCATTCACCTATTCAAGGCCATGAAGCATGCGCAAAACACACCAAGCCTAGGAGCCGTTCTCCTCGAGCTTGGGCGAACGGGCTGGCACTTACACAATGCGGGTAACGATGCGGGCTATACCATGGAAGCACTAATAGGTTTGTCCTTCGCCGCATTGACAACCGCTCCCAAAGCCATCCCGTACCAAGAGGAATTAGATGCCGCAGCAGCAGAAGCACAAAATAGGTTGATCGACGATATCGAAGAATGGGATATCGCAGACGAACAAGGCGGTGACGGCGGCGATCCCAATCCCCTCGGCGTAACGAAGGAAAATAAAGTGTTCGACCAGGGAATGAGACATGGAAAGAAAGCTGAGGAGAAGAAATACTCGAACAAAGGCAAGAACGGTTTTGGGAGCCCTGCGTATGGGGAGGCATTCCCATCTTTGCAGGACAGCGTGGGGAGAAAAGGAGAAATCAAATCCCACGCCGCGAATATCAAGAAAATGGAGCAGATGGCAGATGGTAAGCATAATGGGGCAGGTTACGTACCGCCACATCTTAGGGGTGGTGTAGGAGAAGAAGAGGGCAAGGAACCGCGCATGTGGAAGGAAGGAGACGTGATCGATTTTGATAAAGACAAGAAGGAGGAGGAGGGAGGCGTGAAGTTGCCCGAGAAGGGGAAGAAGTTAAGTCAAAAGACTCAGAAGAGGTTGGCGGAGTTGGAGTTGGATGAGGAATATTTCACGATTTGAGGGATTGGGTAAGGGCTTGAGACGGAGAATTTGAAAGACACGGAGGGTTGCTCGGGGAAATTGTGCTGATTGTGCTTTACCTGGACTAGTTTCCATAGTGTGCACCATTGCTAGGGATTAGAAGACATCTTACATAACTACCTAGTTTCCATAAACTAACTTCTACCATACTTACAGAAACATGATCTCCGCCTCTGCATATCATTGCCTACAAAACCCCCGACCAAAACGACTACGTGTAGAATCGAAACTCGAGGAATCGGCGATCAAAGTAGTAGTACCGGAGGTAGGTATATATAATAAATGAATGAATGCATGGAAAGGAAAGTCGAGGCTTTGACACAAAAGTAGGAGGGAGGTAGGTATAATAGACGATTGTCTGTCTGATCAAAAGAATCTAAGACCCAAGACCGCACGATAGATATGACACGCGAAAACTCCCAGCTAGGTATAATAGACGAGTGCATTGATTGTCCGTCTGATCATAAAAAACCTAAAAGTTTAATTTATATGACAGATATGGCATACACAAACTTCTACGCAAGACATGTATACATAAAGAGAAAGAAAAAGTCCAGGATCAAACACGAGAGCGAGTGATAGGTAGGTGGGGATAACTAATGATTGCATTGTCTGATCATAATAATCTAACACTAAGACCGCACGACAGACGTTTTAAACTTCCTCCGCGCCTAATCTAGACAAAGTCAAGAGGACATTTCCTTCTTCATACGCCCGTTGTGTTTTGAGAGAAACACTGATCAGTTTTTCCAACCCTGTCCAGACTAGACGGACGTCTAACGCCAATTGTAAACGAAGGAATTATCCTTGATTGCGAAGATTTGAAGAACGTCTCCCTGCCGTGTGAGGAAGAGGGAATGGTAAAACGCCCGAGTGGTAGTACGAATACGCCATCCTTATTTCTCGCCCACGCAAGAAAGGTTGTGCGCAGACGATACACGAAGTGATTAAAGTGTGGTGAAAGCATTTGGAGCGATTATATACGAGAAGCGAATGGATAAAACAAGAAAAGCAAGAATAAGACGAAGTAAGAATAATGTTGAATGCAAGAAAGGAATAAGCCCCCCAACGCCATCGCCTCCGGCCCGTCGTAGATCGTTCAGTCTGGTTTGTCGTGGTGCACTGCGGTCGTTTGTCGTGGTAAGCGTGATTATGGCTCATGAGAAGAATCTATTCAGTTGACTCCGTTTGTACCGATGTTGCTGCGCTGGCGGTGGTAGGAGCTAATGTTCGTGAAACCCCTGATACCGTATTAGAGGAATTCTGTGTAAAGGGTTGCGGTTCACTTACTTCGTAATATCGATACCGCCATCTTCGTCTTGGCCAGGGCCAAGTCCATTTCCATTCATGTTCTGGCTGCTCGAGAAGCTGTTCTTTGGACCCGATCCTCTCGTGGGGCTGTCGATTCCATTTGTGGCTGGGGGTGGACTGCTGCTTTGCACGCCTAGCGTCCTGTCGTTGGCATCCCCGTTCTTCTCTGGGCTAAGTGGAGGCCAGGAATTAGCGGGGGTGCTGTTGATTCCTGAACCAGGGAACTTCCAGAACGGCGCCGGGCTGCTGTCGGGCATGTGGCTCGTGGGAAGCTTGGCAGTGTTTGGTGCAGGGACAGTGAGGTTGTATGGCCTCGGAGCTGGCGTCTGGATTGGCTGATCATGAGCCCAGGCTCCCGAAGTTAGTGTGGGGGAGGAGTCCATAGCTGTCAGATGGCCATTGGCGCGACGTGCTGGCATTGGCGATGTTTCGTCAGAAAGTACTGGATGGGTTCCTTGAGTCGGTGCGTAGGCTGGGTATGGCATTTGAGGGCCACGGGTTGGGGTGAAAGATGGCTGCTGCGACGGCGGGTACGATGACAGTGGTGGCGTGCGCGCATTTGGAGAGCTTTTCATGTGACCATTAACAATTGGCAGGAAGCCGCTGGATGAAGCGTGTCCGGCCGGTGATTCGGGAGCCGATGAAATACGTCCGCCAGCTTTGCTCGCGTTCTTTCGCGCTGCTGCTATCGTTGCTTCGCGATGTTCCGGAACTATTCGCCACTTCATGCCTTTGCCTGGTTCGTCTGGACGTCGAGCGACCTTCTCAAATGCTTGACTGAGGGAAAGGTTATGGCGTATTGAATTCTGGTACACATTAGCCCCCATCATGAAACATGTAGGATAGGTTGAGTACTCACCTGCCACCCAGAACTGGTAAGTCGATAGTAAGCATAACGCGCCTTGATCCACTGATAAATCCCGCTCAAGCTGAGAGATTCTTCAGGGGTAGAAAGAATCGCCCAGGTTATCAGTGTAGCATAGCTGCAGCCGGGCTTGAGATCTTTAGAGCTGTCCAGGGAGTAGTCAATTTGTTCCGTGGATTCCATCATAATTCCACGCTTGTATCCAGGCGACCGCTTCTTGGCCGACGCTGTGCTCGGACGCTTAGGCGGCGAAGGGTCTGGGGTCACAGGCCTGGCCATATTGGCTGGTGCGGGAGCGATCGGTGGTCGCCCACCGTAATAGGGATTTTGAGGAGGTGGATAATCAGACGAAGTTGTATAACCATTTGTAGGCGCTGATTGTGGGCCGTCAGTAGCAGGTTGAGGATGACGGCTACCCAAATGTTCGTCGATACCCTCATTGTCCGGGGGCTCAAGTATCCTGTCCAAGAACATCTGGTGAAGTTCGGGTTTCCCTTTTGCAGCTATGAAGACCATCTCGGTCCCAGCAATTGCAATTACAGTTCCACTATTTATGGGCGTTGATTCTCCCTTCTTAAGCGCCCTATCATTGACTCGAATGCCATTGCGCCCGTAGCAGTGTACGTGCCATGCATCATCCATGTGACTGTATTTTAGCTCGCCGTGAGTCCTTGAAACGACTTTACTTGGACCCAGATCAATCGCGATCGGTGGCTGGTCATCGGCGTTCTCTTGAGTGGAATCAGCAGGTCCTGTGCTCTGCCTTGCCTGCGGTTCCGGGGAGCGCCCGAAGTAGAGGTGGGTCTCCAGTACATAGTATGTCCAGTCGTTGGCGCAGATCTTCGCGAAAGCATTGATGTTGGCGGCACCGTATTTCTGAGCATTCACTTGGTTGGAGTGCTCGGAGGCCACAGCGACAGGGTAGTCCGAAACGGTCAAGTGGGGCATTAAAAGGTCGACAGGATCTTTGGTGTCCTCAAGTTCATCGTCAGCGTCAGCTGTCCCAGCCGACTGGTCCTCCTCTGTATCAGCGGGCTCTTCTTCCGGAGACTTCTGGCGGGGGCGGCGGCGAGGGGGTAGGGCGGTGCTGGCCTGGAGGGGTGTTAACAGATTGTCCAGGGCCCAGCATAATTCCAAAGTCTACATACCTTCCTTTTCCTCGAAACCTTTGGCCTATGGGGAATTGGAGACGACAGATCCGCGGCGCGGGTGTTCGCAGTCCGCTTGCGTTCGCTTCGCCGAGTAGCGGGGGGACTCGATAACGGAGACATTGCTGTCTCGGATCAATGCTGGAAGGAGATGGAGTTAGCGAAGTTCTGTGTGAGGTATTGAGACATAGCATCGCAGCAGGTGTGGTGCGCAATGCGTTCAATGATTGTCGAAGATGGTGCATGCATCGAGTGCGGTACCTACGTCAGAGTTTATCGGAGCGACGTACCGTAAATAGAGACCTTTAGACAGTCGTACCGCTTGCACAGTGTACAATGATCAGGATGCTCATATGATAGATGCTGCGATGTGATGCGAAGCGATGGAGTGGGTAAGGTGGGAGGCCCCAGAACAGGTGGCTGTGGGTGGTGGTTGGTAATACGGTCCCTTGGAGAATGTCGATTAAATGTAAAGAACGCGTGCCGTCACGCGAACCCTTTCACTTCTGAAACTGTTGTTTTGTAGTCGGTGCGCTGTACCTGTTGATGAAGGGATAGTTATGCGGTGGGCAAGAGAAAGAAGTGCTGGGACCGGAGGCCTCTATAAGTATGCTCTCACAAATAATGGTTGAGGTCTTCGTGGGTATTCTATTTGCCTGGACTAATCTGATTGGCGGAGAACTTCAATAAACACTTGCCAAGCCTTACTTCTCAGCACAACCAAGCCTCTTCCTCCACAACCTTCTGGCCATTTTGCTTAGTCTATGCGGAGAGCAGTAGATACTTTTCGCATCTGATCCGCAAATGCGTCTACTATTCTACATTTGGGAGGAAGAAGTGAATGACTTGTTGACTCCCGTCAGGCTTGCTCGTGTTGACTTTCTGTATGAGATCGCCAAGTGTCAATACTATGACGCTCGTGACCATATGAGCCAAATTATGAGAGGCAATGTACGGCACTGCAGTGACAACCTCTCCCTCCTTGCCTTTGTGGTACTAGCTCCTTCATACCTTTCATTGCCTATCGAATTTAGATGGGCGGTACCGAATTCCGAGCCATGGGTCAAGCAAGTGTATTCAGCCTTGCATGTGAAAATTTCTCCACTTCGCGAGCGTGCGCATTGATGTGGACCAGTGTAGGCCTGTAGGGAGATCGTATACCAATCCGATGACAAGGATTGTTATCCCTTCACTTCCGCTCGTCTGCTAAATTGCCATTTCTCCCAATTTAGAGTTTGTCACAAGGAGGGAGAGGACCTTTCGATCCGCAGTAGTGGGCCAGTGAAGCGTCTGGGACCAGCTACCCCAGTCTTACGAAGTCCCCCAACGCTTGCTTCTAAACTGTGTGGCAGCATGTTTGTCGTTCATTCCAACCGTCTAATTTTGCCTCTAGTCCGATTCCCCTTCACATCTCTACCCTCTTCAATATCAAGCATCGCTACTCTCTTCTTCTCACCCACATCCTTAAGCCCATCCCGTAATACCCTTGTTTGGATGTTTACTCCCTCTTCCTCCCATGCCTCCATCTTCACACCAACTCTTGCCTCAATAGCCAAGAAAAGCGCCACATCCCTTTGTCCCACTAAAGTGATTGCTTCTCCCTCCTTCCCTGCTCTCGCTGTTCGTCCAACGCGATGTATATAGTCATCCGGATTGCGCGGGACATCATAGTTGATTACCAGATCTACTTCAGGAATATCGAGACCACGGCTTGCGACGTCTGTGGCGACTAATATCCGAGCCGCAGATGCACGGAAGCGAGCTAGATTATCTGTGCGATCCCGTTGGCTCAGGATGGAGTGGAGAGATGTCACTCGGTGGTCGAGGAGGCGGAGAAGGCGCTCAAGTAGGTTTGCGGTTGCAGTTCGGTTGCAAAAGATGATGACTGATTTCTTGGCGCTGTTGCGGGCTGTGAGGAGGAGGATATGCAAGTAAGCTTCGCGGTAAGTGAGAGGTACTTGCAAATAGGCCTGTTTAAGGCTTGGGGGTACTGCGAGGTCCGTGGTATCGGCTTGGCACACAAATATGGGTGGTCTGCCATTGGCTCGTGGAAGGGACTTGAGCGCCATGACCTCCGGTGTCAGGGTGGCAGTGAAGAGACATGTTTGTCGCTCATGAGAAGGGGGAAGAGCATTGAGGCACGTCTCTACATCTGAAAGCATGCTGCCAGGCCCAGAAGCCAACAATCGATCTGCCTCATCTAGCACGACAACTTTTACTCGGCGAAGTCCCACAATCGTATCTTCTCCTGATGTATGAATGTGATCTGCCAATCTTCCCGGAGTAGCAATAACAACATGAGGCCGTCGCGACAGCGCAATGGCCTGCGGTCTCATCTCCGTCCCACCAGTGACAAGTATAGCCTTGAGCGATTGTGGCGCCGAGATTGCCTTGATCTGCTCAAATATTTGTAGAGCGAGCTCCCTCGTAGGTGTGAGTATGACCGCGTAAACGCCCACCGGATCTTCAGCCCATTTCTGCAGTATTGGAACCGTAAATGCCACCGTCTTCCCACTGCCTGTTCGACTTCCCCCTATGACATCTTGCCCCTCCAGTATCTTTGGTATGCAACCCTTTTGAATGCCTGTGGGCCGTTTGATCTCCATTGCTGCTAGGGAGGCAAGGAGCCATGGTGCGACGTCCAGGGTTGCGAAACTGGCTGTGGAGTCGACGACCTTCCCATTGCTGACTTCAGGGTGTTCGATGTCGGCAGGATTTGCTGGCGTTGTATTGGGTTTTTTGGCTTTGATGCGAGATGTTGTGGGTGGGACTGGAGGCAGTGGCTCTACTATTGATGCGTCGGACTCTTGAGACAATCTGCGCCTCTTTCTGGAAGTGCCTTCTTCAATGATTGCATATGATTGGGATGCATTGCTCGATGAATCACTTGAAGCTGCACTCTCTGAGCTTGCAGTTGGAGTGGAATCTTCCCCAGTGGGATGTGGCATGACCGCGATAGATGGCCCCTGTACCCAGACAAGGCTTTCTAAGCAAACATTTATACGTGGATGACAGGGTTAAATCTTCAGTGGTCGAGACCTTTTGCTTGGCACATGACGGCTAGCGTGGCTGTAAGGACGAGGCTAGGTACATTATCAACTTTGATACGTGGAACCTAGCAGTAAACCTCAGAGTGCAAAGAGCCACCAGACCGCTGAGTAATTGCTGTGCACCTCATTGCTTCAATATTCTGTCTCCAGTTCTACCAATATCTCGGTCTATGTCTAATCTATAGAATGTATCTTAATGTAGGCCAGTCATTTCTCTGACCAGTCCAGCCCGTACCCAGCCTCGTGCGAAATTCCGCCCACTATACAACAAAACGGAAATCCACCAAATGCGTCCAATAAACCCATCATACCACCTATACAGACTTTCCACACTACCCTCTTTGCCCCTCCCCTGCTCTCGTTGCTGCTTCTGCATCCTCCGATGCGCCAGTACGGCCCTCCTCACCGTCTCCTCAATCACCACAGCCACCCCGTTCTCCACGAAAAACCACGCCTCCCCGAAGGCCCCGTTCCATCCTTCCATCACAGTATGCGCCGCAAAACTATGCACAAATGCGGAACTCACAAACGCCCCAAACACCTTACCCATATCTGCGTCCTCTTCCGGTCTTTTCCCCGTAGTTTTTCGCTCAATCCATTCACCAGGCCATACACCATATACCAGGAATAATCTCGAAAACAACCGATGCCATCCATAGCTCCAGAAGGTCCTGACGCTAAGAATATCCCAAATCCTAGTCGTATACAGCGGTGGCGAATAACTCAACGGATGCGGCGCCAATGGATGCAGCATGATAGCAAAAGCACTATACCCAAACGAAAATGCAGACATGAGGAACCCTCCCAATGCAGCCGTCAGAACGCCCTGTAGCACGAATGGCAAACGATCAAATCCCTCTCCATGCGTAAGATATCTGACATAGATGCTCCTAATGACCACCCAACTCACGCCCAGCACCGGCAACACATGTACAAGAATACTATGCACCCTATCCCTCACACTTGGGCGCCACGTCTCCCTTGTATGCCTGACATCTGCACTCGTCCACGTAAACCCGGCTCCCCTCATGCTCAACTCTAATTCCAGCGCCCAGCTCATCCGATCCCTCCAGCCACGTGGCCCCCCTTGATCTGTAACCGCCGTCTCCGTGACCGGCTGGCCCCCACTATCCAGAAAATGCAGGCTGAAATAACTGTCAGCATCTGCGCCTTTTGCGGGCCCGGCATGGTAGCGCGGCGTGTGGTGGTATTTGACGCGGCGCGGGATATGTGAGAAGAGGTAGGGGCTGATGAAGAAGGCGTCGAGGACGCGGCAGCCGCCGTAGAGGCCGACGAGGGCGAGTTGGTAGGTTAGACCAATGGAGAAGGGGACGTGGTAGGCTAGGGGGAGGCGGAAGAAGAGTAGGCCGGAGGTTAGGGCGAGGAGGTTACGGAAGAGGGAGATTGGGATTTGGTAGGCATTGGAGGGGAAGGGAGGCAGGAGAAGAAGGGCGAAGTAGTAGATTAGTGGGGGAAGGAGGGCTGCGAGTGGGGTGAGAGGTCTGGTGTCTGGGAGTGGTTGGAGGTCTGGACGAGGCGGGGGAAGGATTGCGGGAAGGTAGGAGGAAGGTTTCATGTTTGTAGAAGCATGAATGTAGGATGTGAAGAGCCCAGCTCCTCGACGGATTTTGGCGGAGTAAATGGGATTCCGCGTGACGTTACTGTGTAAAACTGTGGTTGAAAACCCTAAAGCTAAGCCGAATACGGTCAAAGACAAGAAATGGTCTTCCTGGCTTACATCAAGGTGAAATCGTGTGCAGAATCCTTTTTCAGCTTGATACTCTTTGACATGGCCATAAGATGCTGTCAGGGCAATTTTGTTCGCGGTGTGATCTTGTCGTCAGCGCTCTCATGCGGTCTCAACATGATTTGCCCAGGCTACGGACATACTCAAATATGCCACGTCGTCGATATTACCTTCTTGAGCGGTACGAAGATCATTCTCGGCTTCCCGTT
This sequence comes from Cladonia squamosa, assembly GCA_947623385.2. NCBI lineage: Eukaryota > Fungi > Ascomycota > Lecanoromycetes > Lecanorales > Cladoniaceae > Cladonia > Cladonia squamosa. The sequence goes on from OX392382.1 coordinate 711,264, forward strand.
GAGTAGTTGATCTGCCCATTCATTGCTCTATGGAGCAAAACATTTTCAAATTCATGTCCATCTAGGGCCAGCCAATAGGTCTCATGCGCACTCTGAACAATAATGTCACGGGAGCTTCATAGACAGACCGAGATTTCGACTTGTGTAGCGCCCGAAGTGGAAGCCAGGAGTAACTTGATCGATGGAAAAGCTTTAAGACCAGCTTGCAGTACATCATTCGAAGACCGTGCGCCACAAACCAAGACGACTCACTCTAACAACAACCTACCACTCACAGTCAACTAGAAATTGAACCCTTGCTCGAGCGTAGAACATATCCCTGATGAAGAACTTTTGGCCTCTACCTCTTCAACCTACCGGGAAGCTTGAGATTGCCCGTCGCGTATCGCTTCTGGAACTCAAGCCTGTCATAACCCGCTCCAATTAGTTCCGTAGCTGATGATGTGCAGGCGCTCTCACTAGTCAATGTCACAGCTGCATAAGAAGCCACAATTTCAGCAAGTGGATTTCAGAGGGATATGATCCTTTCGTCGGTAGCTGCGGATCAAGATGTTGCTTTTGTGGCTTCCTAACACCAGTGCGTGAGTCCAGACAAATGATTGTTGTCGTGCTCATCCAGCAATTGAGGATGCTTGTAATCTCGGGTTAGATTTGATTGATGGCGACTAAGTGTTTGAACGAAATCAAGACTTCCAGAGTTTAGACTCGAGGACTGCAATGAGTGATACACCAGCGTTATGCAATTTGGTATACGCAACCATAATCGACTTCGATCTCGAATCTGCGACTTTCGGGCTTCCTGAATAGAACTTGATGCTTCTCACAGTTCTTTCAAAATCCGATGGGCGACGGCGGCGGTAGTAGCAGGAGGCATTGTCTTAAGACTTACACTCTCACGAAACGCATGCTATTTGATCAACTTAAGACAAAGCTGGCTGTCAAAGCCTGACATGAGCGGATCAAGCGTATTTAGTGAATACGAGTGGGCAAATTCTCAACGAGAGACTTCCGATGATTGAGATGGGCTAGAGTGCTCGCCTTTGCCGCAGTAACAACGGCAGGCCAGTAACAATGGCGGGTAGTGAGACACGGGTGAAGCAGTAGTTTGCGAAAGTGGGGTGCAACGGTTTTGCAGGGGTATCTTATCAAGACCTAGGAGACAACCAGCCTGCCCTGCACTTGTACTACTTAAAGGTTCTTTTCAAATGATTGGTGAAGATCATGGAGCATTAGAATCTGTAACAAGAGCCTCATCGCAAGCCAGGTGAAAGCGGATTATATGCTCCTATGGTAAGATCCGTAGCGACTCACCATATCATTAGTGATGGTGAGCGGCGATGGCCTTGTTTGAAGACCTTGTATACCTAGATCATTGCGTACGTAACCAGGTGCATGGATGATGCTAGGACCAACAACCTCGTCTCCAAACGGGCGGCTCGGCATCCTTATCTAAAGGACAGTGAAATTGGTTACATTTTCAATTGAGGGGCGTGTGGCACAGGCCCACAGAACGTTTTCGTCAGTATGGGTAAATTGCCGTTTCGTCTTTATCAAGGGTGCTTTTCCACCACTGTTGTGCCTTTGGCAACTGCAGAGAAGATGTATAATGTCCGACGGACGCAACCCCGTAGGCGAAGCATCTCCCCTTACCTGACGTTTACGCCATCACCGTAGTGACCACGAGAAGCCGTATTTAAGCCTCTGAGCGTTGATGCGTTCAGCTTCGTACGATCATTCATTACTCGAATGTAATTTGCCGGAGATGAAGAGGTTCATTAGCTTTCTTATTAAGAGATTTAAGGTCTTTATTTGGCTCGCCTGAGTGACAAGGATGCCCTTAGTCCCCCACTAAATACCCTGGGATCCTCTTAGATACCCTTAGTCAGGTACACTTACCACCCGCGTTCGCCTTTCCGACCAGGATCCCAACCACGACCCGACCGGGATTCCAACCAATACGAGTAGCCATCAACCATTCCTCTCTTCTGCCCTTTTTTCTTGCTACTTCTCCCACTCCACGCTTGCGCCATATCCTGAAGAAAACCCAAGCAACGCCCGAGTCACCGGCGGTGTTTGCGGTTGCAAGAAGCAGTGAGGTGTCTCTTCTGTGGCTAAGGGGCGCACAGGCTGGGAAAAAAAGAGAGCACCAGTCGCAATCCAAGGGGGTGGACCCTCCTTGAACAACACACCACGAAAACCAGTCAATCCATACACACGCTCCTTATACTTCCAGCAGAGACCGCTTCTGGCATTCTTCAGAAAGGGACAACCAATACAATAATGCGCATTTAGAAACACAGGTGGGTTCCTGAAAATCCACGGGGAAAAGCCGGATCGCTCTCATACTGACTCTACACAGCTCAAGCAGTCTTAATTTCGTCAGTCCATGACTGGCATCCATTCCTTACAAGACACATTTACAATCCTTACAACGCAAACGCAGTTGAAGCTGATCTTCAATTGCAACGAGCGAGAACGTCCGCGCAAAGACGTCGATACAATCCACCAAGAACACGACTATCATTCATGCACAGGCAATTGCCGCTTTTCCATCGAACACCTAGAATAGAATTCGCTTCTCTCGGCAATATCTCTCGACCGCAAATGCCTATACATCTTAAGCAACATTCGAATCGGAATTTTAATCATCAAAGTCGACAGATTAGCTGTTGATGCACATTCATTTACCCACATCTATACGCCTATCCTGAAACCGGACCAAGGGTCCAATGTATCATCCGTCCAAGAGACGGAAAGTTGAGCGAAGCGTCGATCAACCAGCCGAAAAGTATGGCCTTCATCACCGACGAGAGCGGGCAAGAGTTTTGGGCGAAAACAAGAACGAGATACCTGTCGTACCCAACATTGTCCTCCCGCCCAATGAAGGCCAAAGGTCCGCCCATCAATTAGTTGAGAACCTTCGCCAACCATCAGAAACAGAAGAGGAATCAAGTCAGACGCTCCAGCCTGGTCAGGTCGTTCCAGCTTCACCCAACCATGGGCTTAAACCAAGGGCTCAGCCGGTCACCACCATGGTGGCCGTCGACATCAGTAATGGCCACGATGTCGTCTCTCAGGTAATGGAGCCAGTGAACCCCAATACGAACACTGTCAATGTGCCTGGATATGGGGAGGTAAATATTACAGATACCTCAAATCCAACCCCCCCTGCGACAAACACCAATTTTGTACCCGGATCTGTCGTTCCTCCTGCTGCTATTCAAGCCTCAATAGCAAGATCTCAAGCACTCGCAACCCAGGAATCTATAGCAAACGAGCTTGATGCTATACCACAGTCTACAGCTGCAAGCACTACAGCTGCAAGCACTACAGCTGCAAGCACTACACCAGAGAATCGTGCTGCTGCTACCGGACAAAGCCTCACGGGTGCCACCAGTCTTGGGTCTAGCTCGCAGCAAGTGCTCTCGTCTCCCTCAACGCCTTTGCCGTCGACTCCAGAGTTCTCTACGGGCTCCCCCTCGTCTTACTTCTCTTCTAGTCCGGGCCCTTCACCAACATCGAGTCTTTCTATAACATCTGGTGGTCTTAATCTGACAGGAAATAATTCTACCATGGCCGGTAAGTTGGATTGAGTATCAATACATGGGACATGTACTAACGAGGTTAATAGCTACTACCTTGATGCCTTCAAGTGCTGCAACATCTTCATGCCCAGGTAGCCTTAGCTCGCAGTCGAGTGCCATGGCTGCCGTCCTCTATGCACAGTCCACAGCATCGCAGGCGTCGATCTCTTCCGTGGCCGCAGCTGCTTCCAGTCTGAGTGGCTTTGCAACCTCAACCCGCAGTTCCGACAATACGAACCCTGTATCGTCCGTTTCAGCTACTACGCTCCCGGCGTCCTTGTCCTCGCAACTTGCGAGTCAATCGTCTGCAGCTTCGGCAGCTTCGGCAGCCTCTGCAGCCTCTGCCAGTTCAGCATCCAGCGCCGCCGGTCTTGGTGTAGGTGGAGTAGGCGGAGTAGGCGGCTCAACCACTACTGGTACTGCTGTCTCACCAACATCAAGCTCTAGCGGCAGCTCAAACAATAGCGCACCACCAACGCCAGTTCTTGTTGGGGGCATCGTTGGAGGTGTCGCCGGCTTGGCTATGATACTGTTCTTCCTCCTCATACTCTTCCGCTGGCGCCGAGGTAGGACTGGTCAGCGGAGAATAATCTCGCCTCCAATTCCTCATGAAGCAAATGTCGGGTCTGGGGCGCAAAGTGGCACCATGACCCAACGATCCAGCACTGCACCTATCGTTGGTGCCATTCTTTCACGCATCAGACCCACTTCATCGCAGACTGCTCAAACCGCAGCGACCACCGACACAGCGCCAAGCGAGCGGGGCTTTCAGAAGATCTCGGGAAGGAAGCTCCAATCTGTCCTCGCCTCTGGTGGTGACGGCTATGGCGATAATGCTGCCGCGGGCCCCTCTGCTGGACCAAGCGCACCAGCAGGGCCTCAGCGAAACCCAGGCGTGGCACCAGGTCAAGGTCCCTTCGCGGGTCTTGCTCCCGGTCTACGACCTTCCAACCCTTCTCAGCCCTCCCCATCCGGTTCTCTGTCAGGCTCGTCGTTCTACCGCGATTCGCAGGGCTTCTATGGTGGCGTTATCCAAGATCCTGAAAAGGCAGAGTCATCCAGTTCTCCTTTGTCTTCCTCACCCACAACAACGACTATTGCACCATTTGGAGCTGTCTCTGGATCGCCTCCAGGAGGCGGCAGTCTCCCTAGTCGCCGAGGTGAAGTAGCAAATATGCGTCCTGGTCCAGCACGGACACCTATCATCAACGAGCCCGGCCAAGTCCCAGTACGCGCACCCTCTAGGCCACAACCACCATCACGCCCTGTGCGAGCCACACCGCCACCAATCGCAGACTTCCCTCGGCCTCGAGATGGCCTTGGTAGAAGCCATCCTAGCCAGGATGGCTCGAGAGGGTCCAGGTTCAGGGAGGACACAACCCCGCCTTGAGCAAGGTCTCCAAAACCCAACTTCGTTTCTCCTGTCAATATTCACACTTTACTTGCGGGTTTGATCCACTGGAATCAACCACGCTTTCTTGTATAATTAATCTTTCCAACCATCAACGGAGGATTATCAGCGATCTCTTCCATCACCAGCGGCCTACCTTTGGCCGATGTAATTAATACCGAGACCTTCACAAGTTTCATGCCATGTTTTCTTATACGGTTGATTAATGAGGGGAGGTTCTACGTCTTTAATGTACTGGTTGAGCTATCAGTTCACTATCTTGTCATCATCTCCGCTGCTAGAGCGCCGTGCAGGAAGCGAGCAGATTCTCGATATCGTATGGGCACTTGCGGGGTCATGCCTCCCCATGCTACCTGGCTTTGTTGTGCGTATATCAGACCATTGCATTGGGTCTATTAATTTCTTGCAAGGAGAGGCTAGGATACTTGGCTTGTGCCGAAAATGGGGGATTCTGGTCATACTCTGGATGTGTTAATTAGAGAAGATGGCGCGGAGAGCGAATGGGGAGGTTGTTGAGTGGATAGCGTGCGTGGTTAGCTAGAGACCATGTTACAAATGCTACAATGAATTTAATCAATTGATCCTCAAACTCATATGCTCAGATAACTGTACTCGTAGTAACTAAAGCGGGCCGTCTCCCGGACCTACGTTCAATGGCTCATATATCACTCGTACTACCCAGCTGTCACATTCAAAAGAAAATCCCCCCATGGCGTCACTTTGTTCGCCCCACCGTTTGAACGATCGTATCGCATGAACATGGGACACAAGGCTGATCAGAATCTCTTCCCTTCCACCTATCGGCCAAGTGACCAGTCTGCACAGTCGGAAAACCAATTGCAGCTCTCTCAGGGCGCTGCACCCCCTCCACTACCACCCCGAAATGGCCCCAGCATCGGCCTCTCCGACGATGCTGGTCCACCACCATATTCAGAGATCGCACCGACGTTCCACTCGCAACCCCTCTCTCATTCTTGGTCGTCTCAAGATCCCCGCTCCTCTTCCATGCAATCGCTGGTACCACATACCTCTACCGAAGTAAATGGCATACGCACGCTCCTGCTTGTCTATATTCATGGTTTCATGGGAAATGAGACAAGCTTCCAGAGCTTTCCAGCGCATGTGCACAATTTAGTGACTGTGAAATTGAACGAGACACATGTGGTGCATACGAAGATCTACCCAAAATACAAAAGTAGGAAAGATATCAGATTTGCAAGGGATGACTTCAGCGAATGGTGAGCATACGTCCAGAAGCCTGGCGCTGGAATTGCGGACTTGGACTTTATGCACCCATTTATAAGGCTGATACAGCCAAGGTTGCGTCCTCATGAAGGCCCGGACACGGACGTCGTTTTGTTGGGACATAGTATGGGAGGCATATTGTCCGCGGAAGTAGCATTATTGAACAAGCATCGTATCCTTGGAACCGTCAACTTCGACACTCCATTCCTAGGAATGCATCCTGGTGTCATCGCCAGTGGCTTAGGCAGCTTGTTCACACCAGCTGCAGAATCGCCAGCGCCAGTACCCGAAGGCGACGAAATGGAAATACGACGAGAGCAGGATGCTCAGAATTCAGCATCACTGGCACCATTTGGCTCTGAAAGTGGATCCACAACACGGCTGATGCCGACAGAGTCCACCTCGACCACGAGCTTACCAACGATATCCTCAGCTTCACTTGACCTGCCTACCAAAGATCCGAACTACGACCCGCCGTTCCCTAATGACGTACGTCTGCCACAGCGTACAGGCTGGGCCAATGCTTTGCATTTCATCAACAAGCATTCTGACGGTTTAGCAAAAGCCACGCAAGCATACGTGAAATCTCATTTGGAATTCGGGGGAGCTATGGCAGATTACAAAGGTCTTAAAAGCCGCTATTCAAGTTTACGTGCTCTTGAAGACCTCGATGCACACGACCAGGCAAGGATTAGGTTTGTTAACTATTATACCGCGAGTACAGGAAGGCCAAAAAAGCCGAAGTCGACACCAATATCCAGGATCCAAACGGATGATTTTGATAACGGCACGGTACAGATACAGGAAGAGACCCGAGGCAAGAGCCTAGAAGGAGCAGAAACCCAATCTCTATCATCGAATTCAAAGACCTCCTTTGGAGGGCCAGAGGGAAGTAGTGTAATAAGAGGAGCTGCTCAAGCTACTGAGATTGATTCGCTTGGAGGTGATGGCCACTTTGATGATGATGGTGCGACGTCCGAAACCAGTCAGGACATGGAACATGTAGACCCAGCCCCAATAAACGACGAAGAGCACGTAGAAGACGGGGGTCATGCTGGGCCAGCAGCACCCCCATCTATCATATCTACTAAAGACTCAATCTCGACGAAAGACGATTTATCCTCTCCAAATCTTCCTCCGCTTCCACCAATGCCAGAAGAGCCTTCAGCATTTGATTCCACGGCTTATACAGACAAAGACGCCCAGAAAGTAGCAGAGAAAGATCACGCTCGTCGAATAAAAGCATTCCAACGGGCTGTGAAGGACCGAGATAAGGCAATTAGCGACAGGCGTAAGTTTCTAGAGAAGAAGGAGAAGGACGCCAAGAAGGAGAGAGAAAGGGGTCTGAAAGCGGAGGAAAAGGAGAAGATGAAAGTTATGGAAAAGGGAGAGAAGGAGAGAGCAAAGCAAGAAATCGAAGCGAAGAAGAGAGCCGAAAAAGAACGGGCTAAAGAGGAGGAAGAGAAGAAGCGAATTGAGAAGAAAAAAGCAAAAGCAGAGAAAGAAGCGCAGAAGAAGGCCGCGAGCGATACGCCTTCTCTCAGTAAAACATCATCCATGGAAACTAAGGGGGAATACGATGGATCTGGCTCTGAAAAGCCTAAGCGGGACAAGAAGTTCTGCATGCTACCGCCTATGATCAATGGCAAGATCGATCCTTGCTGGGTGAGGATATTCATGCCTGGTGTTGATGAGGTGGGAGCTCATTGTGGTTTATTCTTTGTGGATGGAGGGAGATATCAGAGGTTTGTGGTGGATGTTGCGGAGAGGATTGAGACCTGGGTTGCGGAGAGCAGGAATTGATGAGTTATAATTAGACGGTCCTGATTTCTATGTGCAAGAATGATACCCATATATGATCGTATTGTTACGAAAGGGATGAATATTATTATTATTGAGTTTGAACGTCAAACTTTGTCATTGACTTCTACTTGGATACTCGGGGTACTGGACCAGGACCTTTCACTGACTTCCGGTTCCATGGGGAGGGACGGAATCAGTCTGTGGGAAAGAGAGGAGTTGAGTCATCAAGACGTGCTTCATAGATTCTTAGACTCATAGACTACATTATTTCGAGGACAGAAACAGCTTCGCTTCCTCCTCAAGCACATTCGATTGGTCACTCACCCTCTTCTCGATCAGGCCTAGCTTTGCTTTCCGAATCTCCCACCACATCTCCCTCCTAGCCCCGCCCAGCTTCTCGGTAAGCAATTTCTGCTTCAAGTCCTTGATGAAGTCGTTGTAGATCGCGGGTTCTTCCAGGTCAATCATTTCATCTCGAAGCACTTTCAACTCCTCTACTGCACGGGGGTAGGCTATATCGCCGAAACTATCTTTGATGTGTGTCTCGATGATGGCGGAGAGCTGTTGCGCGGCGTCACGGATGCCTTCGATAGAGTCGGCGACATCGAGTGCTTGTCGAAATTCAGGAATAGGATTTTCAGGAGTAATCTTTGGTTTTTTGGGTTTGGAGCCCAGGAGCGCGCCGACGTCGAGACCGGAAAGGGGTTTGACCTCGTCGCGGTTGCGTTTACGGGATTGAGTTTTCGGTGGGACTGGAGGAGGTCAGCAATGATTATTCTGGAGATTTTTTGCAGAGCATCTGATTTGCCTTTCTTGACATCTGCTGCGGCAACGAGCTTCTCTAGCTGTCGCTTTGCTTTTGCCACGAGCTGTTCTGGTGGCTTAGAGTATTTCGTTAGAATCTCGTACACAGGTGGAACAGGCTCGTTGGGATGTACAGCCCGCCATCGCACAGCTTGGTCGATTCGGTGTAAGACTGGCGAGTAGGTGTCAGTTATGGGCATGTACTCTGCCTCATCCCTAAATACAAGTCAGAATAACCCATAAATATAGATGGCGCGATTAGACGATCATACCCTTCCTCGTCTTTCCCAAAGGTTGACAGATCCATGCGGTCAACATACTCGCTCATCGCTGCGCTCAAGGCATCGCTAGGCAGGTTACGATGTTCCTTGATCTCCTTCCCTGACACTGTCATGACCCTGTCAAGCGGCGGGAATCTATATGAACGGATGTCTTCTGTGAAGGGAAGTTGCACATCAAGTAGACACTCATAGTCGACCTCGATTGATGGTGCAAGTAAAACAATGACGGGTTCCTTGTCTGTCTTCGTGACCAGTCGTGCTACCGCATAAGATTCAAGCTCAAATAAAGCATGAATGACTGAAGACAGCGCCATGATGGCCTTGGTGTTGGTTCTTTGGGCAATTACGACACATGATACAGACATGCTCATGTACCTTTCGTACTAGTTATCATCAGATTTAGCCAGAACGTTGTACTCAACCGGTCTATACTCACAGTCGACCATGGCACAAAACCAATAATCTCAAGGCCTGCTTGTGTCTCTAATTTGGTGACATTGAGGTCAGACTCGCTGATATGCACGGCAGTCCGTCCATATTCATAGCCTTTGGCAAGATCATCTCTGCTAACGTCACGCTTGCCTCCAGGAGCGTCCTCGTCTATGACTTGGTACGTCCGCGTGTGCCTTACAGAGGTCAAACCATTTGGATCCACTCCAGGTATGCCAGACTCACGCCCATCCCCATCCGGTAACAGCGTTGCAGAAGATTGGGTACTCGTATGATCGTTTGAAAGGTCTGTTCTCTGGACGTATTGGCTAGCAGAAAGCGGTCTCCGAGTCATGACTTTTGGGTATCTCTCGACATCAATGCAAAGAGCAGAGTCGTAATGTTCGGGATCCCCTAGCGTAAGTTGTCCTTTGTATGAAGGTACCGGCCTCGTCATCTTCAATCGTGGAGTGCCGAGTTCTTCAATTGCTTGTTGCATGGTACCAAAGACACCATCGCAATCTTCGACCAGGGATCTGAGCGTAGCCTCGTTAAGTTCCTGCACGACGATCCGTCAGCGCCTGCACTATATGATCACTCTAATATCACAACCTTCTTGGTAGATTTATCCTCTTCCTTGTACCCATAGTCGAGGTCGTCAAAATCCACACCCCTGCCAACGATCAACATTTGACTCCCTTACTCTTGCAAGCATTTGGCCTACACCACAACTAGCTCCATCTCGTCAGCCTTAATCTTCTTTGATATTTCTGATATGCCTTCTGGATCTGCGTCAAGATTGCCTCGCCCATCTGTCACGAGAACGATCTTCCTTTTCCATTTGAGCTTCTTGCAGTGTTTGGTAATCATTTGGATGGCAATCACGATGGCGGATATTGCTATATCGATTAGATATCATTTGAGAGGAGAAGAAGGACAGGTATGGTACCGTCGCCTTTGTCTGTGTTGCTCACTTTGACTTTTGAGCGTAATCGCTTGAGATCCGGCAGAAGCACCCTTGGAATCGTCAGTCCGAGCACTGGCTAGATCACGGTACACCTACTGCGTAATTTCTTGCAACACGCATATATGCTCAAAGCTCTCTTCCTTATCCAATTCGTTTTCCGTTCCTATTCAGCTATGAACATTGGTCAATGTGGTAAAGGATGTGGTCGTACGGTCTGTACGCAAGCCAATGACTCCCAGTTGAGCAGTCTTGCGGTCGGTAGCTACCTTTGACTATCAGCAATGTCTCATAGGGAATTACCCGTTCGTGCTTACTGTACTTGTGATCTTCTCCCATACGTAGGTCATCGCCCAGTCTTGATCAGACACTTCGCGCCCATAGCGCTTCTCACCCATAGAGCGGCCCATATCTATAATGTATACGGTTGCCTCTTTATCTGCCATGATGAGGTTTTCAATAAGGAAGTGCGAGACAGCCGATACTAGGAGTGCGCTGAGCGTTAGGTATGGGGCCCCTCGGAGGTAGGACCAAGGCACACGCGTTAGGTAAAAGCCATGTCGCCAACGCACGTGACGCCTTTAACTATCTAATCTTATCTTAGGCTGGGACAGTACAACCCGTTCCAAAACATCCTGCATCCTCAGGGCAGCTGATGCTGGGACTGCGTCGGGCGTTAGGCATGGGTTTCCTTGCAGGTGGTAACAAGGCACATGCGGAGAGTTTGCGCGCATGTCGATGAGATGATCAGGCTATTTCTAAAAGAGAACTACTACCACTTGATGTTTTAATTAAAACTTTACATCAGCTACTTCTTAATACTAATAGATAGGCCTTAGATGTTAAAGCTTAGATTATGAGCCAGTGTTGAGCATGTAGCGAATGAGTGGTTTTGGATGGTATTTGGATCTCTCGCCCCATTTTAAAGAACGGGCTGAGATATGCCACAAGGCTGTTCCCACGCCTCCCATGTGTCAGTATCGCTGTTCCCTTGCCGACGTCCTATTTGTAGTAGGGGAAGGTGTCATGTTTAGAATGATAAAAGGCTGCCTAGGTAGGTAGATTGTTACCTCTATTTCATTGGAACCGAATGGAATATTGCGAAGGACAATTTTCATTTTCAACATGGTGTTCTGAAAACTGACACTAGCGCGTCACAATGAGACGTCCTGTATTCACAGGGCATGTTTTAGCAATCCTGACGGCAACGGCCAATGCAGACGAGTTTCTACAACCATGGACGTTTGCAGGACCCGCCAAGGACTATTCCAACAACTTGTACTTCGGCGTCGGCGTGTTTATTCAAACCGCATGGGTCGCGGGCTTCACCAATGCGACAATAGTATTGACCCAAGACAACAATCCAGGAGATGCACGAGGTGGACCGTCTGTGACTCTCGAAGGTAAGTCCTAATTGTATAGATCTCAGACCTCGAGGTCCTCGAGTCCTAAATCAGTCGCAGAGTTTTACAACCAGACGAGTTGGAGCTGGACTGTGTCCTACGAAGGAATGGACCCTGCCTACAACAACGTATTCTACTTTGGAGTCATGCAAGCCAACGGCACCGACCTTTTCAATCGGGCGTTATCTTAATATTAGTGGTGCCTCGACGACGACGAAGTCTTCAGCATCACCGGGAATAATGACATCGCCATCGTCGTCGGCGACCATTACAGTAGCGCCCGTTACAGTAGAGACGTCGTCGGCCACCGTTACAGTAGCGCCCTCGAGCGGTGGCGGGACGCCAGCTGGCGACATAGCAGGCATTGTCATCGGCATAGTCATCGGCTCCTTGCTTTTGGTAGGCGGTACAAGTTGGGCCTGGAAGATCAAGAAGAGGCCCTCTAGGGAGCAGGGGCGTTACGAGGCTGATGGAAATCAGATATATGAAACTGCGGGAAGACCGATCTGTGAATTGCATTACTCTGTTGGGCAGCCTCGCGATTAAGTTGAGTGGACACATAGCCCCCTAAAGATACCCTAAAACTTGGTCGCTTAAGCGCTAGGCTTCGCCCCCTACCTTATTTTTTGGCCCAAAATCTTGTTTCCTAAGGTTTTAAGGAGACCAGCTTTAGGGGTCTTCAGCCATCAGCCCTACAGGGCTATACAATTGACTGGTGATTCGATTCTACGGTCAAGCTACCTGTAAAAAACCTGTAACAACAGCCAACCATCTCACCCACGCACGTGACAATTTCAGGATATCTTATCTTAGACTGGGTCAGTAAAACCTGTTCTAAAACCTCATACTTTATGGTACGGAGTACTCCTAATTTCTCTCCAAATCGCTGGGCCAATATTCAGCTAGATGGCCTTGGTAAGAGTGCCATTGCTGTTTGCATCCCGGCCTACGTCAGTAATTAGGTGGGGAAGATAGAGTCCTGACGTGCGCAACAGTTTCCTGAGGGGAAGGGTCTACAACGGCAACGTCGATACTGAACTTGAGGGGTTCTCTTCACGCATGATTCTCTATTACCAACCTACTTTAAGGCTGTCCGTCTGGTACCTGCGAATGGATGTCGCTTTTGCTAGCGCCAAGAACTGCGGGCGTGGCTGTCTGGCTGCCTGGCTCCTGGGCCCCAAGGATATTGACACCCCCCTAAACTGAAACTGGGCCTGTGCGGTGGCCAACATTTTGCCCCCCCACGAGCCTGACTGCTTGGCTCGTATCCCAGATTATGAGCGAAAGATCTGCCCTAATGATAGCCCGGCGATCTTCCCTCGTGACCCAGTGATCTTACCTCGGGTCCCAAAGATCTTCCCTCCATGGCCCTGCTCGTAGGCAGATAACCATTTTTCGCTTCGGCCAGGTCCGTATTGCCTAACGAAGGGCTGTTTCTTGTCAAACAAGGTGTCCAGACCATGTAATTCTGTGCGGTCCAAAGCAAGCTGAGTGCCGACTGGGACAAGGCTGCGAGCTAGTTGGTGAAGTGAAAATGCCTCGCCAGATCTTCCCGTCTCCTTATCTGCTAGCGACCTATCACTGATCGGCACAATGATCAGTCCTCATATTGTCAAAGCTCCGCCGCTGTCTAATGGACGCGCTGGCCTTGTACCACCTTTGTCATCCAGTGATCTGGGGGCTGCGGTCTTTTCCACGGAGAAGACCGACAACTGCACTGAGATTTTAGAGTGTTTCCCTTTGGCCTCTAATCCCTCATCACCCTACCAGTCGTTATATAAAAGTCTCAGAGCCACGCTATTCAGTGTTTTCAGTACGCTGTGTCTACGATCTAATTTCCTCTAGATTCTGGAAGACTTAGGGAATCCTTCTGCTGATATCGATCTACAATACTTCTTCTCTGCAATAGTCTAGACTTGGACGGCATGCTTTCATTGCTTTTATGCTTCTGGTTTTTCCGTTTGGTTCTTGCCGGACCTGGTGTTGGAAATCTGTGTTGCAACTTGGCTTTAGATGCATTCAAAAATGGCAGTCTCGAGATCCCGCGGGACGATTACGTTTGCAATCAAACCCAGGGCTCGGAACCTGCTCCTGTTCTAAAAGTCCCAACTTCGTGGTGTCGGAAAAACTGTGGCAAGTACATCCTTCTGAATTAAACCGTCGACCTTGTTTCAGGTTTCGAAATCAATACGCCAGCTGTGCTTTGACATGACTTATAATTGTAGCCGGTCCGCCACTCTTAAATCTTGGCTTCTAGCTTAAACGCTCCTCACGTAAGGCAACGCTGACTCGAAGCCTGCAGGTGGATATGTGCTATCGGCTCCTAGTGACACAATCGCTTGGGCAACGCCTCTTATTCAGTACATCCTGCCAGCGGTCATTTTCAGTATGACTATACCTCGGCGTCTGGTACTCGAACCACATAGATGGCTTTTTGATTTCCGTCTGAACTATATTAATGACTGGCCTCGATGCTTGTTCTCTTTCTGTGTCGCAGGCCTCATTGCCACGGCCGACACTGCCTTTTGGGTGTTCACTATTATGATAGCTCCAGCTCCGTTCATATTTTCAGGCCTTCTGGAAGTCGTTATCGATTCTAACGTAATACGGCATCTCCAAAGCTCGCATGAACCTCGCGGCGGGCAAGTCCAGTCTCTCAGCAAAACTCATCGGGTGCAGCTCCTTACCTCAGTTGTTGCGGGAAACCTTGCACGAGAAGGTGTACCGGCTAATCCACAGAGCGAGTTACGAGATGTACTAGATATCGTTGAACGGCCGGTGGAAACTGAAGTCCTTCTGCGTGCAATGTTAGCTTGCCAGTATCCTTTTGGGGCTGCTGTCGGTGCTCCTATACTGCTCTACATTGGCTCTTTCGTTTACAATCTTCTTACCTTGCACAACGCTGGGGCAGATCGAGCCACGGCAGAGGCACTTGCTTTCGGCATTTGGTGGATGAACATCGTCCATGTCGCAGCTATCAGCGCGTGCTTGCTGGCTAGCAATAATCCTAGCACAGCCGCAGCCATTGTGAAGGAGCGAAAGGTTAAAACTAGCTTTGAAGACCGACGACGTTATGCCGGAGAATGTTCTGAGATGGAGGACAGAATACAAGCCAAGCTAGAGGCCTTGTCTAGACTTCCATCGAGCTACCGCGCAAGGTATGAGCCCGTATGGATGTGGACTAGAGGAAAAAGTAAGGCTAGCTGGCTCCGGGAAACTGATGCTTGGAAGCAATGTTGGTTTCGAAAGAAGATTGAATTAACAATACAAGATTGGGTAGCTCTCACCTTTTTTGCCTACCTCCTCGTCTTTCTTCCAGGCGCATTGGCTTTTTGGATTGAGTACACTACGCGACCCCGTGGCATTGGCTGCCGCGCCCTTACGATTCTTGTCTATACAGGCGCGCAATTTGTATTTGTCATTCTCTCCGCATGGAGTCATTTTAAGGTCGCTCGCGATGAACAATACTGGCGTCGACATACTTGGCTTGACCATTTACGACGGAAAGGGGTGGGAATAGCCGTTGCGATACTTCTTCTGTTGCCCGCTTGGGTCTCGGCCGTATTTACCACCATTGTTGGTACACTCATGCAGGTATCTGGGATCTATGAGAATTGCTTGTGCGAATCGACAGGCTACTGGTTATTCGGCTCTAATTCCACTGTCTCACTTACACCTGACACCACTGAGGATAGAAATGCAAGCTCGCACTGGAAAATAGCCGGCTATACAGCTCTTTTCTTCTTAAGTTTTGTGACCTACCTTGCGTGGTGGTGCCAGCGCTACTTGCGGGAGAAATTCGTTGATCGCGTCAAACATGTAGTCGCCCATCCAGCACAAAATGCCCATTTCCATATCGACAAGCATAACCACGACCATTCGGACAGCCACGACATCAATGGTCAGATATCTTTGCCGCTAGTTTACATGCAAGAAGACGCCTGAGAGCCACGAAACGGGGGGCGAGTAGAGAAATACATGAGACTGTCAGGATTTTACGAGACGACCTCAAAATGGCTTACAATACATCTTACTGACCATGCAGCAGTCGAATCGAATCTACGTTCGCCCTGAAGGGACCCTAAATAGACTACTCAGAATGATCGACATCTATATGAATGCAGAGCGAACATACGGACCCTACATCATACGGCATGGAGCATAGCTTTTATGCCGATTCACTCGACAGGCTCACGTTGCGCAGGTGGCGCTGGTCACGCAGCGTCTGGGAGACGCGATAGATATTGTCGATGGTGCTGTATTGAAGGGAGCGCAAGTGAGGCTGTCTGAGAGAAGCACAAACGGACGAAGAAGAGGATTAGCAAAGTATCTATAAGAATCAAATCAATCATTGCACCAAATTCTTTACTTGATAAAAGCAGGATCTCCCAATTTACGATATCATTCGACATTCCTCGGTCTATATCGATCTTCGGGCAGCAGGTTATAAGGGTTGTGGAGTGCTGATAAGTATTTCATCATACCGAAGCTGGTGTGCAGGCGCCAGAGCGTTCTTCTCTTTTGGAAGCAGATCAACCACCAATTTATCTGAGACTTCGGTAAAATTCTCTCCGAAGTACCGGTCTATCTGAAAGTGCCAGTTGACAAGACCAGTGCAAACACATTCGATTCCCCGGACATATTCCAAGACAAGGTCGTCGGTTTCAGGGTCAAATTTGGGAATGTGTTCAAGATTCTCACGATATCGGTTGACCGCTCCTTGGACCATAACGGAAACGTAAGTGATAGCTGACTGGACTGAAATTCCTTTCTCTATGGCAACTACTGCAACTAAATTCGCGTGATCACCGCAAGCCTGCTCTTTGTTGAAGCTGTAGATGTCCTGCCTAATTGTTAGATTTGTACGGAAAAACGAAATGTAGCTCTTAGCCCATGTCGACATACGTTGGACCAGCTTATGATCTCATTTATGGAGTCACGGAGATGTTGCAATGCCGGATGATGGTATGCACAATCAGGTATCTGGATTTGGAGGCAGTATTCGACAAGCGCAAGCAACGTCTGTGATACAGCAAACCTGTCAGTACATGCAACTTCAAAATATAACATCCTACAGACTGGGTGCACACCTCGACGCCTGAGACGGATTGCCGATTGAAAATGAACTCCTTGATGTTGGGGAACCCGTTCTTTTCTCGACTGGCGACTTGCTTCGCAGCTCCTTCGGCATACTTCTGGACTGTTCCGACGAAGCGCTTCTGCATTTTGGGAGATGATGTGGCGCGAAAATGGGTCCAGAACCTATGGCAGAGGAAAGTAAGAAGAGATTGAGAGCACAAGAACGCGTCAACGCAGTGGGTGTGCATCAAAAGGGAAAAGATTCGCTTACGAATGAAGTGCTCCACTGACGGGTTGGTTCACCACTGGCTCAAAATTTTCAGGCTGGGTGAGTATGCAGGACATCACCGTATTAATCTTCCTTGTGCCTTGTTCGTCAATCGGTAGATGGCTATCTATGGGCACATCCAAAAGATCATCCCACACAAAAAGCACTGTGATCCATTCTGCGCACATGCGCAATCGATCTCTATCCGTGTTTGGGTACGACATGGCCGCCGCCAAGCAGAAGCCATCGGGGTTGCTCGTCTTCCCACTGGCAGACTTCAGATATCTAGCCTTATCAATCAGCTGTATCTCGACAGTCGAAAAGCCATCTTGTTCACCTCGCGGCCCAGATCCTTAGTGAGGCGGCAAGCTCTTCTTTATCAGGGTGAAGGCCTTGAGCGAACCGAGAGAGGGCGCAGCGAATATCAGGCAAGTAGAGAGCGGTCATACTGAGCGAGCCTGGGCCAAGTCACTGATGGTAAGCGAGTTCAGGTCGACTCGTGAAGTCCAAGAGCTTGCTCGATGGATCGTTGAACAGGACCCGGGCCTGTGGAAAGACAGTTTCTTTAAATACCCCAACGTGCCAACCTTAATGACGACTGATTCGGAGACCTCTCGTTGCATATTGAACGCAGGATGCTGGAAAAGCTGGGTTTGAATTCTAATTTCGATATGACGATAGGCTACCAATTTATTGATAGGGTTATGTACTCCCACAACCTGGCTACGCACCATATCTACTCCTATACCCTGAACGCCGTCTAACCGGCCCGCACTGCGCAAATGATTAATACCTACGAAGCTATGGTGAACCCTTAGTAAACTTTGTATTTATCATCTCAACCCTTGCGCAAGCTTTTCAAGGAACTTTGTTTGAGGGCCATCAAGGAACTTTGTTCGGGTGCCACGTTCGGGAGGCATATTCGGGGGTATTGTTCGGGGGGCATGTTCGGAAGGCATATTCGGGAAACATATTCGGGAAACATATTCGGGGTATATTCGGGGGGCATGTATGTTTGGGGGTCTACCAGGTCATTTTTAGATCGGAAAACTCCCCACTAGTATATAAGAAATCATATATTGATAGGCTAAGATCTTGAGGAATTACCATATTTTTTATGCGACATTCTACGATTGCTACACTATGATTGTCCTCAAGGTACATGTATTGGCTGGTAATTTTGGTGGTGCTAAGATGTACTTCAGGACGGGCGTTGTGCGCACGCTTAGGGTATGGGAGTAAAATAAACCCTTGTTGATAACTCACAGCTACTAGCGCGTACTTTCTAGGCATTTACTGGGGATCCCTCAACAACGCGATATGGCTGGGTATATTCAGGGTCTCGGTGAAAGATAATAGCGTGCCGCGTGGGGAGGTCATTTGGTCACATAGTTGCCCTGCGTCAAGCCCAGATTCCCTGGCTTGGAGAGAACAGCTGAATATTAGCTAGCGTTGGGGGGGGGGGGGGGGGGGTGGAAGAGGATGTATTCTACTGGTGGACAATGCCTGCTACTTCGAAGCTATCTAGCTGACCACAACTAACGAGCTAATAGAGGAGTAGCGACTTTTTGCAGGCGTTGAGCTGCAAGACGGATACCTCGCCTGAGGTGCTGGAATCTATGGAGGTCGCTGCTAATATATCTTACATGATAGGATGACGCGATAACACCTGATGGTGGCAAGCTAATGGTGGGGTAGGGCTATGACTCCACCACGACTTCTTTCTCTTGTGAAATACTACCACACCCAGACAAGACGCTCTAATACAGAGATTGAAAATATCAGTCTTGATTTGCGCTAACGATATTAGCGTGCTAAGTATTCAGCCCTATGTACTTAACCCTCGTAGGGTGCCTGGACAACGCCCGCTTCAGGGACCCCCTAAGTAGAGGACTTCACCCTAAAGCACCTGTTAAAAAGCTATTGTTCGGGCGCTACAATCCCCCGAAGATAGGCATGCTCTAGGAGCCTCAAATAGAACTAGGGCTAGGGCTTATACGGAAAAAGTTAGCGCAAATCAAGACTAGTATTTTCAATCTCCGTACTTCTGAAGCTACCGAGGATAATAATGAATGTACCCCCTTTGTGCCTCATGGGTAATCTGATTCCTGACAGCAAATCTTCATGAACGAGTTGCTACTCTTACTAGTAACAACTCCCCTTAGATAGTGTTTGAGCATGTCTTACTTGCATGCAAGCATCTGGGCAGCTCTCTTCAGTCTTCTTCTCATCATCATCACTTGTATTAGACGGGTTTACTTCCATCCACTGACCGGATTCCCAGGACCGCGTACCGCATCTTTCACAGCATGGTATGGGTTCTATTTTGACGTTGTAAAGGGAGGTATTGGTATCAAACGTTTTCCTTCTCTGCATCAACGATATGGTAATTTTTGTTCTTGATGGAACGTTTTGGAAGAAGTGACCTATAACTCAACGATCTAGGTCCCATTATTCGTGTAGCTCCAGACCTTCTCCATGTAGACGATCCTGACTTTTTCCGAGAGTAAGTCTTCGAAGATGGATTTACTGGACTAGTCATTATTGAAGAATCACATTACAGAGTTCACGGACCACAGGGAACATATCTTAAATCGAAGTTCTTCTACAGCACGGTGGGAGCGCCTGCAGCGCTCTTGAGTCTACAAGATCCTCATGAACACAAAATCCGCCGGAATATTGTCAACCCGCTGTTCTCGCAAGGATCGGTAAATGCGCTCTCCGAAATGGCCCAAGGAAAAGTTGAAAGAGCCGTGCTTATTATAGAGAAACACCAACTTGAGAATAAGCCTTTGGACATCCAGACACTGTACCGATGCATCTCGGTATGGGGTTCCTCCTTCTACAAAGTGCTTTATGATTTCCACAACTGACGGGACACATAGGCGGATATTATCACGGAGGCAATGTTCGGGTACTCCCAAGAACTTCTTACCTACCTTAGCGACGGTGGCGAGAAACCTCCCTTGTTGAGTTGTATTGACGGGTTCCTGAGCCACATACATTTGATGACAAACTTTCCATTACTCGCAAGGCTCGCACAAAATCTACCAGCAGCCATAGCCAGAAGAATCCTCCCAGGCTATGTTGAGTTTCGTGAAGTAGGTAAAAGCGAAGTCCTTATTCACGCCAACGTCCTTCTCAACTGACAGGCACCATCTCCAGGATTGCGCGCACTGGACTGAAAAGATCGTAGAGCGCCGCTCAAAGGGAATCTATACAGACTCCCATGGTAGGACTGTCATGTTCGATCTCTTGCTAGAAGACAACCTCAAGAAGGGCCACCAGCGTCTCAACCTGGAGCAATTAATCGACGAAGCCTTGATTTTCCTCACCGCGGGAACAGACACTACGTCTTATAGTTTATCAGCTGCCACATTTTATGTATTGCATACGCCGGCTGTTTTGCAGAAACTTCAAGAGGAGCTCTACAGTGTACCTAGGGGTGAAGGGGGAAGGATCGAATGGAGAAATGTTCAGAAAATGCCGTATATGGTATGTCGTCAATTCAAATTTCTGCCGCAATCTGCTCATCTAGGATCGCAAGGCCGCTATCGTAAAAGAATCGCTTCGGCTTGCAACTCCCGCAATAGGAGTCCTTCCCCGCGTTGTTCCTACTTCTGGTGCTAATGTGCAAGACCAATTCATTCCGGGCGGTGTAAGCCATTCGATTCCCATCCATTCCTGTTCCTCAGCCGCTTTGCAGACACACTCTTTCTTCCCGAAGAAGTGACGTTAATACTACCTCGACATCTAGACAGTCATCCTGACCACCTTAATCTCAATTCACCACAACGCCAAACTTTTCCACTCTCCTGAGAGGTTCATACCCGAGCGCTGGCTCGGTAAAAAGGGACAAGAATTGGAGAAATGGTTCGTACCATTCTCCAAAGGGTCGAGGCAATGTGTCGGTTTGAAGTGAGTGATGACCCCATAGGAACAACGTATGCGTGAGAAACGGTCCTCATTAAGGCCACTAGCCTTGCGTATATGGAACTCTATCTCACGCTTGCGAATTTTTTCGGACGATTTGACATGCAACTGTGGGAGACAGATGAGCGATCGATGGAATGGGTAGAGTAAGTTCCCGTACTCTTGCTGGTGATCTTTAACATTGATCTGATGCTGACTGTACGAATTTGCTAGCCATGGAGCAGCAGTTAATGCAAAGAATATCAAAGTGAAAACGAAGTCAAAAATACCATAGTCCCTCATATGGAGGGTTTCCACAGGGTATCTGGAGATTGGCTATCGTCATCAGGGACTGAGAACATCCTCAACGGCGTACCGTATCATCACGCAAACGCATTAAGATGCAATAAGATCTTTAACCCACTACGAGCCCAACCGACTGGTCAGAACGAGTCCCAACGAGCAGCTCACTCCATTGATGCTCTTACTAGAAAAGCAAGTATAGTATGTGTGTCTCAGCTTCCTCAACGTCGCTACGCTTTAGTATTACTTCTACTAGCAAAAGCACACGATGCAAAGTTGGATCCTGTGACATTGATGGATCTTCTACAGTCTCAACTAAGCTTGATATCTTATTCATAAGGCACTGCGCGTTTGATTCGTCCATAATTTCACTAATGGAGCTATTAAAGTCTGCAAAACATAGATCATATCGGCAATGAGTGCAAGAGTTTCTAAGCTTCAAGTCAGCTTACAACCTGTTCATGCACATGACGTTTGATAATACAGGGTCTTCCTGAATCCTGAACAGCGACATTGAGTCGCTGTCCATATGGCCCGGTCATATTTGCTACCACAGTACTTGCGGGACCGCAAGACCCTTCACCACAACGGCATTCCATCCCGACGTCATTTTTTCCACCCCTTTAGGGCGGAAAAAACCACAGAACTGGGAACTGGTGAAGGTGATGCAGATGCCGCAGTACGAGGATAGATCATTGCCGAACTAAGGGCATTGTTTACTACGATTCAGTAGAAAATTGGACAAAGTTTGTAAGTGATGCTATTGATCTAGCTACGCTTCCGGCACCAATGGCATGAGGAAGGTATAAGCACCCTAAGCTATGAACACTGACCCGGCCGTGATCCCGCCACCAAGCCCTCGTTGTCTTCCTGCCTTTGAATGGATTGTTCCTCAGGATCCGCTCCTAGTAGGAGAGAATATGCCAGCTCTTATGATTGTTGCCAGCTCTTGGAGCTAGCGCCTTGCGAAATTGCCGGCTCGTCTTCTGGTATTCTCTCGCAGCACGGAGATGGCGATAGGTATTGTACACGTAATGATTCTGGCATTCGTAATGTAATGGCCGACCTCTAATGTGTCCCCGAAATATTCGATATTGGTAACACTGTGGAATAGCGTTCAGGGTTGCCCGCGACAGTCGGTAGGAAGTACGGGTAGCATGTTCAGCGCCATGATTGAGAGGTTGGGGAGTTCCTCGATCGCGTCTTCGAGAATACTGTTCGCTGCATCGACGGTGGCGGCATAACAGTCCTTGATCTTTTCTGTTTCTTCCGCGTCAAGATATGCCTCTCCCAGCAACTGTGCATCTTCGATGATTTCATCAATGCGCTTTCTAATGCTATGAGCTTCCTTCAACTGGCGTACCAAGACAGGTCTGTCGGTATTCTCGCTAAGGTGGAGACTGTCAAGAATGGGATT
The DNA here is from genome assembly GCA_947623385.2 of Cladonia squamosa. Classification (NCBI taxonomy): domain Eukaryota; kingdom Fungi; phylum Ascomycota; class Lecanoromycetes; order Lecanorales; family Cladoniaceae; genus Cladonia; species Cladonia squamosa. The sequence goes on from OX392382.1 coordinate 734,167, forward strand.
GTGTCAGTGCCAAAAGGCGAACACGTTTCCGGGTTGGCAAGCAGTAGCATCAGGCTTTATGTAACACAGAGTCGTAGATTGGCCGGGATGGACTTCGACGACAAAGCCTTTGAAGAACATTATTCACTGCATTGACCGTGGGGGTATAATTACCTTCAAACTCAGCGTCCGTTGACTTAAAGCTCTGATTCGTGTAGATAGGAGTCTCAAGTGCATCTCTGCAAGCTGTGTCCATTCCCGAAGAGGCTACAAGCTCTTCGAGAAGGTCGGTCGCGTCTTGGAGCTCGCGCTCAAAGCGCTCAGCTTGATTAGTGAGGACGCAGTCCGATTCAACATGGTAGAAGGTGTTCCAGCCAGTTCTCCTCTCTCCGGTACGACGTTCTCGAGCTCGAAGATATTGGCTGTAGTGAAGACCTTTGTACTCTCGCTATCGTCATGTTGGAAGCTTTGGAGATGTACAAAGAGATAATTCGGAACTGTTGTCAGGAATCTCGGAATCATAGCTTGACTACTGAGTTGACAACCTTCGCAAACAAAGTACTCTGGGGTTGAGGAATTCCTGATTTCATTGCCAATCAGCTTCTTCAAAGTGACGTCTCCCTTACACCCTGACATGACATCGGGATAGCGCGACTATCATCACCCTGTTCGTTACCAGCTAGCCCGCTTCGTGTATATATATATGATTTTATAGTTCACACTCGCCTTGCAACTGCTGGAACGTACGATATGAGATCTGACCAACTAGAAAGCGAGGCCCTGAGGCAATCCATTCGCCAAACTTCAATGCGGTGAACGAGAAAACTGCGTACTCGGCAGCGTCTTGTTGTTGGTCTGCGTTGGAATCGGAATCCAGGCGTCTAACCAAGTCTTGGATATTGTTTAATCTGTGATATTCCATCAAACAGTATTACCGTGCCAAGTGTGTTCGCGAAATGGTTGATCGTGTTTCGGAACGCCGTTGGGATCTGTGGTATTGGATTGGATAGTGGTGTTGTGCCGGGCATGTTTGAGTCATTTGCGTTCGGTTCTTCGACGTGAACCTTTGGTGTCAAAAGACACATACCATTGCTTTTGTGGGGCAGAATGCGCTTTGATTCGACTAGATTCTTCAGCTCTGGACAGATTTGGAGGTCCGTGGATTCTAACCCGTAGAACCATGCGAGTAAGTATGTGACGGAATTGTACCCTCGTACTTTGGCCGAGCTCTGGCGTAGAAAGTTTTGGGGATGGCGCTGGCTTCAAGGACTGGGCTGGCTAAGACCAGGAAAGAATGCAGGCTACTGAGACTAAGTTGCTGGGAGGGTCCCCGTATGGTCGTAAGTGCTGCCTCTCTACGTCGTAGGGATAAAATTGCATTTTCCAATAGAGATCCATTCTGGAATTGATGTAAAATCACCTTCCCCCTACTCGAAATCCAGCCAATTACCATGCGGTCCAACAATCGCACAATTCGACATCACCCCGCCATAGTCGATCTCCCCAAAACTGATACCGATTTGGATGACTTTGATCGTAGTAATAGCCAGCGACGGGTGTCATGAGAGGCCACGAGCTATTGAAGTCATTCTACCTTTTGAATCCACAGGTGTCGATTTGATCTGTCATCGGTGGGGCGCTTGCTAAGGGCTCAATGCAATCGATTCCGAAGAAGACCTTTTCCGCGAGGAACTTCCACCGATGGGTAGGCCGTGTTGTATCAACATCTGCGATACAGGACACTTTCAAGTGCTGTGCGACGTCTTCAATAAGCGCCCCGCGCTCCTCCACTTCTGAGAGCATTAGCCTTGTATTGGTAGGTCTCGAAGTCTCAGCCTCAAACAGGGCGTTCATTGCCGCATTCCGTCATTGTATATATATATATAAATCTCTTAGTTACATTATTGTCGACAATCCTCCCAAGTCGATGACTCGTCCAGTCAATCTCAAATTCAGAGATCAGATGTTGTATGCCCAAAGAACGGACGTTGCTGAGTATTTTGTGATGTTGGTATCGCTCGTGGCCCTTAGACCAATTCGCTGAGCAAATTCTTTTGCAACAGCGTGCCCAGAGAGGGCCCAGATGACCATGCTGGTATTCTGGTTCCGGGCTTCGGGTTTGATGAAGTCATGGTAGTAGGAATTAAGTATGTTAAGGCGTCCGATTTGGTTGCTACTATCCTTGATCTGGCGAGCCACCCATTCGACCTTCGACTCATATTTTGCTTTGAGCATGCCAGGGAGAACATCGAAAGGGTCACGGAGAGCACAAAACCCTCAATCGAGTTGATACTAGTGCGTAAGGAAAGGTTGATGAATCGTATCATTCTGATGAAGTCGGCGATCATCTTGTTTGCTTGTTTTTGTTCGGCTTTAGAGCAGAAAGTTAGAGACGAATGAGATACCACGGCAGAACTTACGGATAGAGGTGTCAATCTTGGAAACTATCGGACTCCACTGTTGCTTGGAGAAATTTTTGCTTCTTTGCGAAAGCCCATAGTTATCGTTCTCAAAGAATTGAGTAATAATCAGATCCCAGGCACGGGTAATGGCGCAGTGGCCGTTTCTTTGGGCACGTTGAGTAAGAGCAGATCTCTGTTTTGAGTTTGCGGTGAATGGATTCTTGTCAAACAGCGGACCCTTTGCTGCATGTATGGATGCATCACGTCTGGGCGTGCCTTTGGGGCAACAAGAAGACTTCGATTCAACATGCTGGAATGTAAGCACTCGCAGCGTCTGTGCTTGTAGACTCGGAGCTGACACGGTCAGTAACCAATCCGGGACTTTGGTAAACACTCAGCTCACGTTTTTATTCGGTCACTCGTATCGTCTGTGTTTGCAGGAGACTCAGAGCTGACATGGTCAGTAAAAAATTCAATAGGCTGGTGGACACTCGGCTCACATGTCTGTACTCTTATATATTTGTGTCAATCATGCTAAGAGGCAGTCGTCGGAATCCGTCGTAATGTTGGTACCACAGGCAATACGGTCCAGTCTCGTCATGTCCGCCAGCAGCACCAGCAAAATCTTCCTCGGTATCATGCATGTCGTCCGAATTACCACCAGCATCATCAGCAACACTAGTCTCGTCATCTCCGCCAGCAACAACATCATCCCGTCCAATTGCGTCAGAGTCTTGTGCAGGGTTTTCCGCGGACACACAAGATTCCTCTTCTTGTGGCTCGTATATTGGCTTGTCCTTTCCAAGAATTTCCATCTTTTTAAAGCCCAATGCGTTCTTGAGCTTTGGGTGTGGGAAATCCTACACGATGTGTCCCCCTTCTCTGCATCTCTCTGGTCTCGGACAATTCATGACAGAGTGTATCTGCAATCGGGTCCGAAATGGTGGGGTTGGCCAAGGATTGGCACGAGGCGGTGGCCTTGGTCTTCTTTTGTATAGAAAGTACCAGGCGATTGCGTACCTTAAACAAACCGACTAGTACGGGTAGCTACTCTCGTTGAGCCATGTCTCATATCGTCAAATACCAAATCCACATAGCTAGCCTACTTTCTATCAGCAGAGCCCCTATGTAAGTCTCGACAGGTTGCGCATAAAAGGTCTTACCCGCAAAGGACTAGAAAGCCAATGTTCAATACCCTGATCGTAGGCTTCGTTGAGGTAAACTGTTCGAGTCTTCTTCTTCAACAATAGAAGAGATTTAATGAATTTCCATATTTTGCTAGACGGCAATTGTTTCGCCCTCGCGGTCATAATCAGCGCCCACGTGGCTGCCCCCTTCGGTGAACAATAAGGGGCTAATGCCTCGCAGTGGTAGGTATATATATATATTTATAAAAGGGGATTATTAATCCTCAAAGAATATGGGAAAGGAAAATGATGAAACCGTAGAAGGTCAAAGGTGATTAATGTTGGGCGGTGATGGGAGAGGCTGGAGGTGTTGCCTGACTGTGGTGGTGTAAAAGCAAGATGGAGGGAGGGGAGGAGAGCTTTTATATATCCGTAGGTGTCGAATGGAGGATCCCATGGCCATGGTTCACCGTGTTAGGTCTTGTGTTGTGCGGAAATGAATGCGGGTGAATGGTAAGATGAGTCTTCGCATGAAGGTTCTCTTCACAAGCTCATGTCTCTCCACGTGGGTTCAAGTGTAGGTGAAGGGTGAGTACGGCTTCCTCAGTATTCACCCCTCCATGGTAAAGGGGATTCTTTTCTAGAGGTGAACGATGCTGGTGAATATGGCGTAACACGCTATCAACCCACCCCTCGCAACGAGAGAAGCCTCTCCTCGAGTGCGAATGAATATTGTAGGAGCCCCCACTCAGCCCAACTCTTAGTGACGACTAAGGGGCTTTACCGTACGCATGCCATAGGCTTAACACGGTGTTATCTGCAGGACTATAGCCATGGAAAGCCATCATTTTCTTCACACTTGGCTAGATGCAACAGGGACAAGTTAGTGAAAGAATTAGCACACATTATGAAGTAAACAGTAGCTCAACTTCATCATTTAATAAACACATGTGATCTGCTGCACACTTGAACTGGTCTGTGAAGCGGAACAACACAATGGAGCCAAATTTTATGCATAAGATAGGAGCTGGAGACGTTGATTGGATTGAAATGTGCAGATGATGCATGATATTCTAAATCGGAATGCACGTCGACGCTGTGGGAATCTGGCATGCAGCCCCACTGCCTCGAATTGCCTTCAATATGACTAACACATAGTTATGATAAGCTGCTGTCACTGCTAAATCCATAGCAATTGAAAATAATCACCATGAATCGATGAGGTCTTGCCTTGACTCGCCTGCATTTCCGCGGCATGACGAAGGTGGAAATTGCTGATCAAGCTCTCCTGGGACCCAGCGATCGACAAGTTCTAACGCGGTTCCAGCAACGATATCTTCGTATCAGCCGTAACTAAACCTTTCGATGCATGCCATGCTGTTGTAAAAACCATCAGATTTTGAGGCTTGTCTCCTAGCCTGCGTCCTGGGGAACAGAATGGTGTGAATATCCCCCGATTTGACATGTAAAGCGTACCTCAGAAAGCACAACTTGCTTATAGTTATGAGGCCAATATACCGCAAAGTTGACTATCGATAACTCAATAAGCGCACATACTTTCGGAGTCTTGTTTGCATGAAGCTACAAACCAGAAAAAATAGTTTAAATTGCCACCACTCCGCCTAAGGCACCGTCCTATCACTATCAATTACATCTCTGGGCGTCAGCCCTGGGGGTTGTTGCTTGGCAAACGCGCTAATATTTAGCGCTGTCGCGATTGCCTTCCAAACATCAGTCTCAAGGCCATTGAAATCTCTAACTTCGTGGCCTAGTCGGCACAAAAATTACAGTGTATCTCTAGCCATGACCACCATAGAGAGCGCTTCCGAGATCCATTCCAATGCTGACTCGAGCGAACTTGATACTTCCACCAGTGACATGTCTGTCAACAGAGACCAGTTGCCCGAAGACTCACCCGTTTTCTTCCTAGAGGAAGCTCGGCAGGCATTTAGAGATCGCCTACCTCCTTTTGTTGTAAAGAAACGTTCACAAGTGCGCCGAAAATGCGTAATTCCAACCGTCAATGGCACGCGACCGACGTATCCCACCACGATAGAGGTAGTTCCGAGACAATGGGACAAAAATCATGTGTACTGGACAATCGATCTGAATCACAAAAGGTATATTGTCACAGCACTTTCCGGGGGGAAACTAGGAGGTGCTAAATGGGTTGCCTGGGCTGGACTTGAAAATGGTTTCAACGAGGAGCCGCTAGCTCTTTCTCAACTTGCGTCCACTCACCCTCCGCCATCGACGTCCACAGCCGACAGTCTGTTAAGTGAGTCAGCTCTTCTTCCGAATAATAACCCATCGAAAGTAACCTTTCAAGCAGATAAGCGGCGCCGCCATACTTCGACCACGGTTTCTTCGAGGCCGAGTGATCAGGAGAACAATGACCCCCTAATAACGAACGCCGGCTTATTAACAAAGAATGCGCTAAGCAAGGGCAAGAAACCAACCCGGCACTCAGAGCTACCTGCTAGAACTTCGCATAACTTATCTCAGGGAAGGGAAGAAACTAGTAAACGAAGAAAATTAGATATCTCTCCGCGCGAGATAAGGCGTTTACAGGCCATCCTTCCGCCCTCATTTAGGGAGCCTAACCGTCGAACCAGCCGAGCGCAGATTCCAGCTCCCCAAACACAGTCAACTGTAACTGCAGTGCAACTTCCGGCGTCGACGTCTACAGGCTTATTCTCAAACCTCTTCAATCAAGATCCACCGAACCTAATCTCCCAGTCTTCGCAACTATCAGGCTCGGATCATGCGACTCCTAGACCGCTAAATGAACCCATCGTAGGAAATCAGGATAAGCTAAACCGCACCACACTTATCGTTCGTGTTGCTCCCTCGACGGAGTACACGCCATTAAAGCTCAACGAATGTTCTAGCATGTCTATTTTCTTTTCCAAGGCTATCGGGGTCTGGAACCTTGCGGAGCAAGATGTCGCAAAGATCAAAGTTGTATTCAAGTGGAAGCATGTTGATGACCCCATGCGGGTTATGGTCATGAGTCACGATCAAGCTTGTTTCGCTTACATGCTAGAGGAGGTCGAAGATGCGCCTGTCTGGAGTGATGAGAAAGGGAAGTGTCTCCTTGATGTTGAGATCGTGATGAAACACTCTACAAATAGTTGAAGAGAAGTAAGGACCGGCCTCCAGAAAAGGACCGTAGATCCGAAGAAGGATCATTATCGTGGAATAAACCCCCAGCAGTTACTCAAGTGACCTGCTTGGGCGATAGAGAGATTCGTTGATACCCCGCCGTCGGCGATACTGGTGTTTGGGCATTTTCGGAATTCGGGTACTTATGAATTGAGCTGAACCCTCATCTATGTACTTTTAGATTCGGTCATACTACTTATATTGCCTAGAGGGCAATCTCGATTAGCCTCTGTCCATGAACCGATGATCTGAGACACTACTGGGCTGCACTTACGTTAGATGTTGCGGGGCTTCCGGTGGCCATAGTTTCAATTCGTACATTTCATGACCGTACACAGCAAATGAAACCCTCATTTTTGAGAATAACAGCACCTACGTTTCCGTGACTTGAAAGTGTGTGAAGGGTGCACCACCTACTTTAACGATCTCCATACTTGCACGAACTCGCTACTTAAACAAAGACCTTGTTCAAAATCCAGACGCTAGTCCACACGCTCCCAACCTTAAAAGTGGCCCCTGAGGTATCACCTCTGGGGGCTTTCTAGGGCTCAGCCCTACCCGCCGTTCAAGTACCTACCTTAGGGAGATTGTCCAACCAGCGGGTGAACTCTTCTAAAAGCTTATCATTGAAAAGGTGGGGATGATACATCAATTCCATTGAGTGAGTCTAGTTTTGCCAAGCTACCTTTGATCTATCTGGACAATTGAACCCGAATATTCTTTTCAACAAACATTTAGAAAATAGCGCATGGATGTGTAAGGAACAATGCAATCTGTCGGGGGCCGCCCAGACAAAAGCCCCTTGGACGCTTCCCCTCTTTTAAAAATTTCGGTCTACCCTCCTTCATATCCTGACCCTTCTTCATGATACATTTATCATGGTATTGTACATCTATCAATGACATCTCTCATGAAGCGATGTGGAGACACTATGCGTCGTGTAGAGGGACAAGTAACCTAGGACAAGTTGAAGGGTGAGCAAGTGTGGTACACGGTCGGAGCTGAAAATAGTGGGGTCCCAGGGGAAAGAAACGAAGCTTTAGAAGAGCCGAAAAGGACTCTGACAGGACGTAATACATTGAGGATGGGAATACACCGAGGCAAGCTGAGTTCTTAGATGAGCATGGGGTCCGTCCGAGCATAGTGAACCAAAACGCCCATTGGCATGGAAGTTAGCAACTGGCTGATGTACGTTGAAGACTGGCCCTAGGCGGTATTTTCGGCCACACCATCTGGGTTCATGCGAGTGCGCTTCATCGTAGGTGCAGGCTCCGCGGTTGCTGACTTGCGCTTATTGCCAGCTACAGCGGTTCTGCGGCCAGGGGCATTCGCATTGGGGTTGGCGATCTTGCGCTTAGGATTCAGACCAAAAGTAGCATCTTTGGGGTCATCTGAACTCTCGCAGCATGGCGAGGGCGAGTTGCCTCTCGAGTAACTTCTTACAACTTGTGCTGGCTGCGTCTGATGTTCGTTAGCATACTTCCACTCCAGTGAGGTCAAAACATGGCTTACTCCTGCAATGGCTGAGCCGCCGCTCCCTCCCACGCCTTTGGAAGAATTTGGATTGCGAAAAGTGGCACTGGAGGAAGGAGGAGGTCGATTTAATGTAGCGGCTGGCAAGCTGCTCCCGCGGGCTGTATCTGGTCTCATACTCGTCGAGTCACCAACACCTAGTGCAATCAGGCGCCGGGCTTGATCCGTGGAAACAGAGAATCCTTTTTTAGCGTCTATGGCTGGTATCCTACCACGACGGATCACTTGCTGGTTTGCATTCCTGATATCAGAGGTTTTTGGTTTCGCTTCATTTTCTGTTGTGTGTCGCCCTTGGTTCCCGGCTGCGGTTGGGGCATATGGGTTCTCGACAAGTTCCTGATGCCATACGAGGGGTTTCCCGCTACTGGCCTTACGATCACCCTAACCGAGTCATTAGCATAATATTGTGATCCTTGGAATGTCAGGACTTACCGTATTTGACTGCAGTGGCTCAGCTCTGTCCACGGTACGCTCGGGTAAGCGACCTATGTCGGCTTGTGGTCGTTCCAGCGACGGTATCCTATCAATTCGAGAAGGGGCTCGAAATGGCACTTGTTGTCGAGAATTAAAAGGTCCGGGACCTGAGTATTGATTGTAGAATGGGTGGTGATTGGATTGCAGAACCTGTGTAACGGGAACATCCTGAACTTTCTCCGAGATTCTGAGCGTTTCAGGATGAGGGCAATTTTGGCCTTGCTCGTGGCCATGGTGCATGAATGGCGTTGGCCTCGCCTGTTGGCCATTTCCATTCATGTACTGAGGCATTGGCGTGACAGGCAGCCCCTGTGGTCTCGCTAGGCCGAATCTCGTGGTCCAATTGGTCAAAAAGTTCTCGTTCTCATCATGCATCTGCATGATCGTGATGCGGTTAGCACGATAGTGTGCGTAGATAGAGTCTAGGGTTTGAGGGACGAGGTTCGGGTCCAGGAAAGATGGGCTCATGGGTGAACGCACGGGAAGATGGAGCCCTGCAAGCAGCCATCGTCAGTATTCTGGCCAGACTATTGTTCGTGTGTGCCTTACCTTGTTGAAGGTATTGCAGGCGGTTGTTGAGACTACCAGCAGAAATAGGAGAGCTAGGACTGTAAGGGGAAAGGGGCGAGCTAGGTAGCTGAGCCTGCTGATGCCGTTGATAGGTATGAATGGAAGTGAAAGTGAGCGGATGAACTGGCCTGGGAACCACCCTGGCCTGAGCCTGGACTGGGCGCTGTTGTTGGGCTTGCATAGAGCGGAAAGCTTTGCACTCTTGCCATTTGAGATATATCCACTTTCGTTCTGCAAGACAAATATTATCGATCCTGTGGTGGCGTTGCCATTGCTCGACCTCTTCAGCATTTCGCTGCAGATGATCGGCGCTGCTCAAATTTCCCCTTCTACTTACATTCACATTGAGCACCTTCGCAGCCTGTACACGAGCCTCGTCATACAACCACTCTGCTTCGACATCGGTGATGGGTTCGTCCCCAATCTTCCACCCTGGGGGCGTCAGTAGAGCTCCAAGATGCCCCAACCCAGGAATGCCGTGGTTGGGACCTATTTCATCCGCTCGACGAAAATATGGATTAACGAGAAGTCCATGCTCTCCGGGAGTGACAGAGTTATGTGCCGGCGTGATGTTGCTGCAGTTGAGGGGAGCAGGTGCGAAAGGTGCATGGCCTTGCCTTGGTGGTGCCAAATCACCCAATGTTTCGTTGATGTTGGGGAGTTGCGTAGCGGGAGCAGGCTCGCGCACTTCGACTGTATGACTCGATTTCTGAGCTGATGGTTGAGGTTTGCTGGCAATTGATGCTGGCACCTTGGGAAGACCTGTACCAAAACCGGCGGAACAGCCACCTAAGCTTCCATCCCCCGATGCTGAACGCGTGTTGGATCAGCAAAAGCTCACTAAGTTGGGACGAAGTGCTTCGTTTAAGAAAAGTCTGTGGTCGTGTTCATGATAAGGAGATGGTGTCAATTCAAAACATACAGCTAATACCAAGACTTGCTGGCCTCAAGTTGACTCTATTGCCAGTCTTAGTAGACTTTGTTGCCATGGTGTCGTTGCCACTGGGCCTATGTCAGCATTATGATCTATTATAAGACAGTGCCTTAGAGTAAATCCTGCTTTACCGAAGATGCCCGTGCTTCTCGCCGCCGCCTCGAACGCTCTCGAAAGAAGTCTTGCTTGAGTCTGGATCTACTTGGCTTGAGCTCGTACTGCCAGAGCCCGAGCTTTTGGATGATGTATGTGTTGATGTAACTTGAGTGTCGTAGACTTCACCACCAGCTTCGACGCGTCCAGCTGGGCCTTGGCTAGACCCCTGCTGCGTGGTCTTTTCAGTCGCGGTACCCATGATTGGTGGGTCCTTCGAAGGGTGTGCTCTTGCAGTTGACGCGTCCTCGAATTATGCTGATGCTATGATCCTTCGAGTGGGCTTGATCAGTAATATAGCAAGAGGATACGGTGAATTCGACGAGAAAATTTCGTCTTTGGCCGTGCTTAGCGTACATTATCCAGCTATGTTCATTCACTGCGATGATTCACTATTCGAAGTGTTCAGGGTGTGGCGCGGGACTAGCATCGTCGTATTAATATCCTAATCGGGATAAAGATGGCGAAATGAAGCGAGACGGGCATTAGGACGGTTGTATGAGCTGCACAAGTTTCAAGATCGTTATGCACGTATGGATATGCAATTGCTCTTTAAAGATTGGAGTTTGTGAGCTAGAAATATCAAGCTGAGCTCCGAGCTTTTTACCGCCAGTTTACATTCAGAGAAAGGAAATCTTGTCTACAGCTCCGTCTTACCACCATCACACATTGCCTGGCCGTCGCTCATAAAGCTATAAGGAAGATACGGAATGACGCACTAACTTGAGGTTTGGAAAGATTGCCACCTCGAAGACGGTCTAATTCCAACCATCGTTGCCCCCAGCAGTGGCATCATCAGCGCCCCAACCCCCAGCAGCTTCGCCGTTGGTATGACCATTCCCCTTAGGGGAAGGTGCACCCCATGCATCTCCACCAGACGCTCCGCCCTCGTCTTCTTCGTCGGTATCATCGTCGAACTGCAAGTCCTCCACGTCATCTGGCTTGTAGTTCTCAAGAAAATCTGGAACTTCTTGCTTCGTCTCCAAAAGAAGCTTTACCAAAGCATCAGCAATGTCCTCATTTCTGTCATTGTAGAACGATGTCGCCATGCCGACGTTGCCGATGCGTGCAGTACGTCCAATACGATGCACGTATTCGTTTATGCCGCCGTGGTCGAATGAAGGCATATCGTAGTTGATGATATGCATGACATTCTTAATATCCAGACCACGTGCAGAGACGCCAGTGGCGACGAGAAGGGGCGCTTTGCCGGTTCTGAAGGCACGCCTTGGGAATTGTTAGAATAAAAGCCAATGACAAAGCGGCATTACTTACAAAGCATCCTCACGCTCACGCTGGGTGCGATCTGAATGGATTGAGGTGCTCGGTAGGCCACGATTATAGAGAAAATCGTCCAGGAAATCTGCACCCTTCTTCGTGTTGACGAAGACAATGGTGCGAGCCGGTGGCATCGATAGTAGAAGATCAAACAGGCAATCGCGTTTCTTGGCTTCGTCAACCCAAAGGATCTGATAATAGTAAGCAATCTTCCCGGCGGACTTTGTAGCTTGAATGATACCTTTTGAGTAACATTGATGTGCGAAGAGCCTGCACGGCCCACGCGGATACGAATGTGCTGGCTGGACATGTATTCTTTGGCAACCGCACGAGCCTCCTTTGGGAACGTAGCAGAGAACATCATATAAACGTGATCATCGTCATCGTTGGAATCTGGAAACAGTCAATATCCACGAGTGTTCGAGTACGAATGGTCAAAATACCTCCGCCCATGATCTCCTTCATATCTTCGACCCAATCGGGACTGACCATCTCATCTGCTTCGTCAATGATAGTGTATCTGCTCATGTCAACTTTTGTTCGACTTCTTGTAGGACATAGCAACTTACTTGACACGACTCAATGACAAGAGGTGTCCACGCTGCATGAAATCTTTAAGACGCCCGGGGGTTGCAATAAGCACGTCGCAACCCTTGCGTAGCTCGTCCATCTGCTCACGGCTGGGACCGCCCCCGTAGGCAACACATGGACGAAGCATCGAGCGATAACAAAGGCGACGAGCCTCATCAAAAATTTGCGTGGCGAGTTCACGGGTGGGAACAACGATCAAGATCAATGGCTCAGCGCGGACAGCAGTGTCCGGGCTGTAAGCCTGTGCTGCACTTGGGCGAGGCGCTGCAAGCTGCTTCGCTTTACCCATGAGCTTAGATATCGTAGGGATCAAGAACGCAGCGGTCTTGCCGGATCCTGCTTTTGATCAGTGTTTATCAAGAGCATACTGCTGATCTTCTATGCCTTACCAGTCTGAGCAATGCCAATGATGTCAATGTTTTTGAAAACCGAAGGGAGAACATATGCCTGGATTGGGGTTGGCACCTCATACCCACAAAGCGCGATATTCTCAAGCATGACGGGATGCAGGCCAGCATCTTGGAACTGCACGGACGCTATCAGCAGATCACGAAACCAAAAAGTAGGTTCTACATACTCTGGAGACGGGCTTTATCTTGGTCTCGCTCTCGAAGGTGACGTTCATCTCAGTAATGCTAGGTATTTATCAGCTCGTGTTTGGTCTGGGATCAATGGATGTGGCTTACTTCCTCATTTTATCACCCTTGTCCATTTTATTCTCGTCACGAAAGAGCATCTCCTCTAAAGCCTCGTGGCGAGGGGCGACATCACCGTAGTCCTCCGACCATTCGTACCTCCTTGCATTGGCGGCCCAAGAAAGAGCGTTTGCGTCTTCGTCCGCCCCTGCAGCAGGGCCGGAGGGACCTGCGTCACGAGGTCCAGCATTGTACGCGTCGTAGTCAAACTTCTGAGGCTCGGCCCATTGAGCATCGCGCACGCGCTTGATGGCTTCTTCGTTCACTTGAATGTTAGCCACTTTGTTCGTGACATCGGCAAGGGCTTCGCCATTTTCGGACATGGTGAGGCGAAAGAGCTGTCTTTATTGCTGCTGAACTTTATTAGCGATCGATGCTCACTCGGCAACAACCCGACTTGACGTGTACAAAGGTGCAGAGATGACAAGAGAAGCTGATAGAGAGTGGAATGATGTTCACAGGTGGTTAGATCTTGGAACAAGATCACAATTGCTGGGTTGAATCACTGACGTGACCTCACTCTAAAAGCACGCTCGATTCCAACCCAACACTTTGATCCGGGGTGTAATGATGTGCCGGTCACAGCGATACAATGAACGCAGCAGTGCAATCAACTATTGGAAGAATTGGAGGCTCAGATGGAGACTGTGTTCTTGAGGTAGAGCAAGGAAGAGCGGGGCGGAGGTGAGGTGGATGAGGTGGACAACAAAAGGTGAGCACATACCTTTGCTTTTGTTTGACGGTGCAGACTAGTAGTGTCTGCGAATACCTTGAAGGTGAAATGGACTTGATACCTTACTGTTCGTCTGAAGCAGGATTCCTGGTGGCCTTTTGTTTGGGGAAATTTTTTGGATCGTGTTTTGCTTGGGGTAAGAAAAGTTTTGATCAGGAATTCGGTTAAATATGCATGTCCGATGCTAACACGTTTTAGGATGACGCAAACAATACCTTAGTGAATGCTATGCTGTTCACTAGGTGACAAATAAAAGCAAACTCTGGGGCTTACATCCATAGCTACTTCAACAATATCCGTATGGTAGAGTTTGAGGAGAAGTTCATTCTCTGGTAGGAGGAGTGCTTATGTTATATTCGTTGAAGCAGGTTGCAAATCTCCTCCTGTGCAGCTTCTGCAATGTCATCAAAGGGCCATCACCTTCACTGCTGGCCGTATCTCATGACACATGATGTTCCCCTCTGAGCTCTTTGGAGATGGGACTCAGAAGCCAACCATGTGTTGCTTAACACAGGGCTGGATGAGGCCCCTTCTGGCAGCATATGCAACCACAAAAGCGGAGTCTGCCTTGGGGCGAGATGTAATACTCCTAGCCCCGCCACTTGGAACCACTCACATCATGGAGGAAGTGTGACAGCCCCGGATGTGTTTTTAGAAGAGACGCTCGGATCTACAGCGATTAGTCTTCCCAATGCTGAGCTGTTGTGCACTTTATCGGGCATCTCAATGGCCACCGAATCTCTTCTGAAGGCCACAAAATGCCTCTGGACCCTTTGATAGCAGCACAGAGTAGTTACCTTTCCCGAAGCTAAGAGGCCCAAACAATGGATCACACGAGTCAAGGTTGTGGCCCTGTCCTAGGCTCTGCAGTCCTTGTGCTGCATCTAAAGTATGAACAGCTAAACACAACTTCTGAAGCTTGAAAAGCGTAAGACGAGTCAGTGGAGGATAAATTGACTTCGGGGTGCAGAGCATGCATAGTATAGGTTTATAGCCAAGAAAACCAACGAGACAGAGCTTCATCTTCATGCGTGTCGACTGAATCATATCAAAGACAGGTGTTCACATAGTTTATTTAGATAGGATCAGATCTTCCACTGACTATGACTCTAAATACGCAAAAGGTAATTACACTCTGAATGGGATACTGACTTGACGGGCAGTCTCTTAGGCGCTAAAAGAACACCAGATATGAGTTATGCTGCTGCTCGACCATGATGGTGCCTTAGATGCTACTAGGATACCCAAACGATAGCTCTTCATTGTAGAGAAAACAGACTTGTAGATACAGGATCGTAGATGTTCAATATTTCAATAGGGCCATGTTGCGTAGTGAGATTATGGATATCTTCTTCCAAATAGAATCCCAGGACGAAGCGGCCCTAGAGACGATTGTCGTGCAGTGGTTGGGCGACGCCTACGTTAGAACGAGATTTCTCAGCGCAAAGGCTCGACCTTGTATGATACCAAGTGTGATCACGCCAATTGCAGTGGTAGCAGAGGGAGACCGCCAGAAAGTCAAGCGTAATGAGCTTCACTGCAGCCAATCCTCAACAATCTTGCGTGTTGCCATCCAAGTTTTCCATGCTGGTGATGAAACTTCATCTTTGCTCTTCAACGCCGGCATTGTCCTGATGCTTTCAACAGGCCTCTGTCCTTGTACATCCTCCTCCGAGAACCAATTCCCATGCAGGCCATAAGGTACTCTTTGGGGTAGATGCACTCTTGCCACCACATCCTTCATAGTCATTGCATCGATTATCCAAAGCTCGCTCTTAGCTCCCTCCTTGCAATTTTCATCTTCATCTAGCTGAGCCTCGTCGAATACGTAGCTGACTAGCCATCCATCATCCTCGCTAATTCCATCCTTGCGAGGTACGAAGCGGGACTCTTGCGCATACCACCCATCTGGCATTTTGAAGACTTTGATTGGATCCTTCGGGTCCTGGCTTGCCAAGATCTCCTCTGTAGTTCTCTTATCCACGCATCCAGTGATTTGGTTAGGAGGATCAGCGATACCTCGCTCGATGAGTGTCGCCACATCCACCTTAACAAGCGCGTTGATCTTGACTCCGGCGCCAAGCGCTGCACCAAATGAGGTTCCAGAAACCGAACAGCCATAGACGTATCTTGAAGGGGACATTGAAACAGAGTCGCGGAGGGAGGGGAACTCGAACGGAACAGCGGAAAGGGCCCATTGGTGTGTAATGTTATTGTCAGATGGAGCATGTGCACCAGATGGTGGTGATAGGCGGAATTGATAGTAATAAAGGCGACACTGCTCTTCCTCTTGTAAATGAGCTGGGATCTGTGGCATAGATATCGGCGCTGCCAAATTACCAGCACTGAATACGAGCGAAGCAGATGTCAAGCGGCATGCAAGCATGTTCACAATCTCCACGCATAGATCATCGGACGTGACGCTGGGCTCAATGGAGTTCCATGTATTAGCAGTATGGAAGATACAGCATGGGTTTGTCTCAAACCATCGTACCTCATGTGGCTGATAGCGAGGAAAGACGCCAAATCTAGATCGACTAGAAGGCTCATATTCTAGCACTGGCCTATTCTTGACGAGGTTTAGGGGATCGAGGGAAAGTGGAAGGTCCATGATAACCGTGTGCGTTTTGGAGACTCCAAAATCATGCATCATCTTGGCCGAGGCGATCCCAGGTATTGCAGTATTCACAATGCGGGTCTGAGATGAGTGATTCTTACGAGAAGCACGATCGTAGTTTGGGGCTACGATGGAATAATTTACATAGGGTGGAACGAAGGTTGAGTGGTACAGTATCAATTCCTTTGTGTTAGGATCGACGCGAGGCTACAAGTTGTCAGCGATGTACAATTTTCCGCGAATCTTCCCTTTAGACGTACGTGTGCAGTAGCCCATTCTTTCAACCAACTGAATGGTCCTGTGCCCCCAAAACCAGTACCTAGGTCTTGTATAGCTTCTCCTTCGCTTACTCTTCCGTTGAACCAACCAATTGTCTCAAGCCCTGGAAGTGTAATACGTATTGGCGGGCCGCTCTCGCACGTCGCCAGTGCCCGTCCGTCATGGTAGAGAACCGCAGTATTAGCAACACTGATTTTCTTGATAGCCTGCTGGGAGCCTGGCAGGTGTGAGAGTATGACTAGAGCAATGGTTCTGAGGATCCGCAGAATGATTGTAATCAAAGAGCTCAATGGATTGACGAGCGTGGCAATACTGGGTAGTATTGGTGTTCTGAGGGAGGACGAGGTTTTCGAGGACAGGTAGACATCAGTCATGATGTACTGGTTGACAAACTCTGGTCGTATCGCTCCCTTCTCGCCAAGGCGTTGAAAGGAGACACCACTGAGCATGCCATCGCCATCAAACCAGTGGGCATCACGCCCAAGAGTTTCGTTTGTTACCGGGTTTCCCCCGTTGCGCACATATTCTCCTCCTACAAACTCTTCAGGTATGTCGCCAGTGTATGTGCAGGGTGTTAAAGGCAGAGTTCGCTGGACAGGCGCAAAATTCCCGGAGAGATAGCTGAACGCTTGATCAATATGTATTCATTCGCGGAAGTAGCGTTGCTTACGGATGACGACGGTTCCTTCCTTCGCCTATGCTTGCTTGCTCTTCAGCTAAAGCTTCCAGCATAGTATGGCACAGCTGCAATCAATCGCATTTACTTCATAAGAGATGCAATATCACTGTTCAAGACTTCAAGGCGTGAGAGGCGCTGGCCAATCCGAGGCCTTTCCAACATCATTCCCTGATCGCAGTGGCAAAGGCCGGTACGTCTTTTGTACTGAAAAGGCGCGTTACGTGCAGCCGGAGCTTTACGGGAAAGGTTTTGCATCAACGTTGTTGATGGAATAACGGTGCAATATCCATGCAATCAGCTTCTCGAGGCTGCTCTATTGATGTCAGTGGCCAATTTCAAGGAGCTTCTTCCGATCCTACCGAACCTAAGCGGTCACCTCGGCCGCTAATTTGGCGTATGTACACCCTTGTCGATGCCAATGTCGCTGCTTTTACTAACCGAACGACGCCGAGATCGTAAGTCGTCATGGTGCATACCAAGGTATTCGCTTGTCCAAAGCATGTCACCGACAGCAACGGCAGCATTGTCCATCGTTACACCACAACGCTCTTTGGAGGAACACAATTCTGTGACAGCATTGTACGGTCTTTCGCATTCCATAATCTCAAATAATATCGCTCAAGAAATCCTTCACACGTCGTCAATCCTTGCTGTCTTTACTAGTACTTCCCCGCATTCTCCCGTTGTTTGGATGGCTTCATGCCCCAGAGGATCATGACTTTTGCACACCAGTCACTACAGGAACGCCGATGATCAAATAGATATGGGGTATGACTATGCCTTGGTGTAAGTGTTAAGATTCTAACTCCACATACTATGGACAATTCGCTCATGTACATACATAGTCACCTCAAATACACGATACCGCCGGCGGTAGCCTTGACTCTGTGCTACCGGCCGCTGTTCACAACACTTGATATTTACAAGATCTTGTTCCTCATAACAGTAAGTCTAGACAGTTCTTAGTCCGAGTTCACACTAAGTATCACTAGATCGCCGTTGTCTCTACCACACCCTGGGACTCCTACCTCATTCGCACTCGAATATGGACATACCCTTCGAGCGCAATTGTTGGGCCCACTCTATTCAAGATACCGGCAGAAGAAGTCTTCTTCTTCGTCATACAGACATATATCACGTCTATCCTCTATCTACTCCTCAGCAAGCCCACTTTCCATCCTGTGTACCTTCGAGGTCAAAAACTGCTCAATGATGGAAGAAGACTGCGGCGATGGCAATGGTACGGGATACTTGGCATCACTGCTTGTATCATTTGGGGTTGTCAATTAATTGTAGCGGGCGGAGAAGGCCTTTATATGGGCTTAATACTTGTTTGGGCTGGCCCATTCGTCTTGTTGCTTTGGTAAGAAGGATCGAGTTGTTGAATTGTCGTACAACACATGCTAATTCGTCACAGGAGTCTGGCGTATCAGCTAATCATGGAACTTCCGCCCAGTAACACATTAATACCAGTCGCTCTTCCAACGCTCTACCTTTGGTTCGTCGATACGTTAGCTTTGAGAAGGGGAACTTGGGTCATTGAATCCGGCACTAAGCTCGGATGGCATTTGTGGGATGGTCTTGAAATTGAGTATGTATACTGTCGCTGAAGACGTGTCCAGAGTGCTAAAAAAAAGACAGAGAGGCTATCTTTTTCCTTCTAACGAATGTGCTTATTGTCTTTGGACTAATCGCGTTCGATAACGCGTACGCTATCCTGCAAACATTCGATTGTCTCTTTCCCAATGTTCGACCGCTGCCTTCGCCGTTACTTCTCATAAGAGCGTTACTTGTTCCAGTCAGCGAATATGACGATCAACGAATAGAAGGGCTACAGCAGGCACTGGCGCGTCTCAGAGCGAAAAGCCGAAGTTTCTACCTCGCGAGTGGAGTCTTTCAAGGCCGGTTACGAATCGATCTGATATTGCTCTACTCTTTCTGTCGCGTAGCCGATGATCTGGTTGATGAAGCTGGATCAGTTGAGGAAGCGAGGCACTGGATTGCTAAGCTAAATGAGTATCTCGACATCAGCTATGCAACAAGCTCGACCCAGAATATGCGACGGCAGAGCTTCATTAATTCAAATTTCCCACCAAATGTACAGGCTGCCCTCACACTCCTCCCAACGGTGTATCTCAGCCCTCAGCCGCTTTACGACCTTCTGGAAGGATTTGGAACAGACCTCCATTTCTCCTCTACCGATAATCCTTACCCTATTGAAGATGAGGCTGCCCTTCGGCTGTATGGGGCTCAAGTAGCGGGTACAGTTGCGGAATCTTGCTTGGAACTTGTTTACCATCACACACAAACGAGCGTCTCCGAACCACAGCGAAAACGTATCGTCCAGGCTGGAGGCCGTATGGGAATCGCCCTGCAGTACGTCAACATAGCCCGTGATATTTCTGTTGATGCTTCGAACGGACGTGTGTATCTTCCTACCAGTTGGCTCAAGGAGCAAGGGTTGAAGCCCGAGGATATCCTAAAAGATCCTCACAGCACTAGGGCCGAGATGTTGCGGCAGCGCCTTCTGGATAGTGCTATGGCAATTTATCATGAGTCAAGAGGCGCAATTGAAGAACTGCCCTCAGAAGCTCGAGGTCCAATGCGGGTGGCCGTCGAAAGCTATGTCGAGATCGGCAGGGTGTTAAGGGAGCCAGGCTACGAACTTAAAGCTGGTCGCGCTACGGTCCCGAAATTGAGAAGAATACAAGTGGCGTGGAAGGCTTCGAACAAAAGTTGAAGTTTCGACGAACGTCACAAGGCATTAATGATCTCTGCATGCTGCATGAAAAGCATTTGTAAATACTGTTTGAGATACCACTTTGTACCATATTGCATTGGGCTGTGTCCCTGCTAATTAGGCCTGTACATAACGACATTCACCTTTCTGCAATCAGTACCGTCCACATGCTGAGGTATTTTGTAATCTTACACCCTGAATCTTGATGAAATAGGCCCTTAGGCACTCTTAGGGGTTCTTGATAAGGCCCGGGAGACCTAGAGCCGCCGCAATGTCTAGGGGAACTCTAGGCGACTTCTAGGCAAGGGTAGCCCCGCGGCCGCCGCTACTAAGCACATGCAATCGTCATTGTAAAGCCGCGGCTTGGAGCGGATTTCTTTTACTTCACTGCCTTCCAAAATGTAGAAGCTTTACCAATCCTCTGTACGAAAGCTGTCATGAGCGAAAAGTCCGGCCAGAAAACTGCACTCATTGTAGGTATGCTCGTCACTAAGCGCTCGTGACCAAGTCAGGACTGATCAAGCGGTTTCCCAGGTGCTGGCGTTGGCGGCGTTGCAACAGCTGCCCGTCTTGCAAAGGCCGGCTTTAAAGTCACCGTCTTCGAGAAGAATGACTTTACTGGTGGGCGATGCTCCTTGATATATCATGATGGCTATGTGAGCCTCCCTACTTGTGCTTTCGGTCTGCGACTGACCTCACGACCAGCGATTCGACCAAGGCCCCTCTCTCCTCCTGCTCCCTCATCTCTTTCGCGAAACCTTTTATGACCTGGAAACCTCCCTAGAAGCCGAAGGTGTAGACCTCATGAAATGTGAGCCAAACTACAACCTATGGTTCAGCGATGGCGAGTCTTTCGAACTATCCACGGATGTGTCTCGCATGAAGAAAGAGGTGGAGAAATGGGAAGGCAAAGATGGCTTCGAGAGATATCTGGGCTTCTTGCAGGAAGCCCATAGGCACTACGAGCTTAGTGTGACCCACGTCCTCAAGAAGAACTTTACGTCTCTTTTGTCAATGGCGCGACCCTCGTTTCTACGACATCTACTCACGTTACATCCTTTTGAAAGCATCTACTCCCGCGCTTCGAAATACTTCTACACCGAAAGATTAAGACGTGTCTTCACTTTCGGAAGCATGTATATGGGGATGTCTCCGTTCGACGCGCCTGGAACATACTCTCTCCTACAATATACTGAGCTAGCGGAAGGAATCTGGTATCCCAAAGGTGGCTTTCACAGTGTAGTTGCCGCTCTGGTACGTGTCGGCGAACGATATGGTGTCACATACCGGCTTTCCACCCCCGTAATATCTATTCAATTGTCCCCCAATGGCCGTCGAGCCACCGGTGTTACACTTCCCTCTGGCGAGTCTATATCAGCAGACGTAGTGATCGTAAATGCGGACCTCGTCTACGCCTATAATAACCTCCTTCCACCTTCTTCGAAAGCCACTTCTCTTCAGAAACGGTCTGCAAGCTGCAGCTCGATATCGTTTTACTGGGCAATGAACCGGCAGATTCCTGAACTCACGACCCACAATATCTTCCTGGCAGACCACTATCGTGAATCATTCGACGATATATTTAAAAAGCAATTGATACCCTCCCAGCCCTCTTTCTACGTCAATGTGCCATCAAGAATAGACGCCACAGCTTCACCAGAAGGAACAGACTCCATCGTTGTGCTTGTACCCGTGGGCCATCTCTTAGATGAAAAGGAGGGCTCTGGTATCAGACTTGACAGCAAACAGGATTGGGACGCAATGGTAACCAAAGCACGAGATACTGTTTTCTCGACCATCGAAGCGCGAACTGGAGCTCGAGATTTGCAGGGAGCACTGGTGAAGGAAATCGTGAACACGCCGCAAAGCTGGAAGGAGGTATTCAATCTTGACAAAGGTGCTATCCTGGGACTCAGTCACAGTTTCTTCAACGTCCTTTCATTCAGGCCATCTACGAAACATGCAAATATCGACAGGTTGCATTTTGTGGGGGCGTCTACGCATCCAGGGACCGGGGTGCCTATATGTTTGGCTGGGAGCAAGGTCACGAGTGAGCAAGTGCTTGGAGTTTTTGCCCTGGAGGCTCCTTGGAGCGTCAGGGCCGAGAGACAGGGCAAGGGAGAAGTCAAGGAGATTGACAAGATGCATGTTTTGCCGTTGTTGTCGAATATTCACATTGCACTATTGGCGTTGATTATAATGATGGTGGCTTTCATCTGGCAAGGGA
Source organism: Cladonia squamosa (assembly GCA_947623385.2). NCBI lineage: Eukaryota > Fungi > Ascomycota > Lecanoromycetes > Lecanorales > Cladoniaceae > Cladonia > Cladonia squamosa. The sequence goes on from OX392382.1 coordinate 756,343, forward strand.
GCTATTAAGGACATTACGGGGCGGTAATTGTGTCTTCTACGTATTTTTGAAGTAGTATTTTTGAGGCTCGGAGCCGGAGACATGCTGTGCCCAGCCAGCCTTGCTGGAGAATTCCTTCGACTGTGAGACTAACGCAAATCGAACAGGGGCTTGATACAACGCTGCTTTGAAGTCTGACTATAATTCATGAACAACGGTAAGCTTTCTTGAAGAATACACCAGGGTCGGTTGGAACTGCGCGGGCCAAGAATATGGAACAGCTGATGCTTCAGAGCTTGATGGTGCATCTGGCGTGATAATCTTACTTGAAACCAAAAAATCTCGCTTGGACAGTCAATAAGCCCACTGGCAGCGGCGCTTACCTGTTTTCCTACAAAGTAGTGCAACCTCAATTTCCGTGCCAAGGTTGGGGTTCAAGGGTTCAAGTTTTTCAGAAACGATGCCAAATTTGACAACCGCACAGTCTAAAAGAGCCATGGATTTGGAGCTCTCATTTGCTCGGAAAGAGCTGTCAAAATTTGGAGAAAGCAGCGTGATGCAAGCCTCGGCAGCTAAGGTGGAGTGACGGCGACAAGTGGCACTAGTGGAAAGGAGCTTGAGAAGTGCATTTTGCATGGTCAAAGTGCATATTGGGGCGGGGAAAGTCTCATGACCAGCAGAAAAAGTTCATGTGGGTGTTCAATCGATGAGAGGGATTGATCACCAGTCGCATGGGTTGAGGGTGCATTCGGAATCATCGTAATATGGATTGATTATCGTCATCACCATGATGGCAGGTTTACAATACCACAGAACAAGCTATGGTATTCTGGGAGATTGCGATAAGTGACTATTGTTATCTGCACAGTAAGCAGGGGCAGATAAAAGCAGCGTCAGATCGCAACAGGGAGGATTGCGGTCGATACAAGCATCTACTTTAGGTACAGATCTCGGGCCTAAGATGGCCGTAACGGCGGGGCTAAGGGACCCCTAAGCAGTTCCAGCAGGGGGACAGGGGGTGAGCTACTAGCTTTTGCGGATCAGAACTTCCACCGCTAATCCCGCCATGGTGATAATGATTTCATCAAATCATTCTATTCGGACGATTCCAACATGTCGTTATCCTACTGCTGCCACGCACAGCACAAACTGTCAGCGGCAAGAGGTACACAATCCTGTCATTGGTGTGGCGTGACCCCGGCTCCACCAAATGCCGGAACTTGAAGGGCAAAGTGCAGGGTTACCAGGTAGGGGACAAAGCACAGTGCTCCAGCTCAAGTGCTGGCTAACCAACGGACAGCAGCACGAGTAGTACCAAGACAACAGCGTCGGAATGCAGCGGACGAGGCAACCATAACAATGATTCCGCACCTCCGCTGGCGATCGTGGCAATACGTGTTGATGAACAAGGGGGGCCAAATAATGATTGGAAGCAGTCTTTGGTTTGCGAGGAAAGCTTGCCAGTGCCAAGTAAAATATGCATGCAGTGAACGAGTAAGAAATGTGATGCAATCGGCCAGTGACGGGACACCCCCAGGGTTCTATGTCATGCCACAGAAATGATGCTTTAGGCACTAGCGTCTCTTCATATACAAACAACTCGCCCTACCCTTCCTTTCCCACATCAACGAATTCCGACCCTACCGTATCCGATACATCATACAGCATACAACCACAAGCTGTCAATATGGATCTCACCAAGCGTACAAACGACGCGATTCACGCCAACGGCGACCACTTTGTCAATGGAGCTACCTCTGACATTGCCATCACCACTCATGGCTCGGACTGGTATTTCGTGAGTTAATTCCGAAATAACCGTTATTGAGGCTCAAGCTGATGCTTTGTCAGGCTGTCTGCGCGGTGATGTTTGTTTCGACCCTCGCTTTCGCTGGCTTGTCGTTCACCAAGCCGCGTTCCCATCGTGTCTTCCACTACATCACCGCTGCAATCACCATGGTCGCAGCTATCGCCTATTTCACTATGGGCGCCGATCTGGGAGAGACGGGTATCAAGCCTGAGTTCATCCGAACCAACCCCAAGGTCGCTGGCACGCTCCGCGAGATCTTCTACGTTCGTTACATTGATTGGTATGTTTGCGTTCGCAATGAGACAAGGCTAGGCTAATGAGATCAGGGTCATCACTACACCACTTTTACTCCTAGACTTGCTCCTGACGGCTGGCCTGCCATGGCCCACTATCTTCTACACTCTGTTGATCGATGAGATTATGATCATTACCGGTCTTATTGGCGCGCTGGTCTCGTCCAGTTACAAGGTAAGCTCGGAAAACCTCGTCAGACGCAGATATCACTAATAGAAATTAGTGGGGTTACTTTACTTTCGGCTGCGTTGCCTTCCTCTGGGTCGCCTGGACTGTCACCTGGACCGCGCGCAAGCACGCTGCTGCCATTGGCCCAGATGTGTCCAAAGTATACTTGATATGCGGTGTCTGGACTATCTTCCTCTGGTTCCTGTACCCGATCGCTTGGGGACTTTCCGAGGGCGGTAACGTGATCGCGCCTGATTCCGAAGCTGTTTTCTACGGTATTTTGGACATCATGGCTAAGCCTGTATTCGGTGCTCTCCTCCTTTGGGGTCACAAGGATATCGAGCCAGCGCGCCTTGGCCGTAAGTCCTTCATCCTCTAAAAATAAATCATTCTAACAATCTCGCAGTCAACATCCGCGACTATGACGAAGCACCACTAGTCAGTAATACGCGAGAGAAGCCCTTGAACGGCCACAACACCGGTGTTACCTCTACCGATGGCAACACTGCCACAACCACCGGAGCTTCCACCGTCTAGGTGACTTCAGTCCAAGCCAATGTTATTTATATGGTATCCCATTAGGATAGGAAAATACCCACCTCCCTAGCGAGTGCGATCTACATTTGATCTGGCGCCTGGTTTCACTTGGTTCTCATAATCATCATGTAGCTTGCTGCGAAATCTTAATAGTCTAAATAGCCTAAGGGAAAACATTCGTTTGACCTATTGTAGCCACCGTGCACAAGCACAACCTTACAACAGTCTTCCACCCCTTTTACCGTTTGCTTCCCAGTTTACACAACCCTACACAACCCTACACTAGGGGGCCCCCCCCCAGCCCAAAAACCCGTTGCGCCAGCGATGGGTTTTTGGGCCGCGATTCGAACGCGGGGCCTCTCGCAATTAGGTTTAGGGTGAGCCCTAAGCGAGAATCATACCACTAGACTCACTCGAAAGCTCAGATGGTCCTTTGTCTATTTCAAGTTAGAATATATAATTATTTAGTGCGAAGGAAGTTGTGGAGTTGGAATTCTGACTGCCCATTTGAGCTCGAGTGGTCTAGTGGTATGATTCTCGCTTAGGGCTCACCCTAAACATAATTGCGAGAGGCCCCGCGTTCGAATCGCGGCCCGAGCCCATGGTTTTTTTGCGGTTTTTTTGGTATGATTTGGTTTTGTTGTGAATGGTTTTTTGTGTAGTGGGGGGGGGGGGGGGGGAAGGGGGGGAGATGTTGTGTGAGAGGAGTTTGCAAGATGACTTAAGTAACTTGTACAGATGAACGCGCGGTAATGCGAGCAATATATCGTAAAACTAACAAACAGTTGCCAGAGGCCCGAGCCTGATATTCATCCAGGTTCTCTTGCTTTTTTAAGTTTCTACACGAGATTTTCATTGCGAAGCTATCCAACCATCATTGCCTTGTACCGCTTGACCTCTTCCGGGGTAGGCAAATCACTGCAGACTTCCCAGATTCTGGTCAGTGGCCGGATTCGTAAGTAGAGGTTCTCTCTTCTAATAATCACATTACAAGATCGTATGGAAACATGCGGATCAAGACTCGTCCTGTGAATGACTACGTAAAAAGATCTGACTGTCCAATTTAACCAAAATCAATGCTAGAGTTCTGGACTTGTACATGACTCGTGTTTCATTTAAGATGGCTTCAGCGTTCATGCTACCTGCATCGTCTGCCAGCTCGGCTAGGAATGCTGAAAGGTGGCTTTTAGCTGCCATGCTGCAGACAGAGGCATGAACAATTGGTGGAATTGAATTGAGCGAGCACAATCGAAAACAGGGGTTTGATTCAACCTGGCCGTAAGGATGTCGAGTCCGGTACGGTTTTGGCGCTAGGAGCAAACTGACCTTCGCATTGACCTCTAACCGTCCTCTGAGCTCGAACTCATCTCTAACCACTGACTTCAAACTTCATTTCACACTCTGGCCTCAATTTGTCTGGCAACCATCCCCTCACGTACCTTGTTGACTGAGCATACCGAGCCAAAGAGTACACACAAAACTTACTCGTCAGTCAGGATTTGACGTTTACGAAGTCAGCAGCTCGCAATAAAGCGGTTGGAATGACAAGACGACCCGGTCAACCATACAGATATGACTTGCCCGCCCCAGAAATCGACATAACGAAAACATCAGTATGGAAGACACGGAAACCAGGCGGTTACGGCCGACACGTCTACCCAAAATGAGGGTAATTCAAAATACATCTGTGCGAGGGCTCTATTCGGCTCGGTATTGATCATTTTGGCGCATACGCGGTCCAGATTTCGATGTCCTATGTGCGCAAAACACTATTCTTGCAAAGCAAAATCAAGAGATCTTACGCGTCTTGTTCTCGTAAGTCTTCAACCTCTCCTTCCACCCCTCAGAGGCCCGTAAAGCTGATCAGACAAAGGCTTCTAGGTAACAGCTACAACGAGAAGCCTGTGAAACCTCATGTTGTTGCGGCAGAAAAACTCCTGGCAGACAAAAAGAGTCGGAAACTGCTGATGGCAGTCTCCCGCCGTTTCGCAGATACCAGAAGAGGCCGCATGTCAACATCGAGGACTGAGACGGCGAAGGTAGTGCATGGACCAGCGTGGCAGTCCTTTGTCATCAATAGCTTGAAAGTCGAGGACTCCCGCCAACCATATATAAAAAGGATGACTAGTTTGTTCACAGATATGACCTCCGCATCGAATATGCAAATCCATACGCGAGTGTCGAAATTACTGCGAGCAGAGGACTCCGATGACGAACACATGGCCGGGCAAGATGATGACAACGGAAGTGACACCGAAGGGGATGGGCAAGACATGTACGACTTGACCGACAGAGAGGATACGGTCGTACAAGACCCGGGAATCTTCCACGACAATAAAGAGCGAGACCCGGAAATCTTCAACAACAACGAAGAGCTAGCACACGACGCAAATAAGCCTAGCAACATTCCAAAACGCCCTGTAGGGCCGAAACCGCTTTCTGAACGCAAGATGACCACACCGCCGAAGCTCCCAGCCGCCAAGGCGGTCCCCAGATCCACTAGGACCTGGATCGTCAATGGGGAGATAATGATTGTCCCCAAGAAGAAGGCAGTGAAGGAATCAAGCGTTGCTAAGCCCGCAGCCTGCGGCCAATCCAAAGCCTCCACCCAAAATTCGAACTCCTACACTGGGACCAGGGTTCACGCAACTGTGGACAAGGAGAACGACGAAGCGAGGGCTAAACGTCGGCGCATGGAAATTGGTGAGGGTTATATCATGGATGATAGTGGTGCTGAGAGCGGATCTGACTCTCATGGCTCTGTTTGTTAAGTTTCTGGTGATTCGGTAGCTGGGTAGCTTAGGAGACGTCGATGGATGGTTACGACGAGACGCAGCGAGATGCTTTTTGATTTGCTTTTACAGTTGCCAGCTTGTCACATTTATATGGGATTTCGAGCTTTTCGAGAAGGACTTTGCACACTGACAAAATCAATTCAGCAAAATGTCATGAGCGAGTGACAAAGATATGAAGTACTGGACTTGTGCTTTTTGGCTTTATCAACTTACGATTGTTGAGTACGATGTCCCTTGTCAATCCCGTCAATTTTGCAGGCAAAGAAGAGCTGGTAGCCTTGGATCTTTCATTGAGCGTGATGCGCGTTCGAATCATGGCCCGAGCCCATCATTTTTCTCCTTTTTGCGCTCTTAGCCTGTATGGTGTAGGTGAACTGGGTTTGGATTATGGGTTTCTTTGGTGTTTAGGACGGGATGAAAAAAAGCGGGGTTCAAACACCCCCAACCGCACAGCCCCATAGGGCTGAGGCCCGAAACCCCTCAAAGCTGATCCCCTAGGAGAAAACTTTGTTTCGAGTGACTGCATCTATAAGATATCCTATCCAGTATGACTAAATACTCGGAAGCCACAATATCAATGTACTGCTATTGCTATTCTAGCATCTACGAACAACCTCATCGGTGGACACTCGTTTTCGAATTCCGTAAAAGAAACATAGCAGACCACTAGAGTATGGCTAGTCCTTCTCACCCAAGTCGACTCCCTGGTCCTTCAGCCATTTGGCACTGTGCAGCAATATCAAGTTCCATACGCATTATTCTCACAATGGTTTGCTAGCTGCTTGCTCAGCTACTTGACCATGACTTAAAGGATTGCCACAACTGTGGAGTGCAATGAAGGCATTGTGCTTACGCTTTGAAAGCCAATTCTCTACGATCCCTCCAAATAGTGCACGGATTGAATCGCCAAGCGCCACGATATCGCTTAGCAAACCAGTAGTGAATGACATAAGGCACAAAGAATGGGACAGGCGGGAAGTTATGCATGCCGCCTTCAAAGCTCCTGTCTGCGGTTCCAAACACGACGGGGGCGATTCGATACTAACAAAGAGTCAGTGATGTTAATAAACTCGCTTATACGTCAAAGTACGCCTGACATTGTCTGTGGCCATCAGGGTTTTCTCAAATTGCTGATAAGCTTGTCGTATACGCCTGCTGTCGTATATGTCGAGACCTCGCAGAGTTCCGATCTCGTCATGCAGATGTTGAGTTAATGGCTCCGCAAAAACTTCGATGAGGCTCCTAATCTTCCGTCCATCATAATCTTTGGGAAGACAAGTCCGAGAGTACTCCTGAAACGAATCGAATCCCGGCGTGAATGCTCGGTGTTGTTCTACATTGCGTTCCATGATTCCTTGGACATTTGATATCAGCTCTATGGTCGGGAAGAAAACCTTTTCTTCGGCATCGTGGTGGTGGTGCATGGATTCACACCAGCACTGGCAATATGTCAGGAAGTCTCGGATCGACTTTAGGTCTTCGCGCGGTATGTGAGCCGCTTGGAGGTAGATGGAGTTCAGCCCTCGGAGCATGCCATTGTGGGCAAGTGCCATCTGCGTTGCAACATAGTATGCCGCGTGGGAAGACTGAGGATACATTAAGTGATGCAAAACCTCAGCAGAGAAGGGATAGACGTACATCCTTCGAGAATGGATCAGTATAAATCAGAGGATACGGCTTATCTACCCACTGAGAAGACATCTTGGCTCGTCCAGCAGTAGCACCAACCGACGTCAACTTCACAGTAGCATGTGGTTAGCTACAGATACTGAAAGAAACATACTACAAAACCATTGAAATAGTCTGTTCCTTCGGTCGAATTACTAATCGCGGCGCAACTCGAGTCCGGCTTAGTAATTATCACACACCCTCTGGTGTCCTAAGTACCTAAGGGGTGTTGGAGACAATAACCAGTTGAAGGGACCAGCGAAGAGCTTTCTGTCTGAATTGTCTCTTTCCGTCCACCTTGAGTGGGTGGTCTAGATCATACGCAGGCAGCTTCGTTTCAATTCTCAGCATATCTTTCCGAACTCCATCCCACTCTTGTGCTGACTGTACTGGTGAAGCAATCGCAAACAGGGAACCCACGGCCCGGCAAACCAAATTACTCCTCGGTACAAGGTTCCCGATTATCTGTCACGTGCTTACGCGAGCGCTAGCAACCATGGAACCACAGTAAACCCCGATTTCCCACGCCCACGTAACTGCTTCAATCAACTAAGATATGCTCACTACGTATAATAACTATGGCGTATTGTGTATGCGCCTATCAGATGGTCTACTGGTGTACTGTGTACTGCAGGCTCCGAAGTTGAGCTTACCAGCAAGAGAACGCTAATTAATAATTGTAAGACTCTTGTAAGATTATTTTATTTCAGTACATTAATCTCGGTAGTTATGCGAGGCGGTATACAAAAATGCCATCGGGAATCCTGCCAGGCGCAATTGATCAATCCGTTCGGGGATTTCCCATGTGGTTGTAAGTTGACATTACAAGAAGTGGATAGCTAATATCAGCAGAGTAACAAATATATCGGGGAATGGCGGGACAAAAGGACGTTTTGGGTATGGCGGTACCGGGACATCTAGAGCTGAATCTGGATAAGCTCTTGGGGTCGATGTAGTACGTTTGCTCGGGAAAAGGTCAAAGATAAGAAGGGGAGGTGATGTTACCAGTGCTGAAGAAAGGGGAGACTCAGATGAAGAGATCCGATGAGAGGACGACAATATCGCCTGTCCTTTCGTCCATCTGCTTGTCCAAGGTACTGAGCGGGTGTAGTAATTTATCATCGCCCCCATCCAGCAACAATGGGCCCAACTCAACCCACCGTGTTCCTCTTTGGGGACGTCACAGACCCATGGGTGGATGGCATGGACTACGTCTGCAGCCAGGCTATCACGGCGGCGTGGCTCCAATCCTTCTTGAAAGACCTCTTCTATGCCTTCAAGGCCGAGGTGAGAGGTATGGACAGCTTCTTGCGTGATAGCTTCGGGGCTTGTTCCAGCTTCGAAGAGCTCGCCCAGAAATATCGCCATACGGGCGACGAGGTCGGAATGATCCACGGCATGCTCCTCTACACCGTAAGAGCAGCGCTGTTGTTGAAGTGCGTCTCCTCCCTGGCTCTGACTCTGACTTTGACTCTGCTCGCTTGCTGACCGCCCAAAGGACCGCAAACCGCGAGCCACTATTGCTCAACCCAGGTGAGGGCAGGCCCGAATCGCACCTGATCGGTATATCTGGCGGTATATTCAACGCTGTTGCCATGACGACTTCTGCCAACTTGGATACCCTGTACGATGCATGCATCGAGGCCGGGCGGGTGTACGCCCGACTCTGCAATCTCACCTTGGTTCGATCAAGAGCGATGGAGGACCGCCCTGGAGTCTGGGGCTGGGCTGTCATCGACATCGCGGTGAATAAGCTTGAGAAGATACTGGAACAGTTCCAAAATGTCAAGGTAACGTCCTCTCCATTCCCCATGGGCCCAAGTGCTTGAAGAAGGACAATACATTGACCTGAGATGCATGACTAGGGCGTCCCTCCGTCCAAGAGAGTCAGGATTGCCATTACGGGATATCAGTGGAGCACTATCATAGGGCCGCCTTCGGTCTTGGAGCTTGTGTTGGGCCAGTGCTCGGAGTTGAAGAAGGCCCCAAAGAACGAGCTGACTGGTATCCGCGCCATGCAGCACAGCCTCGACGTCTCGGAGGCTGATATCGACTACGTCGTGGGAGATTCCCCCCTCTTATCCACTCCACTTCGCCCAGGATACAAGGTATGGGGCATTGCTGGGAATGATGCTAACACCACTTACTCCAATTGGGGACACCTGCTGAGAGCTGCAGCGTTGCAGACGCTGTCGCACCGGTTGGATATTGTGCAAACCGTGGGCAAGCTCAGCGCCCATCTCGGGAGCTCACAGCATATCGACGTCAAGATGATGGGCCCCAGCGGCCACGCGGCATACCTTGTCAAGGTCCTAAAGGCTGGTCTCGGCATGTCGACACGGCACGTGTCAATCGATGATCAACTGGCATCCCAGTCGTTGAGCGAAGGTGTCCGAGAAGGTGCCATCGCTATCGTAGGCATGTCGGGCAAAGGACCCGGCAGTGAGGATCTAGAAGAGTTTTGGAACGTCATCGAGACGGGCAAAGACTGCCATCAAGAGATTCCCACCGACCGTTTCTCTCTGGACGAGTACTACTGTCCCAAACATGGCGCGGCCCGCCCAGGCGAGGCGAAGTGCACTATGAGTTGCCGGCATGGTTGCTTCATCAAGAACCCAGGCCATTTCGACTCCAAATTCTTCCACATTTCGCCGCGCGAGGCCATGTTGATGGACCCTGTCGCCCGACTGTTCCTCATGAACGCGTATGAAGCCCTTGAGCGGGCTGGGTACTCAGCCGGCCAGACCAGAACGACAGATCCGAATAAGATGGCTGTCTTCTTCGGCGCCAGCGCCGACGACTGGTACAAGGTTAGCCATTCTGCCCTCGGGTGCGACGCATACACGATGCAAAGCATACAGCGCGCCTTCGCCCCAGGACGGCTAGCCTTCCAGATGAAGTGGGAGGGGCCGACCTATGCGCTCGACTCTGCCTGTGCTGGCGCAACTTCGGCCATGCACCTTGCTAGCATGAGCCTGCTGTCACGGGATATCGACATGGCTGTTGCGGGCGCCACGAACGTGCTGTCAGACCCCCATTCCTTCAACCTCCTTAGCAAGGCCGGCGTCTTGTCTGACACAGGGAACTGCAAGACGTACCGCGACGACGCCGACGGCTATTGCCGCGCAGACTTCAGCGGTGCCGTCGTTCTGAAGCGACTTGAGGACGCCATCGCGCATAATGACCAGATTCTGGCCGTCATCGCAGCATCGGCCAGAAACCATTCGGGCAACTCGACGTCTATAACGACCTCGGACGCGAACGCCCAAGAACGATTGTTTAACAAAGCCCTCAGGAACGCTCGACTGGCCCCGGATGATATTTCGTATGTTGAGATGCATGGAACGGGGACCCAGGTCGGGGATAAGGCAGAAATGGCGGCGGTTTCCAGAGTCTTTTCGCCAAGACCTCTTGGGCAACCTCTGCCAGTGGGAGCCATTAAGGCCAATATCGGCCACAGTGAAGCAGTGAGTACCGCTTGTTCTTGTCGTTGGAGGTAGGATAGGGTAGACGTTGACCTGTTGATTAGGCTGCCGGAATGTCCTCGATGCTTAAGAGTATTCTTATGCTTCAAAAGGGCATCCTTCCCCCTCAGGCGGGCATGCCACATAGCCTGAACCCTAATGTACTGCAAGTTTTGCAAGGTGATAGCGGCATTGTAATTCCCACGGAACCAACCGAGTTTAAAGGGGTGGCTGACAAGCCGAAACGCATTCTCATCAACAATTTCGACGCGGCGGCAAGTTTTCTCCCTCGCATCCGTTGTGAAGATCACGCTAACGATGGATTGAGCTCTCTAGGGCGGAAATGCATGTATAATTCTCGAAGAATACAAGCAAGGTCCGGCTAGACAGAGGGTACATGACCCTCGTTCCACTCATGTCATTACGACCTCAGCCAGGACGCAGTCATCGTACCTTGCCAATATGCGTCGACTCGCTGGGTGGCTCCGTGCGAACCCCAACACCCAGATCCAGGACCTGGCCTACTCGACTACAGCGCGGAGAGTGCACCACCCCATCAGGTTCGCGTTTGCTGCATCCACATTGCAGAAGGCCATTTTCGAGCTCGAGGCCGAGATCGAGCGCGTCACCGCCGGTTCTGCTGCTGCCAAGTCCATGCCTGCTGATGTCGTCTTCATCTTCACGGGCCAGGGCTCCCACTACGCGGGCATGGGTGCTGAGCTTTACCACACGAGCCTTGTCTTCCGCAGAACGGTCGACTTGTGCGTCTCGCTCTGTGCCTTCAATAAGTTCCCCCCCTTCTTAGAGATCATCACCGACAGTGCGGGCGACGTCACGAGCAGGGACGCTGCGCAGATCCAGCTCGCCGTCGTAACGCTGGAGATCGCCCTAACGGCCTTCTGGCGGTCCGTTGGCATAGTTCCCGCCATAGTCATAGGCCATAGTCTGGGAGAGTACGCCGCCCTACACGCTGCGGGCGTCCTATCGCTGGCTGACACCCTGTACCTCGTTGGCCAGCGCGCCCGCCTGCTCCTTGAGCGATGCGAGCCCAACTCCAGTGCCATGCTCTCCGTATCAGCTTCAGTAGCGACCGTGCGAGACTGTCTCAGCCAGCGCAAAGACTCTTCCTGTAGTGTCGCATGCATGAACAGTCCCAGCGCTACCGTCATTAGTGGGACTGCGGAGGACTTGGCCCAGATCCAGGCAGACATAACGACTCGAGACGTAAAGACGCGCACTACGATGCTATCCGTCCCTTTCGCATTCCACTCGTCCCAGATGGATGTCATACTAGAGGACTTCAAGGCCCTCGCAAGCGGCGTGACCTATCTGCCACCCAAGGTTCCCGTGGCTTCAACACTGCTCGCATCCCTGGTCGAAGGGCCGGGCATATTCAGCGAGGACTACCTCGTCAGGCAGATGCGCCAGGCTGTCGACTTCTGCGGTGGCCTCAACGCCATTAAGTCGGCACTCAAGAACCCATTTTGGGTCGAAATTGGCCCCGGCCCAGTTTGCAGCTCGTTTGTGCGAGCTGAGCTTTCTCCGCCACCTGCAAAGATCAGCCACACCATCGACGCAAATTCCAGCAATTGGGCTTCTATATCCAAGAGCCTCGCCATGGCGCATATGAGCGGCGGCGACGTGGACTGGCTCGCATTACACGCCCCCTACGAGGATAACCTCGAGCTGCTGTCGCTTCCGACCTATGCGTGGGACGTCAAAGACTACTGGATTACCTACACGGACAAGAACCGCACGCTGGTCACTGATGAAACTCAGGCTACATCCTTATCCAAGCCCTTCCTTAGCACAACCGCGCAGTATCTCATAGAGAAGGCCCTCTCTCCTCAGATCCAGGTTACTTTCAAGGCTAGTATCTCGGAATACGGCTTCATAGGCCTTATAGACGGCCATAAGATGCAACAGATCGCGCTTGCTTCGGGGAGTGTCTTCAGCGACGCCGCGGCGACAGTGGCCAAGTATACGCTCGAGTACAGCGGTAGGAAGGTTGTCACGGCGGCCCATCTGACTTTCCACGACCCCGAGCTCCTCGCCCCCCTGACTCGGGATCTTGTCGGAATCGACGGGACGCTGTTCTCTACGGCTACTATGGAGAGTGCGTCCGTTGATACCGTCTTAGTCACGTTCAAGGCCACTTCAAGACGCGGCGAATCCCACGATCTAGGGTCGATGAAAGTTAAGTATCGAAGCCCTGAGAAGGCTCAGGCCGACTTGGACCGTGTATCGTTCTTCATCAAGGTCAAGATGGAAGAACGGATCCGGCTTTCCAAAGAGGGTTCAGGTCACAGAATGCAGGCCGGCGTCTTCTACGCGCTCTTTGCCAATGCCGTGGAGTTCTCCTCCGACTTCCGCGGTGTCCAGGAGGCGTACATAGCCAATGACTTCCAGGAGGCTGCCGCAACAATTGTGCTGCCGCCAGACCCAATGGGCACCCGTTTCACATCCTCACCATACTGGGGCGAGGGTCTGTTGCACCTAGCGGGTTTTATGGTGAACGGAAACCCGAGCAAGTCCCCTCAGTCGACCTTTGTTGTTATGGGATACGACAGCGTCGAGCAGCTAGCCACCATCGAGCCTGGCAAGCAGTACCTGACGTATACGCGCATCTCGCGGTGGGAAAAGGACACCGCTTTCTGCGCCGGTTACGTTTTCGACCCGCAGACGTTCAAGATCGTCATGCAGGCTGTCGACCTACGTTACCAAGAGTTTAAGACGGCCACCTGGCGCCATATCCTCGGCGAGCAACATGCTGCAGTACCCCAGCATCAGACTGCCGCCCCTCGAGTCCACAAGTCGGCTGCAAAGGAATTCAAGGTCCATGACGACCTGTCTGCTCCTTTGGCTGCCAAGGCACAGGACGACGACACGGCTCCAGATGCAAGAATATTCCAGGTTATCACAAACAGCCTCGCCACGGCTACCGGAAGCGACCCTTCCGAGTTCACCAACGATACGTCAATATCCGACATCGGCATCGATTCAATTATGGCCATCGAGATAGTAGCCGCACTTAAGGAGTTAGGCATTGACCTGCCCGCCGGTTTTATCTTCGAGTATCCCTCAATCGGTGACCTCCGTCGCGCGTTTGGCGGGCAGGACGCCGTGGAGGCAGAGTATAATATCAGCGGGACACCTTCCAGCGAAGAGCAAGATACCCTGTCTCTGACTCCAGACGATTCAGTCTCTAGCGTGGCTTCAAGCCAGGATCATATCGAAAAAGAGCTGTTAGCTCCAGCAAAGGAGGGGGAAATCGACCTGTCGCCACCTCCCAGTGTCAGGATTACGCTGCTGCAGGGCCATCCGAATGCCGGCAAGACTCCGCTGTACATGATAGCCGACGGCACTGGTACCGTCGCGTCATACCTCCACCTGCGGCCTTTCAAGTCCAAGCACGCCGTATACGGTATCGACTCGCCCTACTTCCGCTGCCCCTCCCGCCTAACCAGCAAGGTTGGTATTGAGGGAGTGGCCAAGCTTATTGTCGACGCGCTGATCAAGACGCGCGACACGGGACCTTTCCTGATCGGAGGCTACTCGGCGGGCTGCCTCGTTGCCTTTGAGGTTTCGCGCCAGCTGGCCGCCAGTGGGCGCAAGGTCGATGGCCTTCTACTGGTCGACATGTGCTGCCCGCGGTCGCGGCAGACGGACCAGCTCACGCTGCTCGCTGAGGACGAGTTCAGCTACGCCGTCTTCGAGGCCGCTGTTAACAAGGATGGCCTATGGAGCTCGATTAGCTCTAGCCGCGACCACTTCCGCGCGTTCTTCGTTGCCATGAATGAGTACCATCCAGACCCAATGACCACTGCGGAGCGGCCCGCCAAGACAGCTATCATATGGGCCGAACGAGGCCTTGTTAACCGCGTGTCAGACGATCCTGCGCTAATGCAGAAGCTAGCGAGACAGTGTGTTCCTACCAAGCCTTATCCGGGCTTCATGGAGGATCCTAAACTGGGCACATTTGCGTGCCTTATCCCGGACAAGGGCGAAAATCTGGGCCCCAATGGTTGGGAAAAGTACACCGGCGGAGACGTCATGGCCATGTCTGTAGCTGGAGATCATTTTGAGCTACCTATGCCTGGCCGTGTCCATCTTCTCCAGGCGCAAATAGAGAAGGCTTTTACATATTTTTCCACGAATTAGAGTATTACATCTTTGTAATGTTACTTACAATAGAAAAGAACGTATAACCAGGCAAAGGGGTCTAGATACTAGAAAATAGTCTGGTGGTATGGCGACGCTATAAAATACAGGCAATATACGATAGCAGTAGCACGTAAGATTCATCTGAGCGCGAGGGGGACAAATTATTGGCACTTCCACAACTTAAAGTTGATCTTCATGAACCTCTAACTTCTCTTTCACAACAGAAGTAAACTTATAAATCAACTTAAACATACCAAGAATTATCGTTTTGAAAGGGGTTTTAAGTAAAAATGCTTTAATAAATCACTTATTGCTGGTCTATTCTATGCTAAAAGTTGCGGAGGGTGCCATTATTATTGTCCCCTGCGAGGTCGGCCATGAGAGATCTAGCTGCGAGTGTTGACTAGAAGGGTTCACCCCCTACTGTATAAACCCTCTTACTGTACAGCCCCATGGGGCTGGACCTAAAGCTGACGAAGCGGGCCCTGAAGATGCGCTAAAGCTGTGGTGCTTTGGGGGACTCTTTAGGGACCGATTTGAAGGTCCCTAAGGGGTCGCTTAGGGTCCATTTAGGTCCAGCCCTACGGGGTTATAGAGTAAGGGGGTGAACCATTCTAAGCACCCGTCTTGACCTTGATCACGAATATTGAACGCGAAGCATTGATATTCTACATCATTATTTTCTATTTTTGTATAGGGTTCGAGTACCTTCCTCCTTTCCAATACAATGTATATAAGTAGGCCCAGGCTATCTCTCATCTCAAAAGAATGCATAGTTTTGAAATAAGCCCTGACCCTCCTCGCCCGTTCTCTGCTAATGTATGGCCTGAACCGTCAGCGTTACCCCCTCCTCGACCCGTTTACTATCGGTGTAGTTTTGGATTCTGAACGCCGTGCCAGCTAGTGCTGGTTTCTTAGGTAGGGCCCGGGCCCATCACTTTAGGGTTAGGGCAATTGGGGATCGCCGGTCGGCACGGCGTTCAGAATCCAAAACTACACGCCGATAGTACTACAGGCTTACATTGCTTGCATGACTGTACCGCAGTTCGGGAATCCTTTGCCCAGATTATCATTCGTCCTTTTTCCTTACTGCAGACCGCTCTATCCCTATTCAATGCTACGCGTCTCTTGGCTGCTGCGAATTGCGAAGAGGGTTGCATGATGCCTGACTGAGACTAGCAACTTACCGTGTGAACGGACCCGGAAGCGAGTCTTTAGATGGTGGTCAGCTGTGATGACCTGGCCTTCCCGTTTTTCTTGGGTGCCTTAACATGGTTGATCATCACCGACGTTCCCGGCGGAGGAACAACAATTAGTAAATGATCACGGCGAGACGAATGCACCTGCGTCCCTGCCCTGGCAACGGTCGTTCCCGTACAGGGAGGTGGATGGTGAGATTGCCTAACTACTCCGTGACGATCCAGAATCCTCTGAATAGTGGATAGATAATGCCCTGCCTTCTCACCGGTGGGATTACCAGCGAGCAGCCAGGGTCCCCCATCTTTTGGTTTTGCGACAGAGGCACGTTCCCGAACTATGTAGATAAGCCCGGGAAGTCCATGGAATTACCGAGAGCAAATGAGGCTACGTCGAATCGAGAAGGCTGATTCCGAGGAATGCAGCCGCGCAAATCGACTCGAGTTAGGAAAGTGGCATGACAGAGCAGGCTCAGAGAGCTAACAGCCTAGACTTGGGGAGACACTCATCACGATGCCTTTACCTCTATATGTGGAGGAAGAGCCGTGTTCGGGACCATGATAATCGACGACCAACTTCGCTAATCACTGCAGATTGTCCGCGGCAGTGCATAGTCTACCAGAGTCATGGACATCATCATCGTGGGCGCAGGGATTGCTGGCCTCAGTGCTGGGGTTGGTCTGCGCAGGGCAGGCCATAAAGTGACGGTTGGCACTCTCCGCCCCCATAGTAACGCTTACTTCTTACATGGGGCCAGATTCTCGAACAATCATCGTTGTTGCATGAAGTGGGAGCGGCCATCACGATCAAGCCCAATGCCTCGCGGGTCCTCCAGTCGTGGAACTTTGTCCCGGAGAAGTCCGGCATGGTTGCCATACGCAAGGGGAGCTTGATCGACGGCACGAACATGCAGGTGTTGATTCCCAGCTACTACAAGGACTGCGAATCTACATGGGGACTGCCCATGTACGCCGTCCATCGAGAAGATCTTCATAACCAGCTGAAACTGCTCGCTACGCGAAACGAGGGCCCAGGACGCCCTTGTAATATTCGGGTGCGGTCCAAGGCTATCAAATATGTAAGCAAGTGAGAAACTGCGAATTGGACTTGGCTAGGATGCTACTAATCTGTATGCAACAGGATGCCGAGAATGGCAAGGTCACGACCGAAAACGACGAGGTCCTGCAGGCCGATCTCATTATTGCCGCAGATGGTGTGCATTCGAAAGCTGTGAAGCACGTCCTCGGCGACGAGGTCATCCATGCTGGAGATACAGGTTGGGCGTGCATGCGGTGGTTGGTACCAAGGGAGGAGTTCCTTTCAGATCCAGAGACCGCGAACATGATTGAAGACTCGTCCACGAGGTACTTCACAGGAGCTGAGGGCGCCGCTGGCTTGGTGTGGTACCCTTGTCGAAAGTGCGTTGTGTAGTCCCTTTACAAATACCTGGCAACCTACTGACCATCTTGGAACTTAGCAACGAGGTGCAGAACTTCTTGTATCTCTCACGGGAGTTTGACACTTCCCATATCGGAGAAGGTACGAATGATCCCATCTTGCAAATCGACAGGTGATCCATCACTGATATTGGGTGTAGATTTCCGAGTGATGGTGGACCCAAGCATGCCAGTGGAATATGCCAAAAAGCATTTTGCACCGGCTCTGCAGACTGCAGTCAAGTGAGTTTGACCGTGACTGAGGCAAGAGATGTACTTACACATGACGCAGAAAAGCCAGCGACGTGAAGTTCTGGAAATTGGTCGCCAGAGGGCCGATTCCCAAATGGCACAAGGACCGACTTGTCCTGATTGGCGACGCAGCCCATCCCATGCTCACCTGTAAGCGAGTTTTTCGTGCAATGTGAGGTCCGAGTTAGTGCTTGCTAAATCTCGAAACAGTCATGGGTCAAGGTGGTGGACAGGCTATTGAGGATGGCGCAGCCCTTGGTGTTTTGTTTGACCAGCTTCATGACAAAGGGGCTATAGAGGATAGACTGCAACTGTTTGAGCAGGTCAGACGAAACAGAGGCTCGGCACTGCAGATTCTTTCCAGTACCAACCCTCCAATACCGCAAAGCGTCCGCGATGCTGCCGCTGAATATCTTCCTGATGGCAAGAAGCTTGATTCCACCGACGAGATTAACGAATACGTGTTTTCGTTCGATGTAATTGGAGAATCCAAGGCAGCGCTCGCCGCTGCGTGAAATGTTTGGAAACAAATCAAAGTTGGGGGCAATTCCATATCAGCGCTCACAGAAACCGAAAACAAGGCAACACCCGCTGTTGAAAGTTGGGCCTGATTATCTAGGTTTGTTTGTTTACGGGTGCCAGCGGCCCGCACCGTTTTGCCTGATTAGGCCTAGCTCCAGGGGCTGCTAGTATCTCGTACCTCGCAAGATTAATATTCAGCACTCCATCAAATCAACACCCGCGTTGCGTATATAACATCCATTGTGCAATATCTCTTGCTTAATATTCCGACCAATAACAATGTTTATTGGCCGCAATCCCTTGTATTAAGCCATTTTTGCAAGCTCTTACATACTTGCCGCAGGTTGCCAAACTTGACCAACCTTCTTTTTCTACGCACGCCAAATCTCAGGCAACAGTAATGTAGCAACAGCAACTTAGGTAATCATTTGTAAGAATAATTTTCAATGTTTTGGCCAGACCATTGAGCAATGACAGGTACTTGAATATCAAAAAATTGAGCTAATGTTGATAAACAGCTTGCTCTGGAACTTGAAATCAAAGTGTCCAAGACTACGGAAATTCCGTAAACAGTATGCTTTCGCGAGGAATTAGGAATCAAATTGTAAGCATTCGTAGATGGTGCCTTCTCTGAATCAGCACTGGTAGTTGCTAGAGTCTGAGCAGCAATGTCTATGTCCGGTATCCACATGCTGTATATCGTCCTCGTCTTCACCAAATCGCTTCCCAATCCCTCAAACTCTTTATGATTCGAAATTTAGAGACTGTTGGTATTCTGTGGGTTTTGGTCTATTTTGGGAATCTGTATTGCTCGAGTACACATTCGGAAACTACCCTAGAAGCTGTTTCGAAAAGTCGCTTCGGTATCCGACTTCTTCTAACACCCCGGTTCCTCCCTAGCGCAGTAGGATACGGAAGACCGGGAGTTCGGGTGTAGAACTACAACAAGAGTTAACACGTCACCGGGTAAGCTTACATCTGATCCTCGCGTAACTATAGGCGAGGTACCAGGATGCCAAGTCATGGCTGGATGTAAAGAGTCAAAGAACTGACAAGTAGCAGCCTGTAAGTAGCTCTATAGTATGCTAACTGCTAAAAACTTCAAATAAAGTATTACTAGACTTCATTGAAAATAGGCTTCATCCACCTGAAAGCGCCTACACTATTGGTGTAGTAATACAAAATGGAACGCCGGCCCGCGAATTCTGGCTTAGAAATCCGTTTTGAGAATTTGATACTACCTCGACAGCACATCTATATAGGATTCTCGACGAGCCTTATAAGCCGAAGAAGTCCGCACCTTCAAAGAGGGGTATCTCAAAGGCTTCTGAATTTAACCCTTCAGAGTCTCAGACTCGCCACTCCGGCTTGAATTGTCATAATTGACCCACCACGCTACCTCCCCACGCTTAAATCCCGCTCTATCAACGTCCTGATAGATTTTAGGTTGCATTGCATTCCTCGTATCCACGTGTCAAGATTGGTCAACTGGCAGAGGATCTTACTAGTGTTGAGCTTTCGGGTCTTCCCGATTGGTGCGCACTACTATCCAATACTACCTACACCGACAGTAGTAATACAACTGCTCACTAAGCGCTATGTATAACAATTTCGAATACAACTATATCACGCCCATCTCGACATTCTCAAAGATAATCTAGTAGGAGACACAGCTTCTTAGTTGCAGTTGGCCAAGGAAATAAATCGCAAGAGGGCACCGCGTACCGTGAAGGTCCAACCAGGATAGAATCCAACACTGTCACTTCATTCTACAATAGGTTGGAAGGTGCCTACTGTATCTTTTATCGAAAATCGCTAACACCACGCAGACATTATCAAGACTAATGCCAAGTTGGCCAGCAATAATGGACGAAAATAAGATGCGACTACGAGCGTCATGCAACGCCTGCAATGAGTCCAAAGTGCGGTGCAGCCAGCGAAAGCCGACTTGCACGAGGTGTGAGCGCAACGGGACCGAGTGCATCTATGGTCTGTCGCGGAGGACACACAAGGACGCGCCCCCCATCTCGATCCCCCCCTCGCAGCGAGGAGGGAGGATTTCGCGGCCAGAAAGGCCTCCCCGGCTCCCGTCCAATGGCGATACTCGTGCCAGTACCAGTAGTAATAGAAGCAGTACGAGTAAAACTACGACCCGGTTCAATGGTTATGCCATGCCCATTGAACCGGTCGAGGCGCATAATAATAATGCAAACCTTCTCGCCGATCACATGTTTCCGATGCTAACGGAAACCGACTCAATGCACCACGCCGCACAGTTGCTAGACTTTAGCAGCCTAGTCGCCGACAGCAACAGCAGCATGGCCATGGCGCCTGAGCACTTCTCAACGACGGGAGCCGAGTACGCCAACTCTAAACCTTGGGTCCTGGGATCCCTCTTTGGCGTAAATCACACTAGTGACGCCACCGACATGGAGACGTGTGGGTCGCTGAACGGCGAGGCAGAATGCAATTGCCACGCGGGTGTCGCGGAGCTGCTGGCATCGATAAGGAGCGGCGGCAACAGCAACGACCAGCGACTGTCGCTCGACGCGCAGCTCCCCAAGCTGAATCAATGTATTGTGTCATCGGAGACGTCGATGGGATGCTCCCATGGCCGCGAGAATTCTGAGCCAATTCACATCATGGCCGTCGCAATGCTCATCGGCTACGTTATTGACGACTTCAAAGTACTCGCCAGCGAGTCCTCGCCACGCAGGTCATTGTCGTTGTCGTCATCGGCGGCGGCAGCCGAAATGGCGACCTCAGGAAACTCCGAGATGGGAAGCAAGCCCATGTCCAGTAGGGTTGCTACTCCAAATAGCACTAACATGTCCCTGGGAGGCCTCATGGAGCCCCGGCTGCCGTGGGGCGTGCTCGAACTGGAGGAGGAGGACGAGATGGACCTTCGGCAGAGCATGTACCTGCTGTCATTTCGCAAGCTGGAGAGGCTGCTGTCGCAGCTCACACTGTATCTGCGGGACCTGCAAAACGCTTGGACCGGCCTCCCAGTCCCGTCGCGGCAAATGTCGTTTTTGATTGCGTGCGATTACACGCGCATGTGGCTTGAGAAGAAGGCCGGGGACGTCAAGAGCCTGCTTTCGGTCCCTGGGAGAGACGAGGCGATAGATTCAGCGCTTGCATAGACCACTAAATTCACTGAGCTGTGACGTGTGATCAATTCTTTAGGACGGCTGCGTTTTTGTTTCCTGTTTTGTCTGGGGAGGAGGGGTTACCCTCGGATTAGCCCTAACCCTAACCCAGTATCTATGTAGTTAGTGCTATCGCGTCCGACGGGTACGTAGCATTGCATGCAGGGTTCTTCCCAGGCAATGTATTATCCTTCCTTGTTGCTCAACAAACATGCGGTGCCATTATCCTGGTTTCTACTGTATCACCATTCACAATACTCCGTAGCCCGGGGTTTTGCCGTATGATACGCAGGTCTATGGCTTCGTCTCACTATTTGTGGGACCCGCCGCCGCTGTCGTGCGACTAGTGCTGTCACCCATCTTCCATGTCCGTCGTTGGCACTCGCCTCGGAATGAGTTGGGCCATAGCTGCGGAGGTGTATCCTTATTAGGAGTTCTATGCAATAATACGGGGCTTCGGTCAATCATGTAATGTGACCAAGGGCAACTTCACTTAAGCACACGTCCTTGCTAGTGCCGACATGCCTACCTAGCACCGTCTACGGCACAAAGGGTGAACATCATAGACGTCTTTACACCAAAGTCACATTTGTTTCGTTTACATGCAAGCCAGTTGGTATCTATTCTCTCATTATATGTACATCTGCGGGCAGAATATTTACTAAGTTTCCTCAAGTCAAATTTCAGAGACCAAGAGAAAATCGTAATGCTAAAATTCCGCAACTCACACAGCCCAAACCAACCGCTTTCAGCAAAACCTTACACTCGCCGCAAACTCCCACAAACTCCTTTAGTAACCAAAATTTCATAACATTCCAACTCACCCAGTCACCAAAGCCTTCGGCAAAACCGTACTCTTCGCCGCCAACTTCGCCGCAAAAGTCGATATCGGCACACCCGCCAACACATCAAATACCGTAACACTAGTCTTAAACTCTTTCAATGCCCAATTCACAAGCTCAATTGCCACCAAACTGTCAATACCATAGCTGTTCAAAGACCGCTCCACATCAATCTCGTGAACAAGCATCTGCAGCATTTTAGCAATCTGCTTGACGAGCGCATCAGTGATAGCGGTAGCTGCTTCTTCGAGAGATTCGGCTGCTGCGATGAGAGTATGTGTCGGTGCTGAGGTAGACTTGGAGGCGAAATTCTGGTCGCGCGTGCCGGTGAGAGCCATAATACTAAAGCGCTTGCTATCGAGGTAGAAAGGAGCGTCAATTCCAGCGGTAATGGCACTGCCGCCTGTAGCGAGGCCAGTGATGATTTGCGCCCCGCTTGTACCGTGAATGTCGCCGTCGATGGCGCGCTCCATCAGAGCGTGGAACTCTGTCTCCCGAATACCATAGGGCTTCTCCCAGGCCATCAAGCTCTCCGTGATGCCGGTCTCGGCTAACACACCAATATCGCGCATGATACCGAGATCGAGCGTCGTAGCGCGCTGTCCCTGAGCGCGACGATGATGAGCTAGCGCGTCTTCGTAGGCTCCTGCAGCACTGTAGTTGGCCTGTCCACGGTTGCCGTAAACCGCGGCAAAAGAGCTGAGAGAGATAAAAAAGTCCACGTTGGGAAGACGTTTGTGCAGGTTCCAGCTGCCCTGGACCTTGGGGCGTGTGGCTTCAAGCCATTGCTGGTGCGTCATGTTGACAAAAAGGGTGTCGCGGAGGACCATGGCGCCTAGAAGTGGGGTTAGTTAATAGATAGGATAGAGTGCTCTATGGTCCTTACATTGGAAGATTCCGCGGATGGCGCCAAGTTCTTGTGAGCATTTGGCGATCGAGGCTGCGACTGCGCTGTCGTCGGCGACGTCGCATACAAGAGCGTGTACCTGGACATTTAGCTGCTCGAGGTCGTGGACCAACTCCTTTGCTGCGGCGGATTTGGCGCCGGAACGAGAGAAAAAGCACAGTTTTCGGGCACCGAGCTGAACCAGCCGCATGGAAAGACTCCTTCCCAGCCCGCCGAGGCCACCAACAAGCACATAGAATCCTTCGGGGTCGAGCTTAAGGCTACTGTTTTGCGGCTGAACCACCGGCACTACATCTTCATCGTCCCAGGTGAAGACCAGCTTACCCAGATACTTACCTGCCTGCATGAGACGGAACGCAGTCTCAACTTCGGAAATCGGGTAGCTAACCAGGGGTTCGACTGGCCTCGATGATCCACGACGAAAAAAATCGAACGCGCCTTCGAGGATGGTAGCGAGGATATCTGGCCGGCTCTGCTCAAGATGATTGAGATTGAAGAAAGTGAACGTCGCATCTTGCTTGAATGGTGCCATGTCTAGGCCCGTATTGGCAAGGATATCTCGCAGGCCGATCTCGATAAAGTAGCCAAATGGCGCGATGCAGTGCCACGTCTGGCGCAGAGCTTCACCAGAAAGCGAATTGAGGACAACGTCGACACCGCGCCCATTCGTCATGCGCTTGATGCCTTTCACAAAACTGAGGGCCCGTGAATTGAAAATGTGATCGTCTGGGACCCCATAGGTGTCACGGAGTAGCTTCCTCTTAGTCTCGTTAGACACAGTTGCGAATACTTCCATTCCAAAGTGGTTCGCAATCTGAATAGCTGCTTGACCGACTCCACCAGCGGCAGCATGAATGAGGATTGACTGTCCCTTTTGGACTCTAGCCAGCCGGACAAGCGCATTCCACGCCGTACCATGGATGACTGGGACGGCGGCGGCTTGCTCAAAGGTCATTCCCTCAGGAATCAAAACGCAAAGCTCGTCTCGAGCACGATGGGTAGTTCTGTGTGCGCCGTGACCTAACACCACTACTCTATCACCGACTTTGAATTTCGTTACGGCGCTGCCCACGCGAAGGACTAGGCCGGCCGCGTCAAAGCCTAGTTTCGAATCGGGGATTTGGCCCATCGCTACCATGACGTCGCGGAAACTAACACAGTATTAGTTTAGTAATATCCAGGTTCCTCCTTCACGTGAGTGATTGCTTACTTGACTGAGGAAGCTTTCACCTGAATCTCAACGTATTTCGGCTCAAGCTCTGTTCCAGCCAACTCATCTATTTCCATGCAAATCGAATCTAGCATGCCTGGTGTCTGAATACACATTTTCAGCCCAGATTTTGCCTCTTTTAGGGGCAAGCTAGTGATGGTAGGGGCAGCGCCGGGTAGCAAGTTGTTGATCTGATCGTTCAGAGCAAGGTCTTCTTCGATACGACTAATGTGTAAGAGGTCATCCTTGACTGAGTACTCGTCCTCTTCAGACTTCGAATTGAAGGCTGTGCTAACCAACCTTGCTAGGCGACCGGATAAGGAGAGAGAAGCCCTGCCAGCATGGAAAGTACGAAGAGATAGACCTGGTGTCTCGTTGCGCACGACTCTAGCCAGACCATCAATCATACTCGCGCTCGGGTCGTCAAAAGCAGTGACCCAGAAAACGCTTGCGGAGGCCAAGATCAACTTCTTGATATTCTCGAAATCAGTCTTGGTGAGGTCCTGAAGGATGGATTCCTGTAATTCAAGCAGGGAAATACAAGTCTTGCCTGCGAGGGAGGATACGTCGGAGCCCCAGGAAAATGTGTCAATCTCGTACCCATGATCCTGGAGGGCTGTACTGATATCAGATGCCACTGCTCGAGCATCCTCCGTCAATTTGGCGCACTGGATGAGTGTGATGCGATCTGGCTCCGTATGCCCACTCGTACCGTTGATGCCGTTGCTATGCAAGCTCTTCTGCCCTATGACAAAGCTTTGTTCCGCTGATTGGGTTATCATCGTACGTATCTCCTTAGCATATGATATTGACTGGAGTTTAGCGACAGCGTGTTTGTCCGCAAGGAAGCATACCCTACCACCAGGCTTCAGGACCTTCGAGATGTTTGAGAGTGTAAGCTCTGCTTGTGAGTCGGCTGAGCCG
The DNA here is from genome assembly GCA_947623385.2 of Cladonia squamosa. Lineage (NCBI taxonomy): Eukaryota > Fungi > Ascomycota > Lecanoromycetes > Lecanorales > Cladoniaceae > Cladonia > Cladonia squamosa. The sequence continues at coordinate 781,661 of OX392382.1, forward strand.
AGATCCAATAGGATAACTATATCATAACTTCGATCCTTGAGCGACTCCGATGAGAACTCCTCAGTGAAATCTAGGAATTCAATTGAGGCATCGTGGACGCTTTCAACCAGCTTTGCTTTCAGCTCAGCATCCCTGCATGTGATGGCAACCTCTCCGGTCTTGGATATATTGGACAGGGCACCATAAGTGAGCGGGGCAGAATTAGATGCGATCTCCAACACAGAGAGCATTGGATTCGAATGGTGAAGAAGCTTGACATATTCAGCCACTGTTTCTGTCCCGCGATAGGGACCAAGGGCCCGCTGAAGTTCTTCAGGCGTCAGCAGGTCGACGGCAGGCCTCCACACCAACTTGCTGGTAATGGATTTGGCGGCAGCTTGCGTGTTGCTTGCTGAGCCGCCGGCCACCTCGGCGCACAGGAAGCCCCGAATATCGATAGCCGGAAGATGCTCATTGTCATCGAGCATGAGGATATCCGCCTTGAGCTCACGGAAACCATGCTTCGCCGAGGTTGCAATCCCGGGAAGCTTGACTCCTGGGGTCCAGGGGACGTCGGCAGAAATGATGACCTCGTCAATCGACTTGGGGACCATGGCAGGTAGGGCATTCTCGCCCATGACGGCAGCAAAGGCAAGGTGGAAGATAGCATCGAGCGTGCCTGGATGAATAATGTGCGGTCTTTCACTACCTTCGGGTATCCAAGCCGGCACATCTGGAATCTCCACCAATCCATAGCTCTGTCCGTCGCGGTTGCGGGCTTCGCGGACATTAGCAAATGCGGGACCGTACTGCAGCCCGATTGCACTTAGATCACTATAGAACTCGGTGCAGTCAATCCGTCTGTTGCAGGAGGATTTTGCTTTGGTGTACTGAGACCTCAGCGCCTGCAGCTCCATCGTCCGCTCCTGGCTGGCCTCAGAGCCCGGCGCAGACTCGTACTCGATGAGCAGCAGGCCGGAGCAGTTTTTAACCAGCGCCTTGCCGTCGGGCGAGCTGGTGATGGTAAATTCAGTCCACGTGGATGACGAGTCGCGCGTACTAGCAATATGAGGACGAAGCTGAACAATGCACTCCACGTCGACGTCTGTGGAGAGGATGGCAGCGGCCGTGAGCTGGATGTCCTGCAGCCGGTACGAGGAGATCTGCTTGGACGGGTCGGCCGTCTGGGAGGCAGCTTCGAGGGCCATGGCAAGATATCCAGCAGCGGGATAGAGGACAGCGCCCTGGATCTGGTGATCCGCGAGCCAGGGTTCCTCAGCCAGGCGGATATGACCCCGCCAGAGATACTCACGCTCGCCCATGGCCGGGGCGGGCGCACCGATGAGGCTCTGTCTCGGACGGGCGCGGTGCAGGAACTCTTGTTCGACGCGGACGTCGTGGTAGTAGCGCTGGGTGTGCTTCCACGGGTAGGTGGGAAGGTCGACCAGTGGCGCGGTGAATTGCCTGTTGCCGTCTCCATTGACTTGCTTTATGTTCACTTTGCAGCCCTGCGCCCACAACGCGCCCGCCAGGCTCAGAGCCGTCTCCACTGCGTTCTGATTTCGAGCCACGACTGATTGATACGGGATGTTGGTGATGTTGTGTGCTTTGAGCGTCTGAGTCGCTGGGCCTTGGAGAGCGGAATGCGGTCCAACTTCGATCAGCAGGTCCACAGCATTCCTTTCTGCACGCTTGCCATCTCTCACTGGTCGCAGCATATCGTACACTGCCGTGGAGAACTTGACGGGCGAGACGAGATTGCGCACCCAGTTGATCGCCCCCAGCTGCTCGGCCTCGATAACAGAGCCCACGACGCTGGAGTGCATTGTACAGTCCCCATTCGGAGCTAATGGAACAAGGTCCGCGAGAAGCACATAGTAGTCTTGCGCCACCGTCTGCATATGGGGAGAGTGGTAGGCCGTGTCAACCTGCAGCTTTCGTGCAAACACACCCGCTTTCTCAAGCATCTCAAGCAATTTCTCAATGCCAGCGGTGTCTCCAGAAATAGTCACACTAGTCGGCGAGTTAATGCAGGCAACCACCAGCTCTGCCTCCGTCACCCTAGCGATCCATCCCTCAGCCTCGTCGGGAGAGAGACCAACCGCCATCATAGAGCCGTCAAGGTCGGGCGAATTGGTCTTCATCTTAGTAGAGAGAAGACCGCGGTAATAGGCCACCCGCCATGCATCTTCTCTGCTTAAAGCGCCCATCGCATAGGCTGCTGCAATCTCGCCGCTAGAATGCCCAGTAACCGCGGAAGGGAGGATCTCCCAGATCCGGAGGAGGTCAACTAGGGCAACTTGCAAGACGGTGCAGAGCGTTTGGCTAAACTCAGCTAGATGCAGCTGCGAGCTCGATTTACTCTTCCCCAGCTCTTCTACCGCCGACCAGGGGCAGTCACACACTTCCTGCAAATAGCTATCGGCTGCAGCCACGCATTCTCTGAAGACGGGGTACGCCATAAGCTCCATACCCATTCTGGGCCACTGCGCTCCTTGGCCAGTAAAGATGAACCCGATCCGGGGCTCTCGAGAGGATTGCGCGATCAGTGCTGGGCTTTCGTCGTCATTCAACGTCTCAACAAGCTGATCAGACGATGAGGCCACTACGCATGTCTTCCATTGGAGGTGGGACCGCCGATCACTAAGCGTGTATGCCAGCTGGCAGAGGAATTCATTGGTCTGCTTACTATCGCTCTTCAATTTGGTACTTTTGTCCTTGGCGTATCTTGCCAGGGGCTCTTTTACACGCTTGAGACCCTCCCTGTCCTGAGCACTCAAAACGAATAGCCGCGGTCCCGAGCGGTCATGCGAGGCCATGTGTGGGGCTAGGGGGATAGCTCGTCCTTGGAGGTAGGAAACAGCGTCGTCGAGGATGGCATGAGCATTGGTTCCGCCATATCCGAACGAATTGGTACTGATGCGCCGCACGCCTTTGGAAGGCCATGGTGTTAGCCGTGTTGCGACCTGGAGCTTCCATTCCTCGAACTTAATCTTCGGGTTTCCTTTCTTAAAGTTGATGCTCGGGGGGATCAAGCCAGTCTCGAGAACGAGAACGGCTTTTATGACGGCAGCAATACCTGCAGCTGCCTCGAGATGGCCAATCTAGATATGATCAGTCTCCGATCGCTGATAAAGGCCATTGGACATACATTTGATTTCACTGAGCCAATCAGGAGCTTGTTTTCGGATGTGTGGCTAGCAGCAATTGTCCTGGCTAGCGCTTGCGTCTCTTGTACGTCGCCAGCTTGCGTGCCCGTTCCCTGACAACCTAATTAGCCTCACGCCCGTGGCCAGAACAGCAGAAGTCGCCTACGTGTGCTTCAACATAGCCAGTGTCATTAAAGTCCAAGCCTGCACTTCGATAGACGTCTTCGATGAGTGTCGCTTGCGCATCCGCGCTCGGGAGCGTAAATCCTTGGGTGTGGCCGTCCTGATTGGAGCCTGTCCCGCGGATTACTGCTCGAATGGGGTCGCCGGCCGAGATTGCTTCATCCACGCGCTTTAAGATGACGCATCCGAAGCCTTCACCTCGACCATAACCGTTCCCGGACTCGTCGAAACTCTTGCACTTTCCATCAGGTGAAAGGAACCCCTGGTTGGAGAGGGTCAAGAACCATTCGGGGTTAAGCAGTAAAGATGTTCCGCCCACAATCGCTACATCACAATCACCCGTCCGCAAACTCTGACAGGCTAGATGCAATGCCACTAGACTGGACGAGCATGCCGTATCCAAAGTGAAGCATGGGCCGCGCAAATCCAACAACCATGATATGCGGGCTGATAGTGCTGTTGTTGCTGATGCCGTTGCAGTGTTGACAGGGAGATTGTCAGGATCCCGACAGATACCCTCTCTGTAGTCGCTGGTGAATGAACCCATAAACACCCCTGTTTTGGTTCCAGCGACCTTCTCAAGGGGCAAACCAGCACGTTCCAGGGCTTCGTAGGCGACCTCCATCATGATTCTCTGCTGCGGATCCGTGGCCTCAACATCGTTCTTCGGCAGAGTGAAGAAGTTTGCGTCGAATTTGGATACATCTTGCTTTAGAAAATGGGCGCCTTTGGCTGCACTAGTATTGCGCTTCTTCGTTTGTGACCAGAATGCATCAATATTAAAGCGTTCCTTTGGAATCTCTGACCATGCCGCTGCAATCCACGGTCAGTTCGAATTCGAACTGGCGCTGGGTGCTGATTAGGGAGGGAAGGCCTACATTTTCCTGCACAGATTGACTCCCAGAAGGTATCAAGGGTGTCACCATCACCAGGAAATCTACATGATAGACCTGTTACGGCCACAGAGTGACTATCTGTGTTCTTTGCTGCCCCCATCTCGCCTCAGGGAAAGCGTTGGAGAATAAAAGAATGATCAAGGATAGGCAAGTCTGATGCAGGGCATTAGGAAATAGAGAGATCAAGACTGGTCAAATTGTTTAGTACTGTCGTTCAGTACTTCTATAACTTGAAAACTACTAAGATCCTATGTGTAGGGTAGAACTTCGCTAATCCCCAATGGCAGCTGTTATTTGATATTCTAACATTAGGAGGTACTAACTACACAGGGGTCTAAATAAGTACGACCTAGTTTTTTTCACCCAAATTCATCGCCGAGATTATTACCGAAGCTCATCGCTGAATCTCGTTACTCAAATTCACCGATGACGTTCAATCCTAATGTTCACCGCCGTACACAAAGATGGTTTTCAGTTGTGCCAAGTCTTCAGGCGGGCTTGAATCGATTTTGAAACCCGAGCGTTTTAGGCCAATTTGCTAGATTAACTCACTTTTACTAATCCGAAGGCTGATTACCGGTTCTGGTCGGTATAAGTAAGATTGACGGTTGATTTCCCCAAAACATGCATGCATGAAAAGCTCACGTAAGACGGAATTCGGCGTCCACTTTCATTGGGTCAGCTCATCAATCGCTTCACCCTAGTCGTGTTTTCGATTCGGGAAAGACCACGACAGCTTTCCCGAGGATGACGGACCTGGCACGCTGTTTGCGGGGCTTTAGGGGGAGTACTGATTCCGTTGCTGTTCTGAGCTCTAAGCTTGTGGACATCCGTGTATCAGGATGCTGCGATCTGCTGTCATCTTTAGCTCGCTTATTTCTCAGCGCTAGGTTCGCACCCGTCCATGACATCGGGAAGCAGAGGCGACTTCAAATCTTGCATCCCCGAGATCTGCAGCGTAGTACTTGAGAAAATCCAAAGAACGCTTGTATTCAGGGACCTTATCAATATATTATATAATTCAAAAATCGGATTCTCTGCAATCGGTGGAATTATACGCCCGGCGGGGCAACTGTGGGGCCGAATGACCCTTGATTATATAATCTATACTTGAATACCTAGCCTCGCCTTTGAAAAACAGTAGACCTTGTAAGACGTCCCGTCCCTAATTTGCGAAAGAACCCACGTCTATATCTGTCAGCTTGCCTCTCTTAGTTGCTAGCGTACTCACGTGTCACTTCGTGTCATCAGCTTTTCTCTCCTCTCAATTATTATCTTGCAGCAAGACTTCCTCGATACACGATGGCAATTACGGAAATCAGTCCCGGTGGTGAAACAGCCACGGATCTGTCGATGTCGTCGACGGAAAAGAAATCCAGCGACGAGAATCTTATGAGCCCTCAGCCAGAAGCGGCACCTCGCAACATGGGCAAGTTCCAATGGATCCTAACATGCTCGGCTTTATACTCGGCAACTCTTCTCTACGGTCTTGATACCACCATCGTAGCAGATGTGCAGGTCCCTATCGTGCAAAGATTCGGTCACATCGAAAAATTGACCTGGATTGGAGCTGCATTCCCTCTTGGATCGGTCGCCATCATTCTGCCCCTTGGAATCATGTACGAATCTTTCAATTCTAAATGGTTGTACATCGTCAGTTTCGCGCTTTTCGAGGCAGGGAGCGCTCTTTGTGGCGGTTCTCCAAACATCAATGCACTCATAATCGGCAGAGTCATCGCTGGTATGGGTGGTTCAGGTCTGTACCTAGGGTAAATTTGTATCGCGGAAAACCGTTGTTTTTGTTTTTAACTGTTGTATAGGAATTTGAATATTTTTGCAAGCCTTACTACAATTCAAGAACGCCCTATGTATGTTGCTGGAGCAGGTCTTTGCTGGGGTGTAGGCGCCATTCTCGGACCAGTTATAGGCGGAGCTTTCGCAAAGAGCTCTGCTACTTGGAGATGGGTAAAAATTACTACTGATACTGTACAACAGAAATTAAGTCGCTAACCTTATCATAGGCTTTCTATATCAACCTAGTCGTTGCGGGACTTAGTGGTCCTACTTATGTGTTCTCTCTACCCTCAATTCAGCCGAAACCAGGCTTCTCCACTCTGAAGAAGGTCTTCGATATCGACATTCTCGGCGCTACACTTTTGGCGGGCATATTTGCCATGTTCATCATTCCCTTGACCCTTGCCGAAAGTTCCTGGGCATGGGGCAACGCTCGTACCATCACCTGTCTTGTTCTCTGCGGTGCTCTCACGGTAATCTTCATTGTACAACAAGCATTTTGCATCTTTACGACTCCGGAGCAACGCATTTTCCCTGTGGAGTTGCTCTACAGCAGAACAGTGATCTTATTGTTTATTTCTACTGCTGCAACTTCGACAAATCTCTTCATACCGGTTTACTATATACCGATTTACTTCCAGTTCACTCATGGGGACGGACCTATACATGCTGCTGTTCGTCTCCTTCCATTCGTCTGCGTTGGCGTGTTTACTACGATGCTCAGTGGGGGTATGATGCCTAAATTTGGCTACTATATGCCATGGTATGTCCTCAGCGGCGTTGTGGGTACCGTGGGTGGGGCACTTATGCACACGGTAAAGAGTACAACATCTGCTGGGGCCGTATACGGGTACAGTATATTAATTGCTATTGGTGCCGGAGGTAGCTTACAGATCGGATATTCTATCTCACAGGCTATCCTCCCGGCTTCTAAGCAATCAGCAGCTATTCGTTTCATCAATATGGCACAACTAGGGGGTACGACTCTTGCTTTAACAATTGCGGGACGACTATTCCAGACATACGCTTTCAAAAATGTCAAACAGGCGCTCGCCGGTCTTGGCTTCACGGATGGACAGGTTCGAGCCGCAATTACTGGAGCCCAAGGGACACTGTTCGATTCGTTGACTCCACAGGTCAGGGAGGCTGTTCTGGAAGGTATCGTTAGAGCTATAGCGAAGGCTTTCATTCTAGTCATTGCGGGAGGGGCCGCAACTCTCATTTGCTCCTTCTTCATGAAGAGAGAGAAGCTATTTCAGAATACCGTTGCCCCTGTTGAAATCTCAGAACAGAAAGAATAGACTCTAGCCGCGAAAGTAGGAAAATCGAGCTTGAGAGTAATTCAACCTCTCCGGAAGGGGTATACTAGCTAGGAATGGGATGTTTTTTAGACACGGTACTGTTGCAATCGCACGGGTGTGCAGTGTCAGGAGCATGTGACCCTATACAAGAAGGCCGAGCGCGTTCTATTATCAGTTCGGAGGACATTCTTCGCTCTGTTCAAAGACTCTGCCTGGCTAAGGGTTATAATTAGAACTTCAATCTGCACCGCGCCACCTTTGTCACTCCTAAGGCTTTCTCCAAGCATTTCTTCTCATTTATAGGAAGAGCGTATATATCTCAGAAGAGGGTCCAGGTGAAGCCTAATATCACAATGCTAGCTTGTTTGGATAAGCTGCATGAAGGGTAATTTACCACACTCTCATTTTCATATATTTGGCAAAGTCCGTCCTATTACATATTTTCCATGGAACATCGCGAACAATCTGCAACACGACCGATATTCAACAAAGCTCAGCGTTATACCCCGTATCATGATACGCCCACAAGTAGGTAATATTGTCACAATACTGGAAGACAAGGATCTGATGGTAAACACTGCATTGCCTCCCGATCTAGGATCTATCTGAGGGAGCTCCTATATACCTAATGCTGATGGGCAGTAATGGGGGCAGAAGACGCTAGAATGCCAATGCTACGTGGAAATGAGGATATTCTGGTGGAGGCAGCAAAGCTAGCTTAGCCAGCCAGGCCAGGACAGCCAGCTAAGCGAGGATGGAATGCGAATATTGCAACATATGCAATACGAGGGCCCCGGCCCCACCCCACCTAAACACCCGAGTCGTCCTGCTTGAATGGCGAATCCGGATAATACTCATTCCACTTCTCGCAAACCGGCACAAAGTCCTCTTTCCAGTCGCTCGTGGCCCCGCTTCCCACAATAAGGCCCGGCGACTCAAGAATCGTTGCCGAAAAACCCTGGCTGCTATGCCAAGGAATGTGGCAGTGCAGGAGCCATAAACCCGGGTTGTCGAGTGCCCACGCAATGACGATATGCCCGTTTGGTGGCATTGAGGCCGTGTCGCGGCGCTGCGGATTTGTGAATTGCCAGTCGTCGGTCTGCCCGGTCCACTTGCCAATGCCACTCGCGAGCACGAGGAAGTCGTGACCGTGGAGGTGCATGGGGTGGGAAATGCTGCGTGGCAGGGATGGTCAGCAGAGGATGCAACAAATTTGGCATGACATGCACTTACCCTGGGATGGGCGTCAGCTCTTCGAGTACAAGGACGGTCCAATCGGTCTGGCTGCTTGCATTTGAGTAAGGGGCCGCTGTGGAAGAGTTTTGAACCTGGTAGCGGGCGTCAGTCTCCAAGCCTCCTAAAATCGATCCATCACGAGCGAAATGAACTCACTCCGACCGGAAAAATGTTGTCCGACTTCGGAATTGCGCTCAAGTTCCCTGATACAACGTCTCCCAGCGCAGGATTCGACCAGTTCGTCCACATAATACCCCCGTCAGCCATGTTGAACGACCATCTGATGTACTTGTCAAGGTAGAATTCGCCTGTTACATTATCGAACGAGAGGCCCCCATTCATATTTGTCAAGTCAACCGGCACCCACGGCACTAGACTCGCGGCCGGCTCGTCCAGGCAGAATCCGCTCCGGACCACGGTACTCACACTCGTAGGGGTCGCGGTGCTATCATTATTGTATCTGACAATACCGGTGATGTTCTCGGGGGCGCCGTTGGGTATGCAAGAGCTGATGAATCCACTGCGCATCCAGTAGTCGCCCGGCGGCGCATTTGCCTCGACAATGACATCGTACCGCTGGCCCATATTAACCAGCACATTATTCGTCTCGTATGGCACAATCGGCACTAGGTCGGCTGCTATCACTGTCATACTGTGCCCGTCAATGCTGAACTGGAACCACGCCTCGGTGGCGATGTTGATGAGCCGCAGGCGGTACTTCTTGCCTGGCTCAAAGACAAGTTGGTACTTCTCGCCACCATCGATGCAATTCAGATCGAGCGCCGTCGCATTGTTCGTCGTGCAGTTGCCCGTGTTCTTGCCATTGACCAGTCCAGTGAGCGCTCCCGCAAACGTGACGTTGAAAGTGGCGATAGTGGCCCAGACATCAAATTCCGTCTGATGGCCCCAGTCTGTCAGGAAGACGCTCCCAAGGTCCTCGTCATAGTTAGCCGTTGCTGGGCCGTTGATAATCAGGGGCCCATGCAACCCCATGCTGTACTGCAGACTGAAGTGGCTGTGGTACATCGTGGTTCCGTACTGGCTGCAGTGGAACTTGTACGTCATGCTTTGTCCGGGGGGTATGGGGCATTGGGTTACGCCAGGGCTCCCATCGTACTGATTGTTGTTGAGCTGGCGTATGCCATGGAAATGAATAGCCGTGCCATTGGTTGCGATTTTGTTGGTCACATGGACGACAACGTCGTCGCCCCAGTCCGCTGTGATTGCTGGGCCGGGCATTGTCCCATTGGCGACCATGCATTTCCGTCTGTACCCGTCTGGCGCGCAGTCAATCTCCTCGACAGTGAGCCAGTACTCGACGGTACGGCCCGTATGGAAAATGGTGTCATAGTAGTTGGTATTGATGTCGTATTCGCCCCAGCATTTGCGGGAAGTATTGGTGTTCTGACATCCAGGGGTCAAGTTGCTGGTATCACGGATCGCAAGGGTTGTGGCTCCGCTGGCTGGGCTGGCGGTACGGCCGGTCGAGAGGGCCGAGGCTCCCGCTGCTATGAGGGCCAGCAGGGAGAGGAAAGAGTGTGTCATGTGTACAGCTCCCGTGTGACAGTGGCTTCACGACGAAGGAATTGAGGATTTGGGCTTCCTCGCTTCCTTTAAGTCTCATAGCACGTTACCTAGCGTTGTCCTATGTTCCGAGAATCAAGATGTAGTGTGATAACGATCTGTGATCGTAGTTCTTCCAGGTTCCCATACTATCATCCCCTTCTTTCCCGATCCCACCGGCCTCGTCAGCCTTTGCCTTAAGGCGCCCATTGCGCGTTGAGTATAGCTAAAGGTCGAATTTCTGCTAGACAGGAGCGGTGTGAGGATGAACGATCCCTAACCAAAGTAGAAGGCTTACTAAATTCCTCTGACAAACCAGCATAACTACGAGCTGGGAACGGGAAAAGCACGATATCTGTTGGTTGTCTGCGCGACGCTTGAATATCTCAACAGCATCACCGTCTTGGTTCCTGGTTCCTGGTCCCTGATTCCGGCTTTCGACAGAGTTACATGGGCCTCAAAGAGGGATTGAGATGTGGATTGATAATGATCTGGGGTCGCAGCGCCTCCAGATCGGCGAACTGCCACGTGTGGGTGGATCTCGGGGATGTATGGTTGCAGTTCGGGGATTAGCTTACAAGTGTGTTCCCGTCGGGAAGGCTGAAAGGGTCCTTATATCTCTGTCAGCTTGAAGTTCGAGGAGTGAGCCGGGGAATGCGAGTTCCAGCTGCGGCTACGACATGCATCTAGAACCTCAAAAGTGCTGGCCTTTGGTGAGTCCTTGTAGTCTTTCCAGGTGCCTACCCGTCATGTTTGGAAAGTGAAGAGGCCAAACGTCCTACGAATTGTACGCACCATCCAGCACAAACAGCACACCAGAATATCAGCACACGGGCACCATCATGATGACCAACGGTACCAAGCACGAGAACGAGGTCTCTGCCAGCTCCACCGACATTCTCGCTCTGGCGCTGGATATTGTCCACCATGCGGCCGACATCAAGACGCTGCTCGCTTCCCAACATATCCCCGCCCCCAGCTTTTCGCCTGACTCTGTAGAGCTGCCAGACACGCCGGAACATGCTGCTCTACGCAGCCGCCTCGTGACCTCGCTCGACGATCTACGGCTGCTTGTCGTCGGGCCGCGCCGCACGATACGCAGCCTCATCTGTTTCAGCAACGACCTGGCTGCTTTCCAGGTCGCGTTCGACTTTGGCTTCTTCACCATTGTGCCCGAGTCGGAAGAGGGCATGGCTGTGGAAGAGGTCGCACAGCAGGCGGGCATGGATGCAGGTCGGGCGCGCCAGGTGCTGAGGATGCTGTGCACGCATCGCGTCTTCAGGGAGATCAAGCAAGGGTGGTTCGCGCACACCGCGACAAGCGTCGTCTTCAGACGAGATGAGAATCTGAGGTGTGCTGGGCATTTTGGGATGGACGAGATGTTCAAGGCCGCCTCTTCGACGGCCGACACCATCAAGGCGTCGCCCCAGATATCCGACCTCACGCATTCGCCCTTCAAGACGCGCCTTGGTGCCTCCATGTTTGAGTACTACGAAAAGAACCCGGAGCACGCTGCTCGGTTCGCAAAGGCTATGGCTGGTGTTGCGGGGGGTACGTAAATCGGGAATTCTCCCTCTTTCACATCTTACGGCATCTGCAACGTGCAACGACTAACATGCAAAAACAGTCGACCGCAAACCCAGCGCACTCGGTGATTTGTTCCCATGGGACGATCTCAACGGCACTATCGTCGACGTGGGCGGCGGCAGCGGGCACATTGCCATAGCCCTCGCGCACCGGTTCCCACACCTCAGGTTCCTAGTGCAGGACGGCGTGCCTGACATGCTTGCCCAGGGTCAGCGCCTTCTTGCGGACGAGGACCCTGCCGTGGCCCACCGCATTGAGCTACTACAGCACGATTTCTTCCAGCCGCAGCCACCCCCCGAACGCCTCACCACCCGCGGCCCCGTAGCCGCTTTCTTCCTCCGCCACGTCTTTCACAACTGGAACGACGCCGACGCCGTGGCCATCGCCCGCGCGCTAGTGCCCGCACTTGAGGCCGCCGCCCCAGGGACCCCACTCATCATCAGCGACAGGGTGCTTCCCCGCCTTGGGGACGGGGTACCGCTGCACGAGGAGCGCGGCATGCGCCAGATGGACATGATGATGATGGTGGGTCTGGGGGCTAAGGAGCGAACGGAAGCCGAGTGGGAGGCTTTGTTCAGGGCAGCAGACGAGAGGTTGGTGGTGAAGAGGGTGCACGCACAAGGGGCGTCGGGCATTTTGGAGGTCGTGCTTAGGGCATGATCATCTCTGGCATGACATGAATGGGTATATATTTGTGAATGATTGACTAGAATCTGAACGCGAGAACCTACCATTCGTATTGTCAGTATAATACATCCCTTTCCAGATGCTCGTGTGATCCTATAGTTCTCTAACTTATCACTATCAATGTTCGACCTGCTCCAAGCCCCGTTCGGCGTTGACGACCCTGTCGACAAACCCTGTGTGGAATGCTCAGATTGCGAATTGTATAAATGGGCCGGAAGATTCTATGCCAGGTTGCTTAGATAGCGCTGAGAGATCCGCGATCCTGCGAAGACACGGAATCCTCGCTCATGAAACATCTTGGCAAAAGCCCCACCGATGCCGCTGGTGCTGCAACTTGTAAACAGGAGCGTCTGCTATTGTATGATTGCCATGGTGTTGTCATTACTACGAGCCAGCGATGAACATTAAGACCGATGCAGATCTGACAGTAATATCGTTAGAAATAGAGTTACGCTCTCCGGGCGTCTAACCGCATTTGGTTAGCGCTTCCCTAGGAACTCCAAAGTAAAAATCTAGAATAGTAGGATCCTTCTTTTAAATAATTGATTCTTTAATTCTTTATTACTGTAATTATTATATGTAAAGTCCTTCCAAGATAAGGAATATTAGAATTCTGTATATATAGCTCTTCACAAAAGCTTCTCCAGGGTCTTTACGAACTTCTCGTATTCCTCAGTGCCAGGCGCGGGGAACATTGGTTCAAAAAGCTCCATCTTGTTCTCATCGGCGCCTCGACATTCTTCACATTATCTCTGGCATATTTTGCTGTCAATCTTACATAGTTTGCAAACGTTGGAGTCCCTGCAGACTTGACATTGCGACAGTAGAGCAGCATCCACTGAGCCGCCACGATTGTGCTCTGATTTATGCCGACGGTCCGGGAGGATGTTGGGGAGCGGTCGGCTCCGAATTGAGCTCCAACTGGGATTGTGCCTGTGGGATCTGAAAGAGTGAGGTCGATCCCTTTACCCCCTTTGTATGTCACTTCATAGCTGCCTTTTTCAATTGCCATCAGACCTGTGCAAAGCCAGAGCTTAGGTCTACGGAGGAATCTCTGGCAGATGGAGCCTGCCGTGAACGCTGCCGACAGGGTTTTGTGAAGCCAATCGCGTGCATTCTCGTCCTTGCAGACGAGTGTCTCGAAGTCGTCAAGTTTTGTGCTCAGGCTAAGTCAGCAATATGGTTTATTTCAAGCTGTGTTACGCTAACCTCAAAACATGCACACTCTCGGCTTTCTCTGATGCGATATGCGTTACTACTTCGTCCCCGTAGAGACCTCCAAACCAAGCAACGTTCTCGATTCCAATACTGGCCGTGAAGGTTTTCGGATCGGTGAAATTGACCTCGAATGGCGTGTAGTCGCGGCGATCGAAGAGCTCCCGGTTCGCGCTGATGCTGCTTCGGTTTTATCCAAGAGATCATTCAGGCCATAGCTGATGGACGCACTTGTCTTTGTGTTGATACGAGTATCTATGAACGGGCTGCTTGTAGTTCCATACGATACTGCCTAAGCGAAGCTCCGCCGGGCTCACGCCAGCTGGGTAGAAGTAGAAGCCGAGATACTGACCGCCGGTCATTGTTGCTTCAACTTCTAAGGCTTCAAGTTGTCAAAATGGAGATATGGCTCAAATAGCGAATATGCAATATGGTTTTGCATGTTACATGGCAAGGCGATCGGAGCGAGGGTGGGGCATTGTTTAGGTGCGGGCAGCCACTGACTAAGCACGCAGCCAAGGGCTAATGTCATTAGCAAACTTGCGAGCAGACAGGTGTGCTTTCAGCAACATAAGACTTGAAGACAGATCCTCTTCTTTGCAGAAAGCTTTTCTATTGCCAAAAATGTGGGATCTGACGATGATCCTCGTCTCCTTGACCAATGCTGGCTTCGACTGGCCCAATAAGAGGGGGAAGACAACATATCTGGCAACGCTTGACGTGGGGCCTCGTCAAGCTTGGGCCTCGACACCACGCTATTTCCCTTTGATACTCAAAATCTCGGCGCAACCGACCTCGAAACATCTTTACAGGACATCGACCACCTCATTGTGAGCGGCAATAACGGACTTGCCGTCTTCCCTGGCGACGAGATCAGCCTCAGCATGAAAGCTGCAACCCATCTTGGATTGGCATGTGCGGGTATACTTCATTGGGTACATGCTGGCGAAGACGAGACGATCAGCCTGTCTACGATTCAAGATAACGTACAACGCGCCCTACGGCTTTTTAGAGACTGCGGCGATCAGAAAAGCGTTCTGTGGTCATCTTTCGTTGCAGACATGGTGGATGTGATCTGTCAGCCTACGGATGCCGAGACGGCAGAAATACATGGTGCGACACTTGGCAGGCAATTCAATATAAGCCGTGAACTCGGCGAAATTGCCGCTAACGTATGTTTACGCCTGGCACGTAAGCTGAGAAGTGGCGCTGCTCGTCTGCAAGCAATTGGCCCTTCCGACCGCCTAAAACGCCTTCTACTTTATGGCATGGGTCTTAGCGAGGCACTTTCGTGCAACATTCTTCTGGCTCAGATGCATGCGACTTTCGCTAGATTGTACGTTGATGTCAATGATTTTGCAGTTGCTTCGAGACACTTTGACCGCGCGTACGACTATGCAATAACAGAGGATGAACAGAGAGCCCCAGCCGATTCTTACAAACAGCTTGTTGACGAGATCTTGAACAGCTACGTCGAAGCAAACGATGATAATGGGCTTCTGAGATTCTACGATAAGCTCGACAAGACATGGCTTGGGCGGTTCACAGCCCCTGAAGACGGACAATTTCCGCTCCAGTGGTGGAGAGAACAACGCGAGACGAGGCTGGCCAAAATAGAATTTAGACAATCTCTCCGAAAGAATTGCTTCCACATTGCGCAAAGAAGAGTTGCCAAGAGGTTCGATCAGCCCCTGCCGGAGGATGAGCAGGCCGCTTCGCAGGAATTGTTCATGCGAAGTAATTTAGGCATGAATTATGGCCAACTTGAATTAGCTAGGCAAGCATGTGAAAAGCTTGATTCAAAGCCAATCGATTATTTCTTGCGTGTGGGAAGGTGGGAGGAAACTCCCCAAAGGACTTGGACCGCGTTCGAAACTTGCGTTGATCGGACTGCGTTCAAAAACAGCATTCATTTCCTTGAACGCCTAAAGATGTCACCGGATTTCTTGAATCTGTCCGTTGAACCATCAGACCATGAGCTGGGAGACTACGTTAAGCTTGTCCAAGTGGCTCGAGTGTACATCTTTCAGGAGCTGTGGATCGAGGCTTTAGCATTGCTCAGATGCAGTTGCTCTCTCGTTACTACGCAGCGGCTGAAAACAGCCTCTCATGAGTTACGAGAGAGCTACTACGACAGTACCAGCGTTGAGAGGGCATTTGATTGGACCGTATGGGTCTGTCTTCACTTTCACTCTACTCCTAATAGTCCAAGGCCCAAAGATCTTGATCAAAAAGCATCTAGCAATGAATGGGTACAAGAAGCACTCCGTTATGCAGAACTGGGAAAAGCTCGCCTAATAGGAGATTCTTTGGGAAAACAGCGAGCTAATCAACCGGACTCGGTCGAAGCTGCTAAAGAATCTTCTAATCTGTTGGCTGAGGATGACTTGTTTCAGAATATTTCAGTTTGGCTAGATCCGGACACACTTGTCGTCCACTTGACTCTATGTGACGAGGGTCTAGGGCTAATCTGTCTCGATATCGATGGTATCCACCACGCACAGTGGTTTTCGGGCTTACCTGGTTTCGGGCGGTGGGATGTACAACGCCTCACGTCCATGATGTTTACCGCTATCGAAAGCACAAAGTCACAATGGTGGGACATACCGTCAGTAGAACAACGAAAGATTCGGGAGGTGATTGAGAAGTTATCCGCCGCCTTGATCGTCCCTATCAAGAACACGCTGAAGAGCACAATACGTAAGCGCATCTGTTTCGTGCCGGCAAGCCAATCCACCAGAATACCCTTCGCAGCTCTCGAGCTAGACGGAGAGCCTTTGATCACACGGATCACGGTCTATCAGGTACCAAGTCTTCGAATCTTTGGAGAATTAGCCATGACATCCAAGACGAGAGCATCTGGCGTCAAGGATGTCTCTGTCATAGTGCGAGCAACCCATGACGCTCACGTACCATTGATGGAAACTGCAGTCGAATGTGTTGACGTTGTAGAGCAAGTTGGAGAAATTGGACGGATTGAGAGTGCCTTCGACATGCGGAAGGAAGACTTTATCGCCCGTTTCAAACAATGCGACGTACTTCATGTTGGCACGCACGGTCACATGGACTACCAGAATCCTCTTCAGTCTTACATCGTTCTCCTAAGCAAATTCTACGTCGCAGATTTGCAACAGGCCAAGAGTCAGGCAAAACTCATCTTTCTCAGCGCTTGCCTAACAGGTCTTGGACATTCATCCTTGACCGACGACGTCATCGGCTTCCAGGCACAAATACTGCAATCCGGCGCGTTGGCTTTCGCAGGATTGATATGGAACGGCCATGCTCTTGCTTCACTTTTCTTTTCGCATTTCTTTTACGAGCACCTCTTGGAGTCACTGGACACTACCAAGACTCTTGCGGACATTTTCACAGTTGCTCAACGCCGACTTCGAGCACTGAATGGCAACGAAGCCCGAGAAATCGTAGAAACTCTCAAGCAGCACTGGAATGAGCATCAAACGACTGCAGATCTCCCCCCCGATGTTCTGAAGCTTGGTACAGAGTTCTTTGAGTGGTATGAGGAGAGATCGAGAAATAACTTCAGTCACATGTATTTTTGGGCACCGTACACATTCATTGGATATCCTTCGCGACTGAGCTGAAGCATATAATGGCTGCTGCGGTGGTCGCTCTTTGATTTTTGTATATATACTTATGAGGACAAATGTATGCTTTATGTTCATCAACCGTTCCCTGGTTGTAAGCATCTGACCGCCAAAAAATGCTAGTCGACGCCATGATATAAGACTCTCGATCTCAACTGAACACCGGGCTCATAGATATCTCGAGATTGACTGCGTCTCATCAAATATAGCCATATAGTCTGGCCAGATTTCATATTATCTCTGATTCTGAGAGTGATGCGACCGGATTCTCGAGAAGTACACCAACTGCTGAATGATGCCTTTTGAAGCTGTGTGCTCGTGTCACTTGCTATGCCTTTTGCAGACTTTAAAATTCATCATTGATCGTACACTTGCTGCTGTCACATACTCTCATGGTGGGGCGTGGTTTCGTGAACTGCTTCTCTCTAAATGAATTGGCTCATCCTATCCCGAACCGAGGTTATACCGACCTTTGCACACCCTTTCAGCATATTGAGGGGAAACTTTTAAGGCTTTGGAGGTTGAATTAGTACCTTAGGGGCATTTCTAGGGGTATATTCTTAGGCTACAAGCGCCGTTCTTATTTAGGCTTGACGAGACGACTGTTGTTCACGTCAAAGAATGGAGTACAGGGCATGCATATTAAAGGGTGGTTTAAATTGGGTTCAACACTGATTAAGGTACTCTGGAGCAGCAGACACCTTTGAACACCTACTTATCAGGTACGAAAAAGCTATGGTTCTGGATTTGAAACCTCTAGAGCTACAATGTCTGGGGCCATTGGGTGCAATGACTTATCACGTGTTCGCTCTACGAGTTCTGTGTACATATGACTGATGCTCCGTTCTCTTGGTTCTGCTGGGCGCTGAGTATATAATAGCTCCAGCATTTTGAGAGAATGCACAATGCTTGCCTCTTAGAATTGTCATTAAGCCTGGCTCTATTCTGCATCTTCTGTGTCTTAGTCGAAGGGTTGGGGTAGGATGTGGTGCAAGAGACTGCATTACCTCGCCTCAGGAGCCAATCCATGGGACGATACTCCTAATATACATGATGGGACCAACACCTATGAATGTCCAACATGAGTGGTTGCAGACGCCAAAATCGCAAACATGCTGACGCTGATTGTCTACCAGGGTGTCTCCACGCGTCGGGGTCTCCTTTATTTGCCCATCCCTACGAAAGTCCGATTTTCTCGAACATCGCTAGACTAAAGGCGCTTCTGGCGTGACCTATACCGTTGTGAGCAACGATCGAGACAGCTAGAATAGTCCTACCTCTGGAACTCATGAAGTAGTGAGTGACCTCGACCCCTACCTGAGTAAGACTCTGGGCTGCTAGAATTTTTGCGCGGTGTAAGACGTCTACTTCCAGATACATCACGACCCGAGCAATGCTGTGGACTGCTAGAAGGGTTTGGACGAGAATGGCGGTATTTGGAGCCATATTGACCAGAATCTAGATAGCGTTCTGAATGACGATCTGGACTTGGAGGATCCTGGCGAGATCTATGATCGTGGCGCGATCAACCTTGTCTTGAGCTCCGCTCTGGTCTGCTAGAGCACCGATGGGAACCACACCGCTTAGAATGTTCACTCATAGGAGATCCGGGCCTAATGTTGAGCCATCTCTGGCTCTCGACAATGCTACGTTCACTCTTCTCGCCTCTGCAACGAAGCCAAGAGGCATTCCACCGCCGGGAGTAACCACATCAATTATTACATATTTTGCCTCCTTACCCTGTGACCCATCGATGGTGGAGACATTAATGGTTTCTCCAAAGCAATACCAAAGCCAACGCCTAGTGAGGCGTACTTGAGCGGCGTAGTACACGATAACCATGATGTCGGAGGTAGAGATTCCCTCATCACGCATTGCATCAATGATAACGCTTACGGCGGTTGCGTTTGCGGGGTTAACGAGGCTCTTGGACTCTTTTTTGGCATAGATCTGGGTACGCCCTGGTACGTTTCGGACGCTGACGAAGAGACTTAAATGTGCTCTATTGTACCATTTGGTGGGGTATGGCCTGAAAAGGGCTGCGTCGGCGCGGTTGAAAGTTGAGGGGTCGTTGATGAACCTAGTATCGTAAAAGGCTTGTGAGACAAAGCGTGCGATCTCGGGATTCATCCTGTACTGCCTACGGAGTAGGTGGACTTCGTGGCCGACGCTGATTAACCTTTCGAAGGAGGTAATATTGGTAAACTCCGACTCTGAGGCTTCTGGGTGCGTTGGGGGAAGTTGCTTCTGATCGCCAAAACAGGAGATCCTTCGGGCGGTGTGGAATCTCGCTGTGGTATTTACGGTCTCACACTCCTTCATCTGAGACGCCTCATCGAGTATGATATGTTCCGCTGGCAACACGCGCTCGTGTTTGCTGGATGCCATGCCTGCTGTAGTGGGAATCATGCGCGCGTTTTTGATGAAAAATTTCAACGCTGCTAGCCAACATTGGTTGAACCTTCCAAGCATGGTTTGCTTTTCCTCTTCGAGAGGGCTGTGCCTCGCGGTAGTGATCTTCCATATTCTCGTAAAAACATTTGTCAGCTCTTGTGGGTGTGGGGTGAAGAGGTGATGAGGTGTAAGAATGATGGAGGGACAAGTGCAGGTGCGCAAGAAGTTGGCTATGTAGCTAAGTAGCGCCGGGAGTACCCTAACCCTATGCCTTGGCATCAATCATCAATAGTGGTCGGATTTTGGGGGAAACCTTCGTGAGTACTGGGAACGGTTACCCTTTTACCTCGACATAGATTGTAGGATTGACAATAGCAGCGCAACTAAGTAATAAGAATTAGTATTACAAGACACGATATCGAGGTACCTATGAATCCAGGTGCGACTCAGAACTCAGCCTCTAGAGAAAGCGGGGGAGACTCGAGCAATAAATCACATTTAGATAGGCTCGGTGAAAGACGTTTGATATTCACTTCCCAAATTGGCAATAGTGCGTCTCGTTCACCGGTAACACCTCGCTTCCCAGGGAAACACTGTAGTAAGAGAGTTGAGTATAGATCATGCATATCGAAGGGTAATCAAAGTAGGTTTGAATACTTATTAAGATCCTTTAGAGTAGTTTATACTTTTGATTAAACATTCTTTGAGTAACAAAAGGGCTTAATTGAGGGTTAAAAATATTGAAATCTATAACTTCTAGAGGTTTTACTAGTAATAAAATATCAGATGTTAGCTCTATATACATAAATCATGCTCCATTCTCATACAGTACTGTAGCAGTACTCGGTCAATAGCCTTCAGCCTCCCCCCCCCTCCTCCGGGATCAATTTGTATTCATAAATCAATTCTCGTTAAGTCTTATGAAGTATCGCGAAATCCAAAGCAAATTGTCCGGATGACCTCGCGCGCCCAGGCACAATGAATGACTGCATCAAGTTGATAGATGGACTTGGGTGCAAGAAATACACGGCACCAGCAACATAGCGGCCAAAAGTGAGCTCTTGCGTTTTTTGCCTTTGAAAACCGACCAAGTTACTTTTTGGCCATCTGGACCCCAGTTTTGGAGATCCTCATTCCTTCACCTCCTAGATTCTAAACCTTGACCACTTTCGCTCGCCCCAACGGTTGCTTCCTGTGACGCTAAAAGGTAGTCGAAGCCAAGTGCCTTGATCCGCCCAAACCACTTGAGAACCGGAATCCGCTCGAGATCTTCCCAGTCCCCTCTCTGCTGCTTAACATATGTGCTCAACTCATCCGTGTGGATGGCAAGTGAACTTTCGTAGTGGGAGAAACGAGTGGCAGTAGCAACAGTAGCAGCAGTGGTGGTAACGGAGCTGCAGAGCCACTGGGATATCTGCTTGGCAGGGATCAAGTCTAGGCGGCCACTCCAGACGCTCATGTCGGGTGTCGTGCGAGATACGTCAACGAAGTGGACGAATGCATCCAGCAGCTCTTGCTTCTGCGAAGGCTGCTGTTGCGATGCGGGGAGGAAGCGGTAGACTGTTGATGGGATTCCTAGACTTGACGTGGAGCGCTCAAGAATGCGCTCGCTGGCCCATTTTGTAGCGACATAGCCGTCGCTGCCGTCCAGAGAGGGCATATAGGATTCAGCTGAACCGGCGCTGTTCCCAGTAGCTGCTCGAGGCAGGACTCCTACCGTTGAAATATAATGGATGGGTATACGGTGCGGTGCAGCCAGCTTCACTAGCTCTTTAGTCGGGAGGACGTTGCTGGGACGGAGTACGTGGTAATTATCCCAGAACGAACGCACCGCGCCCATATGTAAGATCGCGTCCACCTGGCTTGCGAGCTCGCGAAACTCATCTACGCCAAGCCCGAGCAACGGTAATGATAGATCGCCGACATGATAGACAATCTTAGGAGAAGAGGACAGAGTCTCTCCACGAGGCTTGTCTCGCACGGCGACACAATGAATCGTGTCGATGTCGGACCTAGCAGCGAGCTGTGGGAGCAAGTACTTGGCAAGAAAGCCAGTTCCGCCTGTAGCTAGAATTGTCTTAGCTTTTGTTTCGCTCTTTGCAGGGACGTCCCGTAGGAAGCTAGGAATAACCGGAGAGCAAGTCTCCAGCTCCCAATCAATGAGGTCGACGCTGGCGCTTTCTTCGATCATACGCGCCATTTCTCCCAGCGTGCTAGCACCTAGGAGTTTGACGAGCGGAACTGCGATATTGAAAGCCTGGCGGATCCGCGCCTGGAGGCGGATGACCAGAAGGGAGTTACCCCCCACAAGGAAAAAGTTGGATGAAGGAGTCAGGTCAAAGCCGAGCTTCTCGGTATGCTTCCCCAAGATATCCCACCACACGCGTTTTAGCTGCACCATGGTCTCGGTAAGCTCTGTATCTTTCTGGGCAACCCCAACTCGCTCACGCAATGGCATGTTCTGGACAGCTTTCCGGTCCACTTTGGAGTGGTTGCTAAGAGGAAGCTTGTCGAGAGGGATTGCCGCAACGGGTATCATGTACTGAGGTATGGGGAGATGGCTGAGCAGGTGCTCCAGGAAGGCTTCTTTGTCCAGGATATCGTGTTGTGGTGCAAAGACGACATGGGCGACCAGAAACGCAGGATCGCCTTCACGAAGAGTGACGACGGCCTCTCTCAACACCCCGTCCGAAGCCAAGATAACATTGCTTTCGATATCACTCAGCTCAATACGAAGCCCACGAATCTTGACTTGAGAGTCACCCGCCATGCGACTCTGGAAGATCATGGCACCGTCTTCTCGCAAATAGCCAATGTCACCGGTGCGGTACATACGCGTCCAGCCGCGAGCGATATCCTCAGGCGTCGCGAATGGGTCCGGAACAAAGTGCTGGTTGGTGAGTTCCCGGTTGTTAAGGTAGCCGAGAGACACGCCAGCGCCACCGATACAGATCTCTCCAGGCGTGCCGATTGGCACTGGACGTAGCTGCTCATCCACGACATATGTGTAGTAGTTAGGCAATGAATAGCCGCATGGAATACGGCTCATGTCTTCGACCGTCTTCTTTTCGTGGTATGGGATCTCTAGCTTATGTGACGAGATGGATATCTCGGTGGGACCATATGAGTTGAAGAAGCGCAACTGGGTCAGACCAAGATCAGCAAATTCTTGGGTAACGATACTAGTCAGGGGTTCGCCACCGCCAAAAGCGAAACGCCAGCTGGATGCTTGCCGAAGAGTGTCGCCGCCATATTGCATCCAAAGCGAGTACTCGGATGGCGTTGCCTTGGTATAAGTGATAGACTGTTGTAGAACGATCTTTACGATCTCGAGCGGATCACCACGTTTATCGGCTGGAACAATATACACCATGCCGCCGTTGACGAGCCCCGTGTACATCTGATCCGAAGAATGATTGAAGGTGAATGAACTCTGCTGTAAAACGCGCTCCGCACCCAGTCCCCACGTCTTGGTATATCCCTCTATCTCGTTCCGAAGGCCTGCATGCGTGACCATAATACCCTTGGGCGTGCCTGTCGAGCCGCTGGTGTACAGAATCGCTGCTGGCGAATCTAGCTGTGCACAATTGGCGATGTGATTCAAAGCTCCAGGCATTAGATCTGATACATTGACGATGCAGGCGTTTGCCGCTTTAAGCTGCGGTGCGTCGTCCAGTGTCGTAGCATCGACAACAATCGCGCTCGCCTCGCAGTCCTTCACGACGGCGGCTAGGCGAGCCATAGGGTTACGGAGGTCCAAGGGCACATATATAGCGCCAATACGCATGATGGCGAGCATAGAACATGTCCAGTCCACCGCAGGCTGTTGGAAAACGGCAACCCGAGAACCAGCGCTGACTCCAGCATTCTGCAAGGCCTCACCGATGGCCTCAATCCGGCTCACCATATCTGAGTATGTGAGGACCTTGCCAGTGCCATCCATAAGCGCCACTTTACCCTTGTTCTCTTGGGCGACCTGGTCGATGCGGTGGGGGAGTGTTCCGGGCCAGTCTGAAATTAAGCTCGGGCCTGTCTTTAGAGTTAGTGATGCCAAAATGCGATGCTGGCGCGTTGGGGTTTAGAAGATTGTACTCACCACGGCCGATCTCGACAGCTTGAGTAAGCTGCGTCTCGCCGAAGAGGGGAGTAGCTTCTAAAGAAAGCGACGAATCACTCGTAACAATGTCAAGGAAGTGGATATATGTCTCCAACAATAGGTTCGCCGCCGTCAGGTCATAAAGGCTCTTCTGTACTCGGAACATTACGAGTGTATCTGTTGCACTCCACTCCGTCACATCCA
The DNA here is from genome assembly GCA_947623385.2 of Cladonia squamosa. Lineage (NCBI taxonomy): Eukaryota > Fungi > Ascomycota > Lecanoromycetes > Lecanorales > Cladoniaceae > Cladonia > Cladonia squamosa. Next base: position 805,550 of record OX392382.1, read on the forward strand.
AAGTGATGTCGTACGCAGTCCGGCCAGGATGGACCTCTTGGAATTCGAACTCACAGTTGCCCCATGGGTACCTCTCTTGGATGCCTTGTCGGTAATCGAGAAAGGCTTGAAAGAATGGACTGTGCTGCGAAGAGCGAGCGACGTTCAAATCTGTCAGTAGTACATCAAACGGTAGGCGAGAGCAACCAAGCGCCGCGTAGGTCTCATTACGGGCTTCGACGACAGCATCAGCGAACGTTTGATCCGGCTGTCGGCGGAATCGCAGCGTCAAAAGGTTTAGGAAAAAGCCGATAGTGTCCTTTACATCGCCATCGTTACGGGCGGCATCGGCAATGCCGATTGTCAAGTCTTTTGTGTCCTCGCCGGCAAGGCAGAACAGCATGGCTTTAAAGGCGGCCAGGTGGAGGTGAAAAGGCGTAGATTGCTGCGCCTTGGACACGGATTTGACTCGCGCCACCAACGAGGGTTCGAGATGGCTTCCTACTTGATGCGCTTCGAAGCCTTTCATAGTCACCCTGGAGCTAGTCCGAGCCATGGGCAAGAGCGGTAGGACAGGTGGTTGCTCATCAGCTGGGAAAACTCCCCGCCAGTAACTCAACTCATCGCGCATATCTCCCTTCTCGAGGGATTGCCGCTGCGCCAGGGAGAACTCCGGGTATTGCCGGGGCGGCGCCCCAAGGGATCGGCCGCTGTAAGCCTTCTCTAGGTCCGAGATGAAGATATTGAAGCTGGCACCGTCCATAACAATGTGATGGTAATTAATTAGGAGATAATGAGATGCTGATGATAGCGTCAAGAGGACTATCCGCATTACATCGCCACTTTCTAGGTCGAATACATGTCCTTTCAGCTTCGTATACTCAGCGGTAACGTCTTGCACAGTGTTAATCTTCTTACGCTCGAGCCGTAATGGGGAACTGGGCAAAACTTTCTGATAAGCCTCGCCGGCATCGGTCTCATCCTCGACAAAACATGTTCGTAGTGCTTCATGCCTAGTAGTGACGATACGAATGGCTCTCTCCAAGTCCCCGACACGTAAGTTCCCCTTCACGTGGTACGAGAAGCACACGTTAGGTGTCGTAGGGTCCTCCAGCAGGTGTCGTAGAAACCAAAATCGTGACTGGGGCAACGATATACGCTCACTCCTTAAAAATCTCCTCGGTGGGACGACTGATGATGCTAGTGCTGGCTCTGGCTTTGCGGAGTCCAAGTCGGCCAGGTCGATTTCCGACCTGGCAGAGGACGGCGTTGTCGTCGCGGTCATAGACCTCGATGCGACACGCGTTTCTGGGTTTGGGTTGTCACCGGATACAGAACTCGATTCTGAATCGACAACCTGATCATGTGCCTGCGACTGCGCCTCTAACTGTATCTGCCATCGCGGCTTAGGCTGGGTCACGACGGGCTTGTGAGGTTCAACGTCTCTATCCTGTTTCCCCAGGCTTGCAACGAGTTCTTCTGGTAGCTTCTCCAGCGCTCTCTGGCATAGCTCAACCAGAGAAGCACCTCCGACCACCTTGAGAACAGGAATATCTACCTTCAATTCTTTCAAAAACCATGATCGCACCTCAACAGCAGCCAACGAATCCATACCAAGCTCGATGAGGGGAGATTCGTGGTGGATTTTCTGGTCTCCTAACTGCAGGATGATGCGCAATTTCGTCGCCAGAGATTCTGTGTGATGTTAGCGTTCTGCTTCTGGCTTGTGGAATCTAGAATCCGGAATACCTTCCAAGATGTCAAGAGCCTCTTCCTTAGTGGCCGCTTTGGAAAGCCGTTGACTCACAGGGAGCGCCGATTTCTTATTCTGTTCATCAGACCCTGAGGCTACGCTCTTACTCTCTCTTACCATGTGCGAGAAGAACGCGTTGCTGAACCATGGACCCTTGATGTCTTCGTCATCACCAACGATCCGGAGCCCAGTGGTCACCACAGCCTCGGGCATGGCTTCCTGATATTTCTGGTCTGCGTAACCGGCCAGAATAGTCTCTGCCATCGTTTGGCGGAGGTCTGACTCCGACACAGGCGCTAGGCTGAGCTTCCTGAGCTGGTCACGGACGGCTTGGCCTGCTGCCTCGGCGTACCCAATGCCCGCCACACGGCCGATGTCAATTGCAGAAGCTGCCAAGCCACGTTTGCGTCTTTGCCTGACAAGGCCATTCATGTAACCATTCGCTGCGTTGTAGCTAGACTGACCCACGTTGCCAAAAACACAAGCTACGGACGAGAACAGGATAAAAAAGTCGAGGTCATCGTCGTGAAAGACATCGTCAAGATTGTTTGACCCGTCGATCTTTGGCCCGAGAACTCTCCGCATCGTGTCGGTCGACATGTTTGCAAAAAGTTGGTCCTCGAGGACCATGGCTCCGTTGGCAACACCGGCGATTGGCGGACAAGTCATCCTGATGTCCTTCACGACACGCTCCAGGCTGCTCTTGTCCAGGACGTCCATGGCAAAAACCTTGACGGTTGCGCCTGTCTCACGGAAAGACTCCACCCACCTCTCTTCGATCTTGGGGCGGCGGCTCGTCAAGCAGACACATCCCGCTCCGTTCGAAACCATCCACTCACAAAGCGATCGCCCAATCTGACCACTAAGACCAACTAGGAGATAGGTCTTGTCCCTAGAAAAGAGACCTCGGGCATCTAGAGGGCGCACCTCTACCTCGACAAGTTCATCCAATGGCCAGTGGACAGCACTGGTTGCATGCCTGCGGCTGAGCGTACGTAGATGGTCAAGCGGAGTAACCAGATCTTGAACCAGTGCCGGAAACAGCCTCGCACTGCGAACGGCATCTCCGAGTCGCCCCATCAGAGCACCTCGGTCACTCGGCAGAGGCAGCAACGAGGATTCTTGTTGGAAGAGAGCGGATGGGTCGATCCGAGTGCAGTTCGAGGGTAACGCCCGGACAAGGCGCAGACTGAGGTCGCCAGGAGAACTTGTGGCAGTCAAGTCGAGGTAGTGTGTAGGATTCGCTAGACGAAGCATTTTCCGCACAACATGATTAGGCGCGCGAGCATTCAGCTTCATCCACGTCTCGCCCTGTTGTTTGTCTTGGCTGTCACAAGCGAAGGTGATGCGGATTGCTTTGGCAGCTGCGCGCCGGGCCAACGCCGCGGCAAGGAAACGGTCTCTGTCTGAACAGTGAACCAGGATGTGGCTTTCTCTAGACAGTTGGTAAATCAAGGATTCAGCGACGATTTCGCTCGCAACCGCGACCAGCAAGCCGTCGGCACCCGTATCTGCATCTGCATTTGCCGGGGCTGCCACGCTCGTAACTGGTGTCGTTTCGCAAGAATTGGTGGTAGAAAGAAAGACCTGAAGCCTGCCGTCTTTGCCTTTGCCGACCCCGAGGAACAAGAACGTATCACCAACGAGATGAAGCGCCATCAAACTGGAGCTCATAACCCTGAGGACATCATGAGTGTACTCTTTTTGCTTTCGGCCAACTTGCTCCACCACTGAGGGTGGCGAATTAGCCGAGGTTGGAATGATTGTCACAATAGACCCAGACATCGCCACTTTCTTGGTGATGACACGTCTAGACGAGTTGAGCCTTGCATTTTGGTCGATATTCACCACCAGTCGGGGAATATTTAGCTTCCCGTGGTCAAGAAGCATCTCCGGTTCCCTTGACCAGAGGAATCCAAACTCCTGGTGCTGCTTGTCTGCTAGCGTCGACGGTGGCGCTCCCCATTCGTCAAGGGCGCTTTGCTGCAGAAGATACTCAGCGATAGATTTGGACTCATTGTGCTGCAGGTCAGAGATATCAAGGTTGCTCAAGTTGATGTGTCCTGCCTCTTGCCTAATGGTGCGGCTGAAGGCAATGCTAGCCATGTGGTAACCCTGGTCCTGTTGAGCACCATGCGTGACCCAGATAACGCTTTTGGCCAGCTCCAACATCCGTTTCAGGCCATCCATTTTCTCAGCCGTCATGTCCTTAAAAATGGGAGAGTCGATGTCGACCAGGTTGAGGAAGGTACTACTTGGATTTAGATTTCCTGCCTCGTCCTCGGTAGGCAGGCCATCAAGGGTGATTATCTCGCCGCAGAAGCGTCCAAGTTGCTCTACTACCTCCTCGCCAATACGCGCAGTCTCAATAGTTCTATTTCCAAGAATTACTAGACTTTCAAGATGGATCGGGGGCGAGGGCGAGGAGAGCGGCCGTCGCAAGAATTGCACTCGATCGTCGACGGCTTGCGACGCCATAATGGACAATGGCCAAGCTACGCGTTCTATCTCAGGGGTGCCGGTGTCGACTCCCCCAAATCCCGCCTTGCGAAGGGCAGAATGCCAACCCCCGGTCGTCATTAATGGCGAGTGTTTGCGGTTATCGTTCACACCAAGCCACCAACTGGGAACGCTACCGAGGATGCTATGGTAGCGAATGGGACCTAGACCAGTAATCTCTGATAGCATTAAATAACCTCCGGGCCTTAGAAGCTGTCGAGCATTCTCTAAGGTCGTCTGGAGGGAAGTCGTGGCGTGCAAAACGTTGGACGCGATGACAATGTCGTACGTGTGTGGTTCATATCCTTGATTCGCTGGAGCCGCCTCAATGTCCAGGGTCTTGAACATCATTCTGTCGCTGTACTCCTTGAATAGCTCTGCGGCCTTATCGAAGAAGCCCACCGATACGTCTGTGTAAGTATAGGAGGAAAACTTATCCCCTATACTTTCGAGGACCGATTTCGTGGCTCCACCAGTTCCAGCACCTTATATTATTGTAAGCTAACATGAAGAAGACATCTAAGAGGAAAAGGACTTGGCCACTCGGATTGTAGAGCAACAGAGTAATCTTACCTATCTCTAAAATTCTGGCGTGCGGGTAGCGATGTGTCACCTGCTTCATCATGCTCCCCAAGAAAGAATTGTACCTTGCAAACCCAAGACCTTCCTTGTACCAGTCGTCAAGCATGTTATTTGCTAGCATATGCTCTAGAATCGTCGTCTCCTCTCGCACAGCCGCTGGCAAGTTTTCGCCAACGGCCGTAAGGAGCCTGATATCGATGGACTCGGAATATTTGCTTATCAAGGCTTGGATTTCCTCGGCACTATCGTTAGACCATTCTCTCTTCAACGTTGGATGTTGTCCGTGGGACACTATGGAGAGCGTCTGATTCGCCCAATCCAGAAGATGCACCCAATGTGGTTGGCCGTTCGCCCACTCCTCATTGCTAAGTTCCGATTTCCATTTACGAACATAGTAATATGATACCCTCTCGCAGACAGTAGCCAGCTCAACGCCATACACAGAAGGGTGAACGTTGTTCACTGCAGCGGCTCCATCCGGCAGCGCAGAACCAAACTTCGTCTGCGTGAACACGACACGATCGTCGGCCTTGGTGGCGGGTGCGAAAGGCTTGATGACCAAGTCCTCGACCTGGATCATACCATGTTCGCCATCTTCGCTGAAAAGATCGATGCTTGCAGAGAAAAAATCGGATTCACCATCAAGCGCTGCGCAAACCGGCACTTTCGACCGGGAAGTGGGCAGCGAAGCGCACACCTCGGGATTGACTCGAATGGTTCCGATAGCTGTAGGGACGGAGAGTGACCATAGACGTTCGTCCCCAGGAGCGGAATACGCGAGAATCGATGCTTGAAATGCAACATCGAGCATGCTCGGATGAACTAGGTACTCAGACATTTCAATGTCCGCTTTGGAATACGACTCTACTAGAACAGAAGACTGATTAAGCCTGCGCTTCATGGAGGACATTGTTCTAAACGGGCCAGAATAGCCATATCCAAGCTCTGAAAGGGATGAATAGAAAAAATCGCTGTCGACTGCGGACATATTGTAATCCTCGGGCGGTGTGCAAGATAACGCTGCGACGTTCGGAGTGCCGAACACAACCTTGACAGTCCCAGACGCCATGAGTTCCATCTCTTGTTCTGACCCAGTGCTCAGGACGGGTACGGAGTAGCAAGCAAAGTGAGCCGTGGCTGTCTGGTCCGGATAGTACTGAGCTCCCGTCAGCGTCACGAGTGTTTCGACACCCGAATCATCTCCTTCCTCGAATGTAATGGCTCTCGGAATGACAAGGTCGTGCAGTTCGAAAAGCTCAGCTATCTTAGCACCCACAAGGCTCCTAGATGCCTCTAGTGCCATGGCAACATACCCCGCAGCAGGAAAGACCATCTGCCCTTGCAACTGATGGCCATCAAGCCAGGGGATCTCCGACTGCTTGAGCACATTCACCCAACGCAGCTCATGCGCACTGGAATCTGTAGACAGGAAACCCAGTATCTCATGATGGGGCTGTTTTCGCTCACGCATCCTTCTCGATATGCGCGATTCGCTCCAGTGGGATCTTCCATGGTTCCACTGATATGACGGCAGGCCCACCAACAATTTGGGTCGTCGCGAGTGATCGCAGGTTACGGCCTTATCGAAAGACTGAAAATCGACAAACTGCGGGAAGTGGGTCCAAACGAAGCCCAGGGCCTCGGAAAAGACCTCGACATCATTCTTCCCACGACTGAGTGTACCGCAGTACGGGAGGGCGGCGGTCCGCACCTCAGAAATGCTCTGTGTGGCTGGGCCTTTGAGGGCCGGGTGAGGTCCAACCTCAATAGCAAGGTTTATTCCCTCATCACTGGCAACGGCGTTTCTGACAGCCTCAGAGAACAACACTGCATTTGTCATGTTGTCCCTCCAGTAGACGTCTCGAAGCGCATCGATAGGTTCCATCTTCTGGGCAGATGCAGTTACGCTGGAGAACCAGGAGCAGGAACTGTTGGATTGGTCTTTATTGATTCGGATGCCGCATGCTCGCAAAGCCTGGACGTACGCGTCGCCACACGGCAACATGTGGTGAGAGTGATAGGCCGTGTCCACCTTCAAAAGCCTCGCAAATTTCTTGTCCTCGTCGAAAAACTTCTTCGCGTGCACTACGGCATCAGCGTCTCCTGACAAGGTCACGCTCGCCGGAGAGTTGTGGGCGGCCACGGCAAGACGTCCCTTGAAGGCTTGTAGGTTGACGAGGACCTGCGCATCTTCCCATGAAGTCCCAACTGCGAGCATTGCACCTCTTTGACCAGTACGTTGATTGCCGGCAAGTCGAGCAAAGAGCCCTCGATAGTAAGCAATGCGGATAGCATCGTGATCTGAGATGAAACCAGCGGCATACGCTGCGGCGATTTCGCCTGAAGAATGGCCCACGACAGCGGCGAAGGTGATCCCAGCTGCGCGTAGAAGATCGATTAGGACGATCTGGATCGTGGTACATAAAGGCTGTGATAACGCGGCTTCGCTCATGCGCGAGATGTCGTCTCCAGCCAGCATCTCGTCTTGGAGGCTCCATGCCGGACGATCGGAAGGCGGCAGAGTGGCCAATGATTGCTCAAGACGCTGGATTCTCTCACGTACAAAGTCTGACGAACGGAGCAAGTGCGAACCCATAGCAGCCCACTGTGCACCTTGACCTGTGAAGATGCCCAGGAGTCGGGGGGTGGTCTTGGTGTTGGAGCGGAGACCAAGTGCCGTACCAGCGTTCTGGCTGACTTCTGCAAGTTTGACATCGATTTTGGACGTGAGCTGTTCGATGGTCAGCGCGGAGAAGGCTATCTTAGTAGAGAGCTGGCTTCTGCGTGAGTGCAGAGTCCAGGCCAGATCGGAGGTGTTGATATTATCATGATGTGTCTTCAGATGGTTTGAATAAGCCTGTAATTGAGCGACCAAAGAGGCTTCAGACGCGGCTGAAAAGACGAATGGCGTAAAAGATAGGAGTTGACGTGTTGGGATTGCTGGGGTCTGATACTGCTCCAGAATGGCGTGTGCGTTCGTGCCGCCGAAACCTGTGAAATGGAAAGGTCAGCATTAGTTACGCTGGAGAAGAAAACGCTACGATATTACATAGCCTGCACTCACCAAAACTGTTGACGCTTACACGTCGAGGAACTCCTTCTGGCAACTTTGGCCACGGACTCAACTGCGTCAGGACCTGCAAGCCCTGGTAATAGGGTTCTATGCGCGGGTTCAAGCGATTAAAGTGAAGGTTCGGGGCAACGGCTCCCCTCTGGATCATGGCGGAGCCTTTCAGAATACCTGCAAGACCGGCACAGCCTTCGAGGTGGCCAATAACTGTCTTGACCGATCCCACGTACAGAGGAGTGTCCGAGCCAGCCACGTGTTGACCGAAGCAATTGGTGGATGGCAGCAGCTTCCTTTGGATCTCCTGCCTGAGTGCCAGTCCCATGCGCTTCAAAGAACTGTTATCGCATTTTGATCAGCCCAGTCGGCTCAGACGATCTAGATGACACCAGCACCTTCGCTGAGGTCATAAGATACACGGCATATTGATCGGACCACTCACCTGGGGTCGGTCCCAAACTTCTTTTTCCGGGTCCAGCCCGGCTCTTGCGTACGTTTGGCGGATGAGTAATGTTTGAGCTTCCGTGTTAGGAACGGTAATTCCATTTGAGAAGCCGTCCTGATTGGCCCCGGTCTCGCGAACGACGCACTCGATGTGGTCTCCATCTGCGATTGCATCACCTAATCGTTTCAACACCACAGCTGCCACGCCCTCGCCACGGGCGTAACCGTCCGCATCCGCATCCCACATACGGGAATGGCCAGTGGGCGAAAGCATCTTCAGCTTGCTCTCACCTATGTACATCTCTGGATTCAAGAGCACTTGGGTGCCACAAGCCAATGCGACACGCGATTCGCCAGTTCGCAGGGCCTTTACGCCTTGATGTACAGCGATCAGACTGGACGAACAGGCGGTATCAATGGTCATGCTGGGGCCATGCCAATCAAAGAAATAGGAGACTCGGTTCGAGATTATTGCTCGATTCGTCCCTGTTGCGTAGTATTTTGGCATAGTGTTGTGATCTCGGGTAAGGGTGTCATTATAGTCGGCAGTCATAGTCCCTGCGTAAACGCCAGTGTCGGATCCCCGCAAGGCTTCAAGGGTATGACCTCCCGCTTCGAGGGCTTCATAAACCGTCTCCAAAAGTAGACGCTGCTGTGGATCCATCGAGTCCGCCTCGTTGGGGCTGATGTTGAAGAAAGCCGCGTCAAACACGCGCACATCTTCCTGCAGCAAGTAGGACTGTCGAACATTGGTGGTGCCATGATGGCTACCGTCGGGGTGGTAGAAGGTCGTTCCATTGAATCGATCCTCACGAATGTCCACAGACACATCGCGAGGGCTCTCAAGGAGGTTCCATAACGCCGAAGGTGAGTTCGCACCACCGGGGAACCGGCAAGCGCTACCCACGATGGCGATGGGCTCTGGTTGCTTGAAACCCATTTGCACTTAAATCATACTAAAATAAGTGAGGTGCGGGGCCAGATGCACTCTTGGAAGTCCCAATCGATTGACTGGGGGTTGGAAAAGATTCAGAACACGACAGACGATATTTGAAGTGCTGAAACTGATGATCAACTCCCATCTACAATGATCGCCTTGCAATGAAAATTTTTCCAAGAGAACAAGAAGCATTGAATAATATACGGCTCGCCCATAATCAGCGTGTGGAGGTCCCCACAATTGTGGCAATCATGATTGTCACCGACCGACAATTCAGAACAATGTCGGCCCTCATGGGCTCCACTCTGCCGTGAGGACCGGCAGGGGACTTTCAGAAAGGAGTGGCTATTGTCAGAAAGATGCTTACTGCTGACAACAGTCATCCAAGATAAGACTACTTCGTGTATTATCCGATGTCGTTGTACCGAAGGGTCGGATCCGCCGAATGGTTTTTAGGCCCATCATAAATGCCGGGAGAATGATGCCTGCGTCATCCTTCCCCCAAGCCTAAGATACTGGATGAGTCTTGTCTGGGAACTGTCTTCGGCGAATAGGCCTTACCTAATAACAATCGCCCTTGCCAGCGCGTTTCACAATTCCCATGACTAAATGGTCTCTCTACTCCCTCTAGTCAGCGTTAGATCTGTTCAAATATTGTGGGGTGTTTCTTGGTGTTTGAGGTGTAAGGCTCGTGTAAGCCTTGCTGCGACGGTCTTTATAATCATCTTGATCATGGCAAACGCTACCTCTATGTCGTCATGGATTTATGTTCAGACCAGTCATTCACTGTCGCCCTGTTGACCGTGTATTACTCTTTCTCCACTACACAGTTGGAGATTAATGATTAAGCAGCACTTCGTTAAGTGTTGCTGTTAAAACAGCCAGGAACCTTTCAACAAACCAGGCTTGCTTCACGTAGGTGGGCGGTGTTCGCCAGCTATCCTGGTACCTCATGACTACATCGTGTGATACCGGAAATTGCCGGCCGCCAGTTGATTCAATGAGTTCTGATACTTCTACGCCCACTGGATTGATGAATGAACCTACAATTGTGTTGTTGTGGGGGGACCCGCCAGAAGTGCATGACTAAGTTAGCGCAAATGCCAAGACCGGTGCCAAGCCTTTTGTCGTCCAATTTTTTCATCTTTAATTCTAGTCTTCGTCTTCCCGAGACCCATCCGATGGTCGCATGAGAGCCGCCGAAGCTTTGTCACCGTCATGCAGAGGAACGAGTCCTGTTAACACCTGCCTGACTATTGGAATGGAGAGAAGCCTTTTCTGACACCGGTTCTGCTTGTGTAGAATGGAAAAACCTTGATTGAATGACGTGAGAGTGGACTTCTCCTACAACGGGAACTAATCAAGTGAGAAAAATCGCCGACAAGATCTACGTGCCTTCTAGAATCGGCGGTAAGCTCGGATGTCCAATCGTCAAATGTCGATCTTCGTAAGGGAGGACTGGAAGGCTTTATCGGAAAGCATTATTCAGCAAAGTGTCCGTGTGCGTACGTCAGTGAAAGCATATTAAGCAGTGGGTGGGATGATACAAAATTTTTATAGATATAGCCAAATAAATAGAAGTACCGACTCCAGATCCTAGTTTTATCCACTGTCTTTATAGTTGCCTAGGCGATGGTAGCCCTCAATTTTCATGAGAAGATACTTGCGATTGATAGCGAGAGTCTTGTAAAATGAAGGATTTTCGCGCGATCCGAAAATCCATCGACCATCAAATTTTCAACCATCAACCACTGGCTAAGCAGTGTTTCGCCCAAGCGAGCCGATTTCAAGTATTATTTTCACAACTTTAAGCAACTCAACTTATTATATAGTGTAAGCAATAACAATAATAATAAATTTAGCAATATCTGTATCCTTCAAATAAGAGAGATATACTTTATTCTGTTTAATTTTAATGCTATGATGGTTTATTACTAAAATCAGAAGACAACCATCGGGCAGAACTTTCTGATCCTTCAAGTCTTCCTGTGGCCCCTCCGCGAATTTTCGTCTTCCACACCCTTCAAAAGGTGTGTGTGCAGTCTGGCCAAGGGTGAAACCCGTGTCGCCCATCAATTATCTCCAGAGGTCTTCATGCTGTATAGCGTACCAAATCTGGCAAGACGGTTCTCCACACTATCAGGCCGGTGACGTAGTGGTCTGTTGGCCTATAATAGATAGCTGGGCAATTTTCGGCGATTATATTATCAGATTCGATATCATAGATACCTAAATTACTAAGGGTGCTTATCAGACAATCTTGTTCGGCAACATATTCCGTACGTAAGACTCTGATAGTTCTACCACTACGCCGCCAGACTAGACCATGGGTCAAATTCGAAGAAAATCGGTGAGATGTCATGAAAAAGTTCGCTTATATATGACGACTGACGTGTTCACCATGGCCGCACTAGTCTGTAGGGCACGTTGGTAGGATTGTAGTGTGGGATTGCAAGCTACCTAGGCTAGGCCAGACTAGGTAGACAAGAGAACACAGTACAAGCTTTTCTCTACCTCGAGCTAATTACATTAAATTAGTCAATCCAGCAACTTGGTCCGTTGTACGGCTGCTTCACAATCAAGCTTAAGCCCCAACTTCGATAATAGCCTCCTTATGGAAAGAGAACTGATTACGGAATCGCTTGATCAGAAGCTGGCCAACAGTCTCCTTGGTTGGGTCGTCGGGATTCAACGGATTCGTCGCGAAAAGGTCGCCATGGAAGAAAGTGGCACACGAAAGCCGGCTCTCGTTGTCAGCCTTGTTGATGACCCTATGCTTGGCGCTCTTATATTTGCCTCCTGACCACCTCATGATCATATCTCCGCAATTGATCACGTAGACATCTTCAGTAGCTTTGACAGGCAGCCATGTTTCCTTTCCCTCATGCCAAACCTCGAGTCCGTGCTTGCCGGGCTGCTGGAGCAGGACGGTGACACCACCAAAGTCGGTGTGAGCACCGACGCCAAACTGCCCTGGAAGAGTTGCTGATAGCGGAGGGTAGCGGATCATCTTCATCACGACCATTGGTTTCTTGGCGAAGGTCTCCATCAGGGACGTCGAGTGACCAAGGCCCTGGAGCAGGATCTCCCAGATAGTCTGCCCGAGTCCATGCGTCGCCTGATAGTAATCCCAGACGGGACCGCGAAACTGCTCTTCTGGGAGTGGGGGCCAGACGTTGGGTCCATAGAAACCCGAATGTTCTACTACCGGGTCTTCTCGACCTATGTAATACGCCTTTACGTCTCGTTAGTAGTATTCCACTTGGGGACAGAAGACAAAGAGTCCCATTACAGTGTTACCCTAGAGAGTACCTTACCTCTTTCGAGTCGGGCAAGTCATCACCGTCGCGAAGCGACATGCCAGACTCTTCATACCCTCGACGAGAAGGGTTCTCCAGGAATGAAAGCTTGCGTTTCTCTTCCTTGGGCATGTTGAAGAGGGTGTCGATGCTCTGAAGCAGCCCTCGTTGCAGGTTGAGAGGTATTCCGTGGCCCTTAGTCTGGAAAAATCCATATTGCCCACATGCCTCTCGCACCTCCGCAATGACCCGCTCCTTGTCGCCTGGGAATTTGGGGTTGATGTATCCACTAAGGTCAATAAGAGGCAGCGTCACTTCATCTGTAGACATGTTGTCGTTAATAGCTTTAGGAAGTGAATACTCGTCAGATAGATCTGATGTTGGTAAGGATGGAGGTTGCGCAAAGCCGGGATAAAGATATGCAACTTGCACAGAAAAAAGTGGCTTAATATACCAGCTCAGTTGAGTATGCAACCTACCTATGAGGGTGCTCAAACCATTTCGCTAGAGCCGCCTAGGACACGGATATCGTACAATGCATTAATACACCGAGGGCATGAATTCCATCGAAGCTGCGTACTGCAACCACCTCGATCTTTCGGCGATTTTGTTTTCGTCTTATGGTGCGGGTACGAGCGGAATGGAAGACTTATCGAATTGCTAGTAGGTCGTCTATCACGATGGCCTCGGTGATACTGATCCAGACAAAAGCCTTCTAGGAAGATTATGCTCCATGAACCCACCTTTTCTGAGGTCATCTACAGATTGTGCACAATAAGCACAATAAGCACCGAAGCATCAGCTCTGGGCCGCCTGTGGTGGCAATAGTCCCGAGGCAACTGCCGCAACATGACCGGCGTCGTGAAGAGCTTAAGATTATACTCTCTTATTGATGTCCCCCGGCCGCAGCCACGCACGCACATGTTGCGCTCTTCAAAGAGTTCGTATCCAGAAGCGAAAAAGCGAGCCAAGACCAAGCAACACTTCACCAGTGGCATGAAATCTCTACCCGCCGAGGAGAACATGCTAGAGGCGAATTATTGAGTAAATTTCTATACTTTGGAATGCTCGACTTGTAAGTATCCGCGTGCAAAGTTAAAGAGATTCCTGATTCTAAGATTTGAAAATATTGCACACTTACCCGGATAAGACTACCTAATTAGTAGCTTAGTCAGTAGTGACTAAGCGCCGTATACAAACTAGCTGTTGCCTCAGGCCCTCAAACATGCAGGAGAGGCAAACTAGCCGCGGTGCGGGACTGAGCAATGAAGCAAGACTTCCACCGCCATTTTTTGATACAACCCTGGATCCATACACCCATAGCGGGGCTGCTCGGCCAGCGAATACAAGTCGAATTCTACCCGAAGAAAGGGTGCGGACCAAGCTGACTACATGTGATCCTAGGGAGATTCGGGGCCTTGTTCCCCCATTACTACATGTGGGAAGCCAATCCTTCGCTCTCATATCTCAACCTCGATCCTCCGCTGGGATCCGCCGCTCGTGTTCTTCGGCCACAATCTCTCCGTCTGATCTGTCGCTCTCGTCCTGCGGCTCTAACCCTTCGCTCTACTTCGTCGCTCCCATCTGTCGCACTGATACTTCACTGCAAGCTCTCAACCCTTTGATGGCCTTTTAGGTTAATTTCACGCACACAACACTAGGATCCAGAATGCGTTGCAGACGAAAGTCTGCGCTGATGAAGTTCAAAACCAACTCGAATTGGACGGATTTTCACCAAACCATGTATTAATAATACTAGCCTTTTTCCAATATTAACCCCCATGTTGAATAGGGGTGCTTTATCCTTCAGTTGCGCTATTTGAAAGGATGAACCCTCCTAGTCCCTTCCCAAGAGTCTTCCAACGACTGATCGCAGCACATAGTTCGTCGCAAAGCATTGCCAGCCTGAACCTTCTACTACGAAGGGGTGCAAACAATTAATTTAGTATCGTAGACGTCCGTCTCGCATTCCGAACATTGCATTAGCAAGCTATTATGCTTCAATATCTGATTAATTGGCATAATTTACTACCAGAAACAAGCGTTGAGGTGGTGTCGGGACCGTCATAGTACTCGCAACCTGAGCCTGTTGTAAGGCTGCACTCTAGGGGCAGTTGCACGCGAAGTCTGGAAGGGAAATCTAAGCACTGAATCTTCTTGCGACGTGTTCGGAGATCACGGACACGGGGTTGTAGCAATTCCAACAGCCTGGCTAATACAAAGGAGCGCTGCCGTAGAGAGGTAGGCAGCACGCAAGAGCATCTTGATAATATCTTTGGTAAACAAGGCTCGTTTCTGATTAGAATAAAATTTGGTTCTGATTAGAATAATGTTTAGTTATACTTCATTGAAGATTTTGGATATGGGAATGAAGGCGAGGGCCCTTTGACTTCTTTTTGATTACTCTCTACCTGGCAAACCTGTGATATGCAATAATACTGTGGGAAGGAATGTGGCTGTATTGCCTGGTGTAGCTAGTATCTATGGAATGAGACCCCTAATATGCTGGTTTGGTGACGCTAATAGCGAACACATGCTAATGCCGTTGGTCCACAACTACGTGCCGCAATGCTGATGACTATTTATCACACTGGACCCAAGAGAGCTCTCAGACAAGAAATATGGAGACATTACAAATCCTAAATATCGAATGGCGCCCAGAATTTGTATATAAGGTTGCATTGCAGGTAAGGATGCTACTGGCCTACTCTTGTAGATATACTTGTGAAGACTGCCTCCCAGCGCGCCTCCACATAGGCACGCTCTTACGAGCGAACGGGATTAGAGCTTGAGCTCGGGCGAATGCTTTCCCGCTGCAGCGCGTGAGGCTGAGAATGCTTGGCGATGCCACATTAATGATGGAGCCGATGCAAGGGCTAAATGAAGAAGGCCGGCCAACGGATGTAGATCCCTCCACGCCGTAAGATTAATAATGTACTCGGCAAAGGCACCGACGCTGGCTGCAGCTTGTTCATACCGTGCACCATACCCACCACGCGATCGCCGACAGCAAAGCGACCGGACCTCGCCGCATCCACCCCAACTCAACAATGGTCCTAGCGAAGTCGTAGGCCGGCGTACCGTGCTGGATGACGAGCTTTCCGGGACCCTGCACGACGATGGCTGTTTGGAACCCGGGGTAATGCCTATGCTGAATCTGCCGACAGCATCATCGTGATAGTAGTAGCGTCAATCTCGCTATTGATGTTGGTGTTAAGGGTAGAATGTCCCTATTCTGCTTTGATGGACTTCCCAAATCTTCATCAACATGTGTCTAGACTAATCGACAATGTATCTCGAGAAGTTGAGGCCCATGCATCCCCAATAATTACATGCACTTCCTTGTATAGTATTTGAAAGACTGAACCTCATCCTTCTATCTTACAGATCGAGTCCGCCATTACGTAAGCAATATCACCGACTTGTCGTCAGTCAGCGCCGAAGTGTGGAGGGGACCATCGAGCGATGCCGATCATAGGATCATGCGGCGCCGCCTTCCAACTTCAGCGATCCCGGCGACCCAGTCCCGAACCAGGAGGAGAGCTGTCAGCCCACTGTAATTCGTCAATGAAAAGAATCGGTCCAGTAGTCCAGTTCGGCGCTTAGTTCATCATGAATGCTGGAAAGCACGTCGCCAGTACATCCCTTAAATATAGCCCTATAGTGGGCTCTTGCCAGGAGAGATATAAGAGAAACTAGAATCACGATGCTACAGTTGTTTTTCTGGCAAATGCATCGAAACGGGTTTCTATGATATTCTAAGGTCTATTTTTCGATGTCTTTAATAGAAAGCTCGTTCTATCCCGCAGTATGAATAAATCAAAAGTTCTAGGTTCCTTCTATGGCCGGGTCCTTAAATTGGTCCAAGACGTTCAAAGTCCTCAGGCACATCGCAGTGTTTGCCGTAGGTGGGCGAGCCTCTGTTGCACCTGGTTCTTTAGATCACTCAACACCTCTCTGTCAGCCGCATCTATGACAGATCCGGGTGGGACTGGCTTCTGCGACCCAGAAAGGTCGAGCTTTGGGGGAAAAGTCCCGCTCTCGCTCAGCGAGCTGAGCGAGCTTTGAGGTGCCAAGCATAAGTCCACTGCCTGTTGTTGGCGCTCGATGAGATAAGAGCAGAGTTGTACAACCAAAACCAGCCGAATATCTCCCAGTGCCGTCGAGTTCATGGAAGCACCGTGCAACGCGTCGTGTTGTAAAGCGGTAAGAACTGCCATGTAGATTTCCAGGAGTAGTGCCTTACAGGCCACGACTAGATGGCGAATAATTTGCATCGTGTTATGGCTGTGTTGTTGGCTTCCACTTGACGGCGCAGAAGACCAAGAGCCCTTGGTCAGTCTGAAGTACACGCTGCTTTGGCCCGAGGGAGCAGCTAACGGCGTGAAGGCCGAGGGGGCCGCGGACGAGTTGAACGGTTCAGCTATGTTTTTGACTTGCAAATGGCGTAGAATCTCAAGCAGACGGTGCGAGGCAGAGAAGACTTCATGCAGAATGCCGTGACCGCCTCTGGATTTCGTCACAGGCGGAGGACTTGGACAAGGACTTTGACTTTGGGCAGGTGCATGGACCGGTGGATGTACGTTCATGTTGGCGGAATCATGACCATGAGCGAGCCATGCGCCAACCGTCTCGAAGGCAGCAGCATCGATGAGCGGTATTTGTCGTCCACTAGGAGGACGGCACGAGGATGATTCCGCCGCATTGGCGAGAGTGTAGCTTGAGTAGCGTAACGAAGATAGACATGTGCTTAGCTGGGACAGCTCCGCGATGACAAGGCTAGGCCAGCCAATGTTTTTGTCCAAGGACATGTTCGTCGTGTCGTCGCCGCTGCCCCTAATGCTTTCGCCCATGTGGCTTTCGGTGCTGCCATCATGTTTCTCGAAAGCGCCACCTCCAGGCTGGCCGTGAGGGTATGCATGAGGATGGCGTAGAGTCGGAGGGCAAGAAGGGTGAGTCGGAGAAGGAGGGTCAAGCTCCTCTCGCCCACTCCCGTCGTTACCAAAGGCGTTCCAATCTATCTCAAGCTGCGTATCGTCCCAACTTGAAGTGTCCAGCCATGGTGAGGTACCCGTGGACACATCCATGGACGTATCCATGAGCCCGGCCAATACGGAGTGCTCATTCATGCTTGGGTGGGTTACTTGGATTGCATCTACGCTCATCTTTGTACTGGCATAGACGTCGGCATCGGCATCGGGAGCTGTAGGGTTGACAGGCTCGTGTTCCATTCCTGAACGTTTTGGGCCACTCATGCTGTTGGTAGTGGGCTCCTCGGGGAGGCGGTACACACTAGGGCGGCCTTTTGGCAAGCTGAAACTATACACGCACTGAACCCGTTTTCGAAAACACCTGTCGCATACGCCGCCGCCGCTGTTCTTTCCCCGGGTGCATCGCAACTTCTGTTTATGGCACCGGTCACACGACTGCCGTTGAGTTTGTGCAGGTGGCGCTGATGGCACTGGTGGTGCCGTGCATGCTGCTGTTGTTGAATGCGAAGTCGGTCCCATCGTCACGCAAGATTCCAAGCAACTAACCCGCTGCTATAAACCTAGAAAGGCAAAAAACCCAAAAACTATATAATTTAATGGCAATCCCTATATCCAAGTAGGGAGTAAAGGAATTCATATACTGTGAAAGTAAATCATCTATACCTACGCGCTTGTGCCTAAGCCTAAGGCTTAGATAAGCCCGGGTCCCCTGCGTAAGCACGATCTGAGTAGGCTTAAGCCCCCGCGTACACCCGGGCATAGGCCGTAACAATGGCGATTAAACGAGCGGATCAACAGGCGACTTATTTACACAGGCGACTTGTTTACACAGGCAACTTGTTTACACAGGCAACTTATTTACTTCGACGACTCACGTCAGCACTTATTTTTCATTCGTGGCAGCTAGAGCGAGCCACAACCGGCTGGTCAGCTTACATACCATTGGATTCGCAATCAAACACCTATAGAAACTCGTTCTCCTAGAAACCCCCTGGGTTAGGGTTACCATAACCAGCAAAGTCCTTGTTACATGGTCGTCTTACAGGTGGTATCATCCCGAGAATCCGTGTCACTTTTCCGATCACCATTTTCAATGGGTTTCATTGATTCGTTCCCCAATCTGTCTGAGCTATGCTGGTGTAAACTATATCGATGACCTACTCGTAGGGGGATACATGTACGTACAGAGTGAGAATCTCTCCTAACCCCCCAATATTATTATTCCTACTTACGTTACGGACCCAACCAATCACCCATAGCGATCGTCCCGCTCCCTCGGGCTCGGCACACCTTGCCGACGCTATGTTGTTGGCGCCAGCTGAAGGCTTGGGGCCTTAATTCGGCTCGTACCACACGCACCAGCTAAGAAATGGTACACAGATAGCACTACGCTTCTCTAAGCATTAGTAAAGATGTTTCGGATCGCAAGCGAGGTCTACCTAGGACTTGCCGTGCAGATAGATAAGCCCATCCCGTTGCCTTGGACAAGTACTTTAGTAGGTGTATAAAGACATGCTTTACGTCCGGCGTACGTCGAATCCTTCACTTGAAAGAAGGCGGCTAGCCCAATCATTTGGCAACGATTTAGTTGGCGGTCTATGCTTAACAGAGACTTCGCCAGCGACGACTAACAATACCCCGCTGACCGAAATCTAGGGTCGACGTGGTCTTGTCGTTAGGGGCCACCATTTGTCTTCACTAATTCCTCAGTTTTCTTCATCTCTATGGACCGTTTCCCCGTATTTCAGCTCATCTTGTCAGCTATCCAAGCCACACGCTCACCCCACCCACCCACACCTATGGCGATGTGTATATTAGCGATAGACTTCTGCTCCCTATCACGGCCTATTACGTTGGCTGTAACAGCGAGGAATAGCGGTCTAAAGCTGAAGATTCGGATCACCAATAAATATTATACTATCGGTTTGGTATTGAATGCTACTTCGATAGTATGACGTTGCCCACTTGCCTACCATCTTGATCAGCTAAGCACTATGCAGTCCTCATCTGCGGATAAGCGGTTCCTCCGGCTTCCCTAAGTCCCTTCGTAAGATTTACGATTCACCCAAGTTGCCTACCCGAGGGGGCCCCACCAGCCACGTGTTGTCTTATCCATCTTTTCTGCGCGTCGACTCGCATCCTTAGGAAGGCATTCCAGTCGTCTATTCGTCATGACGGCAGAACCCATTCTTCCTTTTCATCCGCTAGGGTTTTTGTTGCTTCCCATTTCCTCCCCCTCTTTGATTTTAGATTCCTTCTGATATAGGCGTTTCCAATCATCATTACCTTTGACATTCTCCACAGTGCTCGGCAATTGATTCGATGTCTTGGCCTAGAAAAACCTCATGGGCCGCACTATTGATTACAACACCGATAGTAGTACACGAAACCGAGTAGCTTGATACGCGGCTAGGACGCGACGCAAGCGCTTGTTGTATATGATATCGAGTTCCTCCGCTTAGGTCCTCTTCCTGTCCCTCAAAGCCCTTGGTATAGACGTCATTACTGGTCATATCATTGTACTGTACAGAATTCTTGCTTTGTTGAGAGTGGGCTTCCATGCTAATATGGACACAATTCCGGGGGAAAAAAGACATTCAGTGGGTAGCTTAGCCTGTACTTTCTTTACATGCAGAACACCTTGTGACTTTTCGTCGCTGCGAATTCCCGGTACCCGAATTTCCGTCTATGGTTTTGATTTTGTGTATCAGGGTCAATTGCAGCACCTATGTGGAGCCTTCTTGATATCGAGTCAGATGAACAAGTTCGCGTTTGTGTGGGGCGAAATTCGCTCCATGGTGGGACGTCCATCTAAGGCAGATCCTATCTGCCAGCTCCAGTGTCTTGCGCTTCGCTTCTGTACTCTTTCCATATGCTAGATGCTTTCGTCATATACGAAGCCACCAAGTTACTGCTGCAACTTAGCTGCTGTGCATTCCTAGGTCAAGAGGGAGGGGAGGAACAAGAAGTAAATTGGTAGTATCGCCGACTGCTGGGAGATTCCAGTCCCAACTGCTCAATCCTACTGGTCTTCGTCCGGGCAAAACGAAGCTCCTTGTCCATCTTATGATACGACCCGGGACACCCTTTCACCTGAAGTTGTGGATGAGCCTCTGATGTGATACTTAGTGCTCTACTAATTCAAGAGACAGATAGGTGGTAGGAGGCCAAAGAGCATCCGTTGAGTAATTGAGTTTTCAGCTCTAAACCCCTAATCATCGCTATTACAGTCATTAGTAGCATGGGCATGTGGTCGGTAGAACACGGCCTCAATCTCTCTCATATTGAGTGGTTTCCATCTTTCTAGCTTTGCTTATTACCCACCCTAGTACGTCTGGGCAAACCAAACCCAGTCACCACAATTTCGCTCATACCACTGCCTATTTGGTTTCCTAGCTTCCGTTCATGTGAGTTGAAGAGGATGTTTCTCCAGATACTCTTCCAAAGTGGAAAGCCTGCCACCTCGGGCATTTTCAGCAGCCCAGGAAACCAAATTCTCAGAATCAGGGCCGAAGTAGCCGAACTCCTCTTGGTAGCTGAACCCTTCAACGAAAATTTCAGGCTTAAATGGTATGCTCTTCTTAAACTCTCCAAGCGGGATCTGCTTATAGAAAATGGTCTTGCCTGTAGCCTTAGACATCATAGCGGCTACTTCTTCCCAGCTATATAGTGCTGTCGCGGCGCAGAATGTCTTGCCTTCGTACTTATTAGGCTCAGCAAGGATAGCACCAACGAACTTGCCTATATCTCCGAAAGCGTCAATAAAGGATAGTCAGGCATTAAGTGAGGACCCGCCTGTGTCCCCGACAGCGTCAATAAAGGGTGATATGGTCTTAGGTGAGGTGTGGCGGGCCAAAATCCAGGTGCTATTAGGAGCTTGTCGTGGAGCTAGGAAGGTCTGGGCTTGAAAGTTCTCCATAAAATAGCCTGGTGAATAGAAAGCACTCTTGATCTTAAGGCTTCGAATATACTGCTCGGTTTTCGCCTTGGCATCAAAGGGGGTGACCTTATTGTATTTACCGCCAGAGATCTCTCTAGCTGATGGGAGAGTACTAAAGATGATATACTCAGCACCTTCTTCAATAGCGACGTCGGCAATTCTTTTGCCATTGTTATACTCGATCTCTAAGCCGTTAGGGTCGAAGGAAGGCGTTGTCATTGCGAAGACAGTATGCGCGCCGGCTAAGGCTGTCTTAAGGGAGGCCCGATTAAGCACATCACCCTGGACGACTTCGACTTTTAGTTGTTTGGCCTTCTCCGTGTTGGCATCCCTGGTGATGGCACGGATTTTGTACTTTTGGGAGAGTTCTGGGTCGTTCAGTACGTAGTTGATAACTGAACCGCCTTGTTGGCCCGTAGCGCCGAAGACGGCAAGGATCATGGACATTCTTCAGGCTATCATATGGTAAAGGTCTCGCAATGTAAGATCTATGATAGTTCTCAAGGGAGAAGGTATCCTCGATTTTATATTGCCCATTTGCGCTGACAAATGTGAAATGCTCCATTTGTAAACCACGACCTTACTCGGGCGCCGAATTGTCAATCTACACACCGAATTCGATGTTTCGTTGTATGTAAAATTCGGACGAATGACTAGGAAATCGGACGAAAAGATAAGCGAAATCACCGTTCAAATATCATACCCGTCATACCCGTGGCATGGCAGTGGAAACATGTCTTCACTGCGATGCCGCAGTATCTCAACCAACAATATCAAACCCTGCAAGGACGTGAACTGGGTAGGTGACCACAATACTTGACTTTCCACATCTCCCTATGCATTTAACATGAGCAGCGTCGCTGTCAGCTCGTGTGTAAGTGCCAACCCCTCAGCCGCATAAGCCCCGTAGGGCTGGGCCTAGAGCTGCTGCACCCGCCCCTAAAAGATACCCCCCGAAAGTGCCCGTAGCGCAGTGCCCGGAGCGTCTAGGTTTAGGGCTTCTCCAGGGCCCCATTTAGCAGCTCTAGGTCGAGCCCTATAGGGTTATACGGGAGCCCCGCAGAGCCGCGAACCTTCCTAACAAGCTCCAAAGCCTAAGCCATAGGTGTATGGCCTGGCCTCCACGCACAAAAACCGAACCCTAAAGCCACAGCTTATCTGCCCCACGGGACATATCCAGATCGATACTTGATTTTGTTGTCCAAATGGCTTAGACCGATGCTCAGGCCATGTGCTTTTCGCCTATAAGCCTTGTAACCGTAGCCAGTACGAATACCGACATCAATCTTACTACATACTATCCGACCACCTGTTGCCCGATATTTGAGATGCACATGTTGCTTTCCAAATAAGATAGAATCATCGAAACACCGCAAAATGTCCGAAGAGTGGAACATTTGTGTGGCAGCAACATTCCAAGGAGCTACATGTAGGCTGCATGGCACTAGGTATTGACAGTGATTATCCTCACACCACCAGCCACAGATATGGGGTATATGGGCGGTCTGGCCTGCAATAAGAGTCATTATGCGACGCTACAAACCTGGATACAGACTATATCGCCCGCGTGAGGGAGATACGCCATAGCCTTTGTGCGGGATTTTGTCGCGGTTTTGAGCGCGCGCATTGCTTTTTTGAACTTCTTAACCCAAAGAACTACCTAGCTACCCAGCACTCGAATTGCATGCAACCGAACGAGCAATGCAAGAGATGCCAGCACTGGAACTTCAGGAAGTACAAGCTTATGAACTACCTTTGGCAGAATGATATTTTCAATATACAAATCGGATATCCCGTCGCAGCAGCGGATGAAAAAATTGATATCAAAGAAGCGGGTTGCAAAGCCAAGCCTGCAAGATATTGAGGAGAGACATGCAATTCAGTAAGGGTAACACTGCTTGATAATTGCACCAAAGGACCCGGTAACAAGTTTTAACAGGACGGAAGCGTGGATATCATCACTTATTTGACGTAGAGTTTGGAGACATTCCACGTCTTTTATGCTCATGATCAAGGCAGATGAACTCTGCCCAATCTTACCGACTCTGTATGACGGATGTAGAAATACTCAAGCATAATACACCAGTGTTTACTTTGATGTCGCGGTTCAATTTCCCAAAACCACCGTGCTCCGCTGTCCGAGAACCAGTCTATCGCGTATGACGAGCAATCTCACCAAATTCGTATGGTTGACACGCCTACTGAGAGAATTCCAATGCCATCCCACGTTTGACCAGCCGCTCATTATGCGAGTTGGATTGCTGGAGTAGGTTTGGGATGGGGACCTCTAATTCTCGTTTTTGGAAATTGGGTCGTGGAAAGATTGCAGAAAGGGGGATTGGGAAGTCACAAGCAGATAGCTTTCGAGTAATCATGCCACGGATTGACTGATGAGTGCTTCTCTGTAATTTCGTCTGAATCATCAGCCTGGAGGATATCCCTGCTGTTTGTCACCAACAAGAGCAGGGCCAGAGCCCTTCCCTCTCATCCCCCCCCCTCCACACTACGAAATCTTATCAATCCTCTTCCTTGCCACATCCATCTTCCCCTGATGCCTATCCGTATCCTCCTCTAACATCTTCAACATATCCTTCTGCACCTCCAACTCCTCATGGATCTGTATCCCCAACTCCTTCTGCCTCGCCACCGCCTGCGCCAGTACCATCACATCCTCATCTTGCTCCTTCATCATCTGTTTCTGCAACTGCAGAACGCCTTGGTTATCTAATGCGCGGGTCTTGTTGCTTTCTTTTCCTAACACGCGCCCACTGGCGAGTCTGGAGTGTGAATTGGTCGTAGGGGTGTTTAGAAGGGCGGTCTTATCCCCTGCTTTCGCCACTGTGGCATCGACAGCGGATTTTGCTGCCATGGCACTGAGCAGGTTCTCGAGACCTTCTTTCTCCCGTTTCGCGGACGAGAGCAGGTCTCGGCGCCGCCGCAGCTCGCCTTCTCCTAGTGAACTACCACCTCTTGTAGAGGAGCTAGAGTTTAGGTTCTTAAGTCCCGTGTCGAGAGCTTGAATCATAGTTCCAGCTCTTACTAGGCATTTCTTCGCCTGAACTGAGGCCTCATGTTGCGCCTGGGCTGTAGATGCTTGGTCCCGTCGCATAAGGTTCTGCCTAGCATCATGGATCTGTTTCTTCAGATCGCCGTGGTGGTCTAGCCATACGACTGGATCTGTAATCGGTGTGTTGCTGCTTGGGCCGTTTAGTGCGCTATGAAGGCTGGCTTTGGAGCTGTTAATGCTGCTGGGAAGATTTAGGAATGTCCGCCACGCCGGTGTGTTGCGCCATCTGTCGTCTTCTGATTCATTTATGGCTATGAGATAGGCTTCGAGGCCTTTGCGCCGCTCTTCGGTGTATTCGGGGGAGGATGTTGTACGTGTAAACCATGATTTGGAGGGTAAGAGGGCTGGTGGGGCGGCGCCCCCTGCTTGCGAGCATAGTGTGTAGTGCAGCGAGGCGAAATCTGAGTAGCGTTTTTGGAGGGTGAAGGTGCGGAGTGGTGGTAGACGGAGTGTTATGTTGTAGATAGTATAGGGTTTGGGAGTATTGGAGAGTTGCGTGTTGGGAATGGATATTTGTACTTGGGGGGACATGGTAAAGAATGTTATCGGAGCTTCATCGAAGTTGTAGCTTTGAGAGTCAGATTATAAGATCAAGAAAGCGCTCGGTGCCTGAAGGGATTCTGTAAAACCAAGCGCGTGCTCGATTGGTTTCGGGGCAACATGACGCATGTTAGAATTCTACGGGAGCCCGGGTAATCAAAAGCGAAGTTTGTGAAATTTGTATCTGAAGCAGCCTTTCCTCGATCAACTCGTTCTATCCATCTAGCGAGATTCTAGCTCTTCGCTTTTCCTCTGTAAGCCATCCTACGCCTCACTATACACCCTCCATCGTAACCTTCATGCACGTCAACAAAGCATTCCCATTCTAGAATGTCTCCTGGTCATCTTGTACAGCTCCTTCTGTCTCTGCGGGTATCTCAAATCCTTCCTGTACCGTATGTGTCAATTATCAAGTGCGTCACTGTCCTCCATATAGAGTGACTTACCTCAGTTGAATACAAAATCGCCTGGATACTCTTCACTAACCCTTCATCATCCTTCTCAATCTCGGGATCAACCTCAATTGCATTCTGTATCAGGAGCTCGATGTCCCTCAACTTGCTAAAGTAGAAGTCCCGTTCCCTCTCCAAACCTTCGACTGTTGTCTTCAACTGTTGATTTTCTGCCATGACAGCTGCTGAAGCCCCACCGGCCGCGGGCCTCGTGCCTCGTGCTGCCGGTGCAGTGGTGGGTGTTGTACCGCGACGAGCTGCGCCTGAGCCTGCGCCTGAGGTACGTGACGAGACAGGTGCTGCTGTAGGTCCGCCCGTAGGTGCTCCAGCACCTTTTCTTCGTGCCAGAGCGTCGTAGTCACCGCCTGGATAGTATTGATCCCAGTAGCGTTTCGACCATTGAAGGAATTCAAGGTTGTCCTGCATCTTGCATTTGACGAGAGATTCAACTGGAACGGGCCGCTCGATGCCATGCTTTGTGAAGCAATCTAGTCCACACTTTTAGCTCGTCGTAGGGGCCATGATGTAGAAGGTGGCGTATACTTTGTAAGATCTTAAAGTTCTGTAAATATGCATACTCCGTATTAACATTGAACTTGACTCGGCTCATGGGAAGGTCCTCTGCATAAGCTTGCTTAGCTTCCAAGCTTCAAATGATGAAGGCGGAATGCAAGCATACGGAAGATACTGTCATATATCTGACATAACGCAGCTCTGGTATATAAGTTCCAATCAGTGTGCCACCCTGAATATCTTTTCCTGTGCAGAAATGGTGATATACCCAGTACCACATTGCTCGACCTTTGTTACGTTGAGCTGCAGGAGGTTATTGAGCCAGGCGAGAAGCTCCTGTCTGAATGTTGGGCTCCGTTAGCGACTAGGGTGATATATGAGAGACGAACGTGCCTGGATTCACCCATGGTAGGTGTTGTGCCGTATGTAGGACAATGACCGTTAGAGTTCAAGTAGCAAGCTGACTCTCAGAAAGGAGGTGAACCAGAGGGCCTGGAGGGATACAGAAAAGAATAGGTTTGCTCATGCGTGGTCAGGTTGGACAATTGTTTGTTAGGTGGGTATTATCGTCACAGAGCTAAGGTGTAGGAGGCTACCAATCAGCGCGTCAATTTTAGCGTGCTCGCGTTAGCCCAATCAAAAAAGCGGTATCAGGTACCTGAAGGACCAACTGATTCACAATTATCTAATACATTACATTATATACTTCAGAAGACAATGTTAGGACAATGCCTCTCCCCAGTGCTCCTTTTGTTCAAAATTGACAACCAGATGCGCTAAATGCTGGAAGTAAGGCCACCCATTGTGCTGGAGGTTCACAATACCAACGCTATAGATGGAGTCCTCCCAATAAATCGTCCCTCGTGTCAACTGGACGCTCGTACACGTGCCTTCCCATGAGAATATTCAGCCGACCTACTAATCTGGATCGAGCCTCGACCGAGACATCAAGCTGCCAATAACTCAATACCAGGAAGCTGGTAGCCGAAATCCATGATTACTGCTCGACTGTCTTGACTCGTAGCAATAATTCGCCGGTAGTCTGCTTTCGCGCTCAATATCCAACTTGAGGTCCACTTCGTGAAATTGACAACATTATCTCCACTTCGCAAATCGTATGCCTTGACGCTCGTGTCATAGCTACCACTGACAAGCCTACCGCTGGCGCTGTCGAGGTGTAACGATCGAACGAGACCCTCGTGGCCCTTCATTTCACGTACTAGCTCGCCAGTATTCGTATCAAATTGGTAGATGACTTGATCGTTACCACCGGCGAGGATGGTCCTGGAATCCGGGCTGAACTCCACGCACGCCATTCCCCGGTCTTTGCTCAGAAACTCTTTAATACAGAGACCGGAAGTCAGGTTCCAGAGCTTTGCTATGCCATCCCCACTTGCAGAGACCACAAGATTACCTCTCAATTGAACGGCGTTAACGGGTCCACGATGCCCGCTCAGTCTCCTGACAAAATCGCCAGATCGTCGGTCCCATAGGCAGACTGTAGCATCCTTTGAGCAAGAGACAATGTATTGTTTATCAAAGCAGACATCCAAAACACCTGCAGTATGAGCTCTGAGCCGCCGGATAGGCTTATAGTCGGCTTTGACATCCCACATAATTAACGTGAAGTCCGAAGATCCGGTTACCATCAGGTCGTTGTCGTATTGTAGACATAGAATAGATCCTGTGTGATAGAGGTAGGGCAACACAGCAGCAGGTTCGACGTTGCTCTCTGGAGGGAAGACCGTAGCGAACGGCCTGTGACCTTCGTCTACGGTCTCCAACTGGAGTGGGTGTACAGCAGCACTAGCGTTCCTGATCGGTAACCCTATGATCTTGACGCATTCGTAGGAATGAGCGTCCCATATCCTCACAGTCCTATCTCTAGAGCCGGTAAGGATCTTGTCCTCGTCGAATTGGACACAGTAGACACTATCGAAATGGCCCTCGAGATAGATTGCTGCAGCATAGCCATCTTTCCAGCGTTGCTCCAGTGCACTTCGAGCTCGCCACATGTTCTTCCAATCTTGTCGACCTTGTGCTTTTCCGAGGCCTGCACAAACGGCAGCTGAGACATCAGCAGCGTGATATACTTCGCCGAACTCCTTACGGAAGACGTCTCTCCAGACAAGACGGGAGTTCGCTGAGCCATACCAGGCACGCGACACCAGTCCTGCGTTTATCAAAGAAGCCGAATCTAGGTACGAAAGTACATGCCCTACGAGTTCTTGAGGGAGTGCCGCTAGGGGGTCTGTGGGTTGTTAGGGGTCTGCAAAGATACAATCGGACAATCCTCACCTTTCCGCACAACTGGTATATCAATGTCAAGCGTAGAATCCCCATGACTTCGTACCTCTATACCCACACCGCTTTCAGAGTCTCTTGTTACCTTTGGCTCCGCAAGTCGAATGTTCTTCAAAGCGTCGAGTATCTCGTTTTGCGCAGCCACAGCTGCTCGCGCCGCCGCACCACTAACGAACTTCTCGGGAGGCTCGGAAACTTTGGGCAAACCAACAGGTTCAGGAGGTGCAGTTTCAGAGCCAGGAAAGACAGGAAGGGCCGTGAAGTTTTCGTCATTGTAGCAATACCATTGCGCTGAAAGAGGGGAAGCACTAGGAACAGCGTCTGCTGGGCAAGACTCCGAATGAGCGTGCTTGTGCGAGAAGAAGCTCCTTTTGCGCCGCGACAGAACTCTTGTTGGGCGGGACCGAAACTCCTCAATCGCATCGCTAAGACCCGAGAAGCTTTTGTGAGGCTTTGAGTGTCCCCTCATTGATGGTATCCAGCTGACCTCTGGACATTCGTCAACCGAGTCTTTGCGAGGTTCCGAGACCTGTTGAGGTGCGACGCGTAGGAGGGACGTCGAAGGTTCTTCCAAATCTGCGACTTCCACAACTAGCTCATGGAATCCCGGTGTAGTATTCTGATCCAGGCGCTCGCTCTCCCCAATCGTCGAGTGTCGCCTTCTCTTAGAGAACACACCCTTGAAGCGTGAGGTCTGCATTGCGGTGCCACAAGATCCTTTGTTTACCGCGACATGATCATATTTCAGTGAGCGCGATGGAGGTCGCAGACGGTCCCAGGATTTCTTGGCGTGTGTGAAGGTCTGTTAAGGAGCAGCCGTTAAGGAGTGTCGTTCGGCCGTAGACCTTGATCTATAAGCGTGCAGAATGAAATCAGCAGAAACGTGGATCGGTCTGACTTTCGGGGCCTAGGCTCGTGGCGGTGGAAAGAAGGCTCAACGGCAAATGAAAGATTTAACAGGGATCGTGATGCTCAGACGCAGCAATATGTACAATGACTTGAGAGTGACACGACGCGACAACCTTCTTCAATGCAAATTACAGAAAAAGATGGGACTGAGACTGAATTCCTTGTGTAGCCGACGACTCGCCCTGCATGCGAAGTGGATTTCAAATTTCCGACGGCTCGCTCCGAAATGGCGTCACTCTCCATCCGAATGAGCCTCATGCGCAACATCCACGCTCATCCTTACCATCTGCAGCACTGTAGAGCCTTAACTCAATTGGCCAGAGATATGCCACAGCTCCATGAAGCCCAAGTAGCGACTGTCTACAAATTGTTTTTCCTTTTCATTGAGCCGATATCTGCCCTCATTGGTGCTTACTATTCCTACAATCAGCAGCAGACATACCTCGATCTCACCCATGCCGTCTCCAGTCCCAAGTCAGGCATACCGACCTCTACTCACATTGTGCTCGCCCAGCTGTCTAATCTTTATTTTTTGTTTGCAATTAACGAAGCTTTCGTTTTGCGGTCTACGACAGATTTGAAGGTCTGGCGTGCTCTACTTGCGTGTCTACTAATAGCAGATATTGGACACCTTTACAGTGTCAAGGCTGCAGGATGGCAGATCTACTGGAACGTATTCGGATGGAACGCTATTGACTGGGGAAATATCGCTTTTGTGTATGCAGGAGCATCGATGCGTCTTTCGTTCTTGTTGGGCATTGGGGTGGGGCCGCCTGGTCAACTAGCCGTTAGACGGAGCAACCGCAGAAGAAGGCCCTCATCAAAATTGAAAGGCTGAATACTAATCATACAGTGTTTTTATTACATGCTGGCCCATGTCATAATTCCAGAGGTGCTCGGAAATTGGTTGAAGCGTGCAAAGAGTGACAACTCGCACAGCTTCTCATTGCGGATTTTGCTGCAAACTCCAACCTTCGTCCTCCTGCACAATCTCTACGCTTCTTCCCTCATCCAGGCTTTTCCTACCTGCTTCTAGAATGGCTGTTGTAGCTATGGTATTCTTCAGCGTCGGCAGACCTCTCCTATCCAGTCCATCAAGCGTGGCTTCGCCCTCTTTGAAAGCCGTCACAGCATCCACAAACTTCTCGAAACTGATATAGCCATATCCCATCTGACCATTGAAATTACCCTCCTCATCAGGCGCGTACTTCATGTAGAAGGGATTGTACCACATTAGTTGGCCTTGCGAATCCTCGGCGACGTCGTAACCACGTTTGGCTTGATCGATACGAACTTCACCATTGGATGCCATATCTATATGCCATTCGTAAGCAAGATCTGGAAAAGCAGCGGGGTTCTGATCATTTTATCTCACAGTGAAAATACTGGTTCGAATGGACGCCAGCGCGTTGAGGAGCCGTCCAACTGGCTGTGTACACTGCCGTTGCCCTTCTCCTGGATTCATTGCGTTTTTCCCATTCGACAAGCAGCGAAATTGTATCCTCGGTTCCAGGCACGCATCCCAGATCCTCAGCAGTACCTCTCGAGCCACTCGCCGTAACCTTCACAGGTTTATACTCCGGGACCATCGACTCACATATATCAACGTGATGTGAATTCAAATAATACGAAATATCGCTATCCTTACCCGCCCACGCTTTAAATGTCTCTAACTGCGACTTTGGCTGGCTCATATAGCTATAAAAGTAATTGAACTCACCCAATGTCTTTGCCCGGGCTCTCGCGTCTGCGTATGCAGGATCAAAACGCTTGTGATGCTCAATGAAAACGAAAACCTTGTTTTTACGTGCCTCACGGAGCAATTCTTGATGCTCGGCGAGGTGTTTGACGGCAGGCTTGGTGATGAGGACGTGGATGCCATGTTGGATGGCGTAAAGTGCTACTGGATAGTGCGTCGTGTCGGGGGTGAAGATCGTGATAGCATCTCCTGGCGACAGTGCGTCGATGGCCGCTTTGTATGACTCTGGGTCGCGGGTGGTGGTGTCTGAAGGGAAGGAAGCGAAGGACACGTCGAGGTTATTGTAAACGGCGGAGATGTTCTTTTGGAGATGCTCGCCTGAAGAAGGAAGGAATGAGCCTGCTAGGGCGGCAATGAACGGTTGTGGAATTATTTCGCTACATACGTATTGCCGGAAACTTGGTCCCTGACGTTCCTACCATACTGAGATTCCCAACTTTCCCTCTTCTTCTAAGGTCAAAGAGGGTGAGGGCAACCACGCCGATCTTCTTGTCCGAACTTGACATACCACCGCCAACGAAACCAGTCGTGTACTCCCCTGTACCGACCTGACTCTTGCTTTAGCTGTAGACATTGATTTTCTCTTGATAAATACCGTACCATAAGCACATTGAGAGGAGCCATATTTAATCAATGAGCAGATATCCTCAAGAGACTTAATTGCGTAATGATATTGGACAATTCTTTTTGGGATCTCCAAAAACGATAAGGGGGTCACTACAAGTCTAACTCAGGGGTAACGTCAAGCTTCTTGAACCTGTATCCGAGCAACAAGCAATTGACATGTATTCCTCAAAGATTGAAGTTGTAAACGACATGACATATGACCACATTGGCTCAAAAAGGAATTTAGCACGATGATGTGACCTCGCAAGCCTGCCCGGGGACCATCTACCGGTGCATTTAACCGCCGCGGCTCTAGATGCACCCTGAATACCCGGACATGGCCCCCCAACCCAATAGTACTCGCACTGCCAGCCACTCCCCGTCGATCACCAATCTACCTTAACATTGCAAGCTAATTACTAGGTGTAGTAGCCAGAATGCTTCGACCTCCATCCTCCGTGAGCCTTTTTCGAACGCCAATCTTAAGATACCCCACGCCCAACTTCTGCATCTTCAATCTGGTATGATCAGCCTTCGGATCTACACCCGTCATGCCTGAAGGCGAAAAAAGCAGCGCCTGACCAGCTTCGAGTTTGACGATCTGCTTGAAGACATCGGCAATATCCCTCTTGGATGTCTCTCCCTCAATGGACAATCCCGCTAAATGAGACTTGAGCACTGTCAACCAGCTGGGGGAGGTGAATCTGTGCACTATGGTCATGGAGCTGAGATCTAAAAGCGCTGGGGATATTGTGGGCTCCTGGGTGGCTATGATGACCCGTGTGGCAAGATGACGCTGTTGGCGGACGACGGATAGGAGGCTCTCTGTAAAATGGGAGCTTGAGGATGTCTCCGTCATGTACTAGCAAGCGTCAGGTCATACAACGATGCTGTGGGTGAGCTGCGGAGTTGACTGTCACCTTACCTTATGAGCCTCATCCAGGGCTACGAGTCGTCCACACTCTTGTCTACCCTCCAGGAACAATGACAGGCAGATGTTGAACAAGGCACACGCCGCACCCTCTTCGATGAACGGACAGCTAAGGTCAACGATCGTTATTTCTCCGGCCTTAAAATCCCAGATAGTATCGTCGGCATTATCAGCTAGAAATTGATCGACGGTAGCTTGGTCTTTCTTCTGCTGGGTATCGAATTCCTGATTCCATTCCTTCTGAGAGTTGCCTGTTGTGGGTTTTAGGAAGAAGCCCCTGAGGAGATTAATTCGAGAGTCCAGCATCGTCCGTTGATTCCCAATGGGAGCTATGGCTTCGATCCGCTTTTCGAAGTCGGCGAATTTGATTCTATGAGCATCCGCATCTTTCTTCATGGCCATAGCTCGGAGTGTGCTGCGAACTGACTGCTTATAAGTTAGCTTCGGCTATGAAGGTCTTTTGATAGGTTACTTCTGAGGCAGGACGCATAGAGCTAGGATATCTAAGAGAGGGAAGAGCGCGAACTCACCTCCATATAGAGCGGCATCTTTCCATCTTTCTCTTCAGCCGCCATCAACGTCATCATACGCTCCAGATTCAACTGCTCTTCGAAAAGTACCAGCGGTTTAACCACAGGCTTTTTCGCGTTTTGAGGGAATCCTGGCATATTCTCATATGCTTTCTCCATGGTCTTATAGTTGCTTGGCGAGACTAGAACCTTCACTGGGATTCCAGATGAGCTGAGGTATGCTGCTTCGCATATCTGGGCACTCGAGCAGCTATTGAACTTGTCGTAATGGAAGACCATCGCCGTAAGAGGATTTGGGAGTTTTCCTGGGAATTTTTCCGGTCTAGTTTGCCACAAGGCATCTTCCAGCATACAGGAAAGTGTATGACTCTTGCCGCTGCCTTGAGACCCGCAAATGAAGGCAGACCAGGGCGCATTCATGTTGACGAACAAGCGCTTGTCCTCCGGCTCGGGGATCGATTCACGTTCATCCGGAACAGAATATTGCAGTTCTTCGCTTGCCTGACTCTGGCCTTCCGCTTCCTTCGTATCCTCATCCTCTTTACTGTTGAAAGTATGCAGAACCTTTGCCAACAACCCATACTGTGGAAGAAGATTTTCAGTCTGTGCATCAGGCCTCCTACTCGCCTCCAGCACCTTAGCCAACACCTCAGCTGAGAACAAAGGGGTCGTTTTGATTTCTTCACGGTGCACACGGCTAGCTGTACCTGCGGGATTAGTGTCACCAGCGGAGAAGAGTTTGTTCTGCTCGCGCAGGTCTTCCTGCCATTCTTCGTCTGGTGTCATTGTTGCTTGCCCGATGTCAATGTTGCAATATCTTCATAAGATGCGATTACACCGGGGGCCTGGACATATTTATGAACATTTCTGAACTGAAGACATCATCTCTTGCAAACAAGTTGCAAGACAGAAGAAAATGAAACGTTATCCGTGCAAAGGATTGAAAATATGGGTGGAACAAAGCAACTATACCAAATCACGGCTTCTTGCAGTAAACAAATCTAAGACTGTGTGAAACCATGGGCCTAATGCACACGCCCATATCTGAGCATGGGTTTAATTCGATAGTCCAAGGTTGGAAAACAGCATGTTAACAACACTGAAGTTCACGCTTTCATCAGACCCTTTGTGGTAGTGTGACGAGCCCGTTCCTTGGGTTTGGTAAAGTCGCTATCCGGCAGATTTACAGCGGTGGCGTGAACTTAGGCGCGGTCGTTTTCGCAGACACCAGGGTCGTATCGCAATGCTAGACTGGGAGTCCGATGGACTTTACGAAAATTCGAGATACGTAGAGTGAAATCAGAGAAGTCTGGGGTCAACTGATCAACAAGCACGATAGAAGTCCTTCCGTTTCTATGGAGTCGCACTAGAGCATGACAGCAGCCAGGCTGTCTATGCAAACTCGCTATCATACATTGATCTCAATGTCCACATAATATTGCTAACAATACGTTTGAATATCCCCACAAGCACGTTTGATTAAGAAGCTATGACAGGATTGTTTACCTCGTGCACTACATCGACCATGTGCAATCCTAATTCCTTCTTCTGAGCATGGAATGTTTCCACTTCTTCTGGACCGGCAAGGATATTCTTGGCTTGCTCTCGTTTGTGAAAGAGTACTCAGATCTGGAAGTTGGGGAAGGGCTGCGCGCAGGCAACGTATCGGCGTACCCGCTGTTCCTCCAAGGACCCTCTGGGACCCGGTGGGGTCCCATGGGGTAACTTGGAAGGTATGTTGGGTATGTTCCTGACATGGGGTATGGGCCTGCGGGTATACTGGAGCCCGTTTCCCACGACGGACCCATGGGCGCTCCTGTGGGAGGCATCGACCACATGGTAGATGACTCTTCAAATCCCGGATATCCGAATCGATTCTGTGGTGCAGTCCATGTCGACATGATTGTCCCTTGTCTTTCACCTGGGGCCCATCCCGGATCGTCGCATCCTATCCGTCGTCTTTGAGAAGCTGGTAGCGGCTCGTCTTGCTGGCGGTCTAGCTCTGATACCTCTCGCTTTCTCTTTGCTAATTGTACGGACTTTGGTGAGTTTGGGTGATTATTACCGTCAGAAACACCGCGTGACGGACTCGGGCCCGTTGTGCTGGGGAGTCTCTTAGTCTCCGCGTGGTTGTTGCCGCCGGAAACATGGCGTGACGAACTTGGCCCCGCCGTGCTGGTGAGCCTCTTAGTCTCATCCTGACGCTTTGACGTTCCCTGGTACTCCTCAACGGCTCTCAGCAGCTTCTCGCGCTTGGACATCTCTGTGTCAACTTTGGTAGACAGATTGGTGTTACGCTCTTGAAGCCGGCGAATTTCAGACTTCTGCTGAGCGTTATCGTGTTCAACGTCTTTGATTTTTCTTGCCAGAGTCTCGTTCTCTTTTCGAAGTAGATCCTCGCTCTGCACAAGTTTGAGATTCTTGTTCTGCTCAGTTGAAAACCTGCGTAAAAAGCTCCTGCTGGACTCTGCCCTCTGCTCAGGCGTGCCCGAAACATGGTTGAAGCTTTTACGCCATTGCATCAGCTCTTCGGCATCCTTGATTCCAAGATTGGAATGCGTGCTTTCACGCGTTTGTGTTGCAGCGTTAGATGAAGATCTCCCACGCGTCTGGGTTGAAGAATTCGTTGTGTAACGACTGAGTGTTTGCGCCGAAGCATCTGATTTGGGGGTATGGGTACGACCTGGTAGCTTCAATCGTTCCACTTCCAACCATAGCTCACTCATTCGTCGCTGTAACCGTGACCATTGAGCCTCGAAATATTCGACTCTGGAACTTAGACTCACAACATCCTCCTTGTTCTGCTCACGTAATTGATTGACCACTCGTTCATGCCTCTCACGCTCGCCCATGAGCTCACGGTGTAGCCTCAGAATTTGGTTGCGAGCGCGTGACTTGAAGCTTAGCTGAGTTGAAGAATCCGTTGCGAGAACTCGTGACGGATGGAGAATACATGCCAACGAAGGGTTTGCATCGACAGATCCAATGGGATCTGTCGACGATGGTATTGAGCCCATCGGTAACTAAATGCTTGAATGGAAAGGGCGAGAGGTAAGGTGAGAAACAGAAGGTGCGACTTTGTTTCGGATGAACATGTTTGTTTACCGCGCTAGTGGCGATAGCTACCACTACCGGATGGAAAATGTCACTTTAAATGACTGAAAGAGGCATGAGGATACTTGAGACGTCCATCAAGCCCTTGGGTACACTTCTGATGAATGTTCTCCTTCTCAGTTTCGGAATTATGCTAGATCCTAACTGGTGCTGACAACATCCATCCCAGAAGACTTCGCCTGTGTTGTGCCATTCGTTAAAAATCCAGGTCCCAACAATCTGACAAAACCACTTCCCACCCTCGCCCTCATTTTATCATCCGTGAACAGCAAATCAGACTCAGTCTCGAGTCTCGGATAATAAACCTCACAAATGCACAACAAAGCGGCCGTGTACATCTCCCACGTCATCTTTTCATTCGGACGGATGACCAATGCCGCGTCACCAGCTTCAGCAAATTTTTCATCTGTTCCCATGGGTGTATTGGGGTCCGGGATAATATGGATTGTTTCCTCCTGTAACTTCAGAGCGGCTTTGACGACATGCCGGTTGTTAAGACTTTTGCCGTAATCACTAAATGCAGTTGTAACAGTAAGGCCGGGGGGTGTATAAAAGAACGGATCTGGGAGGCGATCTGGGAGGGCACTAGATTGGCATGAGTACTGTGATTTATGAGCGGTCAATGGGTTGCATTCACGATATTGTAAGGTTGGTGGGAGGATTTGGGCTAAAATCCACAGCGAGAGTAGTATTGAGCTCAGGAATTCTATTCGACAGCGATAGGGGTCCTGTCGTGATATGAAAGTCCTTGCCGGGAGTGGCCATGGGAGGCGCTACGAGAGCAATGACAGACAGCTGGAATTGGAGAAAGCAAGAAAATATGATCCATAATTCCATGTTGTGCTTACTAGGTTAGACGGTAGGTTTGGTGGTGAAAAACAAGAGATGCAAGATAAATGTCTGCTACCATTGCTTTACACCATTCTCGGCAGTCGCGTAACATTGCGCAGAGGCACGGAGCTTCATTGATTTTTGCGATCCGTTTAGTCGAAACAGATAGGCGCAATAGCGCGTAAATATTGGCAAACAAGAGAAGAAAACTCTTGCGAATAATGGCTAAATCTTTCATGAGTATCTTGGCTTAAGCCATGCTTTCCACATCACAAGCGTACTTACATTCAGGTGGTTACATCAGTACAAGCGGTCAGCGAGACCATCCAGTCATTCAAGATCTGCGAAACAGCATCCACGGTCCGTCTCAAGTCCGCTCTGCATCAATATCTTGCAAAGACCATATGCTACTCTACGCAGCTCACCAGATCGCCAGACCATCTTCCCGACATGTTTCTATGTCATTCAGAAGTCAACCCCCCTGTGTCTCATTTCCGTCTCACCTTGTCCTTCTCTTCCTCTACTTATTTGCTTATAGCTCGACCCTAGAAACATCAGGACATTCAACTTTGCCCTAATCTCGGGGATTTTGTACGACGGCAGACCCTCCACAATCGCCATTCTGCCATTCTCACTCTCCCATCACGGATGCACCCTTGCACTGAGCATCTTCTTCGACCCTTGTAGTGCCGAGCATCTCCCTCAGACTTATAAGCGTTCTTCTTTCAATATGTTGAATGGACTTGTGTCCAGTCCGAGAACCGAGAACAATTTCAGCAATCTGTTTTGGCACTCTCCTAACACCGCTGGTATATCTCCAATTGTCCTCTCGTTCACAGGATACTTCTGGTGACAACTCAGGCTTTGGTCAATATCCAAAATCATGCCCTAGACTCTGAGTGGTCCGTTTGAAAATCCTTGATGCACTAGTACTCCTTCTCATAAGATGTCAAACCCAGAAGGTTTTTCCTGAATGAGTATGACCCAGGAAGTAGCAGCCTTCGATGCATGATGTATGTCCCGTCCGATCTTTGACGAAGAGGCTTGGGGTCATCGCCAGAATCACGAAGTTGAGAGCCAGATGAACATTCGTTATTCACGAGAGGCAATCAGAAGCCTAATGTTAACACATTTCAATTCCGTCACTTCTGTAGTGAATGCTGGGACCAGAACAAGCAAACCATAGAGAGAGCGGTTTAGATACAACAGCACTCCGTGGTTCTTTTGGTACGTAGGATAGCAACAGAAGCTCAATGGCATAACAGCAATTAATGACATCAGTAGAGTGCAACTTCGACGCCATGCAAAGCATGGACATCATGAAATACAAAGTAAGCGATTCAGGCGGTGTCCGATCCAATCTCATTGAGCGATAATGATTCCACAGCCTCTCATCGGACAATCCAAAGCACAATGTATGAAGATGCCAAGGCTGAGTGTACGTCTTTGCAGCACTATTGCCCCAAACCCAAGCACGTAGCCTTTACCGAAGTGAGTTCAATCTATTTATCCTTCAAGCCCCCAACGCCTATTGATTTATTCCCCCAGACCGCCCCCGAGCCCCTGCTTCTTGCATGTCATGAGAATGAACCCTAGAGAGATACGCTTCAATTGGCCCTCCTCCTCAAAGCTTGTGCATATTCGGCGTGACATAGTCCTGCAGCTCGTAGATCCTTCGCACATAGGTAGTTCGCTACAACTCATCAATCAATAGCCCCTAAACCCAATCTCTCCAGACCAAGACCACTCACAACAGCCTCAATCTTCCTCTTATCATCCTCCTCCAACCGCGTCCTCATCACCTGTCCCAGCAGCGCGCACGAATCCCCATACTTCAGAATCGCATCCTCGTAATGCTGGTGGTGATCGAAGAAAACTGCATCGTTGGCTTTATGCAGGGCTTCCTCTAGCAAAAACCGTCGCGAGTCGTGGGTCGTCATGGTAATCGCAATCACAATAATATGAATAAGAAAAGAAAACTGTTTTCCCTACTAGAAGGAGACAAGTGACGAGTGACGAGAGAGAGAAAAGAAAGAGGAAAGTAAGAAGATTTTAAAATCTCAATGGCAGGATTCAAAGCTCCTGTGGTACGGGCCGACATGGAGGGCAAAGCATGCAATGCAACTCTGCGCCGCGGACGCAGGGGCACAAATACCGCAGCCTGCCTCCCTTACTCCGCTTCCATGTACTTACATTGGGGGCCTTACTTTTAAGTTGAAGCAGGTTCACGGAGGAGGGGCGGCTTACTAAGATGCATCATCAAAACCGTCTTACCGTGCTAGGTATGCTTTGAAGAAAGAAGGTTATTCACGTGCAGTGCAGGCCGCTCCGTAATATGCGAATGCCCGAATCGGGCAGGTTGGTTGTGAGTACCTGTGCCGGGGGAGGGGGCCGCAAGGCAGTGCGTCATCAGGAGCGGTTTTGGGGGCTGAGGACGGGAAGGGAGGTGTGGTAGATAGGGATTTGGTAACGGTGGAATGAACAGCTGGAGGATATTCGGAGGGTTTTGTAGCCTTGTTGTAGCAGGATGAAACGTTTTGAGGAGAGCTGTTGTGAACCCCCTGTCGCTAAGGTACCCTGGAGATCCGCCTAGAACTAGGTACTTGGCAGGGGCTCGCCCGGCCTAAATCAACCTAGAACTACCGCGGCCAATCGATTATCTACCCGCTAGAATTACAAACCATGTCTGCGATCACCCTGACGTAAAGGGTCCTCAAACACACGATAATCCACACCCGCACAACCTCCTACAACCCTCCCCCTCCCTCAAACCATCCCATCATGTCATCAACCCCCCCCTCCACACCCCCCTCTCCCACCCCCCCCTCCACCTCCAACGACCTCTCCGACATCTTCTCCTCCTCCCCCTCTACAACCCTCCCCCCCAACCCCAACACTCAGGAACCATCCGACATCCCCCGCCTCCGCACCACGCACACCACCTCTGGCTACCGCCAGGGCATTTCCGTCTCCAAAAACGGGTCTTTACAACCAGGTTTCGATGAGGGATATGGACTAGGTGCGGTTTTCGGGATAAGGGTTGGGAGGGTGGTTGGGTCGTTAGAAGGGCTATGGGCCTGTGCGGTGAAAGATGGTGGGGATGAGGGGGAGAGGGGGGAGGGGAAGGAGGACGAGGGATATGGGGGGGAGGGGGAAAGGGAGAGGGAGAAGATAGGAAAGTTATTGAAGCAAGCCAGAGAAGAATTAGCTATTGAGAGGATTTTTGGGGCAGAGTGGTGGGGGGAGGGGGGGTGGAGGTATGAGGTTGTTGGTGAAGGAAAGGGGGAGGGGGAGGTTACGTGGAAGGAGGTTGTGGACCAGCATCCTGTGGTTAGGGAGTGGGAGAGGAGGGTGGGAGAGGAGGTGGAGAGGAGGGGGGTTAGGAGGGGGGTTTTTGAGGGGAGGGAGTGGGAGGGGGAGAGGGTTGAGGGGTGAGGGGATGGGGGGTTTGGAAAAGAGTCTACCATGAGCTGGGAGTGGATATGATGGTGTGAGATGTTGAGAGGAGATAGGTGCTGGGTTTGTGGGTGAAGTGGGGCAGAGACGGGGAGGGTATCTTATCGGCACGGGGATTGAAGCGCTATGCTTCTAAGATCAATCAAGCCGATGGTGATGGCGAGGAGGAAGAGAGGGCTGTCGGAGGAGGAAGGACAGCTGAATCTCTGCCATTGCATGGCTGGTGATGCTGATTGTTGTGGACGGGCTAGGATGGCCTACGCTAGGAAGACTAAGCTTTGTGAAGCTTACCTACGGAGAGTGATGGGCCTTGAGACTGCTCAAGTGACTCAGCAATGGATGTGGTCCGCGCTGAAACATCATGAGGATGTGTTTCACAGGCATGATCATGATCATGACAATGACCATGGGTCTAGAAAGCGGACCACGTGCATTCGTACAAAAGTTTGATGTGCGCATGGATCCCAGCTACGGCCAGGAATATAATCCGAAATTTGCTTTTCTACAACAACATTTTATCCGTCAGAAGTTCATGGTCATCATCTCGTCATCCGCGACGTGGCAATGTGGATGCCCTACACAAACCACCAAGACGATACCCGCAACACTGATCTCGCCATTTGAACACCCTGCCATCATGATACTATGCTATACCACCAAAAAAGCGGGCTTTTCCATCTGTGGAAGCGTAAAGTCGTCAAATCATGCAGCACGTGACCTCTAGGATGTGCAGAAAAGGTCAGAAAGGCGGCTCCTGAAACGTTTTCCTCGGCCTGGGAACGTAGCCAGTCGCACGGGTCTTGGTACATCCTCCCTCTTCTTGCCGTCACCATCGTCGCTGTCGGACCAGCGAGACTTCTCTTCCAGAGCAGGAATCTGGGGGCTTGGGCGAGTAGGTCGGAAGTGTCCCATTTCTGATTGAGATCTCCCCTTCCGCATCGAGAATCTCGACGAAGATGCTGCTATGTTCGGGCTTACTGTTGAGCTACTCAATACCGGCGCCGAAATTTGTCTGTCCCAATTCAGGGAGGAAGTTTGCGAGGTACGTCCAGCTGAGGTGGATGGTCTCTGCTGCTTGTCCGCCCTGGCCGGAAGTCTAAAACGTCTCCTGGTGCTCACGTTCTCGCTGAAAAGGGTTGTATCACTGCACCGCGACGAGGGCGCGTCAGAAGTGGCGACCATTGTAGCCTCATCATCAGCCTCGCCGTCAGATTCTTGTTGCGTGTGTTCATAGTTCTCAGAAACGTCATCAGCGGAGACAACTCGGCGCAATGGTGTACTTTTGTACGCCTCGATCTGGTGATCAAGGTGATGCATATCCATTGGCTCGAAAGTGTGCTGCGAAACACATCTTGGCGATGGTGGAGGAGCCGGAAGTTCCTGACAGTCCCAGACGTTGAGTATGCTGTCTGTTCGAACAGGGAAGCAAGAGTCAGGGCCGGTTGCTGCTACAGGGAGCTGTTGGAAGAGCGTGACATGACGGTGAGTGGAACTGTATAGAGACATTGAACAAGAGCGCAGAACACAACAAAAACCCTAATCTCGGGGGAAGTTCCCAGTACGATCGCGTGAGAGATGCCAGAAACATCAGGAACCGCAGACACTGTTTTTAAGACCGCTGTATGTCCCTAGCAGCAGCATATTGGTGCTATTCGCGTACATAAACATTCCCCGTATTCCCCACAATAAGCTATAGATTAACCTAGACCTCGCGTCGAATGTCAAATTGTCAAGGGCAATAAGGGTGATGAGGTCAAGTAAGGAGGCCGAAAGTGCCAAGCCACCTGATCAAATATGGTATCCTGGGTTCAGGAGCCATACTGGTTCAAACCCTTGGGGAAAATATGACAAGGATAGTAAATGTGATCAAAGTCCTTAACCTTGTCATATGTGGCAAAAGTAAATCTGGGCATAGCAATGCCATGGATGGAGACCTTCGGGGGTGGAAGCGGTGTAGGCAATTGGATGGTGTCCATTGTAGCTAGAAAACGCTGACAGAGACATACGAAAAGACACAACGCCGAGAACATTTGATATGTCTTAACCAATGGATCAACAATACCGAGATGGGCAGCTTTATATGTAAAGTAGTGGAGAAGGTGTTGGTAGCGTGTTGACGAACGCGCTCACGTTTGAGGTAGTAGAATAATCAGTGAGAGCGTACCACAGCAATGTTGAATTACCATTGGAAAGTTGCATGTTGCGCTGTGTGATTCGTGGTAGATAACAGAGGCAAAAGATCAAAAAATTTAAAAGATTAAATGCGTGACATGATGTTGTGCTGGCAAAACAAACGGTACAGGCTTCCCCAGCCTCTTCTTTTTTCGCTTCTCTGTGCCTCAGACGCCCGTTCCAGGTTCCAGGGTTGCGCCAGGGTCTAGGTCCGGTCTACCGAGTCCACTAGCGAGCGGTATGTGCTGGCAGTAACGATGGACGCATGGAATGCACGAAGTCATCATGACCTCTCTCGAAATAGTTCTTGTAGTATCACCACTCCACGCTGTTCGACCTACTTTCCTAATTGATGAGACTCACATTGTATACCCACCGCTACATCTGACCCACCGAGAACATGCAGCTCGACTTGTACGGGATGCCCTGAAGCTTCGAGCTTCTAGAGCCCCGAGAGCCATTGTGCCCCCAATCTTGTCTGAATGATGCTACAGTGCTACCGAAATACATCTACAGATTCGTGCCACTGACCTGATACCGGCTGGACCCCCCGAGACATCTCCAGAGGCCTCAAAGAGCGGGCGCAGTTGAAGCAGTCAATCACGAGCTAGGTGCAACGCTGTTCACCGAACAACACCGACGACAACAAAGCTTCGGAGAGTTCTCCTATCAATGCGAAACAATCAAAACGACCAGCTGCAGCTTCAGGCCATTCTACGGCAAGCTTCCGGGCTTTCGTGATTTCGTAATTCCAACAATTTGTTTGTTTGGTGGGCAGTCTCGCTTGGCTCCCAGCCTCGCTTTTTCTGCCCGCCATCTCACTCACTACGCTCCACGCTCAAAATTCTATCGCGACCCAAGCTTTTCGTCTGCTAAGTAATTGCAGTTCTCTGCATAATCTTGACGAAATCGCTGCAATCCAGACTCCGGATCGCGTTTGCGACTGCTCCAACGTTGATAGACACTGACGAGCGAGCTCTTCGAGGAACGCCCTTCGGGCCGTCGTCAGACCTTGCTACAACGTCAATTGGGCATGAATCACGCTGGTGAATCCCTGTAATTGCGGACCGGGTCTTAAAACAACCCGCGCATTGGCCGTGCACTCCGCTACATCTTCAATTGGGTGCACGCCGGAGCTGGTAAAGCTCTGCAATCGAGGCCTGAGACCTTGAAATAAGCCTCCGCGCTGTCTTCATCCCCTCCTGCAGCTTCAATTGGACTGGCTGCCTCCCAACAAAATCTCCACACGGCTGACGAGGCTTACGACATTTACGACCCTCCTACATTATCACCACAGCAACGCCAGCAGCGTCAGCAACCCCAATCCCAGCAACCTCAATCACGACCTTCGAGCTCGTCCGGAAGCACACACACCCTCAGGAGGACTCCAAGACTAGATCCTCGGAGCATCTCCAGAGGTCGCACCCAGACTGTCAGTCAGTCTTCACGATCACAGCTTGCCGATCAGACATTGCAACCGATCCTTAATCTCGAAGGCTCAACAACTCCCGGATCCTTTACCGCACAGAATCTTCTCTCTCCCTACTGGCCGAAAAGATCTACACGCATCTCGAAGCACACAGCCAACGCGATTCGTTACGCACTAGAGGCTATTCGTGGTGACCCTGAAGGCACATACCCTGTCATTGAAGGGCAGCCGCTGCCAAGGTGGACACCCAAACCTTTCACACCTGATTACATTGAACTCAACGCTCAAATGTCTGATCTAGTGGGAGGTGCAGTGGGCAATGGGCGCACACAGAATGGTGGCCTCCGAAATGCTGTGCCTCAACCCTTTGCCGAAGAGGGTGGACGACGCGTGCGTACGCCAACGGATATTATGCGAGAACGCGCT
This sequence comes from Cladonia squamosa, assembly GCA_947623385.2. NCBI lineage: Eukaryota > Fungi > Ascomycota > Lecanoromycetes > Lecanorales > Cladoniaceae > Cladonia > Cladonia squamosa. Next base: position 850,083 of record OX392382.1, read on the forward strand.
AATCGAGAAGCTCGGAAAAAGGCAGAGAGTGATCGCCAGAGAAGAGAAGAAGAACAAGGACAAACTGGGGAGGCGGGAAACATAGGTCAAACTACCACAACTGCCGCTGCTGGCGGTGCTCCAAGCGTTGACACATCAGGTTATCGGAGGTCGAATAGGAAATCTGACCCAATTTCACAAGAAGCAGGTGAACGTCGGGGAAGTGGGGGTACCAGAGCAAATATACCCTCAACGACCCAGCCGGTAACCTATACCTCCGCTAATGCCAATGGCCGGACGGAGAGAATATCTACTGCCCCTCAAGATGTTGCGACTGATGTTGGTAACCCACCGCAACCGAGGACGCGGCAGCGAGGAGCTACGCTGTCTACAGGTCAGCCAAGACCAGTTGAGACGAAGAGACAGGGTACAAGAGCCGCTTCAGCTTCAGCGGCAATCAACACCCAGCCAGGGTCTTCGGCGCAGACACGGAACACATCAGCCAAAGCAACCGCCGCGACCTCCCAACCTAGAGGAGACCTGCCTGGCGCATCTTCAACCGGCCAACAGCAGCCCAGACAAGAAACGGCAGCTGGCTCTCAGGATCGAAGACCAACTACCTCCTCTTTTCCTCATGCATTCGAGAGGTGGGAGACGTTGTCGTCTCATTGGGAAGGCTTGACATCCTTTTGGATTCATCGACTGGAACAAAATAAGGAGGATATAGATCGAGATCCTATCAACCAACAGATGGCTCGTCAGGTAACCGACCTGTCCGCTGCGGGCGCAAATCTGTTCCACGCTGTCGTTGAGCTACAGCGTCTTCGAGCTTCATCCGAACGCAAATTCCAGCGATGGTTTTTCGAGACTCGGGCAGAACAAGAACGATTTCGCGAGACTCAAAGCAGATTTGACGAAAGATTGCGAGAGGAAAAGGAAGCGCGCGAAGCTGCCGTCGAAGAGTTAGCGCGGCTGAGAAATGAGGAAAGTTCTGTGTATTCCCAAAGACGAATCGCAGACATCCGAGTCAGAGAAATGACACGGGAACTGGCAATAGCTAAGGATGAGGCGCGAAGAGCATGGGAAGAATTGGGTCGTAGGGAACAAGTAGAACGGGATAGAACCATTTCCCTCCAGAGAGGGCAGATAACTACAGTTGGTGGCGTACAAGTGGTTCCTATGGTCCAAGGCGGTGCGAGCAGACAAGGGAGTACCAACCGCCCGTCCGAAGGTGCTGGTGCCAGCACTACCTCACGCCAGACAGCAACGCGGATAGACAGCCCGGTTGGAGACGAACGATACACAAACTATGATCCAGCGAGATCCGAAACGGATACAGACCCTTTCACCGAAGGAGGCCGTGCCAATCCGCAACAGAGCGAGTACCGTGAACCTGATCGTCCAATCACTGCGACTACAACTACAACTACGACTTCACAGCCTTACCAACAAACATCGAACACATCAGCTGCCGCGGTTCAAGCAGCTCGTGCAACTAGCTCTTCGGCACCGCAGTCTAATTCGCAGCCAAGCAGGAACACGGCTGCCCCTGCGCCAGGAGGCACATACCTACGATATGGGCCTGACGTAGTTACTTCGGCAACAACACAGCCAGCCACATCGTCTTTCTACCAGCATGAAGGCACCGCTCTGCATGGGCAATCGCGTGTTACTGAGGCAGACGAGCGCTCCTACGTACCATCTATCGAGGACACCTTGAGCGAGGAGGACTACGATCTTGACGAGAATGGCGAGGTCCGTCGTGACTCCCGTGGCCGTCCTATCCTTGGCCGGCGTGTCCTCGGCTCCGAAGGAAGCGATGAGTACGATGTTCAAGAGGACCTGGAACGCGAGCGTATGTATGGCCGAAGCTATGGCTCCAGCATGTCCGGTGTTGAGTACGGATCCGGGCCACCTGCCGTTTCTGGTCGTCAAGGTCCTGCCGCACCAGCGGATTATACTGGCAGTGGATTTGGTGCTGGATGGGAGGCTATGCCCAGACATCATCATCCTACGCGCCTGAGCGATGTTCTAGAGGAGGACGAGAGGAGTCGAACCAGTCCGAGCAGAGCTAGTCAGACCAGCAGGGGGATTCGCTGAAAGATTGACGAATGCATCGAGACGGCCATAACGAATGGCGGCTTTTTGCCTATACATCTCTCATCGGCATTTCGAGCGTGCATTTGAGCGTTTTGAGTGTACTTTTAGCGACTTGCTCTGTTGAGCGAAGATTATCATTTTCATTTATGGGATCTTGTGGTAGGAGGATGGGTATATCTGGCAGTACAAAAGTTGTAGGCATGGGGTAGACTATATAGCATGGATAGACGGAAGGATGTTGAGTTTCACCAATTCTCTATTCGATGCAGAGTTGAGATAATGCCTTGCTATGAGAATACTCCATACCTGTAAATGCATGTACAAATGCGATGCCACCACCTTCCCCATCCAAGCCGTTACCTATGAACTTGATAGTATACAACTCTCTTCCACGTTTTCATTCCCACCGCCCCTTCCCCCCCCCAACTTACTTCTTCCAATCCCCCATATGATCGACAATAATCCTCGCCGCCGCCTCCGCCGTATGCTGCCGTCCAATCGCCTCCACAAAATCCCCCTCCGGATCCATCAAATAAAAATAAATACTATGATCCACCAAATAATCCATCCCCGGCTTAACCCCCTCCGGCGTACTAAAATACACCCGATACTTCTTACACACATCCTTAATCTGCTGCCATGTTCCCGTGAGGCCGATTATTCCGGGGTGGAATTCTGCGAGGTAGGCTTTTAGGACGGAGGGGGTGTCGCGGGCGGGGTCGCAGGTTATGAAGATGGGGAGGAGGGGGGAGGGGGGGAGGGGGGGGGCGTAGGTGGAGGGGGTGAGGGTGTGGGGACGGTGGGGGGAGGAAGAGACGAGGGTTAGGATGCGGGAGAGTTTGTCGAGTTCGTCGGGGCAGATGTCAGGGCAGTGGGTGAAGCCGAAGTAGACCTGGAGGAGAAGTGGTTAGTGTGGTTTTCTTTTTTTGACGCTTTTGATACGAGCTGGTGGTGAATGTCTGGTCCTTTTCTGGGTCTTGAGAGATGAGGATTGTAGGTGCACGTACGAGACTGTAGCCTCCTTTCAAATCCTCGTCTGTGAACCTCCTGCCTTCTTGATCCACTAATTCAAATGGTCCTCCAACCTTCGGCTTTCCCACTCCCTTTGTTGCCTCTGCTATCCGCTTTCTATCCATTCGTCCCTTTTCGAGCCGGAAGTAGGCAATCATGCATGCGCCGGTCACGAGGAAAAGTAGTGCTGCGCGGGCGGAAAAGGGCTGGTGGAGAGAAAGGTGTCAGCGTCCTTTATCTGTAGGAGAAGAGGGAAAGCGGAAAGGGGCATTCATTGGAGACGTACGCCTGAGCGGGCACGGGCTTTGGCTTCCTCGACTGTTTTGGCAAGGCGTGGGCGTGTGGTGCTGATTTGGCGGAGGTGAAATGGGGGTGTTCGGAAGGTGGGGAGGCGGGAGGTTGGGGTGTGGGCGCGCAGGCATTGAGTGGTTGTGGATGAGGCATGGCGAGCTGATAATAGGGATGGGAATTTTGAGGGTGTGAAGGCCCGTGGGCAGAGAAAGGACATGGTTGAATATGGTATTGATGCGAGTTTCGTTTGAATTATTGAAGGTTCATGCTGTGCTTTAGGGCAGCTCGTTACGAGTTGCCCCAATTTTTCTAGCGCGTCTACAGTCTGAATGTACCTTACTCCGTACCTACGGAACTTTGGTTACTCCTTGTCGTCCGTCACTATACGCAGTATACCCATGTGAGAACGACTGGAAATCTAAATTTGTCTATTGATGAATTGATATCTAGTTCTATCGACATACCGAAATCTTGAAACCGCATTCTAAACCGAACTTTTGAACCCAAATGTTGAACTAGCCACCCATTTGAGCCAGCAACACGCAAGATCACCAATTTACCTATTTGCCACCCATTGTACCAAGCAAAGAGCCGCTGTTAAGCAAGTCCTGCTTCCAGTATCACCGTTTCTACTTCAATTCAGCGTCCAGTCTGGTCAAGGCGAATGGGAGAGTTCTGATAAACTCTCCGGAGCTTTCGATCTTCCCTCCAGAGCCATAGTCCTGCGGCCGCAAATGCCAAGCAGGTCATTGGTAGAGTGACCTCCAACCAACGATCCAAAGCAATCGCCGGGGTGGAGACAAGTTGCTTCATCGGACCTGGTGCATCGCTGGTGTTGATCGGATTCTGATTTTGGTGTTTGAAGACAGCACTACTGTAGATTGTCTGACAACGCTTTAGTCCATCGAAAACAAGAAAGTGGCAGGCCACACTTACCGAAGCGATAGTAGCTGGCAGATATATGGAAATCAGGAAAGCAATGATCCGAACCGCTAGAGAATGTCTCTGCATGCTTGTCGTCAGTTGCTCCGTCTTCTCTATTGCCTGGCTTTGGAAATGCTGAGAGATCTAATGCAAAATTAGCGTACATGGAGAATGAAGATTGCGTTTAAAGAAAAGCAATGCAGAGATACATACGATGGTCTCCCTTGCGGCAATGATCTTAGCAATGAGCTGTCCCTGCCCGAAATACCTTTTTGTTTCGTCGATAAAATTGTCGATTTGATGAGTGAAAGAGGAAATCTCTCCGCTGCAACTATCCCTCAGGGGAAATTCATCATTTCCTCCCAAACCGTGATAAAAGTCACGTAGGCCCGAAAATACTCCTATGTTTCCCTTGAGCACCTGGAGTGCCCGTTCAGTCTGCTCTTGGAGATTCCACACTGCCTCCAAATCACCGGGTGAGTAGATCTGCGCATACTCTTCATGGATTCGGCGGTTATGTACCCGGAGATACATCTGGAGGCACATCAATCAATATGGCATGAGGCCCGTCTTGCAAAGTCTTGCTTACCTCATCTTCGACTGTACCGTCGAGCCACAGGAAGTACGGCCGCCAAGTCTCATACGCCCAGTGACATAGTAGTAAATGAACCGTCAAGCTGGACTTGAGGCATTGCTCAGGGGTCTGGAATTGTCTGTCTTCGCCCATACCTGTCTTCTCTGTCAATTCCTCAATTCGCTTTTTCAAGCCAAGATCTGCACTTGTGATTATCCATACTGCAGTACCCTTTAGGATATCGAATCGGTGGTGAAATGACCCTTGCCGAAAACCCCATTGTTTATGACAAGGCGCTAAGTGATTCCGATTGGTCCTTCCAATAGATCTGAGATTGTAGCAAAGCTGAAGCTGACGTCCGCTTCTTCCCAAGTAGTCTACTTCCATGCTTGGCGTGTGTTTGAGCACAGCTTGGCTCAGAAATCCACTGTACATGTCTTTTTGGGCATGTCCGTGTCCGTCAAACTCAAGAAGATGATCAACATAGCCTGGAATAACCTGGTAATAGCTCAAAACCCGAACTAGCATTTTTCTCGAGATTCTCAGGGGAGCTTGCGGATTTTCCGCACAGATGAAGCTAGGAAGTTATTGATTCAGTAATATATCTGTAGACAGGCTAATCATTCAACTCACATGAACCTACATTTTGGATCCTCTAAACGCACTGTCTCGTTATGTAACGTCCTAGATGCTTCACCAAGGCGCTGCTGGAGCTCTTCGTCATCGGAAACATCAAGGTTGTCGAACGCTAGCTCCATTTAGAATCTGAGCTCTGGTACAAGGGAAACTAACGTACTTGGGCCAGACTCTATCAAATCGAGAAACGGCACATTGATGTCCTTAGCCTCTTGCGTGAATAGCTTTGGCTCAACAACGTCGAGTCGCGTCTTGTGGGCTTTGAGAACAGCAAGACACGTTTCTTGATGTACCAGGTTCTCGGGCCAGGACTCAAAGTCGTTGATGGATGCTGCGAACTTTCCAGGCGGCTGGTTCATCTTCGGCAATGCAAAAATCTGAGATGGTGCTTAGTCTGAGTATTGAAAGGTGCAGAGGTAGAGATTTGAGATTACGAAGACCTTAACACGGAGTGTGTTACGAGAACTGGACCAAGGTTCTGTTTCGAGCCCTGCATATTGCCGCCTGATATAGGTCACACTCAAGAGTGAATTGATTAGGGTAACTCGTTTCGAGTGCAAGAGAATGAAGCATAAGTCATGCATGTGGAGCTGACAACCGACACATTGTTGCTTTTCAGTACTTAGTAAAAGATTCATAAATCAGCCATGCTAATTCGTTTCAAAGGACCGTAATAAACGTTGAATTTGATTTCAACGACCCCTCTATATGCATGACGACTTATGCACCTTTCCTTAATTTTGTGTCACTTCTTCACTTCGTTCCACTGGGCTCAACAAATGGAATCTCGATTCACTTTGATTTCTAATAGCATTCAGCGACGCAACATATCATGTGGGAAAAGAAAGCCAAATCCTCTGTGTTCATTTCACCCATTGGCCGCTCTTTTCCTCGAGCATGAAGCCGCTCTCGATCAGAGCCCATTGCCACTGCGGGAACAACCCGTTCCGTTCAGCATATTGATGTGGGGTTTCGCCCGCGATGTCGGGAAGATTTGGGTCGCACCCTGCTTGTAGCAAGACCAGAATCTTGAATTTTGAGCGTTCTTTAAGCACTTGAATTGGATTCCGCATTCTTCGTGAAACGCCATTTGTGTCCCGCCAGCAGATGTGGTCTGCGTTACAGCGGTAACCCTCTGGGCCCTCATGGAAAGTCGAGTATTTGATGCGATACTCATAGAAAGAGGGACTGGGAAAGAAGGAGTTATCCTTCTCCTGGATGTTCCAATCTGCTGGGGAGACAGAGTCCGGGACACTAAGAGCACAATGCAAGGGACCTTGTCCTGCCAGGTTCGTCGCACTTGTGTCTGATCCGGCTTCAACAAAGGCCTCGATGTGTGTGACTGCTCCCGCCCTATGTGCCTTGGTGGCATATAGCAATGGCGTATCTCCCTCCCAGTTTTCTTCTTCCAAATCGTACCCTTTTCGGGCCAGATACTGCAAAGCTTCAACAATGGTTGAACGTTTTTGCCATGCATGTCCTCCATCACAGGCCAATTCGAACAGCAGATTAGGCCTGGAGGGGTGATTAAATAGTCCCGCATCCACATCATACCCAGATTCCAATATTGCGTTAGTCATATGGGTGCATTTGTCGAAATCCTCTATTCTGTTGTTGGGGCCTATTCTTGGAGCTCCTGGGATTCGGACATGGTTCACATAATGAGTCCAAAGCATCCAGACGAAGTCAGCCGTATAATCTGAGCTGTGGATCGTGTCAGCATGGCACAAAGCTGGATGGACACAATGTTACAGACTATCTAAAAGTTTGGACGCCAGCTCCCCAACGGAGAAGGAATCTGAATACAGGAGAGTCGCCTCCGAGCATGGCGTACTAAGACTTGAGTCAGCGTGCGCATGATTTGACGAATGTGTCTCACTTACTTGCAGTAGCGAAACGCCCCTCGGATCTACATCTAAGGGAGAAGCTTGCCTTTCTGCAAACAGCTTTCGCACCCCTTCCAAGTCGTTTTCCTCAATGCATCTGATGATTGACGATCCAAATGGGACCACGGTAAACGTTGTGATGTGTGGGCTGATGCGAGAACCAAACGGGGGAGTATTCAACGCAAAAGAGACCATTAGGCCCCTCGTACGTTGTGGATGATTAGGGATAGAGCAAACAGTAATCACATCTGATCCCACTGGATAGCGTCCACTCCCAGCAATACTGAACTCCATTGCAAACGTTTTTAGAGCTCTGAACTCAGGGGCTTCCATTAGTGTCTCTCCTCGTGTTGATGTTCGATTAGCAGAAAAAGGCCGATCATGAGTGTTCCTCTGATGAACTGGTATCGACAGAAGAGCTTGTCCATCAAAAGTCTCCTTGTCGACTTGCCCTTGTGCCACAGCTCTTTGGCAGCTGCTGACGATCCAGCGAAGCCAGTCATCGATCTCGAGCGTCAACCCTATCTCCCATGAACTTCTGAGAATATCAAACGACACGCTGCCGCAGCGAAATACGAGGAGCCGAGTTAAAAAATTCTCCACCGACGGTATAGTCGTCTCCAGACTAGTGCCATCAGCCGCAACAGCATCGACTTGTAGTCCATGCATGAGCATATTTGGAGGAATGGAAGGAATACCACTGCTGTAAGGGAACTGAAGAGGTGCCATGGTCAGCATTGGACTTTCAGATAGGGGCTGTAGGTCCATATGCTCCAGCATGTTCGCTATCGTGTCGTCGCCATTTTGTTGTATATTTGGGCCGTATTCTGGGCTCATAGTCCATGCCCAATCAGCGCAGTCTAGGCGGCTTCTCGGTAGAGCTGCGTTTGACACCGTCGGAACGTCTACATCGATTGACCAATTAACATCAACATCCATAGCTTCAGTCGAGTGTGCAACCACTAGACCAGCATATTGGCTGACTAGCTCAATATGGCTTGTTCTTGTAGGTATTTGAGTCGAATCCTTTGCATTGGACTTCGATTTGAGGGAATCAACGCCGCTGACCCTTTCATCGTTGGGAAGAATTCCTTCCATTTCGCAAACAGCGTCCTCGGCGTTATCGTTGCCGGTCTGCAGCTCTCCACCGGCACTATATATGCCGGGGAAGGGTGTAACCGTCCTTGATGCTTGACTGGAGGTATCAAAATCAGTTTCTTCTCCGCCCGGCGTTTCTGAAGCTAGGGCGAATCTTTGATCTATGAGCGGCGTCGCTCCGAGTGGAGATGAAAGGTCTATGCATGTGAGTTAGAGCCTGGATTCGAAGGGTTTGAATGGCGAGTACCTTGAGATGGCGGCGGCGACAATGTTTTGCACCGTTTGGAAGCACGCTCTATTCTCTCAGGCCCAATATCACGACCGTGATATTCAATTCTCACGTCCTGGCCTACTTTTCTTCGCTCGTCGATCGCAGACGATAACATTGGTAAGTCGCGACTTTTGATATTCTTCTTGACATTCCATTTCTGGAAGAATCGGTATTTAAGCTGTCTTTCACTATCAAGCCTTAGTACATGATCGAAATAGTAAGTATCCCTTAAGTGGCTGACACTCGCCCACCCCCTCAAAATTTACCCCTAAAAGGTGGACACCAGCCACTTAAGGGATAGAATGTTGTCCATGGGTTCAGCCTTGCATCTTACGTTACGACAAAATTCTCTTCCGCCAAGACTTGGACAATGTCCTTAAGCTTCGCATCGTTCTCCAGGTAAAGTTGAATCAAGACATCGCGCCGGTTTTCCCATTCTTCCTCTTTGATCTGCGTTCCTGGTGGGCTGCCCAAAGGAGTTTCCATCTTCCCAAGTCTGCTCGGAAAAGGTCCCAAATATTTTCGTTGTCCGTATTATCTTCAACTGTAATAGTTATTTGCGATCAAATCCAGGGGATAGGCCAGTATTTTAATGTCACGCACTTGCTCTATCCCATTATGGATAGATTGCGGCATTGCACATGGCTAGCTAACCGTTTTAGGGATGGTGTTGGAGCATAGCCTTACCCCATTAGTAGTAGCTTGCCACCACCAGGTGTTATCGTGTCATCCACATGTATATAAGCCGCAGCTTCCATAGTTTCTAGCACCTCAGGCGAGGCATTATCATCCACAGATGGTTAACAAAAGTACACGGCGGGCTGCATACGCGGCGTTGCTTTTCATCCGACTGTCAAATGGCATTTGATCAAATTATAAGAGAGTCAAGCATGAGCAGAATCCAATTCGCCGATGCCTTATCATCACGAAAGTGCACGCGCAATGCTACGCGATTCAGCGGGGAACAAAAGTACACAACTACTTGCGATCTTGGCCCGGCCCAATTCGTCACTAGTCGCCACGTGACTCTCAGGACCGCTCGCTGAGGTTGTGCGAAAAGCACAAATGAAGTGGCTTATTCCAGTTGATCAATATACTTATACGGATGCAATAGCAATCGATTGAAACAATGATAGAGGCTAGGGTCTAATAAAAGTAAACTTTGATGACTTATTCAACCAGAACGTGGATTATGCATACACATAGTTCTAGATTCTAATCCCTGGAGATACTATGTTTGAGCCTCAATTGCTGACTTGTTCTGCAAATCGAACCAAAGTACAATCTTGCCCCCCCCCAATAAGAGGTCAGCATCTGCCAACATCACTGTACATATCCACCGGATGCGACGTGCTAAACCGTTACTCTTTCTGGACACGGAACAAAAGTACACTCTTCTTTCCTCGATAGCGAGATGAGCATATACCAAGACTACTGTACATATTCAGCAGATGCGGTCTGGCTGAGTTGTCACACTTTGCGCAGTATCAGCAGCCATCGATTCTTCAGCTTTCACCCTACGTACAGCAGGGAGCCGAGAAGAGATCGATACGTAAGTTGTTCGGTTCATATACACGACACCCTGACAACAGCTCGAATAATCCTACCAGCTCATAACGGCCGTTGCGCTTGGTTGTATGTCCTCCGGTATGGTTCGTTGGCTGTAATGTCGCTCCAGAAATGGTAAAATGGCAGGTGTCCATGACTCAATGACCACTTCCCGAATTGATCTATGCAGGGTGATGGAAGTAGCATCGGAACTGAGCCATCATGTAGACTTCGTGTATCACAAAACGCCTAAGCTGACGCCTGGGCTGTTGCAAGCCTGGGCCGAGGCAACAATGCCAACGGGTCTTGATATGATACCTTTGTCGAAGAACGATTTCCTTGGCTATTGTACCGAAATGCAACAATTGCCAACGCATTACTTCGTATTTCAAGGGAAATCCCGTGGTGCAGCAGGCGGTGAAAGCAATCCATACCACTTTTAAGGCTTGATGCTCCGAAGACTTTCAGATGGTGGCATCCAACCGGAACTCGACGTGGCGGTTTCGTTGCTCAAACTTGTTCTTAAGAGACTAAACAATGACAGATCGCCGCATTATGATCGTCCTACTATGAATATAAGTCAGACCAATCGGATAACCTCCGGCTAGGGGACTGAATGTGAGCCCAACATGTACTAGTGAGTTGCGGTGATGTGGTCGGCTTTCGATTATACCGAGCCAAAAGTACGCGCCTTGATTGCTCTACTGACCCAGTAGACAACAGAAGTACAAGAAAACATCAATCCATGCAAGCAGCTGTGGCGGTCAGGGAACATTTAAAGCAGCTTACACCCCTCAAAACACATACACACCCACACATGCCCATATAGACACACACATAGACACAGCGACGGCCCTCAGGGTTATCGTACTACAAGAAACCTTTTGAGCAAAGCAATCCTCGATCATCTCATCCTCTAGCCGAACAACATGCCAGGCCAGTCCTCCAAATCCAACGAGCAACACAAAGGCTCAATGGAAGCAACAAGCAACGTCAGTCTTCCTGGAAATGCATTCAGGCCCATCTCATTTATAAATATTGACGAAAAACACAGTCAAAGGAAACATCCTCAACGACTACTTACCACACCCTCCACCGTACGTGGCCATCGCAAGCAAACCCTTCTGGCCAAGCGGAAGCAAGACAACCCATCCCTGAGCGCGCAAATATGAAATACAGTCTAGAGCGATGGGCCGGCGAACGTATGAAAGATCAGCCTTGGAATGGTATTGGACAGTACGCCGAGCAGGGTGAGGCTGAACGGCATCAGGAGAAAGGGGAGGAGGGGAGTAATGGCGAAGCGGGTTCTGGAGCGAAGTTTGATGCATGATTGCTGCCTCCTGCGATATAAGACTTGGCGCGTCAACGTTTCCCCTTATCTTCGTGGAAGACTAAGCTGCTTGATTTTCTCGTCGCGGTGATATAATGGTAGCAACGTTGTTTCTTCTCCGTCACTAGAGGCGAGGTTATGTTGTAATGCAATATCGCCAAGGCTTAAGCAACATCTTTCCACTCATTTAATCAATCTTTGCATCGGAGATTCTGAAAGGCGTAAGAAAACATTAAGTACATAGGGTTCGTAATTTTGAGGTTCGCCTAATACCTGCACAACGGAACAATTTCTATCGAGTCCAGCATAGGCACGACTTCGTCATCAGAAATGACTATTACTGTGAGTCAGTGCCCGTTCATCTGATACAGATCATAGGTGTGTAACTGGGTCATTTATCCAAATATGCAGGCGCGGGCGGGGCAACTTGTCCCGGCTACCTGAGTGGAACACCACCTCCTCAGCCTTATGTAGGCTGCAGTAAGATAATAGCAACCCATAATCCTCCGTCCATCCAAGCCTGGACTTCTTTCCAACTTCAATAGATCTGGCATTTCACTTGTTCAGCACATCTGACATCTCACTTCTTCAACACATTTGACATCTCACTTCTTCCATACATCTCAGACCTCGGTTCTGGCTCCTGTCCTCCTAACGAGTCTTGTGGTCCTTACATTGACTTCAGACCTTCTAACCTACCAACTACCATGCCGCGGTAGACAAATTTTTTCAAGCGCACCAAAAGCGTTCGTCAGCTAGTCTGTGGCAAACGTCTGGAATGGGATGATTTCGCATCATACTTAAGACAGAGGTTTCCACGTTATACGCTGAAACTCGAGGGCCATGTGGTACGTCAAAAAGACATTCTAGATCAATTCATACGTTATACCGATGTTTCTTGCCTCTCCTTAGAAGATCTATTGCCATCAATCTGGCCTTCCAAGCCTTGTTTGAGAAGTCTACATACTTGAAGCGTTGGCCACAGTAAAAGACTCCTCCTTAGGTTGTGTTGGACGTGCAGAATCTTTTGTTGAGATAAGAGTAAGATGACCACATGGAAATAAATCGCTTGCTTTATACCAAACCTAATACAAAGCCGGAGTGGTGTTAAACCCTAGAGCTTTAGCAGAGAGGATGATGGAATGCTAATTAAGCATATCAGTGAGTGATACTCACGGGCGTCTTGAGGTTATAGCAAAGCGGAAACTGATACCGGCTTATGCTATACTGCTTCACCTTTTCTCGAAGCGTCTCGTCCTGGTATCTTACTAGTCTGCACTAACATTCCTAGAAGTTTTATCGTACAGTGATCTTGGGAATATTACGCTCAAAAATGCAAAGGGAACTATCAGGACGGGGGCTAGTCTCGGTGAACGCAGTAAAGTGTGCGTGTTCAGCCCCACCGTCGCTGTACCAATCCAAGATAGGGTTCCTGTGCCGTTAGGATACGACAGTCTATCAATTGAGGTTCCGTCCGAGGCAGCTCTGCTGCATTGGCACGGATCAGGTGAATTATCTCAATTGCTATGTCTTCTTCGGGGCGGTTGAAAAGACGTGTCGGATGTTTTATGGAGAACTCGGCATGTCTTACACCGCTTTCAAGCCACGAGATGCGTGCATGCAGCGCTGGATTGCGGTAGCTTAGGGATGGCTATGAAGAAAGAAGATACACCCGTGCCAAGCTCTGTTAGGAATTGGTAAGTTGAAACTATAGACACATCCTGTCTAATCCAACGAATGTCTCTAACTACGACATCTCTGCCAATAATGCGACCTGAGTTGCGTAAATGTCGTTAGCCTACATCGTGCAAGCGAGTATGCAGGAAGCCTGTCTAATTTGGGTCTCCACAGACAAAAGACCTCCAAGACCCTGAGTAGAATCCTGCCGCATTATGCCAACCGGACAAGACACAAGGTCATCGCTAGACCGGTCAAGTAAAGCCTGCTGGAACCTGGATGTACGGCCGGTTGATCTTGACGGGTGTACAACATGGCGGATTTTTGGCTGCCTTTAATCATTTGTCGAAAACTCCTGGACACGCCACTACCTCTGAACCACCAGCACTGGATGACAAGATCCTTCCTCAACGTTCGTTATCGGCGTGAACGGCACAAGCCGGTCGATCTTTTAAGTGCTGCTGGAAATAAATGCTACTAGGAGGCATGTACCACAGAGTATATGGAGGAAAGCATGAAGCCAAGCCTCGTTGAGTGAATTGTTCTGCAGGATCCGCGATACCGCTCGCACAGCAGGCCCGACATGGTAGACACCAAGTGCGCCTGCAACCTTCCCCGATGTTGCATCAACCTCACGGTTGAGCATCACCGCCGCTATAATATTTGAAGATACGAGAAGAAGAGCGTACTGTCGGATAACAGCATGGCTTTGTGGCTGGGAAGCGGAAAGTGTTGCCGAGGGGCGAAGGAGGAAATTGATAGATGCCACCGTCTCGATGATCAGGTGAAGAAGGAAGGCGAATTGGACGATTCCAATCATTCTGGGGGTCTACTGTACACGCAAAGATGACTCTGCGAGCCGTGCGCAGACTCTGACGATGTCACTATCGAAGCGAGCAAAGAAGAGTATAGCTTGTCGGAAACTAGGTACCGATACAAGAACGATCAGGATATTAGATTTGGTGCAGAATGTTAAAACCTAATATCCGAGTAATGGCTCCCGCTTTCCGTCTATTGTTCAAGATCTGACCGTGCCCAAATCCCTTTCTATACAGTTGGCGCAGGGTTTAATCGAGGTATTTGGAGGGTTCGCCCCATAATAGATAGTAACCCCTAACTGTGTGGCCCCATAGGGCTGAAGACTAGAACCACTAAGCGCCGCAACGGCGCTAAATTAGTGCACACATTTTTCTTGCAGACGACAAATTCTTCGGCTACCATTCCCTGTTTACAGATGATAACCTCCTATCATTTCGTACAGACAATGCCCTAAGTTGATCCCACAATTGATTCTATGACAGTCTTAAACGAGTGGTGACTGGTTGCTCTTCCCTTCTGTGCGTGAATTTACTCTTCTTCCTCGTCTCTTATGCATCGTTTCAACATTGCCATTTCGATCGTCATGCCCGGTCCAAAACTACATGCCATCACATTCTCCCTCCCTTCCCCCATCTTCCTCAACTGATCTAACACTACTAGCACTGTGGGACTTGATGAATTTCCATGGCCTTCATAGATCTGATATGATGCACGTAATTGTTCTTCCTTCAATTCGAACTTATTCCGAACACCGTCTAGAATTGCAATGCCACCTGGATGTAACGCCCAGTCAAAATCTTTAGCTTCTGGGAGTCTACCGCTAGTGGCGAGCTGACTGTCGGCGGGAAGGAAGTGGCGCAACTTTTCAAACATGGGGCCAATGGCTTTGACAGCGAGGTTAGGCACTTCTTTTGTCAGTGTAGTGCGAAAACCTAGAGGTTCGGCCATGAATTCGAGTTCTTTCGACGTCTCGGGCATAGTTGCGGTTTCCCAATTTATAAGGGAATAAACGGCCTGGCCTTCGGCTTCAGCAGCCAATTCGTTGCAAAGAACAAAAGCTGCAGCGCCGTCAGAGAACAGTACCGGGGAGATTTTAGTATCTTCGGGATGTTGGACTATTTCTTCGAGGTCGCAGCGAGCGTGTATGGTGCAAATTTCACATGCAAAAACGAGCACACGGGCTGGGCGGCCACGCATGGATGCTGATTGCGCCATGGCAGCTGCAGCGCGCATTGCGGAGAGACCACCAGCGCACCCAACGCCATGGAGTAGTGTCCTGTCGGTTTCGGGCCTGAGTTTGAGTTTCTGGGATACCAAAAGGTCAAACCCAGGATTGCCGGCGTTTGTGCATGTCACGGCTACAATGTGGGTGATTGATTCAGGGCTAACATTTGCATCGCGAAGTGCCTTCTTGCAGGCCTGAACCGTTAGGTCGACACCGACTTTGCGAAAGAGCACATCCAATTCCGTGATCGATGGTGCGTTAGAGCGGTTCCAGAAAGGATCATCAGGATGTTTGATAGTTGAACGGGCTTGAATGGTTGTAGTTTGATTGATAGTTAAGAGTTTCTTTATACTGGGTTCATTATCAGTCTCAATACGGAACCCGGGATGGATCTTTTCACTTACCCTGGCGTTTCAAGGTCGTACCATCTGCTCATGATACCTGCGAGTCTATCTGGGTGAAAGGAGAATGGCGGATACTGCGACCCTAGGCCAGTGATGTACAGCCCAGGTACCGCCTTGGAAATGGAAAGCGTGCTAGATGATGATCTACTGGACTCAATCTCTAACACACTCTCTGTGAAAACCTTTCCCGCGGCAGATTTTGGTCCCACCAGGGGAAGTGCTTCGTACGTGGCGTAAGTTTCGAAGCCGGGCTGGGATACCATGTTGATGTGACGGGCTGAGGTGTCGACTGCCATTATGGATAGTGAGCGCACAGCAATAGGGATATTCTGATTAGGCAAGGGGTAAAGTGCGACAGGAGCAGAAAGGAGATGTGGATTCTAAGAGAAGTATATCAACCCCGCACTCATGCCGAAGCACCGACTGCTATGCGCTAGCATTCTTGGACACATTCTTTGGCATGACCAAAAAGTGGGTCGCCGCAAGGATTTACGACCCCTGAAGTGCATGCCGTCCCTGTAAGGTACGCTCTGCAGAAGCATCGTCCTTGCATAGAGGTACAGCAGCACAAAAAACTAACGAGAATTGCAGCGGATACAGCGCATTAAATCCTCCAAGACCGTGAAAATATATGCTGATCTTATCTCGAACTTAGCTTAGATCCCTACAAGGGTTCAGGGAAAATTTGAGAGCCAATCTGTAAGAAGCAAAGTAACATTCTTCACGGGTCTCACTCTTGTTATGTTTTTGAACGTACTGTGGAAATCGTGATGTTCTCTCTTTCCTTCTCAATTTTCCGGCATTTCACACTCTTTTAACATTCAACAATCAATTTTCGTAAAGGGCTGTTCAACCCAGGCCTCTTGTTTCAGCATGCATGACCATGGCAACGGCCCTGAGATCACTGGCAGTAGAGCCGGATTTGATGGGCATGTCAATGGATATGCGAATGGCAGCTTTCATGGACCTGACAGTGGTCTTTCAAATGGACGTGGTGGAGGCAGCAGTGGAAGTCTGAACGGAAATACACACCGTACCCGCTCATACTCTTCAGAGTCTCTCAATCTTAATGAGAACATCGCCGAAACCTCGCAAAGCCTGAATGGATGCCGAATTGATTCCGCCAACCTCAATGTGAACTCTAACGTTGCATCCGACCATGTCGTCGAACCTGTGGCCATCGTTGGTATGGCTATGCGGCTTCCAGGTGGGGTCCATAATGCCGATGAATTTTGGGATCTCTTGATCAACAAACGAAACGGCAAATGTCGCGTGCCAAAGGATCGTTACAACATCGATGCTTGGTATGGGCCAGGCAAATCAGGACACGTCGGCACGCAGCACGGATACTTCCTGGAAGATTTAGACCTCTCGCACATAGATACTTCCTTCTGGTCAATAACCAAAAGAGAAGCCGAATTGATGGATCCTCAACAAAGGCTGATCCTGGAGGTTGTGTACGAAGCTCTTGAGAACGCTGGGGAGAAGAATTGGCGGGGAAGAAATATTGGCTGCTATGTCGGTATCTTCGGCGAGGACTGGCTTGACATGGATTCCAAAGATGTGCAGAACCTGCATATGTATCGCCTAAGCGGATATGGCGACTATATTACGGCAAACCGGGTATCTTATGAATTTGATTTTAAGGGACCTAGGTATGCCAAACACCACCACATAGGCTCAAACGTGCTAATCATCGCGTTTAGTATGACAATCAGAACTGCCTGCTCCTCTTCTTTGACAGGACTGCATGAAGCATGTCAGGCCCTGTACAACGGTGACTGTACCTCAGCTATAGTTGGCGGTACCAACATTATCATGACACCAAGAATGACTATTGCAATGACTGAGCAAGGAGTGATATCCCCAACAGGATCATGTAAGTCCTTCGACGCCAGCGCCGATGGGTATGCCCGCGGCGAGGCAATCTCGGCGCTATATATAAAGAAATTGAGCGATGCTATACGCGATGGAGATCCGATTCGTGCTGTGATCAGGTCTACTTGCGTGAATAGTGATGGAAAGACGATTGGATTGACCAATCCAAGCACTGAAGCTCACGAGGCTTTGATTCGTAGAGGTCATGAACTTGCTGGAATCAAAGATCTCTCTAAGACAGCTATGATCGAATGCCATGGCACTGGTACCAAGGTAGGCTAATGATCTCTTACAAACGAATGTACGTCATGCTCGAGCGTTAGGCTGATTCACGACGATGAAGATTGGCGATCCCATTGAAACCAAAGCGGTTGCTAATGTTTTTGGCCAATACGGCATCTATATTGGCTCGGTATGTTCAATAATTCTACAAAGCTTTTCTACACGCTGACTAACCAGGTAAAACCCAACCTTGGTCACTCTGAAGGAGCATCTGGAATTTCTAGTATCATAAAGATGGTTTTAGCTCTCGAACATAAAACGATTCCTCCAAATATCAATTTCAGGAAAGGAAACCCTCAGAGTAGGTGGTTCGTAGAAAACATTATCACTGATAAGGCTCGCTCACTCCGTGTATAGTTCCTTGGGAAGAAGCGAAGTTGAAAGTCCCAGTCACTACAACACCTTGGCCAGAAGATCGAGCTGAAAGAGTAGGCGTGAATTCTTTTGGCATTGGTGGTGCCAATGCGCACGTAAGTAACCTCTTATCTCTGGGGGCATGGTTCTGAATGAATACAAAGGTTGTACTTGAGTCTGCGGCGTCTTATGGCTATGATCGATCATTCGAGAGGGTTGAAGCAGTTTCGCAAAGACCTAATCTCCTTGTCTTTTCTGCAAAGCATCCCGAATCTTTGCGTCGTTCAGTGCAGAACCACGCATCATACTTGGGCTCCCATAGTGACACCTTGAATGACATGAGCTACACTCTAAGCATGAGACGGCAGCCCCTCTCCCATCGCGCATTTTGCATTGCCTCTGAAGGTGACCCTTTCGAGCCTTCCCGAATTAATAAACCAGGAGAAGCCCCCAATCTTATCTTCACATTCACGGGACAAGGAGCTCAGTGGGCACGAATGGGAAAGGAGCTTTTCTCCCAGGAAGCGTTGTTCAGCAATTCAATTAAGGCTCTGGACAAAGTCCTATCCTCTCTGCCTGACGCTCCCCAATGGAGCTTGCAAGGTGAGAAACTATTATGCTTCGATTGTTTTCCACAACTTACTGACGTTTCCAGACGAGATTCTCAAACCGAAATCACAAAGCCGGCTCTCCGAAGCAGAATTTTCCCAGCCTTGCTGCACTGCAATTCAGATCGCCCTAGTAGATCTCTTGAAATCCTGGAATATAAAGCCGGCCGCTGTCGTCGGCCATTCCTCCGGAGAGATTGGTGCAGCTTATGCAAGCGACGTCCTTACAGCTCCAGAAGCGATCCTTGTTGCCTACTACCGCGGCCTAGCAACTTTGGGCCTCGGGAAAACCCATAGAGGCAGCATGGCCGCCATTGGTCTTGGACGAGATCAAGTTACTCCGTACCTTCGCACGGGAGTTATCATCGGGTGCGAAAACTCCCGGAGCAGCACCACATTGACCGGTGACAGCGATACTTTGGAGCAAGTCATGTTGGATATTCAGACGGGGAATCCGGAGGTACTCGTTCGCGTTTTGAAAGTAGAGTGTGCTTATCACTCAAGTAAGTCCCTTTCCACATGCTCTGTCCACATGCCTGCAATCTCGGTCTCCATCGCATTGGCGATTGTCACTAATACTCGAATTATACAGACCATATGAAAGCTGTCGAAGTCAAATATCGAGCCCTGCTCGGCAAATCTATTCATGCGAAAGACCCAATTATCCCCTTCTATTCGACTGTAACGGGTGGATTGTTGCGGAGTGGCGAGATCCTCTCAACTTCATACTGGGTGCAGAACCTGGTCTCACCTGTACTCTTCCTGTCCGCGGTCAGCGCAATTACCGAGAATTTCAAATCCCCCAAAGCATTCTTAGAGATTGGGCCTCATTCGGCACTTGCAGGACCCCTCAGGCAAATCATACGAAATGAAGCTAAGGAAGCCCACTATATCCCAACTTTGGTTCGCAACGAAGATGCAATGACAGCTTTGCTCAAGACTGCCGGAGAATTGTGGATCAGTAATGTGACTCTTAATTTTGGTGCAATTAACCCAGCCGGTGAACTGCTGATTGATCTTCCAACCTATCCGTGGAATTATGACGGCGGATACTGGTACGAGAGCCGACTTTCCAAAGAATGGCGGCAACGAAAATTCCCTCATCATGATATTCTGGGCGCCCGAGTTACTGAGAGCTCCGAAGTCGATCCCATATGGAGGAATGTCTTGCGACTTGACAATGTCCCCTGGATTCAGGACCACGAAATTGCTCATGACATCCTGTTCCCAGGTGCAGGATACATAGCAATGATTGGTGAAGCCATCAGACAGCTTACTAACTCGAATGACTACACTGTTAGGGCCGTTAATTTTATGTCTGCACTGATGCTTAATGAAGGCAAACCCGTTGAAGTTTTCACTCACGTCCGAAAGTTTCGGCTTACGACCACACTTGACTCCGAATGGTATGAATTTTCGATTACCTCGTTGAATGGGACGACAACAACCAAACATTGTGTCGGCCAGGTCCGTGGGGGATCCGACTCAGGAATAGAAGCGCCGGCTATAGAACCTCTACAGCGCGTGGTGCCGTCGAGCACTTGGTATCGTGTCATGGCCAGGTTTGGGCTTAACTATGGTCCGAGATTCCGTGGGCTCAAAGAGATCAGCGCACATGTGTCAGAACGGAAAGCTGTGGCAACATTGACGGACACCCTAACAGAGAAGGAGACGCCCTATCAGATCCATCCCACAACCATCGATAGCTCTTTCCAGCTATTCAGCGTGGCTGCTTTTAGTGGACTTGGACGATTCTTCAATAAACTCTCCGTCCCTACTTACCTTGAAGAACTCTATATCAGTCCTGCCAAGGATAATATTGTCATCCAGGCGGAGGCGGCATCTTCTTTCTCTGGTGCACTATCCGGCAACCTCGTTGGAGTATCTGCAGGCGAAGTCGTGATGAATTTGGTAGGTCTCAAAATGTCGCCGCTGGGTGACAATGACCAAGGTCAAAACGAAGATCCTCATGCTGCCGTTGAGTTGGAATGGAAGAGTGACCTGAATCTTCTTGACGCAGCTCAGCTTATGCGACCAGCTAAAGACATCACCATGTGCCATTTGCTGGTTGAGAAACTCGCCTTGGCCTGCATGATTGAGTCACACTTTCGATTAAAGGACTTGCAACCTTCGCTACCCCATCTCCGGGATTTCCGGGCATGGCTAGGCACACAGCACGAGAAAGCTGTTGGTGGCCAGTATCCAAACATCCAAGATTGTGCTATGATGGCAGGTATGAACCACAGCCAGCGAGCCGCGCTAATAGGGGAGCTACTCACTAAAGCACTCGATACGGACGCTGCGGCAATTGCAACCGCAGTCCACCGTATCTTTGCTCACTCTTCTGACATCTTCCTGGGCAAGATGGATCCACTCGAAATTCTATTGGAAAATGAAATTCTGACGAAAGTCTACGACTTCATTGAGTTTTGGGAATACTCGGAATTCTTTGAGCTGCTAGGTCACTACAAACCTGACATGAAAATTCTTGAAATCGGAGCTGGCACAGGAGGCACAACCAGCACAATTCTACCACTGCTCAAGTCATCATACGGTGAGAGACTCTACGGCTCTTACAAGTATACAGATATCTCAGCCGGTTTCTTTGTGGCAGCCAAGGAGCGATTCAAAGATGTCCAAGGAATGGACTACGGCATCCTCGACATCTCGCAAGACCCAATACAGCAAGGATATGAAGCCGGGTCCTTTGATCTTATTGTTGCCTGCAATGTCCTCCATGCTACACCCAAGTTGAACGAGACCTTGTCAAATGTACGAAAGCTGCTCCATCCCCGTGGTCGACTCCTTCTTCAGGAGCTGGATCCTACAACTAGATGGATTAACTATGTCATGGGAGTTCTCCCCGGCTGGTGGCTGGGGGCCGAGGATAATCGAGCAACAGAACCATATGTAGCTCCTCAGAGATGGGAGCAGGAGCTCAAGAGCTCTGGCTTCGAAGGCATCGACGCGGTTGCATACGATGGTCAGCTCAACCACAACATAATAGCGATGCCCGCCCGCGAACCAAGGACGAAACGATTGACCATTCTGTCTAAAAGACAGTCAGAGAAGCATGTGCAAGAAGTATCAAAAGTTCTTCGTGATCGATCATATGAGCTCGACTACTGCACCTTGGAGCAAACACCCAAGCCTAGCCAAGACATCATTTCGCTACTTGACATCGAAAATCCATTTCTCTACTCAGCTACAGCGAAAGAGTTTGATAATTTCAAGAACTTTGTCACCCGGATTGAAGGCTCAGGCGTCCTATGGGTGACAGGAGCGGCTCAAATCCGTTGCCAGGACCCTAATTACTCGCTAATCCTTGGTATGGCACGAACTATTCGCGCCGAACTGTTGATAGACTTCGGCACCCTGGAGCTCGAGAGATTCGACTTGGACGGATGGAAAGCTACAGCTGATGTAATGCATGAATTTGTACATCGCGTGAGGGATTCGGACCACGACCCTGTATTGGAATATGCATACTCCGAAGGAAAGGTACAGGTTGGTAGATATCACTGGATATCAGTTTCCAAGGAGCTCTTGGACACCAAGCATGACTCTCAACCCAGGAAGCTGGGAATTGGCAGGCCTGGTATCCTACACACCCTTGCTTGGAAGCAAGAAGAGCC
Organism: Cladonia squamosa; assembly: GCA_947623385.2. Classification (NCBI taxonomy): domain Eukaryota; kingdom Fungi; phylum Ascomycota; class Lecanoromycetes; order Lecanorales; family Cladoniaceae; genus Cladonia; species Cladonia squamosa. The sequence continues at coordinate 872,613 of OX392382.1, forward strand.
TATGGAATTGAAGAGCGACGAGGTCGAAGTAGAGACGCGGGCTGTTGGACTAAACTTCAAGGTAGATGCATGCTTGAATCAGTGAGCCTCATACCTATAAGACTGCTAATCTGTACTCTAGGATGTCTTGATGTCCATGGGCATTGTGGATCTTGTAGGCCGAGGATTGGGATGTGAGCGCTCCGGGGTTGTAAGCTTTTTGCTCCTTCCTTACAATTTCCGCAAGACATGCTAAGATGGAGTTCTCTAGGTCAGAAAGGTTGGGCCCCAGGTCAAGCACCTTAAAGTTGGCGATCGGGTTCTGTGTTGTACAGATGGTTCATTTTCGACCACCTTATCGACTAGTGAGATGTTCTGCGCAAAGATGTCAGACAGCCTTAGCTTCGTCGAAGCAGCAACAATTCCTTGTGTCTACGGTACCGTCATTTACGGCTTGATGGACATAGCTAGACTGTCAGAAGGCCAAGTATGTCCTTGCCGATGCTGGTAATACTGGTACTAACAACGTCTTCAGACGGTCCTGATTCACTCGGCTTGTGGAGGGGTTGGTATAGCTGCTATACAGATAGCCAAGATGATTGGGGCTGAAGTTGTCTCCCACACTAAGCGTTTCGGATGCTGCTAATCTCTACTCCAGATCTACACCACAGTGGGTAATCAAGAGAAGGTCGAATTCTTAATGCAGAACTTCGGTATACCACGTAACCGCATCTTCAACTCAAGGGATACCAGCTTTCTGCCAGATGTTCTACGAGAGACCAATGGCAGAGGAGTTGATGTAGTCTTGAATTCTCTATCCGGAGAATTGCTGCATTCGTCCTGGAAGTGCGTCGCCGACTTTGGCACCATGGTTGAGATTGGCAAGCGAGACTTCATCGGCCATGGGACGCTGTCTATGAAACTGTTCGAGCAGAACAGGACATTTTCTGGTCTTGACCTATCCCAGATTTGCGCTGATCGGCCAGCTGTCATTCATGGGTAATTGTCGCCTCGGCCCTACCATGCTGACCATGCTGACACTTCGTAGCCTTCTTCGACGAGCCATGGAATATTACGAACAAGGCTATATCAAGCCCATCAACCCAATCAAGGAATTCCAAGCAGTGGAGGTTGAGGCAGCTATGCGATACATGCAAAAGGGCCAGCATATTGGAAAGATTGTTATTACCTTCCCCAAAAATCCCACAGAGCTGCAGGCAACAACAAATACAAGAGATCTTGTCCTTCGTCCCGATGTGTCATACCTGTCCATTGGAGGCCTGGGAGGACTTGGTCGGTCCATCGCGTCATGGCTCGTAGAAAAAGGTGCCAGGCATCTCGTCTTCCTCTCCCGGTCTGCCGGCTCTGTGACCAGCGAAGATCCCTATGTCAAGGAGCTCGCTGCACGTGGATGCTCAGTGCAGACATTCTCTGGTAGTGTTGCAAACATGAGCGATGTGAAAAAGGTTGTTGCCTCAGCTGCCAAACCTATTGCTGGAGTACTTCAAGCCTCAATGGTCCTTAATGTAAGTAATCATCTGCACAGCCTACATGCGGACCATCTGACTGAGTGTCTTTAGGATGAGGCCCTAGGCAAGATGACCTTCGTGCAGTGGCAGACCGCTACTCAGCCGAAGATTAAAGGGACGTGGAATCTTCACGAAGCATTACAGGCCCAGAAGCAGCCTCTCGACTTCTTTTTCCTCTTCAGCTCCGTTTCAGGAATTGGGGGCCAATGGGGCCAAGCAAACTACGCAGCTGCCAACACCTTTCTCGATGCTTTCGTACAGTACCGCCACTCCCTCGGTCTACCAGCATCAGTACTCGACATCGGCGCCATGGACGACGTTGGCTATCTTAGCCAGAATAACAGCATCCTGGAAGCCCTCCGTGCCACCTCACTACATATTCTACACGAGCAAGACCTCCTTGACTCCCTTCAACTGATGATCGATCGCTCTCGCCCGCCTCCCCCACGGACAATTTCACCATCACAACTAACGACTACCTACATTAATCCCTCGCAAGTGGCCCTTGGAGTCCGCTCCAACCTACCACTCTCAGCTCCCAATAACCGGACAATCTGGAAGCGGGATCCGCGTATGGCTATCTACCGCAACCTTGAATCATCGAGCTCCACAGCCAGCACGTCGTCGAGCAGCGAATCGCTCAAGCAGTTCCTTCGGGATGCTGCCAACAATGCCGCTCTCCTCGATCTGCCCGAGTCAATTGCCTACCTCGCCAAAGAGACGGGTACGACGCTATTCGGCTTCATGATGCGCAGCGAAGAAGAACTCGACCTAGAAGCGCCTTTAGCCAGCTTGGGGGTAGACTCGTTGGTAAGTATCGAATTGAGGAACTGGTTTCGGCAAAAGGTGGGAGCGGACTTTACGGTTTTGGAGCTTGCGAATTCGAATAGCATTATGCATTTGGGGCAACAGGCGGCGGACCGGTTGAAGGTGAAGTTTCTGGCCAGGAACTGAATTTTTGCGTTGGACGGGTGTTCAATACAAGCTCTCCAGTCATGGCTGATCTTTTGGATGGAAGCAATGTTATCATTCTTCTTTGTTTCTATCTAGCGTATGAAGAGGGTTAAGGTTAGAATAGAATGTCGGGCGTTTTTTTCTCACGTTGTCCAGCTACCTCGCTATTACTTGACAATCTCTTTTGCCAAGAACAACCAGGCTTTGCATTCGACTCGCATTCTCGTCAACAGTCTCCTTCTATTTATTCAATCACGTCTACTACATCTGCCCGCACCCTGTGATAAAGACTCTCCATATATAGTGTGGGGACCGGACTTGCTCCAGAAGATAAGATGCTGTGTGGCTTGTCGGGCGTTTCTGGGATTGCGGGTATGATTTTAAGACCTTTTGATCTGAATCACGTCTTGGCTACTGAGCAGGGAATTGAGGGGATGGGGGCTAAGAGGCTAGGGCAGATGCACAAGAGGGGTGTGGAAGACGAAGGGAGGGGTATCGTGAAGAAGACGGATTAGCAAGCTGGTGACGTTGGTGTTGGGATTTTGCGGGCGTGGTTGCGTTAGACATACATTTATCTCTTCCTCTATCCTGTGAAATTGGAGACATACACTAGTTCTTCTTGGCTTATAGATCTTCGACCTTTGTTCTACTCGCAGGATACATATTTCCCGTCAATTCTGCTTCCGCTAACAAGGCTTTTAATCTTAATTTGAGTAGCTGTGATCCCGTTTGAGTATTTTGCGAGGCTGTACCGACTTTCCACATCCACGAAAGAAGGAAAGGGCAGAATATCATCGGAAGAGGGTTTATGGTTTGTAGGCGTTTCAACGACATCCGAAACGACATGAGCGTAATCTGAAAGCCAGCTGTGTTGGGCGACTTCCCTAAGATCAGCTCGCCATCGGGGTTGCACCATAAGCATTCGCCTTACAAGGTCCCGCGCATGAGGTGCGAAGTACTCAGGAAATGTCGAAGGCACGTTACGGATGTACTCCAGCCGGGTTCGAGCGTTGTCAACTCCAGGAATGGCGCGGTAGCCCGCAAAAGGTAAGTAGCCAGCAAGCATGAAGTACTTCAAATCAATCAGCATCCAATGTCAAGCCATACTGGGTACTCACCAACATAATCCCACAGCTCCAGACATCCGCTTTTCTTCCTTCATATAAGCCATCGAGTGACGCTTCAGGAGCAGAGTAATATGGCTCCTTTAGGTGCTCTAAAATGAGATCTCTCATCGGGAAGCGGCGCCGGTTCATATATTCTGACATGAGGTGCCTGTCTTTAGAATCGAAGGTTCTCGCGTTGAAAAATCCAGTCAAAATGACATTTTGATCGGAGTCCAACAAGACCTTAGAGCAGGACAGTCCAAGGTGCACGACTGCTTTTCGATGTAGGTACCCAACAGCTGAGATAATTTGAGCAAAAAGTCTTCGAGCAGTCATGTTGCTAAGATGACGATGCACAGCGACATATTCGGTGAGACTGCCGCCTGGAATGTAATCTTGAAAAACCGCTAATGAGCTTCTGGATTCAAGCATCTCATGTAGGCGGATTATATTTGGGTGTGAAAGGCGCCTAAGAAGCACAAACTCGCAACAGATCCGTCTATGACTAGTATCAGATGCAGCAGGCCCGCATTTAATGATCTTAAGAGCAACTTGATGGCCACCGTCCTTTTTCCATGCAAGCTTAACTTTGCTTCTTCGTCCTATCCCTATAGTTTGGCCTACAGTGTACTCGCCGAAAGAAAATTCACTGCATGTGGGAGTTGATGGGCGCTGGTCTTCCGAACCAGCATCATGCTGTTCTTCTCGCATCCTGCCAGAGCCATCACATGCACCTTCTGAGGAGTCCTTTGGGAGCACGGGATGGGATCCGACATCTCGGGACAAGACATTTGGACGTGAGGAGAAGTTGTTCTCCTGGCCCGCCACTACGGAGTGAATCGCTGCAGGTTTATTGGTGGAAGGTAAATTGGCAGTTTCAGACGCGCCTGCACGCCTAGAGGTGGACGGGTGTGGTGGAAGGACCGCCTGCGATCCCTTTTTCCATGGTAGCTTACTTCTGGCCATATTGAAAGCCTTTCGGTACGCAGCGGTGTTGATAATTTCAAAATCGAAATCAAACTCCTTGTCGTCCAGCTTCGAGGTGATTACAGATTCGCCGTCAGGCAGACCAACGCTGGCATTTTTCTCATGCGCTAATGACAATGTATCTGCATCGTCGGAAGCGGTCTTCAAGATAGACTTGCTCTCCTTCTTTTCAAGCAGGCCGAGCATTTCGACTTGAGTCTTCCTGCAAACAAGTTGTCAGATGAATAGCGGTTGGAAAGGTGTCAGCCTCACATTTGGATGGCGTTGAGCAATAAGCTAATTGCGGACGCTTGTCCTTCGATGTTTTTAAGCAGCATTGCAGATTCTTGATCATTCCATACAACTTTTAACTTCAGCTGCCAGTCCGGCTTACCGCAGTCATTACGAAGATGGTTATTCAGCTTGTCCAAGCGCTCTTTCAAAATGGCAAACACAATTTGGCACGCTCCCAAAGTCCTTTTGTAATTACTCGCAAGCACAGAGACTGATCGAAGACGTTCATAATGAGTAGAATCATGCACAATTACTTCTTGAATCTGTAGCAGGGCCACCTCGATAATCGAGCACTGAGTTTGCATGCAAACAAGCTGCAGGTCGACAGCCTTGTACTTCTGATAGTACTCATTGCACGTTTGCACCACTTGCAGTGTTGTGTTAACAGTCTTCTACTCAGAGCATAAGCACATTACTCTTCGTCTTCCAAGCAATGATGAAATTATGCAGAGCTTACCGCGACCGCAATTGTTATGCCGATAGGATCCATATCCTCTGAACTTACAACCCTCTCCAGGCCACCCAAGCCAGGAAAGCTGGAGGCTTTTCGATGGGTATAGCTGAGGCGTTATCACGTTCGTCTACATGAGCGATCGACGATACGCAGCGTGATATTGCACAATAGGGTCGCGTCAGTGGATTGGATTGTGGTTGACATGGCTTACCTAGAATAACAGCTCACTCGTTTCACGGCCCGTGCCGAGCCTATTGGCGTGTGCAAACCGGTTTCCAATGTTTGGGGCGGAAAAAGCAAAAAAAAAATTCCCGCTTATGAATTTTGACCGAATCGTATATAAATCTCTTTAAGCTAAATACTATTTATTGGTCCTCTATAAATCTTTAATCATCTAAGCAAATAAAAACATTTCATGAAATTTTTCTTGATTTGTATGCAGAGTTGGTCAAAAGTTATGAGCATTTGCAACCGTTTTGCACACGCCAATACAGTAGCCGAGGTTTTAGGAGGTGAAAATAGAAATAGGCGAAGCCAGAGCGTGTCAAAAGTCGCCGAAGCAGCTCCGGAAGCAGACTCTATTGATTTGACCTATGTAAATTCCCTTTACACCTCTGTTTCGCTTCATTGAGGTGGAAAAAAAGATCTTGCGATCTCGATTCATATTCTCGGTTCTTGGTGCTGCTTTAGCTCGAAAGAACAGTACTTCTGAGCGTGATCAGGCAGAAAAGGACTGAGGATGACTTGGCGAGATGCCAGTCAAATATTGTACGGCCGAGAGAGATTAGCAGTATTTGAGGGTATTTGCTATATAAGATAGGTCTTTTTCCAACATTAGATCCTACTAGCGAGCACAGTATACGCCTCTTCGTTTGCGGTTTTAAAAGAGACGAGTGTAGATTCAGGTGGGGCATGGCGGACGCCGCTGGCTTCCGAGGTCGCTTCCGAGATCATTGGCTGTTTTCCGAAATCAGTGGCTCGTAGCCCGCTGCCAACGATGCTGCCGCCAGGTATGATTCGTTCTTCGCGATGGCCTCTTCGAAGGAACCATCTATTTTGCTTTCTTCCCGATTCATGGTCGCCCCACACACCTCCATCACCTCCATCACCTCCATCACCTCCATCACCTCCATCACCTCCATCACCCCCATCACCTCCATCACCTCCATCACCTCCTTCTCCTCCTTCTCCTCCTTCTCCTCCTTCTCCTCCTTCTCCTCCTTCTCCTCCTTCTCCTCCTTCTCCTCCTTCTCCTCCTTCTCCTCCTTCTCCTCCTTCTCCTCCTTCTCCTCCTTCTCCTCCTTTTTCTTCTCTTCCTCCCAATTCTACAGCTCTTCTTTTTCTTCGTCGGCAGAAGCACCAAAGGGGTACGCCAAGGGTAATAATGCAAATAAGAGCCATGAAAATGACTGAGAGGCCCATTTTAAAGCTGGATAAACATGATTGGGAGGTTTTTACTTCCTCAAAGGGCTCCTAAAGCATGAATTTCGTGAGTACATCAACTGTTACAATTCAACGCATTTTGTGTGCAGTGAAGAGCTAATCGCACGACATACCAGATCCCGACTCACAACACTAGGTACCGGCTTGTATCTAAATTTGGGGCCACTAAGGAAGACTACTATAGATTCTTCTTCCTTGGTATTCGAAATCTGTTTTTCAGGGTTTAAGTGTTGCTTGGCTTGCGGGCGTTGATTTTTTTTCCTGCTTCTTCCAGATTTCCTGCCCTCTCCGTCGGTCAGGTCTTTAATCCCTACAATTTTGACTCAACAGACTCTACGGCTTCAAATCGTCAAGCCAAATACGTACCGTGCCATAATGTGCCCAGCCTTGATCCGCGCTTGAACTATACCAAGTTCCAGCGGGGGCAACTTCTGAAATGCCTATAGCACCTGCAGTAAAGCCAATAGTAACGCTCTTTACCTTACTTATGGTCGCGTTCAGGGAACAAGCCTTCGCGGCGTATGTGCTTGTGACAATGGTTACGTCGTAGTCTTTGACTTCCGGTCTTTTCTCCAACAGCGGCTGTGCATTATCTCTGTACCATTTCTGAAAGGGCGCTTCGTACAGAAAGGCATCGTGCGTGATCGGAGGAGTGGTCACTAAAATAGCACCAAAAGACGAGGTGGAGTAATAGTTATAGAACACTTTTGCTTCAGCAGGAAATGCTGCTGCTGAAGATCTTGCAGATAGTCAGTATTTGTTATGTTGCTATACTTACATCCTTAGTTGTAAAAAGGAAAGAACGACGACGAACGAGGCGCCAAATGAAGCATCCATATCCTTGCTCCTCACTCCAACGGAGGTCTTGGGACCCCATACCGCCGGAGGCCGCTTCGCAGCCTTCTCCAACACCGTATCTAGAGCTGTATAGCCTGCTTTTTTCAATGCCTCGCTATCGCTGAGGTCGACAATAGGCGTCCAGTCGCCGTGATTATCGAAGTAGCCGCATACGCCAGGCCTAAGCGTGCTTGTAGTCTCAGGATGGTAGATCGCATAGCCTTCGGAATGGTTTTGCATCTGCTGGGCGTAGATCTCATGGAGCTTCATTGCCGAGTACGAGATGTAGTGGAGTCGTTTCACTGGGAGGCTGAGGGTGGGGCAGCGATGTGATGAGATTGTTGGACTCGACCAGGCTGACTGCAACTAGATGATCTTTGTAAGGGGTCATCTCGTTCCGAAGACAAGCGGCGCCTAAACTCCGTGCAAAGCTTAGCTCAACCTGGTAAAGCTTGCCTCAGTCCTCAGACGGACAATACCGCCACGCTCCTATCGGATTGGCTAATCCCCAAAGACTAGACCTTGCCCCGCTGACTACGCAGCTCTCAGGATTTTAGAAATTTCAACTTAATTTAAACAGGTATTGTTAGTACCTCTGTAGACAGAAATCGAATTTCTTGAAATCTCAACGACGTATAAGGTACCCCCACCTGCCATGTTCATACCAAGCAACATGCATTTGAATGGCAATTATATCGTGTTCTACTATGGGTGATGCCCCGATTCTCGGGAAAAGATCGTTCAGCTGAGCTTAGTAAGCATATTACTCAGGCGAGACACTCAAAACGCCATCGAAAAGAGAACCTCAAAACAAGGACTTGCTAAGATATTGCCCAAAGATCACTAGCATGGTTGGTTCAAACTGCGCCGCTTCTTCCAGCGTGCCACCAATTCTCCTTCGACTAAACCCAGAGCTCGACCAATTCACACATTGCAGATTAACCTTACAACTCAGGTTGTCCTCAAGCGTACAACCAATCGGCAAAATGCAACGACATAATCTAAATATCGGTCTTAGCTGGCTCTCGAGTAGTGAAACTGATCTGGGGGACAGTCTGGTAGAGACAGACCACAGCTGTTATATTCGCGCGATCAAGTATGAAGCGCGAGTGCAGACATGCTAAGCTGCAGTAAACGTGATTGAAGATGAGGCAGACACGCAACGTGTAAGAGCCTAAAGCAATACAAAAATTGTGAAACCTGTATCAGCAACAACAACTTGGGGAACAATGACAGTCTCCTCATGCTCTCGTGCGGTAACCGCGGCATATTTCAGTTCAAGATGGTAGAAAGCAACACCTTTTGTGGTAGTACTCATCTTAAATGAGAATTATTGGAATTGAGAAATAGAACAGCGGTATAAGCCTTCAGTATATCCATTGTAATGTTATTTCAGCATAAATCAGTATGTTTCATTTAATTCTTGATCTGCTGTCACTGCTGCCTCATGGTATTCAGGGCGCTTTTGTTGTGGACGTAGGTCGAGCTTGTGTCTCAGAGCTTGCCGTCAAGTAAGCTCAGGCTTGTCGCGTTTCTCAGGAACTTGTTCTCATCAATCAGTCGTCAGCGACATATCATATGAAGTTAGTTTCGTGCTATCAACTGGTACTTTGGCACTTGGCAGACTGGTCTCTGATTTTCGGTCCGGGACTGCTGTGCCAACTAGAAAAGCTGCTGGGATCTAACGCGCGTAAGCCCCGGAGTCAGCTGCGAAAAATTGAACCATTATACTGAAACGGGGCTCAGGATTGGATCAAGAAGTTGAAAAAGCGCCCTCTCCAGTCGAAGAATAGACATAATCTACTCTTTAGTAGACTTTGCCTAGGTCCTCGACCAATTCAAAAACACATACATTGTACCTATTTTCTTTTGTACTAACTGTTGAAAGATCATTCTTTAGGGAAGTAAAAGGCGAAGCTGGCCATCGCGGATGAGATATCCAACTCTGTGTTCGCGTTTAATCGAGCGTACAATGAATCTTTTGTTGACTAAGACATCCTAGCGTAGTACGATTCTCAAGCACTGAAACCTATCCAAGACCTGAAAAAGTCCGATCAACATTCATGCATGTATATCTAGCGAATCAGCGAATCATGACGCTCAACTCACCGCGGGTTGTATCATCGCCAAAGCTCGTTCAGATCGCATTGTTCTGGAGCAATACCCCGTAGAAGAATGACTGGGGAGAGTCTGAACTCGATTGCTTTATGGATAGACTCATCCAGCGTCTTTGATTAATTGAAGTGCACATTGATAACGCGCCATCGGCCAATGGATTTACTCTCTAGTCACGCTAATAGTCCAATTACAAGATTCTGAACCTCGTAGCTTGACTCGCTGAACACTCACTTAGAAATGAGCACTAGTAGATTGACTGACACTGAAATGTGCTTAATGCAAGAACTGTGTAGAGAAGTAAATGTCCTGCGGGTGACAAACATCAAATCTGCTACGACAAGGTTTCGGAGCTGGAGCAATTGACACCAAAAGCGGCAAGAGATTGGCATCTTTGTCGTCACTATTGGCGTATGCATAAAGCTTTAGAATCCTTGGCGCGCAAAAAAAAAAAAACCATCGCTTATTCATCCTACCATCAATTTTGCATATAAATTAGAATAAGCAATAGACCCTTTTTATAATAAACCGCTATTAATTTATCCCTTTTAGAAAAACTTAAAGCTATATAAAAATATGTCTACCCATCGTAATAATAATCTATACTCTACTCTTATAGTACTAATAAGCTCCTAGTTAATTCCTATACTTTATAATAAAGGTCTAGATAACTAATATAACCTTCTTATTATTCCTAAAAAGAAGATATACTATTCTTACTACTATTAATACTAAATCTAAAGATATTAATATAAAATCCCTACTATAACGGGGGGGTTTAACTCCTTAGGGGGTATAGTTAGATATAAGTAATATAAGTTATTAAAGTATCTATTAGTTATAAACTTCTTTTAATTATATAAGTTGAATATATAGAAGGAAATCCTATCTATAAGGGAGGAAGTCCTCCTTTATATATTTACCTTTAATTATGCTAAGTTCTAGTATAATACTTATAATTCTACCTTAGATTATTAGGATTATAAGTAATCTAGGATAATCCTAACTAAATTACCTAGGATTATCTTATCCTCTTATTAAGTTTATCTTATTCTAAGGACCCTTATTCTATCCTATATATATAATATAGGAGTACCCGTAATACTATCCCTTTATTAAGGAACTTTCGTCCTGAAAGAACCTTACTTCCTTAATATTTGCTCCTTATACTAAAATCTTAGTAGTTAAACTCTTATTAACGGCGCCTATAACTTCTAATAAAAATAGAGACAGCGAATTTTTTAAAACGGTGTTATATTTGCTATATTAAAGAGAAGCTTGTCTATTAAGTAAGTAAAGACTTAGATAGGTATTTAGAGTATATTTAGAGAGGTATAGATTATAGTCTAGCCCCTATTAATATTCCTAAGTAGAAGCGTTTAGAAGAATAATAGAAATAATTCTATTATAAGCTGAGTGAAGCTTATATAAAATTTATTTATATTCTTTTAAAGCTTAATTTTATTAAAGCTGACTAAGAATAAATAGTTAAGTAGGAGGTAGAAAATATAGAGGTATTAGAAAAGGAAGAAGAGGTAGAAGCTACTACTTTTAAGGCTTCTATTAAGTTTTTATATAATAACCTTTTTAAATTAGTAGTAGATTGGGCAGCTTTAGCTACAAATTTTAGGACTAAAATTCTATTAGTTTCTTAGGGTAATTAAGTGCTGAAGGTAGCTCCTATATATTCTCTAAACTATTATAATTTAACTATTTAATTAGATACTTTATTTTTCTATTAACTTTTTAATAGTCTAGGATTTCCTTAATATTATACTCCTTATCATCCTAATTAAGTTATAAGAGGGTTATTTATAGTAGTATCTTAGAGTCTACTTTCTCTAGTAATAATATATAAAATATATTATACTTTCTTATTAGTTCTAATAAGTCTAATATATAATTTATATCTCCTTTATATTTCTTAACTAGGAATAGTTTAAGCTTTATATAGTTAAGCTTATTACTAGGTCTATTAGTTTTAAAATCTTTATAAAGAAGATATACCTTATCCCCTTTAGAAATAGATGGCCCTATTAATTGTTTTTAATTATAATATATTACTAAGCGGCTACTTAGGAATTATAAGTCCTTCTATAATTTTTAGTAGATTTATTCTATATACTAGGTTATAATTATAGCTTACTATACCTTAGGCTCTATCTTCTTAGGGAGAAGTATTAAGCGGGGTTTAAACCTATAATTAGCTTAAAATAGTATTATCCTAATAATACTATAAAGCGAGCTATTATATATTATTTAAGTATTAGGTAAGTAGGCGACCTAATTATCTTATCTATAGTTAATATAATACCTAAGATACTATTTAACTATTTAGTTAATCCTTTCTATTTAACTATCTATTTAGGGGTGGAATATAGTACTTATTTTTAACTTAATCCCTATTATATCTATTAATAATCTCTAAAACTTAGAGTTAAAGAACTTATCTCTATCTAAGATAATTTTATTTAGAAGCCTATAATTAGCTACTATTATTTTTAGGAATATATAAGCTAGATCTTCTATATTTAAGGCTTTCTTATATAGTAGGAAATATACTATCTTAGTTAGCCTATTATTAATAACTAGGATTATATTATACTATATACCTATTAGTTATTCTTTTAATTTTAAGAGTTTAATAATAAAGTCCTAAGCTATATTTTTCTATACTTCTACTAGAAAGCTAGCTAACCTTATCTTTTTATAAAACTTATATTAGGCGTGTTTTATTCTAATATAAATATTATATTAAGTAATACGGTCTTCGACATATTTTTATATTCTAGGGAAGTAGAAGTTATAAGAAAGCTTTTTAAATATCTTCTTAATTCCCTAATACCCACCAAAGCTTTCTGCCTTATAGTAAATCTTAAAAATCTCTCCTTAAGTATTTATAGGGATATATATCTATTCCTAGAAGGTTAATAATCTAAGATTTATTTTACTAAATAAGTTATAGCTATTAATATTTTTATAAATCTCTAAAGCTACTTTATCCTTTATTAAGTTTTCTAGTATCCTCTTAGTTAGACTTTTAGTTTTAATAGTTATTATCACTACTATATAAAGTCCTGCTCTATTAAGTCTAAATAAACTATCCTAGTTATATACTAATATATATCTAGAGCTCTATTAGATATTTACTATATAATTAACTCTTCTACTAAGTATATCTACAGCGTTATTCTCACTACCCTTAATATAATTAATTCTAAAATTAAATATTACTAACTCTTTATATTACTAAGCTAGACATCTATTAAGCTTCTTAGTTAATAAGAAGAATATTAAGTTTTTATAATTTAATAAGACCTAAACCTAGTACTTAGTTCCTTTTAGATATACCTTCTAAATATAAAATATATCTATAATAGTAAGTAATTCTTTATTATATATTAGATATCTAGACTTAGTATCTTATAATTTCCTGTTATAAAATATAACTAGGTACTAATAAAGCCGTCCCTTTTTTATAATATTAGTATTAATATTCTTAGCTAGTTAACTAATTACTATACTTAATATACTATTAGAGGCGTTAGTATAAACTTTAATAAGAAGTTTAGGATTAAACTAATAAAGTATTAGTACTAAAATGAACTATTTTTATAATTTTTAGAAGGAAGCCTCTACCTTCTTAGATTAAATAAATATAATATTATTATATATTAAGCTAATAAGGGGTGCTATAATTTTTAAATAATCTTTAATAAACCTTTGATAGAAATTTATAAAACCGAGAAATAACTATATCTCCTTTTTATTAGTAGGTATAGGCTATTTAATAATACTTTTTATTTTATCTAGATCTATCTTAATTCTTTTATTATTTATAATAAAATCTAGAAACTTAACCTATTTCTAGTAAAAGCTATACTTTAATATCTTTAAGTATAAGCTTATTTACTTGAGTTTTTAAAGTACCTTTTATACTTACTAAATATATTCCTCAAAAGTATCTAAATATATAAGTATATTATTAATATATACTAGGACGAACTTATCTAGATACTCTACTAATATATTATTAATAAACGCTTAAAATATCGCTAAGGTGTTGGTTAATCTAAAAGGTATAATAAAGTATTTATAAAGACCTTATCTTATCTAAAATGCTGTTTTCTACTTATTACTCTTCTTTATCCTAATCTAGTTAAACGTGTTAGGGATATTAAATTTTATAAACTACTTCTTTTCTTAGAGCTTGTCTTAAAGCTTGTTAATTAAGGGTAGAGAATAGCTATTCTTAACTATAATATTATTAAGTACTTTATAATCTATATATAACCTTAATCCTCTATCGCTTTTAGGTATAAATAGGATAGGATATCCTATAGGTAATTAAGACTTCTAAATAAATCCCTTTTACTTATTCTTTTTAATATATTCCGTAAGGGCTACTGTTTTATTATATAATAGTGGATATATTAGCTTCTTTATAAACTATTTCTCTAAAATTAACTTAATCTTATAGTTTTATAATTTATATTCTAGAAATGCCTTATTAGGGCTCTCTTCTTTAAATAAGATCTTGAATTTAGTGTATTTATTAGGTATAAGTACTAAAGTAGATACTACTATAATAGATTCTTAACTCTATAGTATTAAGATGTTTCCTTTCTTAAAATTATTTTTTATCTCTTCTCTAGTCTAAGCTATTATTAAGAGAGATTTATATTTAAGGACTAGTAAAACCTTATTTATAATACTATCTTTAAATATTAGGTCCTTTAAATACTATTTAATTAATAGGTTAGCTTTTTTAAGCTATAGAATTTCTAAAGTAATATTATCTACTCCTCTTAATATTAAATTAAATAAATATTTCTTATATCTATATTCTATCCTTAGGTTTAATACTTTAATATAACTATTAATAGTGTTTATTATAGAATTATTAAAATTTATAAGTGTATATAGTATATACTTTATTATAGTTAGTCTATATTTTTAAATAAACTTTAGTTTAATTAAGTCTCTACTTAACTTACTATTAAATAAAATTCTAACTAAAATTCCTTTAATTTTTATTTAAAACCGGAGTTGTTTATCGCTATATAACTCTATAATAGTAATTTATTTAGTTTTTAAGTAAGTCCTATTATATAGCCTACTTACTAAGGGACCTTCTAGTTTTTTGACTATAAGGACTCTAAAATAATCTTGATAGAATCTATTAGGTTTAGAAACTTAGAAGGGTAAATCTCTTCTATATACTATAGAATTATTATAATCTTATTTACTAGTATCCTTACTTAGTTATATAACTTCTAGGGTACTAGTTATTTATTTAATAGGAGGATTCCTCTATCTTTTAAGAATTATAATTTATTAGGAATCCTAATATAAACTAAGTCTAAGTCCTTATATAGTTCTTCTTATAATATCTCCCTAATCCTTTAAGTAACTATTCTCTTTATTACTACTAGTCCTCCTAACTCGCTAGCTAATAGTTCCCTTATAATAATCTTAAAAAACTTTTTAAATTATATAATTAATACTATCCTACTTATTTATAACACAAGCTTAGTAACTTTATATAGTAATAATACTTTAATAAGCGTATTTATAAAATATTTAGTAAATACCCTTCTTATAAACTCTTTTACTCTTAATAGCTTTTCTTATAAGTTTATAACTTAGCTTTTTAAGTCTATTAACCTTCTTTAATAACTATCTAATAATTCTTCCTAAATATTAGTACTTACTTTATATAATATAACTATCTAATTTAAAGAGTTAGTAGATTCTAAACTAATAAATACTCCTTCCTTATTATTTAATAATTCTTTCTAATTTACCTTAAGCCTTAACTAGTTTAGTTCCTAAGGTTTTAAAAACCCTTTACTACTATAGGACTTACTATCTAAGGCCTCTATTTATCTTAAGTCTAGTAAATTTAATATTTTATTATTAACTATAGCTACTTAAGTTCTAGAGGCTCTTAAGAATTATCTTAAGCCTTATTTTTTACTTAAGTATATTTAGTACTAATTATTAGTATAAACAGTTTAAGATATACTATTATAATTAATATCTATAATATTATATATCCCTCTTTTTAGAGGGCTTAAATCCTTATAGCTTACTACTACCACCTACTTTTATTATAGATACTTATTTTTATAGTGTCCTTTCTTATAATAGTTATAATACTCTACTTATAATAAGTTCTTATTTTTCTTCCCTTTACTCTTAGCACTCCCTTAAGATTTCATATCTACTATAAAGATATTTTCCCTTTTTCTTAGGTACCCTCTTAGGTAGGAAAGCTTTTGTTCTTAGTATTTTTTATAAAGTTAATTATTAACTATATAGATCTTCTAGATAAGTTCTATTATACTAGAGGAATCTAATATCCTTACTAGCTTATCTTTAACTTTCTTACTTAATCCCCTATAATATACGGCTATCTTCATAGCGATGTTCTATAATATTTTAGAAAATATCCCCTAAAACTTTATTATATACTTAATAGCTAACCCTTTCTACTAAATAATATTTATCTTTCTTTTAAGCTTATACTTTTTAGTATTATCTTTAAAAAGAGTAACTAATATATCTCTTATATAACTAGGTCTATTAGAGAACTTTATAATATTATTACTTATCCGTACTAGGTCTTTTAATTTAATATATTCCTCTAACTAAGGTTAGAGGGCTAATACAGTATTACCTTCTAAATATAAGAAATAAAATAGGTTTTGACTTTCGGGAGTTTTAAAAAACGTAGTATAAAATACTATATACAACTTAACCTATCTAAGATAGTTATTGAGAGTACCTTTTTTCCTAAAAAACTTTATTAGCATAGGGATCTTTATTCCTCCTCCTAAAATAACTATAAGTCTCTTAGGTATCTCCTATTTCTTAGAGATATTACCTTCCTACTAGGCCGCTTTTATAGTCTTCTTAAAGATATATAGATAATCTTCTACTATAGAATTAGAAGTACTTATACTAAATAGAGCGGAGTATAGTATTTAAAGTATAATAAGGGGGTTTAACTCCTTAGGGGGTATAATTAGATATAAGTAATATAAGTTGTTAAAGTATCTATTAGCTATAAACTCCTCTTAATTATATAAATTAAATATATAGAAGGAAATCCTATCTATAAGGGAGGAAGCCCTTTTTTATATATTTACCTTTAATTATACTAAGCCCTAGTATAATACTTATAATCTTACCCTAGATTACTAGGATTATAAGTAATCTAGGGTAATCTTAACTAAATTACCTAAGATTACCTTATCCTCTTATTAGATTTATCCTATCCTAAGAACCCTTATTCTATCCTATATATATAATACGGGAGCACCCGTAATACCTATCTCTTATTATTATCTTCTCCTCCTCTTTATTCTTTTTATCTTCCTTCTTCTCTTTCTTCTCCTTTTTCTCCTCCTCCTTCTCCTCCTTTAAAGTAAATAGATAAATGCGGTACTCTAGTAAAATAAAAATTAACTATTAAATAACTACTTAAACTTTACTATAGAAATAAGATAAGGAATAAGAGTTTTATAAATAATATTATTATAAATATTAGAGTCTAGGATATATTAATTAAAAAGGTTTAAAAATCTTATTAAGAAGTTTTAAAATAAGATAGTAAAACTACTACTTAAATATATACTTATTTAATAAAGGAATAGATTAAATAGAAGATTAAGATTACCTAATTTAATAAATTTAAAACTAAATATTATTATTAGGAAAAATAAGAAAGAATAATAAAAATAAATAAATTAATAACTTTAAATCTTAAGTAGATAAAAATAGAAAAGGAAAGATCTAATCCTATTATATATATATATTTAATACTCTATATAAATAAGAAGTTTAAATAATAAGATTCTTTAAAAAATATATTATTAAAGGAGTTTAATATTATAGACTTTAAGTAGGTTTTAAATAAGGAAATAAAAAATATAATAATTAGATAAAAAAATAGGTTTTTATTTATAAAACTATTATTATTAAAGCCTATTATAATAAAGTTAAAAAGAATATTTAATTTATTAATAATTTTACTAAGTTTAAATAGGAAAAAGTATTTAATATTATACTTAAAAAGTTATAAAGATTTAGTAAAATAATTAATTTAAAAATTAAGATTTAGGTAAAGACTAAGTAATTACTTAATCTACTTAAAAATATATTAAAATAATAATATATTAAGCTTTCCTTTAATCCTATAACCCTATAAGCTTAGGAAAAGAAGAGAATTATTAAAATAAATAAATTATTTAATTTTATAAAAGACTAAGCTAAAGCTTTAAAAGCTATTAAAAATTATAATAAATAATTACTTAATTACTAATAGTATAGGGATTAGTAGTATAGGAATATAAATAACTATTATTTTATTAACTTTAAAGGTAAGTATTTTAATATTAATACTATTTAATAGTTAAACTAGGGTAAGACTATTATAAAAGGAGACCTTAAAATCTTAATTAAATAATTATTAACTAAGATTTATAAAAGCTAGTAGAGGTAGGATCTTTATAAGTTAATCTTATAAAGAACTAAAGCTTATAAGGAATAATAAAATACTTATATTAAATAAGAAAAAGATAAAGACTTTATAAATTAATTTATAAAATTTAATAAAAAGGTAATAAAAATATAATTATAAGAAACTATAGTAGATTTAATAAAAAGGATAATATTAAGATTATAATTATAAGCTATTTAGCCTTATCCTTCTTCTTTAATATAATTATAAATACCTACTTTTTCTTCTTTATATCTATTTTACCCTCCTATCCTATAGTCGACGTAGATATTATACTAATATTTATATATAGCTTTATTATCTTTACTTACTTTACTAACTTTACTAGTCTTATTTATATATCTAGTATTACTAACTTAATTAACTCTATTAATAATTTTAATAACTTTACTAGCTCTATCTCTTTAATTTATTTAAACTACTCTATTAATAAGTCCTCGCTTAAGTCTATTTATAGTATTAATTAAAGAAGTAATTATACTTAATTATTTCTTCTAATAAAAGATAGGTTAGACTATAAAATTAGAACTTAAAATAAAAATAACTAAAGCTAAGGCTATTATTAAATAAAAGTTATAATTAATTAATAACTTAAAAGAGATAGTAGATCCTAATTTCTTTATATATTTTACTAAGGTAAGATTAGGCTTGTTAGAAAGAATAACTTAGAATTTTAAAATAAATTTAAAACTATTTAAACCTTAATAGAAAGAGATATAGGTATTATTAAATTTATTAAATAATTAAACTTAAAAAGCTAGTTTTTTATATTAAAATTTATCTTAATTTTATTTCTTACTAGCCTTACCTTATAATTCTAAATATTTATTTTAAAAATATATCTACTATTACTATATCGAAAGTATTATATTGTAAAATAATTATATTAACTCTAAATTATAGTATATTATAAGAAATTATTAAAGGAGTCTTTAAATATAGGTTAAATAAAGTAAAAGTATTACTTAATTTATAATTTTAAGATATTAAAGCTAAGCTTAATAAAATTTAAATCTAATAAGTAGAATAATAAATATTTAACCTTATAAACTACTTTATAAATAGCTTCTTTAATATATAGATTATAATAAGTAGATATATTATTTAGTATAATAATACTTCTTAAACCTAGCTAGATATTATAGAGTAGTAATAAGTTATTCTTAATCTATTATAAAAAGATTTTACTATTAAAGTAGTCTTCTTATATAATTATATAAGGTAGATAGTTATTTACTATATAAATAGAAAAAATACTTTAAGAATAGTCTTATCTTAAGTTAATATAATATTATATAGGTTAACTAATAAAAGTATATACTTAATATCTTTAACTAGTTAACTTATTAAATAAAGTCTTATCTATAAAAACTATCTATTTTATTTATAGATAAAGGTATTCTATAGCTTATTATATTTTTAATTTATTATTCTATCTATTATTTATTCAAGAGATATTATAGGAACTCTAGTATAATCTTTTTAAAAAATAAAAAATAATTAACTAATTTATATAGATATTTTACTTTTTTTAAAGAAACTATACTAGCTCTTTCTATAATACCTATAACTACTTATTAAGGTAATATAAAAATAAGTCCTCTACTATTTTATAGACTTTATAAGAAATTCTCTTAAACTAGAACTATAATTAATATATTAAACTATAAATAAAGAGATTCTCTTATATAAAATAAATAGTAGTAGTATAGTAGTAGACTTTTTTAGTAATAATATTAGGGCGCTATTAAAAGAGTAGGAGATAAATTATTTTAAAGTAAATAGAGATAGTAAGAAGTCTAGTTATTATTTTTATATAACTTTAAGTTTTTCTAAAAAGGATAAATTAATAGCGGTTTATTATAAAAAGAGTCTATTACTTATTCTAATTTATATACAAAATTAGTGGTAGGATAAACAAGCGGTGGTTTTTTTTTTTTTTACGCGCTAAGGATTCTAAAGCTTTATGCATACGCCAATACCTCAATCTTCAAAATCAAAACGCGTCGAAACCCTCTCCAGCGCGTTCACCCATTCATACGGCGCTCTCGCCTACCTCCTCCTGAGCATTTGCATCGCAGGCCTGCTCCCATCACAATGGTCTCAACACGCGCGCACAAGTCGGAGTTCCCGCCCCCGGATGCAACCCCATCGAAAGCCCTCACGCGCTACCAGCGCTCGCGCTCCAAATGGCAACATGTTCCCTCCCCTATCGCGCTCCTCTGGCTCCTAATCTCCCTTCCCCTCGTGATCTGGGACACCGGGTACGTGCTACTGCGGCCGCACTCGATGCCCGGCGGTTGGGCGCACGCGCCGATCTGGAAGCCGTACGAATTGTATGGCAAGGTCGACTATATGTATGGCTGGAAGGCGTACAATGAACACAATGGGTTCACGGCTGCGCAGGGAGCTCTGAATGTAGTGGAGACGGTGGGGTATTTGGGGTATTTGTGGGTGGTGTGGGATTATGGGGAAGGAGAGAAGAGGGCCGTGGGTGGTGGGTGGGGTGGTGTGGCGTGTTTGGTAGGATTCGCGCTTTGCGTCATGACGGTCAGTAAGACTATGCTCTACTGTGAGTCTCACTGCCTTACTATGTTGTTACTCTGGCGGGTCGTTGGTAGTGAAGAGGCAAAGTGTGGGAAGGGAAGATGAGCGGGAGAACTTTCTAGTGCTGACCAGCCGTCCCATCCAGGGCTAAATGAGTACTATTCTGGATTTGAGAACATCGGCCATAACGATCCGATGTCCTTAATATTTCTGTGGCTTATCCCAAAGTAAGTTGTTCCCTTTCACACCTAAAGGATGCTGGTTGAACCAGACTTCTAGTGGAGCGTGGCTAGTCCTACCAAGCTACATGGGCTATTTGCTCGCGCGAGATATTCTCCACGGGCTCGCAATAGCCAGTGGTGACACAAGCAGTAAGCCTGCGAGGGCAGCGGACTCAACTAAAGACGAGTGACGAGATGGTGATGGAACGGTATGTTGATGCTAACTTTGTACAAAGGGATGTTTCATGATTTTACGTTGATATATGCGTTGGGGAGATCACATTGTCACATTTTCCTTTCCTAATAGTCTTCTGCTGCAGGCAAGCCTGTGTTTGATACCCACGATCGAAACCTCAATATACTTCTGCTTCGTAAAAGAACTTTCAATCGCCCTCATGCTCGGTCTTCCACGCCCCCCAAGCAAAAGGTCTAAAGGTACGTCAGCGCTTACGGCTTCAGCTTGTCTTTATCTTCGCCATTGGTGACAAGCTCCGTTCGTCCTCCCCAAACGACAGCTGAAAATGACCGCCACCAACCCACCTATCCATCTTCCATCAAATCCTTAGTCGTGTGCTTATTCGCCCGAAGCCAGCTCTCGGACAAAACCTACTCGGAGTATTGTGTTCGCTCACTGTCGCACAGACAACCACCTTTGTCTTTCCAAGGTTGATCACTCGCAGGCCCAATCTTCAACGTATTCATTATTGCCGTGAAAAGCTCACCTCTGAGCCCTTTGCCTGTAGCTTGTGGGGCGAGACACCTGGTAGGCTCTGCAGTAGCGCAGTGGCAAGACTAGTACGTCGCTGGGTTGCGTAGGCGTATCTCAGGGTCTCTCCTTTCTCCTCGTCGTTCCTTTGGATAGCAACGACGTGAGGCCAACTTGAGTCGAGATCCTGGCGGCAGCTCTCAATCATGTAAGAAAAGTGATATTTCATAGGCCCCGGAGATTACTAAATTATTCACAACATCAGTGGCTGTATAAGTTAAGACTACTGGGAAGATCTCGTGTCCTATAGTCTACATATCAACTACTCCAGGTGAGAAGCGGCGGGAGTGAGTCATTCAGCATCCGCGATTCGTCGTCTGGGGTCCTATGAACTTGATTTGATGAGAATACTATACATAAGGTTTGAAAACCTGATGACATATTGCATTGGAACCCTTCAGTGACGCACTGCTCCATATGCGTGAATGAGATTCATGCGCGCTTTTGAACCCTTGAGCTTGGTCAAGTTGCAGGCATGCATCGACCTCCTGACTTCCGATTAGCGGATTCAATATCACAAGCGGACAAAAGAAGCCTAGAAGTACGTGTCCAAGCGCTCAATGCCCTCGACTAAAATATCTGTCCTATATAGGGATTACTGGTAAACCATAGCTAATGCTCGCTGCGCAAGTGGGTGGTGCCTACAGCAGGAGATCACAACTATTACCCAGTCAAGATCCTATTAAGTGACTCGTGAGTGGACCCCCAGGTGTCCAATTCCACAAAGTGTTATTCACTATTCAAGGCTTCACCACTGACTTTCCGATTCGAGGGAAAGCGACTTCACTTATTGGTCCACCGCAGCCAGCCAGCTTTTTTGCAGACCGTATAAATAGCACAGATCCAATACGCGAACCATCAACTCCATTCTCTTTTCTCCTCTCTCTTACTCAAGCTTTGCTGGATACCGTACCATCATATTCTAAGCTTGATCTCTATCTCGTCGCCTCAGGGTAATTTATTGAAATTGCTCTTAGTGTTATCGACAAGGTCATTGAGCATGGGTCCCGTAACGGCTTCGCGGGAAGAGGAAGTCGCGGACAGACAGAGCAATACAGAGCAGGATCCACCGTAAGTAGTGTAATCTGCTTGTTTGAATAGTCAACTTGTGCAGCTCTCAAGCAAAAGTCTAACTCATTGAAGGTCTCTTTATGACTCACTGGTTACTGTATTGGTGGGGTCCCAGGAAACTCGCTTCGATCTACACAGCGGTCTTCTTTCCGCATCATCAGACTTCTTCAAGACCATGATTACTGGCGACTTCAAGGAACGTGCTCAGAACGAGATCAAATTACCAGAACAAGCTGTAAAAATCAACTTCAAGCAACGTGCTCAGAACATGATCAAGTCACCGGAGCAAGATGTTAAGATCAACTTCAAGGAAAGCACTCAGAACGTGATCAGATTACCAGAATAAGATGTTAAGATCTTCAGATTCTTTGTTCAGTGGCTTTATACGAGACGTCTTAGGGGATTCTACTACCCTGAAACCCTGAAACCAACAATTGAAGAATTAAAAGAAGCTGCCATCGCTGAGTTAGAAAACCAGAAGTTGAATGTCCTGGAGGATCTCGACCCGGAAAACCCATCCAGCCAAGCGCTCTATTTGGCAAATTATCGGGATGCACCGTTCTCACACCTCGTCGGTCTCTACATTCTGGCGGACACTTTCCAAGTACGTGACCTGAAGGACCCGATCATAACGTTGATCATGGATGTATATTGCTTCTACTACAGTGGAGTGGCAGGAGTTGAAGACGGTGCACAGGAAACCCAGGAAGAAGGACAAGATGCAGACGAGGCAGGGTCTGCCCTCTCGAATTCTGGACGTGAAGCTGAAACGTACACAACGCTCTTTTGGAACCTCGCAGCCCCACCAGGGCTCGAAGACCCCTGCAAAGGCATCAACATGGCATGGGAGGCACTGCCTCGCAATTCACCGCTTTGCCAACTAACTGTGGAGTGCTTCTGTGACAACGTCGTTCTAGTCGAAGAACATACAAATGGACGGCAATATCACCCTGGTTTCCTCGCAGCCATTGCTCAAAGCTATGCTTTGCGTTTGGGCAGAGTAGATAAGACTTACTCGGTTCCTAATTGGGATCAAGAAGGGCAAAGATGTAAATTCCACGAACACGGTGCAGGGAGTGAATGTCCGTTTGCAAAAAGAAATATACTTGCACGAACTTGCACAGATCGGTCTAAGGAAAGGAAATGGTTACCGGCGGTCTGCTAGACCATAATTAACAGCGCATTTGAAACACGGAGATCCGTGTACTCTCTAGTCTTTGGAGTCACTGCAAGAAAATTCTGGGATATTTCGCCCACAAGCTTTCCCTATGGACGAATTTTCCGGAGAAACAATTCCAAACTTCGCACCAACGGCTAAATCAGGTATACGCGAACCAGCGTTACGCAATGAACCAGGTCAGCGAGCTATCAAATCCTGGTCTTCTCCTCTGCAGAGGACCACAACTGATTGACATTCCTCACCTTAGCATTTTTTCAACCTTGCCAAGGCATGGACACCTGCAACGCTTCCCTTTCTTCGAGTTTCGCGGGATTTGGAAGGTTGGGGGTTTTCACTACATGGTGGTCTACTAGGGAAAGCATATTCGGTGCGTTGATGGTACCGTAAGGCAAGTGCATCCAATGCAGGAAGGCCCGGTACCTAGGCTTCACTTTAATTGATTAATGAATCATTCATGATGTGACAGTGCTCTCCGCGTGTTTGCTGTCGTTTTCTTATATAATGCACCTCTGGGAAGCATCAGAGTAACGCTTCAGCCACAGAGATTGTCAATTACCAGTGCAGCCATGGGTCAGATATCTAGACCTCCAGTTTTTTGCCAAGACTGAATGCCATGGTTCAGGCTTGAGGGAAAGCCTTCTTATGGAACCCTGTTGCTTATTGTCGATGCCACTTACAGCGGTCCCTTGCCATCTTCGCAATTAAGTGCGGAACAACACCGGCAACCATTCTAATCCCCTCTTCTCTACTTGGCTTCAGGTCTCCAGCCTATGACAAAAAACAGACTTTATTTTTAAAGATCGAAAGGGCCAAGAGCAATCGTACCCACATCCCGATCAGCCTCTGCTAGGCTCTTGTCGAAGACTACAGTCAGACTACTCGTATAATTCTTTATTGTTTTATAGAATTTGAACAACCCAAGGAGCGCGTCTACCCCCACTTGGTATGTTAAAGTTCTTTTGTCTTCTTCCTCCGATTTGACTGCAAGGCCACAATCGCGGCCCTCAACTACTGGTGCATACCATGGATCCGGCTCTATTAAGCCGTCACCATGAGCAGCAAGCCTGTCGTGGAAAATGTTAATGGCAGAAATTAATGTCTCTTCAAGGGCGTCGGGATCGATTGGAAGGTCGAGGCATAACACGATTTCAAGGGTTGTCCTTGTGCCTCGCACTTTCATTTCGTATTTCTCCGCGCGACTTGTTACACGGCAGGGCTCGAATGACGTAGGACTATCAACGTTCAATCTTTAGACATTCTTATTTGAATTTGACTGTCCGCATACCTTGCTAAAACGTTTGGAAAGCCTATAGTATAGTTCCTGATTTGGGATAGCGATTTTGATGGAATGAGATTTGGTGCAGTAGCTGATGGAGGCGCTGCGGATACTGCGGTAACATAACAAATCAATGCCGCGAGAATTGAGGTGACCAGATACATGATTCTTTTTCACGACGTGTCGTCCTTCTTCATAGATCATCTTTGGATTGAGTGCTCCGCGGCTATGACAATCTGGAAGAATGCAATCAATATAAGGTTCCGTTTTTCTGCGGCTTGCGACAAGATGGATGCGTCAGCGAGTTGTTTTCATTTCCAACAACCAGGATCGATTCTCCAAGCGACAGGCGCGAAGCAATCCGTCAAGACAGACTTGCTTTACATAGTTGAGGACTGGTGCTGGACCCCGTTTCTGAGTATCGATACTCCGCTACATCACACACAGGTACATCGGCAGACACGTTTCACCTCGGGGACTCACAGCATTGTGTCTCGTACGTGTCGTGAAACTGTGATGGTGTTGCATGATATAATATGTGAATGTTTGATATGATACAGTCCGGTGTTTACCCGTGACATGATAAGACATTTCATTCACCGAGCTGAATAGGAGTTCACCTGGCTCTGCGGTATCCAAAAATAGGGGGAGAGTACACGTGTGATCCATAAGTAAACGTCTCTCCACAATGACCGTCCAAGAGGCTTGAAAGCATGGACCAGTCCAATGATATCCACCTAACTTCGATCTTGAGCCTTGCTTTAAGTTCAAAACGGTTCAGGTAGCTTGGACGCCCAGCTTTCACTCTTCTTGATAGGCTTTCCCACTGAAGCTAAGGAATGCTGTTACTTCAACCCCCACTTAGGGTCTGTACCCTTATCGATAAAGCCCGCCTTGCTCTGACGGTTTCTCACTCTTGCGATAATCGAACAATACCGAGTTAATTTTGCCAAATGCAAGAAGGCGCTCAGGTGCCGCCTAAGGGCGATAGTGAGGCCAGTGATCAAGACACCATTGTACCAGCTGACGGTTTCCCATTAACAAAGAAGCCTACAGCGAAGCTAGTCATTACGTTTTACGACAAAGCAAGGTGTACCCAGAAGAGCGCTGAGGATGGTCTAAATCGCTCCCTGGATTCTCCTACGCGTCCATTTGTCTCTGTCTTTGCAGAAATTGCGCCCACATACGATATACAGTCCTACCAGTCCCTAGCCCCAGGCATTTCGCAAGCCAATTGCATAACGCATGAGTCCCAGCTATTACATTTCGCATCCCTTCGTCATACCTCACCGATCACAAACTTTGAAGCCGACCACAATGTCGAACTCATCTTCGATCAATTCTCTTTCTGCCACCAATCTACCTCCCCCCGTCCCCTCAAGATCGCCCTCTTCGACATGGATTCCACCCTCATAAACGAAGAGGTGATAGACGAACTCGCCCGCTCCGTCGGCGTCAGCAACGCCGTCTCAGCCATCACAGCTCGCGCCATGAACGGCGACATCGACTTCGCCACCTCCCTAAAAGAGCGCGTCGGAATGCTCAAAGGTGTCCCCACAACAGTCTGGCAAGATCTCCGAAAAACAGTCACAATAGCAACAGGCGCACGTGAACTCATCGCCGGTCTAAGAAAGAAAGGCGTCTACACAGCCGTCGCAAGCGGCGGCTTCACACCCATGGCCGAATGGCTCAAAGGTGAACTAGGTCTCGATCTCGCGGTTGCGAACCACCTACTGGAAGCCGGGCCGACGGAAGAGTTCCCTTATGCGCATCTGTCGGGTCAGTTGGACCCTGCGTTCCCGATTGTTACGCCGCAGCTTAAAAAGGACACGCTTCTTGCACTTGCGGCTAAGCAGGGGGCTGCACTGCATGAAACGTTGGCTGTGGGGGATGGATCGAATGATTTGCTTATGCTTGGGACGGCGGGGCTGGGGATTGCGTGGAAGGCGAAAACGAAGGTGCAGGTTAAGGCGCCTATGAGGTTGAATGGGGAGAGTTTGAGAGATTTGTTGTATCTTTTTGGTTCGGAAGAGGCGTAGGGTATGCGGGACGCATCGTTTCCGAAGTGCTACTGACTTTAACATATGGGGGTTTCGCTTCTTCAACAAGCATAGACGGGTCGGCGTTCTCATATAGACATAGATTATAGAGCATTTGATGTCTGGCAAAGGAAAAGCTGGATTCGAGGAAAGGCGTAGAACTTGGTAAAGTCAAGTCATATCGAAAGCACGTGGTATACGCTCGGAATTTTTGTACAATATGTAGATCGGTAAAGACACAACAACCTCCGCTACCCAACAAAGACTCTACGCCTTCATCTCAACATATCAGACTCTTCATATATGTATCAAATACCATATCCGCAAGGCGCCAATGTACCGCTCAAGAGGTATCTTCGAAAGGAAAAAAAGAAAGCCGTAAGTCTATCACATGACGTTGCACTTGCTACCCCCGCCGGACGTGCCAGCGCCCTTTACTGAGAGGGCCACCCGGGCTGCTTCTGTGAACGCCTCGTTTACGCCTCGGTTCCGTTTTGCGGAGCACTCTGTGGGCATTATCAGTATATGGTTACTCTCGGCTCTCACTCTCTCGAACATCTTCTCCCATATCAACGTACCCAAATACCGGAGAGCTTGTATCCTCTTTGCAACCTCCAGCCCCTGCTTATAATCTATCATGACCTTCTCTCTGCCTCCCCTCTGTGTCCCCTCCTCGTCCTCATCCGCGCCTCGCTCTCTCAAATCGCATTTCAGAGCCACAAGCACGAGCTTCACTCCCTGACAATTCTCTGCTATCTCGCCAACCCATTTCGATTCAACATTCTCAAGGGAGTCTTTCGAGTCGACGCTGAAACAGAGCATGATAGTGTGGGTATCATCGTAGGAAAGGGAGCGCAATCGGTCGAATTCTTCTTGGCCTGCTGTGTCCCAGAGGGAGAGCTCGATGTGTACGTTGTCGACGAAAATGTCTGCAGAAATTGTGAGTGAGAGGGCATGAAGAGGGCAAGGACGAAGAATACCATGCACATAGTTTTCTAAGGAATGTTAGCATCCATGTAGCTATGCGACCAGAGCCAAGGCTTACCAAAGACTGTAGGTTCGCTGTGCAGAGGAGAGACCCGTCAATTGCATTTCCTTGGTGACAATTAAAGGTGCATAGAACGTACTAGACCGTAGGAAAATATCTACGGTGAGCCAAGGCGCATTAGCATTGATCTCGTGCATGATCAGGGCCTTATCCTACCCTCTCGTAAATACATTCAGTAACGACGTCTTGCCGCAGGCACCATCACCTCTGCCAGAAGAAACGATCAGTGACTTGACTCATTGCATGAGCTGCGGTTGCAGGAGGCGACGACATACAACAGTACGAGCTTCCGATGGACCGTCTTGCTTCCACCGCAAAGAGGCATGACGATGTGAAGAGGGCGGAGAGATTGCGGGCAAGCGCTTAAAGGAAGGAGACGTTGCTTCTAGGAGACTTAGGAAAACCAGGAGAGTGACATAGGAAGCAAGAGTAGAGTATCCAATGTAATGAACGAATGTGAGACTGTGAGGCGCAATGATGGAGTAATCTCAAGTAGGTCAAACACCGACGAGACGAATTGAGGTTGGTTCCAGACCGCTAGCGCGGACCGTCGGCGCTTTGATTTTTGAGTTTCTCCTCCACCCGGCAATTTACACCTTCAAAAGATATGACTTCATTGCAACGGTCTTTTCATTACTCTGTACATGAAATGTAAAGAATTTATGAAGATACAATATCCCAGCACATGCATCCAATTCCTACTAAACATGGCGTCGAGCAACAATCAATATTAACGTTCCAGATCCGATGATAAGCACCCACTGTTACCGTTGGATTCCTCATCGGAAAACGTCGTGGTTTCTTTGATTATGCGCGACTGACTGTGCTGGCTTCCTGTCTCATCCCGACTTAACGAATACCCTGCAGTAATAGTTGTTGCATGGCGACCTTTTGCCATGTTCTTCAATCCTATGGTAGTTATGCCGGCACGAGTTGTCTTTCCAGCTGAGAAGCCGGCGTTCAATGGGCATGAAGTGTTTGATCTCTGCTGCTTTTGGGCAATAGAAGCCTGTCGACGCATGTCTTCATTGCTGATAGATCCTGATTCAATACTATCAAGGAAGGGTTTAAGATATAAGAAGCAAGCTGAGACGATACTGAGACACTGAATTGTTTGAGTGCAAACAGTGACAGTCCAAGAATCAAGGAGAGGATCGTCGGATCTTCGGATCCTTTGCAGAAAAACGAGTTTGCAAGCTGCGGCCCCAATGACTCTGCTGCAGCGTCAGCAGACGAAAATCTGCAGGTTCTGAATGCTGTCTTACGTGCTTCGAAGGGCGAAAAAGGAAAAGGCCGAAGCTTTCTTGGTCGCGGGTGCTTGAATCCGCCAGATGAATGCAAAGGGCAACGCAATCAATGCAATGTCTGTAAGCA
This sequence comes from Cladonia squamosa, assembly GCA_947623385.2. NCBI lineage: Eukaryota > Fungi > Ascomycota > Lecanoromycetes > Lecanorales > Cladoniaceae > Cladonia > Cladonia squamosa. Next base: position 902,339 of record OX392382.1, read on the forward strand.
TATTTGAGATTTCAAAGTAGGTCCACCAAGAGTACTATCAAGTGGTTAGGAGAAAATTTTGATTATGAGTGATATTACATACATGACCTGGACAATTGGCCTCCAGATAATCCCAGGGTCTGGGCAGCTTGCAGACAAAAGCTGCCGCAAATTCTCCGCTGAAAGCCCAGAGAGCGACTATCAGCACTAGACCATATGTTATGGCGCGATCACGTCTAAAGGGCGTTATGATTCTGATGAGAGCTAATACAGCTAGTTTTGCAAAGCAAAGGCTTGAAATATAGAACATTGCGGCGACATATTGGAGCTTCATCATTTCAGTTAGATAAGTCAGTAGAGGGTGCAACGGTTCTTACCTTCAGGTCCATTTCTACTTCTGCTGGCTTTGCAGAAGCTAACGGTTTCCCGTAACCATGCAATGTCTGTAATGAGACTATTACTGATTGGCCGATGGCAAAGAGCTTATACGACTTTTAGCAATGCATCAACGCATAGAAATCATGAGATCTTACCCAAGATACAGAAATGATATAGTCATCCAGACTTATCGACCGAACGACAGCAGCTTTAGTTACACCTCTGGCAACGATACTCAAGGAGCAGGTAATGAGAAGAAACCAGATTACTATCTGGACGATAGGTGTAAAATTAGTGTCCATGGTTCTGTCTACACTTCGAGATTGACGATTCCAGGATTTCAAGATACAAGAAGGCTTCAACGACTTGACAGCTTTGCGTCTTCAAATCCTTGAATAGACTTTCCTGCATCTATTAGACCCTGAACCCTTGAAATCCACGAGTGGGCAGACTGACAAGGCAAAGGCTTAGGCTTATTTTACGCCCAAGAGTAGCTGCCATATGGATAGTAAAGCTGCAGCATTACTTCTAAGCACGCGCTGCGCATTTCTTACTACGCTTCTACAGCCATAGGTTCCTAAGCCCCACAATAAGGCCCATGATAGGTCTCATGTATCCTCGGACCATTGTATTTATATCTCAGTCGAATCAGACAATGGACTAAATGAACTTGCGGAACCACTTTGTTTCAGAGGTGATGGCCGTTTTATGCAAGGCGCAGGTTTAGTAAGTGTTAGGTAGTATCTGGTGGCTTTTCGCTAGATAATAACATCCAGTCTTATCAGTCTTACAGCGGATCCCTCACACTTTATTGGCTAGTGATACATGCCTTTTCCGAAAGAGTCCGGATGGTTCAGCATACTCCTCCCGTTCGACTGTCGCTGCCTTGCGATTCACCGTGCGCTTTGAGCCTGGTTTTACCTCTTTGACTAGCCTCGCCATCAATTCGGCTGTCCTTCGCTATGGGTCAATACACGCTCCATCTTCCTACGAGACTGTACGCCCCGTAGCTGGCTACAAATTGCCGTTGTACCCCTGGATCATCAGAAGGTGATTGAAGGATGTTCGCATCAGGCTACAACTCAAACACAAACCCGCCTGGAAGTAATGTACGCATGAGGCTGATGAATCAACAAGAAATGCCAAAAAAAAGTCTCGCCGGGCGTCGGCTGGCTTACATTCTGGGGTTGGTAGACCGCTATTGCATTATCGGCTTCCTTTCAGGCACCCTTACTCAAGGAATAATCGTATTGACTACGCCAACCTATGCTCCAAAGGCGTGGCAATCTATTTTTGGTGTCTGGGCAGCATTATTTTTTGCCATACTCGTGAATACGATAATTGGTGGAGTCCTTCTCACATTCGAGGGCTTTGTATTGATTCTGCACATCCTTAGCTACTTCGCCCCACTTCTTGCCTTGATAGTCTATGGACCACACAAGGAGTCATCAGAAATTTTCGGTAAATTCGTGAACGGCGGTGGTTGGCCTACCCAAAGCTTGTCATGCGTGATTGGACTTGTTGGAAGTGTATTTGCTTCCGTCCATGTAAAATTCCGAATGGGTCTGCACTGTGTTATCAAGCTCATCCTACACAGCTGTCCGAAGAAATTCACAATGCCTCTCTTCTCATACCAAGGTCCATTATGGCGAGTCTGTTTCTTAATGGCTGCTTGGGGTCCGCATTGCTACTAACAACACTGTTCTGCCTCAACGACCTCAAAGCTATGCTATCGAATCTCCTACCGGCTATCCGTTCCTGGAATCCTTGTCAGGCCCTTTTCCCTCTGGCCTCCAGGGCAGCCTGTTGATGCTGGAAGTATGAATTGTTCCGTCTTAATCACTGAAGAGGTGGCCATGGTTAGTGTGCTGTACTATTTAATTTGGGCGAGGAGAGAGTACAAAGGAACAGTGATTGAAGTGAATTGAGACGCTCGGAGAGCTTGATCACGACGGTATTAAAGCCTATGAAGAAATTCTAGATAAAGATTCTCGTCATTTTTTGATGTAATCTAATTACCAGCCTGCATTGTACCGCGAACAAAAATATTACAGACCGCCGGCTTTCGAAAGGTGAAGGTCATCCGCTGTTTCTACGTCGCTAGATCTAGTCCTCCTTGCAGCAAATCATTCCCTCGACTTCCTTTTATCCGACATCCGGATATTCAAATTCTCCAAACCGGCCGCGACTGCGGAGACTGCTGAGCTCGATGGATTTTGCTCGTCAGCCCGCTTATCTTTAACAACATCATCAATGTTCGGCAAAGCCTCGCGAAGATCATTTGTGCCCTCGCTGGCTGAATTCAGGATACTACTCCCCCTTATAGCCGAAGGCCTACCACGATACAACCCGTCATATTCCTCTGAATCATCAGCTTTTGAGAAAGGCGGGTCGAATAGGTCCTCCATCCAAGAAGCATATCCTACACGGTCTATGATCTGCTTCTTTGAATGGGTATGTGGAACTTTCACATCGCATTCCATGATGAGGCAAAAGTTTGTAGGCCAGCCTGGGCTCTCTGGCGAGGGTGCCCTGCCGCGCTCGGAGCGTGATGTTGGCCAGTACTTCTTTGCACGGGATGGGACCCTCTTTCCTATGGGGCTTCTTGAGGGACCTGTTGAGGGACCTGTTGAGGGACCTGAGATCGCTTTTCTCCGCTGGCTATGGCGGGAGCTCTCAAGAGGAGTGAATTTTATCAGTCGAGCTACCATAGCCTCTGAATTTGTGGTGTCATTTGGACTCTGGCCTTCGGACATTCTGGTGTTGATTCTATTCGACGAAGATAGGCGCCTAGGATTTGTTGAAGGGTGTAAGAAGAGTGAGGTAAAAAAAATATGGTGTTTTGTCAAAGACTAAAGTGTCAAAACAGTTCAAAACACAGTGTCCAAATATTTTGTTTTTGAACGATCAACACATGGAACAACACAACACCACCTAGTGATGATGGATAAGCAATAATCTCTGACTCATCTTTCCTAGTAAACACAAGCTACTTTCGGTGTGGTTTTTAATAACGATCATCGAGCCGACTTATGCCTGCCAGATTACTGCGCCGAACACCCTTAAAGGTAAGAGCTTTAGGTCAGATCTTTGGGGCTTCTACCCCTAAAGACCCTCGTTAAGGGCGTTCCTTAAGTCAGCCCGGTGATCGTTATTAAAAACTAAATCGAAAGTATGAAACAGCTAGATCAGTGAATATCAATCTTTTCAATCATTCACTTTCATAATCTTTCCGAAACTCCGATATACCATCAAACCATAAAGAACAACCGTGACTCCCTTCGCCTCTAATGGCATTCAAGCAGCGTCACCAATCTCCAAGACGCAACTGGTCATTCAACCACAGCTTTTGCATTCCGGACCCCGTATATCGTCTACCGTACCCAATTTCTTTCCCCCACCACCCCCTCCTCCACCACCATATCCTCCTCCGCCACCTCCCCCGCCACCTCCAGCTCTGGGGCCAGCCCTGGGCGCCGGGTTAGACCGATTCCTGATGCTGAAAGGCGACTGTTCTGCCGCGGCGTAAGGATCCAGCTGTTGCATTACTTGCCATCAGCACAGTGCAAGCTTCGCTTTAATAGACATAGCACGCACCGAGAACAGGGATGTGACATAGAGGCCGAGAAAGTTGTATGTATCATTGGCGAAATTCCGGACTCGAGCTGTCAAGGGAGGCCTATTGAAGTCGTCAATGATTCTTGTTTCCGTGAAATCGCTAGCAAAAGGTAGGACTGACGCCTGGAGGACCTGCCCATTTGAGAGATAAGGCTTGGGCTTGGCTGGCCCGGCTGGGGTAGACATATTTCCAATCTGATAAACCAAGTTTTGTTATTGCTTCATACCGGACAATGCTTCTCGCAGGAACAGGACACGTTAAGCGCGGGATTATTCCGCATGTCGAATGCCGGGTAGTGGGTGTGAAATATTTTCGGATGAGCTTTGGCAAAGATTTTAGACAAGGGGATCCACCATAACAATGGAATCGAAGGTGCAGGATCCTCTTTGTGTCCCGTTACTAATCCTGGCTAATTGGTCCTAGAAGCGAAAGCGAGACTCCGGAAAAGCCAAAAGCGACAGATCAAAGCCTACTACAGTCTTCGAACCAAAGAAGGAAGATGTAGTGGATACATCAAAGCCCACTGCAGTCTTTGAAGCAAAAGGAGGAAGAGCTTATACTTTGAGCATTGCATTACCTAGCAGTATTATTGCAAAGTCGGTGTTGCAAGTCTACTAAAAAAAGCATTCTCTGACATCCACTAACAGTGCACAAACACCGGAACTCCAATCGCTCCTGGCAGGACAAATAGCCCGGGCTCTCGCAGTTTTCTGCGTGGATGAAGTAGTCACCTTCGACGATGGCCATGCCAAGACCGCACAAAATTCGAACGGAGATTCCTCTCATACCCATGAGGATGGTTTACCCAAAGAATCGTACACAGGCTACTCGGATCCGAACTATTTCTTGACCCACATACTAGCCTACCTCGAAACCCCACCATATCTACGAAAGCATCTCTTCCCCATACATCCAGATCTTCGACATGCAGGGTCGCTCCCAAGCTTGGACATGCCACATCATCTTCGTCAAAATGAATGGTGTCAGTATCGCGAAGGCGTGACAGTGGAAGACATTCCGCACAGGAGAGAAAAAAAAATTTGGCGAATACCATCGGGCCATTCTTATATCGACACAGGTCTTCGCGAGCGAGTATTTGTGCCGTCTACAATCCCGCCAAATACACGTGTGACAGTAAAGTTCAAGGATGTTGAGAAGCCGGACATGGTCCCTGGAAGGGAGCTTCTGGCCGATGCTGTGGCGCCTTCTGCTCCACGCGAAGAAGCTGGATACTACTGGGGCTATAGCGTGCGCTCCGCAGGCTCGCTTTCTGCGGTTCTTACAGAATGCCCGTTCGATGGTGGCTACGACCTGACGTTCGGAACGTCAGAGCGTGGTATCCCTCTCTCCAATTTCAACGATGTGTCTTCAGGTCAACCTTCCATTCCTGAGTTCAACCACTTATTGGTCGTCTTTGGGGGTGTAGCAGGCCTCGAGGTTGCAGTAAAAGCAGACAAAGAATTGGAGCACTTAGGTGTCAAGAGTCCTGAAGCTCTATTCGATCATTGGGTGAACCTATGTCCTGGTCAAGGCAGCAGAACGATTCGAACAGAAGAAGCTGTCTGGCTAGGATTGATGGGCTTGAGAGGGTTGGTACTGAACAGAGGAAAGCGGTGATCCCGAAGTAGAAGGTCGAATCGGACTCTTGGTAGGTTGTGTTCAAAAGAATGCAACATGGGCCATGCATATGGAGCAGACGCTGCCAACTCGCTGCTTACAACACTTGCTAAAGTCTGCGTTGGGTTTAAATAAAGTCCCAGATAGCAACGATAATGACGGCTGAGCCACGTCCAATTCGGCAAAAGCGTTACCTCAGGTAGCAGCTCTGAGCACCTGAGCGTCAACTCGGGGTTAGCCGTGGGCGCGCGAATCCTTGGTTTGCAAGTGTCAAGAGAACAATATGACAGAGCCATTCCACAAAACAAAGAGGTAAGTATACCTCAGCTAAGGATCTCGTACCTTTATCAATCAATGTCTTTGTAAAGGGGGACAAAGTTTCCACGCGGTTAGCTCGAGTTAATGCTAAGTTGCAAGCACCAGGTCTTCATGTGGACATACCGTTCACATTCGATATGTGTAAAATATTGTGCAAGTCTGGACTCGCGGCAGAATTGATCCTGTTACCCATAAAGACTCTCCGCGACGTTCAAAATACGATCGAACTCGAATGATATTCTATGAAGTATGATCTTTAATGAAAGCAATTATCTTCGCTGTCTCACATCGTGGAGTCAATCGGATGGTCTTAGCCAAATCTGTAGACTGGCTTGATTCGTAGTATATCTCCAACTCAGATCCATATTTGACAGAACAGAGTCTCACAAAGGCATCCAAGGTCGTAGTCGTCACCCCTCTCCAGCAAATGAACTCAAACCGACGGTCACCAGCTGGTCAAAGCTGAAATAGTAAAGAACGTCAGTTTTAGAAGAAGTGCTGTAGCTTTAACACAGATTTTGGGCAACACCGTAGTTAATAGTGCTGAAAGCGGGAGCAGCAACTCCGGGGTCAACGGCATAAAGCATGAGGCATAAGACATAAAAAATGATCAAAAGCGTTGTTCGCCGTAAAATCAAAAGGGTATACCCATCAATCACCACCCCAGCACCCAAACTCCATTCCCCTTTCCCCACATCCCCCACCCAACCCCTCACTGCGCAGCAACACTCATCCTCAACTGCCTCTCCCTCTGCTGCGCCTGCAACACCAATCTCTCAACCGCATAACTCAGCCTCTCCTTCTTCCCCCTCAACTGCTTCAACCTCAACGCCTCTCTACTTCCCTCCCCACTCATCCCAATACTACTTCTCGCCCTTGCGCCCCCACTCGCCCTTCCTTCTCCAATTCGCCCTTCGAGGAGCTCAGTGCGCGCTATGAGGGCCTGTTCGCGACGGGCAAGTTTGTCGAGGTGGTTTTCTACGCGGGTGAGGAGGGAATTGAGTTCGGGGGTTAGGGAGGCGAGGAGGGCGGATTGGGCGGATTGGAGGGTTGGTTCGGCGAGGAGTTCGAAGTGCTGGAGGTGTGTTAGCCTTGATTGTAAAATGCTAATAGAATCGTAGGAAAGCAGTGAAAATAGCTGATTCATCGCTGGGAACAAGAACATACGCGCGTCGTCTGCAAAACTTTCCCTAATCGTGGGAAATCACTAACCCCCGAGTCTAGAATCGAAATACTAGATGACAGAAGCGCATTTGTCGATCGTAACGATGACACGCAGGAAGCTAAAGGATTCGCCATCGTGCGGTTGTTAGTCTCTGTACACCTCCCCGTGTGGCCTGCGCAATGAACGATGTCGTGTTTACTGTTAACGACAAGCGCATCTCAGCAGTAAAGCCCTACAGGGCTGATGCCTCACAGGGCTGATGCCTTACAGGGCTGATGCCTAGAGGCCCCTAAAGCCGGTCCCTCCGGAAAAAAGATCTGCGCTAAAGAAACCTGGCTCCGGGGACTAATCCTAGGGCATACTAGGGAGGGCGGCTGGGCGGGTCAATACCCTCTCTCGCGGGGAACAAAAATATTGGCACCCCTACACTTAATCTTAATAAAAATTATCACATTGAAAAGATTTTTAAGCGAAAATTATTATAAATTTATCGATTGCAAGTCTGTTCTGTACTGAAAGGACTGGCATTTTGCAAGGGACGCCAATATTTCTGTCACCCACGAGCCTCTCTACCTTACCATTCTGCGCTCATTACCTCCTTTCTCTACATTGTAATAAAGGTTCGTCTTCCCAAAAACACCCTCTCTTAGTCTAACTCGGCCCCAAGTATTCCGCTACTTCCCTATCAGCTCCTCATTACTGTTTGTGTCAGGAACTCGCTCTAAGCCTGTCGAATTCGTCATTGACTAGCTCATCAAGCGGAGATGTGACCTCGATCAATGGCAGAGGAGCAGTGACTGTGCCCTCTAGTTTCTGCTCCAGGCTATACAATGCTTCCACTGCTTTTTTGACATATTGTGTGCCTTTTTTCTCGTCATTGGCCGCTAGAAGATGTGACGCTGGTGTCTGAAATTCGAGAAGCCCGTTTACAATCTCAGTATAGATACAGTTCACTCGAGAATCGAGCTCGTCAATATCCGCAAGCGCCTTAGACCTCGCAGATCGGAGGCCTTGAGCCCCAGTCCCGTAATCGAGAGCTTTGCCTGTTCCTAATTGAAACAGTACCAGGCCGAGCTCGATCATAGCAGAACTTGGCGCTTGAGCAACTCCGGAGGCGCCACCAAGCTTCTTCGCTGGACCACGTCTCCCGAAGCCAAATGCCAGCCATGGTCGTAGTACCAGTGGGTTGTCCAAGTTCCACGCCTGGCCCTCATCAGGAGTCTGGTAGAACACGTAATTTTCAGGTCTCGGGTGCACGCATGTCATTTGCACAGATTCGAGGTACAAATAGCCGTCGAGCACAAGGCGAGCAACTTGCACCACCTGAATAGGCAGGATATGTCGATGATAGTCGGAGCTGTCGAGTATATCCTTGAGGTTTGCAGTGCTTTGCCATTGCTCGGAGTTCGCATGGTAGACCTTATTACAGAACCAGCTCTGCTCGAAGTTCGAGGCATGATCAGAGCAGGCAGGGAAGCATCCCCATACCTCAACATCGGAAAAGACAGGAAGCTCGATATCCCGCGGTCTGTCAAGATCGTGTAGGAAATACATAGACTCTGGATCCCAAGATAGAGGAGTACTCATACGCTGTGAGGTCTTAACATTCTCAATCAGCAAGAGCTTCGATTTGTCTTTCAGATCTTTCGAAACATGTCTCTGGATATTGAATATTCGCGACCCGTCGTGAAGATGATGGTGGGCGCCTCGCCGTCCACTGACATCTGAGCGGCTTCTATCATTGTCTTCAAGCAGCTGGATGCTCAGATGGTAAGCATCGCCTTGCGCGCTGCCCACGTTGACGTCCATCAAGTCGTTGTGCAAGGTGCCGAGCGCTTCTTTTACCTGCGCGACTACAGGCCAGAAGCGATCTGCAGCTTCGAAAGCTGGCAGATTTACAGCTGCGTCTTGGAGAGCAATATCCTTGATCAATTTTCCCAGCTCGTTGTTGTTGATCTGAATCCTGCGTATTATATTTCTCAGCTCGTCATAATCCCTCCGAGCCCATGGAATTTTCCTCCAGTATGCCACTGATGCTTGCAGAACCTCGGCGTGCTGCTCAACACGCTGAGCTGTGTTCGATAATTCTGTAGTATCGACGCCGGGAAGACCACCATTCGAAGCTTGGGAGGAAACAGAGGTGGAAGATCTAGAAGCGGGATCTGCAGATTGCGACTTGGATTTTCCCCATCTCTTCCACAGGAGGAGAGATTTTTTCCGTTTTCTCGCGCTTTCACTGGCGCTGTCACTCTGCACCAATGTATTGATAGACGGTGTCGTCGACGGGGTCGCAGCTGGCGAAGTCGTCTGGGCCTCGTTTGAAATGATTCTAGGGAGTGGCCCATGATTCTCTAGCGGATTGTCAGCTTTAGTGAGAAACACTCTTATCTACTAACCTTCGCCATCGTACCACTTCATCAGAGCGTTGCAATCCCCAAATAATCTTTCCATGAGCGTGAGGCCCCTGCGTACGGTCTCATGTTGGTTGGGGTTTCGTTCGCTGGGCTCGATCTCGTCCTGCCTTACTCGTCGGCGGTTTACGAGTATGTCAAATCGTGCCCATTGAATCTCCAGCTCGATTTGAACATTCTCGAAGTCCGTTCCAAAGCGGCGATTGAGCTTGTACCCATGGTAAAGACGATCGCAGCTATCAAAGATCTGCAAGAATAGCGAAACGGACGCAAGCGTTATTCCCACTGGCTCAGGCATTGGGCTCACAGTCCCTCTGTTGTGCAGAAAACATGGGCAAAACACACAGATGCGTGTCGAGTTGTATCCATGCGAGCCACCTTACAAGGTCGGGCTATCGACCTTCCACCGCAAGGCTTCGTAAAACGTAGGTCTAGAACCCACCACACCTACTTTGGTAAGGACTCGAAAGAGTAGCGTCTGTTAGCATCAGATGAACAGTGCGCCACGCATGGCTCTGCATGAGCCTAGGCGAGCCCAGACTGCGCCTTCCCTCTCTCTTTCTGGCCAGTGAAGTCCGTAACGAATGTCGCTTTCCGTTGCGCGATGACCAAAAAGCAGGGTCACAAGACCAGTCTTGCGGGGTGGAGTGCTGCGGCGAGCCCGCTACGAGCCTTATAGAAGGGTTCGCCCCCCCAACCGTTGACACCTAGCAACCATATAACCCCATGAGACTGACATAGACGCCCCTGGAGCTACCCCAGAGTTTGTGTAGTCGCTGGGGCAATATACGTGTAGTTAGTCCCTGGAGTGGGGTTCTTCACCCCAGCCCTTTTACGCCTTCTAGGGGTTAGCCCTATGGGGCTTTACGGGCATCCCCTCCTAGCTCCTACTTCTACTTCTACATACAATCATCAACCAATAGAACACCTTTGCCAGACACTCATTTTACTTGTACCCCTGCCATAACCGTCTCTGATGCCCTCCACTCCTAGGCCTATACTGGTCGCATATTAACAGGAGCACCCGAGCAAAGCTTAAGGCAGGATCAGCTTTCCGAGCAAGGCTGCTGGAGCCTATCCGCCGCTTCCGTGCTGATTACATTATTACCAAAGTAGGAGCAACGAATCTCCTGCTCACTCCTATTGTATTGAACTAGCCAAAGCAACAACATAGATATGGATCCTATCAGTGCTGCTATCAGTTCTGGATATCTGATATTGACCTTGGTGCAAGTGACGAACAACGCGTACAGATTGATAAACAAGATCAAGTACTCGGCGCCGAAAGTCGATCAGATTTATTATCGCATACTGGCGGAGAAAGAGACTACCGAAGCATGGGCGAATCAAATGCGGATGGCGAATTGGGTGGATTTGCAGACCTCGATTCCTCCAGATAAATTGGATGAAGTGACCCATCTTCTACACAAGCTTAGAGTGTATGTTCAAGCAGCCGACGAGAAGTACGCAAAAGTTGAGTTGAAGTCCGCGGACCAGAAGAATACCATCGCGAATCTGAAGGCAAGAGCCCAATTTGTGTTGTCGGGGTATGATGATCTTAAGGATCTCGTGGATGTCATCGCTTCAATGAACAAGGCGCTCACCACCATCGCTCCACCTCTGCCCCCGTACTCGAGGCATATGTATCCGGAGGGGTCTACCCGTCCACAGGTCCAGCGCCTCATTTCAGATTATGGTCAACCATCATCGAATCCGAGATCAATGGGTGGAACTACGGCTGTCGAGACCACCCTCTCTCGTGCTCAAACAGAGCAAGCTTCGGATATAGGACCCGATAATCCCACAGGGAATGTCTACGACCTCGAACATCTGCCATCTCTTAAAAGCATTTATGGGCTGTGCTTGAACGCGATGGACATGATGGCTCATCGAGGAAGGCATGCACTACTTCAAAACTCGTCTGCACGACTCAGATTGTGGGGTGCGGGCATCTTTGAGCCTCCTTTGCCCTTAGACAACGTACTCATGCTGCGCAAGAAGGATTCCAATGCGGTGAGACAGGCGTTCTTGAAGGTCATGGCCTATATACTAGTTCTCCAAGGTATGTTCCTACCTCACCTGTGTATGCACAAAGCAACGTCTAACATGGCAGTAGAACGGGATCTAAAACGTCTCAGAGATTCAATTACGGACCAAACCGGAAGCGAATATCGTCGACTATTAATATTGCAAGCCGAGGTCTCATCCATGCTTGGTACTGATGAGCTAGTCGAGAGTGCGCTTGTAAGTTGGGCGAACTTTCTCCAGAGACAGAAGGACCTGGCTGCAGTGCGTCGAGAGCACCTGACCAAAGAGCCAGACGATCTTCGTGACATTGAGGCCAAGTTGGACTACAACTCTATATCAAAAACGATCGAAACCCTTTTCAAACTACTACCCGCAATCCGAAGTGAGCGGCAAACATATTCGCTTTTGAGAGAGGCTGAACAGGCGGCAAAGGATGGTGACGCACAGTCACTGACCGCAAGCATCCGAGCTAATAGCACAGTCGAGGATGATATGCACAAAATTGAGGATTTCGTCAAGAAAAGAGATGCTAGGGCTGCAAAGCAAGGCCGTCAGGTAACATTGTATGAGCCAGTGTTTAGGAAGGAGAAAGACCGCCTGGAGGCCCTTCGTCTTGCCGAAGACAGGCCACTCAAACTCGCTTCAGCAACCACAAATAATTCTATTATTCAGGAAAAGAAGGATCAACTTGCCAAAATACTTGGTATCAGTCCAGCTTTGTTATCCATGAAATTTTGACTGACAGCTGACTAGCTACGTTTGCGCGAGAGATTGATTTCGCGCATGACAAAGCCACCAACATTCAGACACTGATGCCCCCCGGCAAGAAGCCGATCGATGCTGAACAGTCGTCCGATGTGAAAAAGCCCATAGGCGACTCGGCAAGGCTCGATGATGAGAATCTGACTGCGCTCATAAATTCACTAAGAGGTCTAACCGTTTGAAGCGCTGAACATAGGAAGTGATTTCCTTCTTAGCATGGATTAAACTTGTTTGAGGTAGTCGGCATAAGTGCATCCATATTGACAAAGCGAGACATTCCAGAAGTTTTTTGCCTTGCACGGAGTATGTACGTCTAATAATCAGTGAAGGCCTGACAGAGCAAAGAAGTCCAAAAGCCAACCTGGACGATGGAGGAGATTGAACTGATGACCGCAATTGCTTCAGCCATTGTGAGGTCAGATTGGAGAGATTCGGAAGTAAATAGTTGCCACAATTGAAATGGGACCTATCATGCTGCAAGTCTCATCAGCTCCTAAGCTATCAAATTGGAGATTTGATATGCCAGCCGTGAGCGGCAGCACTGTACTTATTACACCTGAAGAGAACTCTTGCTAAGCTACTAAAATCAGCGCTCAGATCGGACAGACACATATGAAAAAATTGATCATGATCCATTCTTCATTATCACCAATTGATGAACGACCTGCCCAAGATTGCAACTTCATACACCACTATGTCAGGATTGGAGCTGAAAATGTATGCATCACTTTTGCTGCAGAGACCGCAGGCTCTATTTGCGCCGCCAAAAGGTTGAACAGCGAAGAAGGTCGAGCTCGTGGCTGTGGACTTGGAGATTGTTCACGAGCAAATTGAGGCCGTGATTTCTGTCTTGGGGAAGCTGATTCTGACCTTGATGCCCTTGGCTTCTTTGGTGTCTTCGGTGCTTCAGTTCGAATCGCAGAGGGTAATGGCAACTCAAATTCGGCATCCTCCTTCAACAGCCACGCCCCTCCCCTGTATTCATAAGGGCTTGTACTGATCCACTCGGACCAGGCCTCAATTCTCTGGATGACGAATCCTAAGTCTAGGTCTCGAAACCACTCGATGTGCTTCTTGCCACAGCCATGGCAAGCGGGCTCAGCCACCCTATGATTTGCAAACTCGGTATGAATGAGTTTTTCAACGCGAGCCGCGTGCTTGATTTTCCTGGGAGATTGATACTGTTTTTCTGCGATGTGATGACACTGTTCTTCCCATTCTTGTAGGCGCTGATCAACATCCTTGCCTGTGAACCCTATTTTCAGGTGGCCGAAGCTGGCCCGGTTCCAGTACACGTAGAGATATCCGTCTCGAGTCTCATCGTGTTCCGTTAATCCGTTGATAGACCTGGTGGTTTCTGTGACTAGAGGTTGCCTTGCTTGACTTTCTATTGAATGATTTATCCCCTTTGATACCGAACCAGGATCACTGAAATATCTGTATTCGGGTAGATAATGCAGTGTACCATGAGGTGCCGGGCGCAGCCACCAGCCGACGTCAAACGTTGAGTCGCTCATCACTGTAACAGGCTTGTGCGCGACCTCTTGTTCTTGGACCCGCCTCCCCAATAGCTCTCGAACCCTGGATTTGAAGAGCATTTGGGCCAACTCTTTATGATGATGACAGATTGCTTCGCTTGCCAACACCTCAAATATGGTAATGCATTCATCGCCGTCAGAATATATGTTCATCGTTTCGAGCTGTAATAAGACCCGTCTGATCAAATGTCTGTCAACATAGATCAATTTCCAATTACATTTTCTGCCACTCCATTTGCTATCACCAGAGTAACCCGTGGCTTTTGTATTCGCAAGACACCTGAAAGGCAGCCAGAGCTCATTTTGCATGGTCTCGAATCTATGCATAGCGTCGCATCCCGGTATTATGGCATTAAAGGTTTCGAGAGCGGAGACAAATTGGACAGGATCCGCATTTGTTTGCTGAGCTTCCAAGCGGACCTCTAGCTGAGCCTCCAGCAAACGTTCGAAGGGAGAATAACAGCTGGTTGTCTTGACCGTTGAGACAAATTCGAATGTACTCCTGTCAATATTCGTGTGCTCTAGTAAATCGACATTAGTGCAAGGTATCGAGAACAAGAGACTTTTAACTAACTTAATTCATGAAAACGAGAAGGTGTAGGTTTGAAAGATAATTCAGAATGGAGAGTCTTGTTTGTCTTCACAATGATGGCTGATTGAGCAAAACTTGTGGTGATTCTGCTACGTCGTTTCGTCTTCCTAAAGACCATTGCTTCTAATTTCTCATCTTCTCTCTCCACGATCCGCTTTTCTCCTCGAGCGAAGTGAGGCGCTATTTGCAAAGGCTTTTGACCCAGGATCTGAGTTCTCGTTCGTATGGGCAGAAACGTTTGGAGTGATACTTCTAAGTCGATGACTGTTTTGATAGGCGGATCTGGCAACTTTTCTTGGGGCTTGACCGGAGGCTCATTCTTCGAAATCCCGTCACGCTCTGCCACGTGAACATTCTGTTCAGTGGCTAAGTTGGACTTTGGCTCGGAAGCATGGTCGACCGATCTATTATCGGCCGAATCACTCGTCACCCCTGTATCAGGTCCCTTTCCATCATTTTCTGGGCCTGCTTCTGTTTGCACTCCGACAGCATGCTTCTCGTCAACAGACTCCCCACCCAGCTCTTTCTTGGCACGAAGATGTGCTTGTTTTACGGACGAGAGATCTGGACAGCTTTGAGACCTAAGGGTCTTCAAGCCTGGTTTTGAAGTCGATTCAAAAGAGCGATCTCGCGCCTTTGGGAGCCTTTCTCTATATTCGTTCGTCGTTCCATGGCTTGCTGATGTTTCGACAGAACGGCTGCGACTGTAAGGTCTCGCTGGTAGATTTGAAGGCTTTCGCGATTCTTGCGCCTTTGAAATTTCTCAACGCGAAAATGTCAGCAGAATAACGTGATTCACCTTGGAAATTATTTACCAGCATCCTTAATCCCAGCTGTCGAAAAGCTCTCACACAGAACTGATCCAAGAGAGACTGGGGGTATGCTGGGTCTATTACTCGCTCTTGGTAAAGGATGCAGGGAAACCCTCACTTCGCTGTGAGGCTTTTCAGACTCAGCATAATCTCTAAGCCTTGGATTTTGATGCTGGTCGCTTTGAGCCTGAGCAATACTGGGTCTTCCAACACGAGAACAAATCTCGATAGGATCCCGCATCTTTTCTGACAATTTTGTGAATATTCACAAGTACTAAGAGTATAGCAGCTGCACTGGGTATTACAACAAGATAAATCTTCCATCATCGCCATCTATGCGGAGGTGCTTATGCTGATTCGGCCCCCCAACACCTCCTTTCAGGTCACGACACCATCTTCGCAACCGAGCCGCCCCCCCTCGAGCATGCAGCATTCTGCGGCGCTTGTGAAGTTACATCGCGACGTTGCACGACGCATATTGATCTATAGGTCCACGTTGATTGGTCTAGAACTCACAAAAGAAAGCAAGAAGGGGGCTACCTGCAGCTGAACACCTCTTCCAGTCGTGAGCTAGTCGGAGAGGAAAGGGTCGGCAGCTCGAGCTTTTGTCAAAGTGGCCCGCGGTGCCCTCTCGGGGCTGGGGCAGCAAGATTTAGGAGGGTGTAAAAAAGAAAGGGATTGGTGGGGGACGAAAGCTTAAGCGAAGGGGGGCTCCCCAAGTTCTGACTCAGAGGGGCGCAGCCTATTGGGAGCCTGATTTGGCTGCCTACTATCCAGGTAAAGCTGCTCACTTTTATGTGTGGCATCCCTTAGAAAATCGTTAATGGCAGAAGCAACAGGCTGCCTTCAGTGAGAGTGTGTTGCATGCATACCTCGACATGCCTTGCGGGCTGACTTCCCACCAAGCTCGCTTAGTTAGATGCTATGCGCTTACATAGCCCACCACTCCTGAGCAACACCAGGCCAAGAAAACGCGGCAATGGATGAAAAGGCCGAGAAATGAGAGATCGCTAGCAAAATTGAGAAGAGGACGCGTGAAAAGAGCCGACGAGTAAACATGGGTGCATCGCAGCAGATTAGGCACCGTACAAACGGTCCGTAAAAAATAACATGAACGGGGCCAGACTGGCCTATCAATGCACTACTATCAGCGACTTCAGCAATAACATTAACGAGGAGAACCTGTCATTAGGGGATTCCAATAGGATGGTAAACTAGAAGCAGGAAATGTTTCTAGCTTCTACATATCTATCGATTGTATTTGGTTAGCCTCCAGGACAAGCAAGATGTTCCACATACCCAAAACGACGCCCTACTCGGCCTCAAACACTCCAGCGCATCTCTTATCCATCAGCGCAAATACATAACCTACTCTATCCCCTTTGACCGAACGCTCCAACCACGCACAGACTATGAAAGCAAAAATCTCTCCGCTCCTGAGCTCCGTTCGATCTTGCGCGGATACCACCTCTTACATACATATCTCGTATCCGCGCTATCCATATACATGCAGACAGACATACAGACATAACAACATATGCTCCGGCCCTCTTTATTTTTTCCTCTTCTCCCTCTCATTATTAAACTGTAAAACGCAACGAACGTGGAACCTAGTCTTCCTCCTGCTCCTCACATGTATGTAAAAGCGCACACTGTTTTCGCTCTCCCTAGGCTTATCTATATATCTACTTAATTAGTCAGGCAAACAAACAGTGATTCATGAAAATATGTTTGTTGTACATGGGAAGATGCATGAGCAAGCTATGTATGTAGGCACGCACGTATGTATGTATAACCGAGGGAGCGAGGCTAGTTAGTTTCATCACGGCTTTTGTTGTGGGGTGTGGGTGTGTGGCCCCCCGGTGTTTTTCGCTTGCTGCCCTGCTTGTCGTCACATTTGGTAAAGGCAGCTTATATGCTTTCCTGCCATCTGTGCGGGGGGAGGGGAGGATGGAAAAGTCTGAATCGACACTGTTTTTTGTCAGGGGGCAGGAGAGCCTTGCTTACCCGGTTTTCGAGCCTGTCGTTAAAGCTGGTAGAGTACAACCCCGGCAGGTGTGCTTTGCTTCTCGGATAGAATTCAAGCTATGTATCACTGCTAGAGAAATTTTGGGTCTGTTGGTGTTGGTTGATTGGCATTAGCATTCCCATTTCAAGTCCGAACTACACGTAGCTCCGCGAGGAACTACAGGAAGCTTTTGTTTTCTTCGCAGCTGTAGCTGATAATATCATTGAATCCATCTAGGGCCGTCATGTCATCAGAACAATTGGCTGGGATCTTTCAAGCTGGACGGCCACTGATAAATACGACCTTATTATCATGCGAGTCTGAGAAGTAGACGGATCTGTTTTGCTCGATATGGCTAGGAGGTGACGATTTGTGGTATGATATTAGCTCTCGTGTGAAGCAAGGAACTAGAGAGGTAAACGACACGCGTGTCCTTATACACCTATGGTTAATTCATCTCCTGAGCAGTTTTCTCTTGAAGGGTTCATGTCCAGATCAATGTATATCCTTAGATAGCTGATGCAAGCAATGCCATGGCCACTTTACTGCAATATGGCCAGCGGTTTTGATCTCGGAGTCATAAAAGCCACCATCTACACAGCGGTAGATCATGTGCTATTGTGGCCTTCTGGCCGGCTTCGAGTATACCCGACAAAGTACAAAACCTGTCGTAGCCGTGTTCTAGGAATGTTCAACATATAATAGCGGTATATAATGCTAGAACTCTAACAGGGGGGCGTCTGCTCACCCGGCTCACTTGCTAAAGCGGCAGCCCCCGAGCGACATTCCTGTCTCCCATTCATGCCAAGCCCTCTAAAGCGGCCCTGGATCACCGTGACCTCAACCTTCCCTCTCTCCCCTACAAGCTCCTCCTCCACCTCCATCACCCACAGCCTACCCCTTCAATCACCAAACACCTTTCCCTCCACACAAAAAACATCTCAAAAATGCCCGGCATCCTAGGGAAGAAGTTCCCCGCGCCAGTCGGTACGTTGCCCATCCCATTCCTCATCCTCAAGAAATTCGCGGTCTATGTACAAAGTCAGATAGCTAACAGCACAAACAGCGGGGCCAATGGCGCCTTTTTTTGTGGCTGGTAGGTCTCCCGCGCACTCTCAACTACCCCACCCTCCCAACCCCCCGGTGCGGTACGAACCTGAAGAGGAGGAGAAGCAATGGTGCAACATGAGATATATGAACGGGATATGAGGGAGGAAGCATGATATGCTGGGTCATTGAGAGGATTGGTGGCTGATGATATTTTGATGAGCAGGGCTTATTATGATGTACGGCATCAATTCGTTCGCGAATCGGTTGATAGACAGTACGTATACAGTTGCTACTCTTCCTTCCTCCTCTTTTCCGCTCCCCTTCATTTCTGGCTTCAAGCTATGCACAATCAGGCTATTTCTCTTATCACGCGTCCTCACGGCTCTTTACGCTCGCCTTTTTGAAACGTTTCAAGCACACCCTTCCATCCCCATCCCCATCCCCATCCTCCCCATCCTCCCTCCCTCCCTTCCCCTCCGCCTCCTCCGCCTCCTCCACACTCCCACCTCCCATCCTTCCCATGACACCACCCTCCCGCTCCCTAATATCCAAGCCGAAACTCGCAAGCTAACAAACCTCTTCCTCCACAGCCGACGAATTCAGAAATGATCCGCGGAACCCGGCTGCTAAGACGCAGAAGCCGGCTGATAAGCGATAGGGGGCTGGTGGGGTGGTTGATGTGTATAGGAGAGCTGCTATAATGGGCAGATGTATACTTTACGTTAGATAGATGGGATGGGGTGGAATTGAATGGAATGATTGAAAGAAACTGGGAGTGTTTTGATTCATGAATGCCTCGATGTGATGGCGAAAATCTTATTCCTATCTGCTGTGAGAAAATGTGAGAGAGTGAGGATAAGGCCCATTTTGTCCCCACCTGCTGTAAAGGCTTGATGGGTAAAACGAAACGGTAAGGTCGGATTAATGCTGTACATTATTCTGTATTTTGCTGCCCAGCGCCAAAAAACCCACGACGCCGGAAAACGCCCAATGTATATAATAAAACATCTATCCATTCAAAAACCGGACGATGATATACCCATATCTACTTTTCGGCTGACCCAATAACCTTCGCAATGCATATATGACCCCCCTCGTGGGGGACAGAATTATTGGCACCCCCCTAGATGAGCCGCGTGATGGGTAGGGGTTTGGGTCGGGCTTTAGGTCGGGTTTCGGGGGTCCTTCGGCTAACCCGAACCTATTGCGTAGCGTGCCCCCAGACGAATATTAGGTCTAGGGGGGTGCCAATAATTCTGTCCCTCACGAGTCCCCCACAAAAGGATATCCCGATCATGGTAACCGTAATCATACAGTGTTCGCCACACTGCTATTTCTCGAATGCCCGCCCAGCACACTATTACTTCTCGTCCTCGCATCTTCGCCCCCAGGGCTCATTTCATTCCCATACATGACTTCTTCTAACCGCCGAGTCGCCCACGCGCACCAAGGGTCAATTAGTATATTCCAAAAATGCGCGATAGAGAGCAAAACGACGAAGAAAATTGGTAATGCTAATGCGAAGACCCAATTATCGGGTAAGGGGATTCGCTCCCATGTTTCATCTACGCTTCCGTCTGGTTTTTTGGTGTAGAAGTAAATGGGGCGGCGCCAGCCGAAGAGCATCCAGCTGAGGAGGCTGCGGATTAGGGGGCCGTGGATTAGGTAGAGTGGGAAGCTGAGGGACCCAAGCCAGATGAGGGAAGGTTGGGAGAGGAATTTTTGGAGAAGCGGGGAGAGGAGGACGGCTACGGTGACGAGTTGGGCGCCGATGGTGGGCCAGAAACGCCAGTATTCTGCGCCGGGTGGGAAGATCCAGTGGCCGACTCGGGCGAGGTTTTCGGACCAGGAGGTCCATTCGGGTTTCTTTTCGGGGTAGCCGGAAATATGGAGGCCGATAATGAGGAGGATGCAGGGGAGGAGGCGGGATACTTGAATATTTTTTGGGTTTGATGAGGATGCGAAGTCGATAGAAAGCTCGGCGAGAAGAGCGCCAAAGTAGATGTTCATACCTGTCATTGCTGTTGAAAGAAACTTATGTCAGCATCGTTGAAGCATATGTGGGTTGAAAGATATATACGTACGATCTCGTGCAGCCCAGCTGAAAAAGTAGAGACCCACAAAGACCAACATTCGATATCTTGCTCGCGCACGGACAGTGGCTAGCAAGGTCAGATATACCAGCATGGAACCTTTAAGGAGGAAAGGTAATGTCCATTGTATAGGATCGTACACGTTAGAGCCAGTGGACCAGGTCGTGAAGCAATTTTTCACAAGACTTCGAATAGGCCCAATGATCCCGGGACGCCTGAGGGGACTCGTATCACGGATCCATTTTGCGTCGCAGGTCTTCCCTATCCTATATCCCCCCATTTGAGCGATCAACCAGCTTACCAATGTAGCCACTGTAGTTGGCAAGACCAGTCGTCCTGTCCTCCGTAATGTACTGCTGGAAAGACTAGACAATGCTGGACCAATACTGCCATTTCGAGCCTGCTTCATTGGTTTCATGGCATTGACGTAGCCGGTGAGGAGGAAGAAGAGGGCAACCCATGGCGGACCTTGGGCTGGCAGGCGAAGGAAAGGTAGGTGGAAGATGGAACCGAGTCGGGATTCATCTTCTGCTGGGGCGAGGAGGGTTGGGGCGAATGCTCGAGTCAGATGGCTGGTGACGACGAGGAGCGATGCAATGCCACGAAGGCCCTGTATGGATCAGTTGTCAATCGCCAGCGTTTAGGTTAGAGTTTGGGTAGTCGACCTACCTCGGCCCACTTAACATCTCGTCCAGCCGCGGATGGAGGTGCAGGAGCAGTCCAAGGAGTTATCCTCATTCTCATGACAGCTTCGGTGGTGAATGGCAACAAACCATCACTGGCAAAGCAAATCCTCTCTGCCCTTCCACGTTGGAAAGACGCTGAGCAAACTATCTAAGCAAGGGCCGATCTCCACATTTCAAGAAAAGTCCTCGATGATGACGTTAATTTAGCCGGGAAGAAAGGCAACAAGGAGTGAGGGAGGGCTATGAAGCTTTTTCCGCCTTGAAAAAGGACGTTGTAAAAGAGTGATTAAAGGAGGAGAGAGATATATATGAGAAAATGTCCGCCGCATACTGGCCAGAGTGTCGCGCGCTGACATGCGCTGAAACTGTGCGCTGAAACTAGGGTCCTATTGGATGTGGTCGTCTCATAGGTGATGGATTACCAAACTGCCAAGAGCCAAGATACTAGGTACTGTCACCTCCGCAGCGGAATCTTCCAAGTAGCCCCTCCAATCTATTGTGGCTTGGACATTTCGAGTTCATCAATTGTTTACACACACTTCGCTGATTCCCGGATGGGACCATTCTCTCGGATCTCCGAGTTGATTGTCTCCCACAGTCATACTCACAATGCTTCTGTTCTCGTGGATCTGCCTCTAGGCCCTTGATTGACCCTTGATTGAATTTCTCGGCCGAGGCTAGGTACTCCGCTCTGCTCGGTCCTTGGTATTCTTCCAATGCCAAGCGTGACGAAGCAAGCCACTGAGCATTGAACGCGCGTTGCTCAGGCTTCAAGGCGTCAAGGGTGTTGCTTCTTTTTAAACAAATGTAATATAGTATCCATCAGCTTGTCACGACCTAGCCTTGGCATCCTTGGCATCCGGCTACTCCTCGGGCTTGGCAACCCACACGTCCTGCGCAGTCCTCAATAGCTAGACTAGCATAAACATTGTTCGTATTCTGTTCATACTACAGCTACTAGGCTACTATTGCCCTGCTTAGACTCTGACAAGTTCACTAATCGGGTAGAATAGGTAGCCACCCGCCCGAGGATTACGACGACGGGCCCAAATTAGAAAGGGTACCTACCTAGTGGAGAGTAGGTAAGGTAGGTAGAAGTAGGTAAGGTTAGGTAGTACAGTAGCGCAGTTGCGCCTTAAGGCAAGGAGTTTCAGAATCTGTGTCAGCCTGAGCTGAGAATCACTTCGGCCCGGCTTCCACCGCAACAATGGCCCCACTGGAATTTGAACGTCCATGTCCATGCATAAGATATACGAGAACTGCAACGGCTAACGGCCACCGAACCTCCTTGCAACACAACATACTAAAATCCCACCCTACTATGGTTAGACTAACATATTTCTCGGTCAGCAATTGGCATACCCTCTGGCATCTCTCCAATTGGTCTACCGGCCTACATTACATCGCTACTCTGCCCGCTCTGCCTAACAAAACGTTATACCACAGTATCCCTTGGAGCGTTGCATACATAATCTCTGTAGCCTTACCTTCCCACATTATGCAAGGTTTGAACCCTCAATCTTCAGGCATTGCCAAGCAATTTTGCTTCGTCGAGGGGTGACCACTCCTACCACCCAACCACCATGTCAGATGACACGGGGAGCTGCATTCCCGGCTTCCTCTATAACTGCAATGCTAATCCGAAATATTCCCTCCATCACATGCGAGCATTGAAAGGCCCAACTCGGACTTCATCGTTCCAATGCTTATACGTAGAATGCCAAGCCATTGCAAGTCCTTCCCTACAAATACCTCGTCCATGTCTTCTTCATGCTCAGTGCAATTCACGGGCATGTGTTCGATGTACTCTCCAAAAATGCCTTTTTCGTGTGCTAAGCTTATCTCAATATGCATAGAGCCATTCATTCCAGTCTTGCCCACAACCTTGTCTCCAACATGGCTCACTCAGCGCCCGCAGCAGCTATTTGACCTTATACTTAGGTGTATGAGATGTGAATGTTCAATCCTGGAACGCAACTTCCTCGACCAATCGCAGCCAATGGATCTTCTAGCCCTTCAATCCGATTGGGTCGATGATTACTGCGCTGAAGATGAAGGGCTGTGGGAACACAAGGAGGAAGAAATCGATGACAAGAACGTAGAGGACGAGAGTATGGCCCTTGAGAGGTTGCCAAGCTTCAGCATTTGTAGCCATTTGAACAGCCCCGATGTGCCAGCCTCGGAGGCCACTGGAAAGGCTGGAATATATTTCAGCCTTTCCAGTAAAATCTCGTCAACTCGGCGCTGCAACCAAGCTCGGCTCGAGGTGGAAATGGACCGAGGAGGAACAGTCCCACAATGAGTTGGTGTACGCGGGTTCCATGGAGGTAAGCTGGACGGATCCAACTATTGATACCCTGGGGACGTGAAAGAATGCAAGGGCTAAAAGGGAAACTACAGTGTAGGAATTCCGGACTCCGGCAAAGAGAGCGAGAATTTCATGACATTTCTGGGAGTTTTTGTCAGAGCGTAACCCGGCAACCCTAGAGCTACGTTGAAAGCCACAATGCCTTATACTGGCGCAGAAGCATTCGCAAAGGAGGTCGGCGGTGATACAATCGCTTGGTATCTGCACAGACAATTCGCAAGATATGGTAGCCTGCAAGCTACTGATCACGGGGCGCAACAGCTTATCCTGGATTGCACATTCGCTTGTCCCCGAGACGTCTTGACAGCCAGCGATTCCATTCAACACAACCTCCATGACCGATGAAATGTGCCGCTAATACCGGTCTGATATTCAGCGCCTATTTAGCCGCTTTAGGCATCATACCCGCGGTCATCACAGCATGACGAGGAGGCGAATTTCCTATTTGGGGTTTTTAAGTTGTCCTTTGAACGTCGTCGTCTCAACCTCACCTGTTGGACCCTGAACTGTGACAAATTTCCAGTTTTGAACATGTTTCTCTGAGGAGCCGAGCAGATGCTCCCCCATACACGGCTTGTTCAATCCGAGGATGGAAAGCAACTCTACGTAATAACGAGGAGTTCGAAAGTCCCTTGAATCTCTTTTTACCGACGAAGTGAAACAATCGCACCTTGACATCACCTGTCATGTTCTTTATTAGTTCGACAGGATAGCTCGATATTGCCTTTCCCGAGGACGACAGTCATATTCAATTATGTAACACCGATGCTCTCGGTCTTTCTCGCATTGTGAGAAGCGTTGACATTATCCTCGACACATAAAACTTCTACACGACACTTATGACAATGCTCACTCTCCTATGGGCGTAATCATTTTTAATTCTCTGGTCAAATCTTTCCACCTCACCGACAACCTCCAAGTCCTCTTCAACACCACTACCATGAAAGAATGTCATTTCGACAACACGAGCATTTTCGAACAGCTATAAGTCTTACAGAATGTCCGAACAGCCTTGCCTCGCTGGCATGCCCAGCGAAATCCTCATCCTCATATTCAGTCACCTGCTCCATCTCAATGCACCGCTCACGTTCAAGCCAATTCATTGCGAATGTCCAACAAACTTCAAAGCCATTGCACAGGTCTCAAAGCGATTCTACAATCTCACATCAAAGGTTTTCTACAGGGAGAGTTGCTTTACTATCAACGCAACTCCTCAAAAGCTAAGACAACTTCAGGGCAGTTGTCCACTCAACTACCTGGAATCAGACATGTTCAAACTTCCCCGCGCGCAAATGAAGCATGTTGAAATTATTAGCGGGGAATGGTTGCTGCTCGAAGGGGTCACGGGATATATTGGAAGCGGGGAATTGGGAAATGCTATCGCAGGATATGTCAGGAAGCTAATGTCCCGTCTCCACACATCTGCACCGCAGCTGGAAAAGATCACTTTCGCTACGAAAATCCGTGACCGATACGGTGCACGCATCACACAGGACCTCGCTCTCGATGCCGTGTCGTCGCTCCTACCGAATGTCAAAGAAATAAGCATTTCACGAAGAGTCGATCCCGTAATAGAACATGGACTGGAGAATTGGAGGATCACACGCAAGACATTACTGACCTTTAGGAAAAATAAAGTCAGTGGAGATTGGGAAAATCTATTCGGGCCTGACCCCAGAAGGCTGCGACAATTGGAAAAAGCGAGTGGACATATACAGTGGACATAGACAGATGCATTGAGATGGTTCTAGGCATTTCCTGATATAATCATACCAATCCATTACACAACATCGTGACACCAAAAACCACAAAATCCACCATCAAATTTACCCTTACATCTCAAACGTCGTTCCCCACTTTCCCCTTTCACCACCCGTCCAACAATATCACCCATCCTGAACCAAAAGACCTTAAGCGGCAACAGCCTCACATCAATCCCCACCACCAAACCCGGGAGAAATCCCGCGAATCACATATCCCTGGCGCAAAAGACTCATTCTGCAACTTACAGCCTTACCCCTACTCAATCGAGAACCCTATTCCCACATCCCCACGATTCCCCGTCCTCTTCGCCATCACCACAATATCGCCCAACCGCCCGTAACAGGACATCTATCTCCATACTCGCGAGTCCGAAGAAGGCGGTGGAGACACTTCTTCACTTATGTTTTGCCATAGATGACTGGAAGGGCGTAAGGGAGGAAGGAAGGCGTAAGGATGGTTAGAGATTCACGAAAAGGAATCCTCACAATCTGCCTGTTTTCCATGTAGTGGCTAGGAAGTTGTTGGCGAATTTTACATATCTGGCAAAAAATTATGTTTATGTATACCCTAAAGATACAATCCTGCACCTCTCATACTACCTAACAAAAACATAACATCACCTTCAACTCTTCACAATCCCCCATTTCCCCAAAAAAAAGGAATGACACCACCCCTCAATCCACTCCTCCCTCTTACCTCTTCCCCCCCCCATGCCACCGCTCTTGCTGCAAACCTTATCTCCCATCCTCCACCACCACCACCATCCCACTCCCCAGCACGTCCATCCCCCATCCCCCCCTCCACTCTACACAACCTACCACCACATACCCACATCCCCCATATCAATCTCCCACCCAACCAAACCCCCAGTCCCTTCCTCCTCAAACCTTAACCCTTAAAGCTTAAAGTAAAAAACTGAGAGATCATTGCGCGGTACAGCGTAAACTCTACCAAAGAAATTTACCCAGTTTGTTTACACCTGAATAATGAACTTCTCTTACAGATGAAAAAAAGAGTACCGGTATCCATCCGCATTTTTTCGGGGCTTTGTGTCTGCTCGCGTGGGGGGATATCAAGCAGGAAGGAAGGAAGTGGATAGGGGATAGGGGATGGTTTGGTGGGTGTGGGTTGGGTTGAGCGAGGGAAGAGGGGAGGGGGGAGTTATAGGTAAGGTAAGGTTAGGGAAGCCGGATGAGATGATATTTGAGGTGAGGAGTGGAGAGTATGTATTTCGGATTGTAGCCCTAGCCGTAAACCGTTGCAGTCGTCTCCTATCATCGTTCTTTTCTCAATCTCGGTGAATAGTGATATATTTTAAGATTTCGAGGGTAGGAGATCTAACTGAGCGAGATTGTTCTAGCGAATAGGATCTGACTGCTCGAGTATGGCTTTAGTCCTTATGTATTCCGCTAGTTTAGCTATTTCAAAATGTTTCCGTCCATATGGGCGCGAGGTACCTAGTCTCTTCGGTATGGGCTGGTGCCGTGGACGCCGCGGTAGGGGTAGGGGTTGGGATTAGATGGGAGGAAGGGTTGGTCGTGGTGAGATTTTTGGTAGAGTGCTATGGTGGAAGAGTGGGTGGACGGGATGAGGTATGGGGGGGAAGGGTTAGTCGTGGTGAGATTTTTGGTAGAGTGCTATGGTGGAAGAGTGGGTGGACGGGATGAGGTGAGTGCAAGCGGGTTTGTGGTGGCTGTGTGGACTGGCTTAGCTGACGGACTGGGAGAGGGTTGGCCGTGGGGGCGGACGGGACGAGGTTCCTGAGATCAGCTTCATTGTGCGGCTTGGTGGCTGTGTGGATTGGCTTGGCTGGCATTTAAAGTCGATGAGACGGGAGGGAGTCCGTGCTTGGGGGGGATGTATTACGGCAAGCTCAGTATGGTGTTTATTGGTGGCTGCGTGGATTGCATTGGCTGACATTCAGATGTTGACGGACGGGAGGAAGTCCTGTGTGAGGGTGATGTGCTACGGCAAGCGGAGTTAAAGTTGTGTTTGTGTTGAAGGTGTGTGCTGGATGAAACGTGCTTGGCTAGAGAAGGGAGGATGGATAGTAGGATTTAATGGCTTGACTTGTTCTCGAAAGTAGCTAGGATTTGAATGTGTACGAGAAAGTGCATGCTGAGAATGCAGTAGAATACAGTATCAGTCCTTGTGTAGATGAGAAAGCAAAGCTATATTATGAAAAGCCCTTCGGCTCACGACTATAGAGACTATGGAGATGATAGAATCTTACCACCCCCCCCAAAGCAAAAATATGGAGCATCACCCCAATTTTTATTGGTTAGATAAATCCCAAGGTACGAGTATGGAAAGTTGAAACATACGTCGTCTATTCCGCAACCTGAGCATCCATAAACAGCAAAGTTGCTTTGAGTATCACAGTCGGTGAACTCGTATTGAACGCCGATATGATTTGGATTGAGGTCCCTGGAGTAACCATGTTAGCGATCATCCTTCCGCGCACTGGGTAAAAAGAGTACGTACCAGGTGCAGACCTTCAGGTTGCTTAAGCATGAAGCATCAATACCAGAAGCTCCAATCGTGACGTTAGGTGCGGAGCCGCCTTGTGCTTCACACTGAGCAGCGCCGTTGAATAGCAGATCTGGGGTCGTCCAATTGGCGAAGAATTGACTCATGTCAGGTGTTGGGTTATTCGCCATATCGTCAAGTTTGTCAAGTGAAAATGAGACTCTGATGGCTCCATTGAAGTAGTACGCCCCACAAATAGAATCGCTGTCGTAACCGGTCCCACAACCTGGTATATCCCAACCTACTGCAGACCCGTTGTCTTGTAGCTGGTTTACGTCAGTGTCGATGGCTCGAGTGATCACCCAATTGTTTGCCTGTAGGCATTGAGAGATGACATAGGTATTCAGGGCTGTGAGCATGGAGTCGGATTGATCAGCTATTGAAGGGACCGGAGTGACTGAAAAATTCCCAGAGCCTACAATTGCGAGGAAGGTCTCTGAATCGTTCTGGATAGCTGCAAGAGCGCTTGTTATATTTTCCTGAAAGTAGCTGGTGACTGTTCCAAGAGAGTTTGCTATCTCGTCAAATTGTGCAACTTGCGTATCCAGGGTACCGACGGGAAAGAGGAAGTTGCCAACCCCTGGAGCTTGTTGGATCCCGGTGACAATGGCGCCAACGAGAGGACCAGCGTCTACAGAAACGAAACTCAGGCCAACCGATAAAGCAGTCAGAATGTCGTTTAGGAGTACATTCGTTGTCTTTGGCGGGTCAAGTAATGCAACTATGGCACCGATACTGTCGGTCGCAGCAGATCTAGCGTTACCGATAGCGGTGTAATATCCATTGAAGAACGACCAAACGGAGTAGATGTTGTAGGCAACGTAGAAGTCCTGGACGCTGATGTTGTTGGCTTGGAATTGTATCCACGACGGTGGAGGACATGTGCCACTCGTAATTCCAACGCAGTCCACTTCGCCCATATTGAGGGTTTCCAGGAAACATTGCGCGAACGGCGTTCCAGGCGGACACGTCGTATTGTGAAGGACTGACCATTCCGCTACATACATCCCAATAAACAAAGTATTCCAGCATGTAGGATTCAGGGGAACGACGCCGGCGGGATCATTGCAGCTTTCTGTGGAGGCTACGGCAGGTACCGATATAGCGCTCTGGAGGAGGAGCAACCACCAAAAGAGAAGACTAGGGAACAACATCTCGAGCTGGGAATAATTCGATAAAACGAGATAAGCTGCGTAGATTAAAACGTTTTCCTGAAAGGCATTATATATATCTCTTATGATTACCTATTTTCCCCTAAGGGTCCCAACCTACCTTTCAGACATTCTCGCCAGTGGATTGGGGCTAGCTGATCCACAGGATCATCGTCCAATCCACCGCACTGTTCGCAGAGACACGGGTTGTCTAGGCCAGAGGCGGGCTGCCTCTGGCAGACTCCGGAGAAAAAGGTTGAATACTGACGTATCATGGGGGCTGAAACCGTAGGAGGGCGAAAATCAGTGCGTATCCAGCATGGATACTTTAGGGATTGCTTAGAGAGAAGCTCCGATGACCTAGTCGGCCCCAGCGGGTGCTGCGGCGGAGCAAACATTCGAGACGGCCTGTACATAGCTGGTCCAGTAGATACGACCAATTGGTCGATGTTGTGCCAAAGAAACGTGGTGTGGAGGTCGTTAGAAGTCACCTGATATCAAGCTTGATCTAATCATCCCGCATTGTGTCCCATTATAGCAACCAGCCACTGGATCGGCCAGCTTCCCGTTGAAGATACGGCACGGCTATTCAAGTTAAATGAAGAACGACGTAATAGGAGGCTCGTTTGGACAATGAAAAGAGAAGGAGAATCGGTATATGAAACAGACAGCTCAAAAATCTCCGGTCATTATGCACTTGATGTTGTCCCAATCAACCGCACCAATAGCACGGCACCCAACGCTGACTTTCCAAGCATGGAAGGTGGGGGCCACAACGTGATGGCGATACTAGCAATGACCCGTAGATTGAAAATCACAGCGGACAACAGCCGCTTTACTCATTGGCAGCTTCAGTCACAGGTAAAGAGGCAGAGCGACAGGACCGGCATACTGTAGTTGTCTTTGAGAGACTCAACCTGTAGTCCTCGTAGTATCCGTGATTGCCAATCTGGAAGGCTTTTCGATACAAGCCTTCTCCAGCAATTCGTTGATATGGGCAAAGGTTGAAACATTTCAGACAACTGGGTCTTGAGGAAGTCCCTTCGATGAACACCGCCAAGCCTCGGAGCTCTGTAGAATAGCCGCTGATAATTAGGGAGCTCATGCTAACATGCACAACTACACAGCGCTCAACATCACTTGCGATATTGACAAGGCATCGAATAGATCAGGTAGAGTTTTGGGCAGGGTCTAACCAAGATGGCTTCACTCAGACCTCCCAATCAAAGTGCGCGTGTCGGGGCTCGTCGGCCTAACGCCCTTTACCTCGGGACGTAGTGAAGGGTGGGCAAGGCAACGACATTCGAACTTAGTTGCGGTGTACGACGACCTACAGCAAATCCCCGTGTTACTCCCGCCCCTTGATCCTATGATGAACCGTCTGTGATCTTTCGAACCTTCTCACAAGATGCCTCGAGCAGCCAGCTATTCACTCGAGGCTGCCGTGCGTCAGTCTCCTCCACTCGATCTCGATCAGACTGCCAACGATGCTTGGATGAAGGGGAAGACAATACTTATAACTGGAGGAGCTTCTGGTTTCGGGGCGGGCTACTTGAGGAGATGGGCTGAAGCAGGGGCTACTGTGGTTATAGGTGATATCAATGTCAAGAAAGGCGATCAGCTTGTCCGTGATGTAAAGAAAGAAACAGGAAATGAAAACCTGCATTTCTTCTATTGCGATGTCACAGACTGGTCAAGCCAAGTGCAATTCTTCAAAGAGGCGGTCAAAGTCAGCCAACATGGTGGTATCGACACGGTGGTAGCAAATGCTGGCATAGCCGACACCGATCTCAAATTTGAGGTTCCTGTGGGACTTGACGGCCCTGATCCACCAGCCCCCAAGTTTCCAGTTATAGATGTCAACCTCACGGGTGTGCTCTACACTTCGCACTTGGCGCTCTTCTACCTACGTAGAAACCCAAACTCCACTCCCTCCAACCCAAATTGTGACCCAGCGCAGACTCACCGAGATCGACATCTTATATTGGTGAGTTCCATGGCTGGTCTATGGCCTATACCAGCGCAGACATTATACGCTGTTTCCAAGCATGCTGTTGTGGGCCTTTTCAGAAACCTCCGGGCTTCTTCGTTCATGCACGGGGTGCGAGTCAACCTTATATGTCCGTACTTCATTGATACGTCAATTATTACCAATACCGGGAAAATTATGCTTGCTGGTGGTGCTGTTGGGAAGCCTGAGGATGTGGTTGAGGCCGCGACACGCTTCGCGGCTGACCCTCGCATTGTGGGAAGAGCAGTACTGGTGGGACCGAAAGTCAAGGTGGTGCAGAATGAAGACGGAGGTATGGAATTGGTGGAAAAGGAAAATGAGGCCGGAGACACCAAAGCTATGTGGGAAATCTACGCTCATGACTTTGAAGACAGCGACATATTCGTGCGGAATGTTATCAGGGTCTTGAATCGAGTGGCAGAGATAAGGGGCTGGGCTGGCTGGTTTACAGACATGCTTGCTGTTGTGAAGCGTGCATTGAGAGGGAGTAATTGACCCGAAAAACAAGTCTTGCGATTGCGCTGAATCGAGATCATCGGGCTTCACCTATGACATGTCAGATGAACAGATCTTTCCCTTTGCTTTTGTGATGCGAGCGCTCTATTGGTTACCACGTCCATTCTAGGTATTCTACCCCTGTCGGCATTGACACAGAAGGTGCCGACACCCACGATCTCACATTGAAAGCACTTTCCTTCACTCTTACTCTGTTTACGCGTACTTGATATTGTCCAATTGGTTGCGCAAAACCCTTCTTATCTGAATCCTTGCCATGAGAATTGTGAATGGCATATTACAAAGAGAGACCCGATCCCTCAACGCCATTGGCAGCATCTCCAGCCTGGTCCACTACATCCTGGTCGCCTCCTTCGAAGGCACGACCATGGCATTTCACGCCACGGCGGATTGCGGTCTTCGCTGGGGGCCTCCTGGTTCTTTTCCTCCTGAACCACCTGTTCTTCTCTATTGCTCTTGACTCAGTATCTCATATCCATCACCCTATGCTTCTACACAAGACTTACCTAATCTTGTAGCCGCATCGTCCACCCTACCTCACAAGTCAAATTACGTATAATACAACCTTCATTCCCAATGCAGCGTTTCAGCCTCCAGAACCATTCGCACACCGTTACCCTGACACCCTCGACACCTTCGCAAGCTACAAGTATCGCAACACGTGCAACATCTCCTCTTTAGACCTTCATGCATCATTTGCACCATTATGTCCTGATCGCAAGTCCATGATTACGGCAATGTCTTCTGGAGGTCGTATTGGCAATGACGCTCCATATATGCCTCGAGGTTGTGACATGCGTTGGTTTACTACAGAAGAGATCTGCGAGATCTTGAACAGGTTTGAGAAAGTCATTATTATTGGAGATAGCATGATGAGGCATGTCATTGGAAGCATCAATGTACTTATCCGGAAGGACTTGGGCTATGGTGCCGTCACGGACTGGAATTTCTCGCCAGAGGAGAGGTGAGCAGCAGCAATACTCAGACACGAATTAAGTGAAGTAGGAAGCTGACGGGGTCCTTATTGTAGGAGGGACTGCTTCTGCAACTACCAATTCAACGTCAAAGCCTGCTCCATCCAAGGCATCTTCAAGACCGCCGACGTCGTCAAGAACGATCCAGACAGCCTCGCCTGTCCCGCAAACACAGTTGATGTTATGAGTAGCTCTCTTGTCTTCCCTGCCCTGCCTCATCCAACTGAAGAATGGCTCTAGTCGAACAAATGATCCGCTTTCCCATCGCCTCCGAGGAACTAACCCGTCTCCGCTCCCTCCTTCCACCCACCAAACCAAACCGCCCCTACGCCTTCATCTATGGCCACGGCCTCTGGAACGACCTCGACCTCCAGGCCACCCTCGATTGGCTGGACCTAATACTCGATACCACCCTCAACCAGTCGCCCTGGCTCTCTCCCTCTTCCTCCTCTTCTGTCTCCTCAACAACAACCACTCATGAGAGGAAACGGGAGACAGGGTTTTGGCCAAGGTTATTTATGACACCGAATGCGTGCGGGAAGGGGAAACCGGATGAGTGGATTGTGACGCAGGGGAATAAGGCGTTGATGATTTTCGAGGAGTCGGTGGGAGTGGAGATGGGGAGGAGAGGGTTGGAACATCTGGGGACGTGGAATATGAGTATTCAGGCTAATAAGTTTGATGGCGTGTGAGTTTTCTTCCTTCTGAATGCTAAATTGGGAATGACATGGTTACTGATCTGAGGGGCGAGGGCAGGCATGTTGATTTGAAAGGCAACCTCATCAAGGCTATGATGGTGATGAATTGGCTGAATATGCTTGAGGTGGAAAGGTTTTAGCTCTTTGGGGAAGAGTGAGTCGGTGGTAACGTTGCTTAGCTCGGACAGGAGGTATTAAGGACGTAGGTATTAGAGCTAAGGTTCGCAAGGACTTATATCGCTTGATTCAACTTGGGCTGCAGTCGGCTGATATATTGGGCTTGGAACATGGGATAGATTCCGGGTATCTATGCATAAATCTTATCTATGAGCTCAATCACTTGCACGTCCTTTCGTGCAGCAGTTTCCATAGAAGACGTATTCGTGGCCTCTGAAAGCCTGTAACACAATATCACTACCCCCCATCCAGACCCCTTTCCAATCCTCCTCTTCCCCTCTTTATTCTCTCCCCAATATCTATCTCCCCAGCTTTCCGATTCAAGCCATGCACAAAATCGCCGCGGCCTCCGTACTTGGAGCTCTTGCCCCTAGCCTTTTCTTCCTCCTCTCTCCTGTCACGTTCCTGTTGCTCTATAGCGGCGAGGCGGTTCGCACGCGCATTTTCTAACTCATTAGCGTCCGCCATCATAGCTGCTAGTTTGGCAGCCTTATCCTCCTGCTTCAGCTGCGGCTTTAGCTCTTCCTCCGGAGATGAGGTGTTTCGCCGTGCTGATGTAAGATTGGCTGGGAAGCTCTTGCTGTGATTCAAACGGTGGCCATTTTGTTGATGTCGAGGAGGTGATCGAGAATGACGGCGGTGGTAGGGAGATGGAGATCTGCTTCTTCGTCTCTCGTAGGGAGAAGGTGAGCGCCGACGGTGATAGGGTGAAGGCGATCGGGAGTATGATGAGGATTCTGAGCGTCGGCGTTGGTCGTGATAGCTCCTTCTTCTGTAGGAGTGATCTCCAACTTCAGGCCTTCTGCTTCTTCGGTCGTACCTCTCCTCCTCGTCAGCATATCTTCGTTTGGGGCGGTGACGGCCTTCTCGACTGTCGCGATGATGGTTATGGTGATGATGTCTGTGCTTTTGTCGGTCTTTGTCTTTGGGCTTGACATCATGCCCTGCTTCTTTGAGCAGCCGTCGTCGACTTATTGGGTCGTTCATCAAGGCCTCATATGCAGCTTGTTCTTTCTGCTTAATTGCTAGCATAGGGTCCTCCCGTATCTTAGCAGCGGTATCTCTGAGTGTATTGGCATTCTTAGCGGCCATGAAGGAGTCCTCTGTAGCGCCCTTTTCAAGCTTCTTGTTTTCGGTGCCTTTGATAAGTCCATCAATCCTCCTCTTTCCTAGCAGGTACCCTTCCATTTCCTCAGTGGTGCCTGTCTGGCCAGCAGAGGGTCCGTTGTACATAAATTCAACGCGCTGCAGTCGTTTGGTACCGCCTGCCGCTTCTTGCATCTCCTGGATCTCTTGTATATTTCGCTCCTCTTGACGCTCCTTCATCATTTGCTCAATCCTCTTGCGCTCGTCCAGGGCTTTCTTTTCTTCCTCCCATACCCGGCGCTGATTGCTCATCAGCACCGGATGCCATGACTTCTTCAAATTCAGATCGCCTCCCATCTTGTCTGGCCTTGTTCAGGTAGACGCAGTAGGTGCAACGTCAGCGTCAAATGCCTCGAAAATGCCCTCAACGGCCCAACTATAGACGACACAGGCCTATTCTGACAGGTTTTAAGCTCCGGCAAGAGAAGGTGGAATAGGTGTAATTTGATTATTATTGAGCACTTCAGTTGGTTCAAACCGACAGCTTAGGCGTTGCCAAGACGCTAAGCTCCGTCGATGTCACCGGCGGTATCCGTAGCCTTACACCCAGCTTTGTTAGAGCAATAACGCTCCTAGCGAATCAAGCTCTACAGCCCGTGCATATGCTTTGGTATGCAGATCATCGAAGCTTCAGGACCGCATAGACTTTCCCTTTGTGCTCAACGCAAGTTTGTGGGCCGCAGGTCTCAGCTAGGACACCATGTCGGACGATGATTTCATGCAAGATTCGGATCAGGAGCAGTAGGTCACAGTCTTGGACTGTCCTGTGGGTCACTTTGACTAATTTGTCGAGATATGACTTCGAATATGAAGACGATGATGAAGAGGAAACAGGGGATGTTGGCATCGAGAATAAATACTATAATGCCAAACAGATGAAGGTGGATAATCCTGAAGAGGCTATTGAGGAATTCTTGGGCATGCCAGCTCTCGAAGAAGAGAAAGGAGATTGGTGTGTGACGTGCAGAGCTCCTGCTACGGTTTGCTCTCTAACACGGGCATCCCAGGGGCTTCAAAGGGTTGAAACAGGCTGTAAAGCTCGAGTACAAGCTTAGAAAATACGACAAGGTACGCATCCATAAATGAGTACAATAAAGCGGCGTACTTACTAGCTGGCCAGGCTGTCGAACATTATACAGAGCTCCTAACATATGTCAAATCTGCGGTCACACGAAACTATTCGGAGAAGTCAATCAATAACATGCTAGACTTCATCGAAAAAGGTGCAGAAGACGATAAAGCCTACCACTGCATGGAAAAGTTTTATTCCAAAACTCTAGAATCATTTCAAAGTACCAACAACGAGCGGTTATGGTTGAAAACGAATATCAAGCTTGCTCGCTTATGGTTGGAGCGGAGGGAATATACACAACTGGTCAAGCTGGTCAGGGAGCTACATCGGGCATGCCAGACAGAGGATGGAAGAGACGACCCAAGTAAAGGTACTTATGCATTGGAGATCTATGCTCTGGAGATACAAATGTACGCGGAGACAAGAAACAATAAGCGCTTAAAGGCAAGCATCACTCGTTTAGAGGACCTCAACTATGCTGACCAATTTCCATAGGCACTTTACCAACGGGCCTTGAAAGTCCGGTCTGCTGTTCCTCACCCGAAGATCATGGGAATTATCCGTGAATGTGGAGGCAAGATGCACATGAGCGAGGAAAACTGGAAGGAAGCCCAGACGGATTTCTTCGAATCATTCAGGAACTATGACGAGGCTGGATCTCTACAACGTATACAAGTCCTGAAATATTTAGTCCTCACCACCATGCTCATGAAATCCGACATTAACCCTTTCGAATCTCAAGAGACCAAGCCTTATAAGAACGATCCGCGAATATCGGCCATGACGGACTTAGTTGAGGCTTACCAACAAAACGATATCCATAGATATGAATCTATATTGCAGAACAACAAGGATGTCTTGTCAGATCCGTTCATCGCAGAGAACATCGACGAGGTAACTCGAAGCCTGCGCACCAGCGGTGTCATGAAGCTAATCGCTCCATACACACGATTTACCTTAGCTTTTATCGCCAAGAAACTCAATATATCAGTTACAGAAGTACAAGACATCATTGGCTTCCTTATCCTGGACAAAAAATTGGATGGCAAGATCGATCAAAATAAAGGCACAGTGGAAATTGAAAATCGTAGCGATGCTGATCGCACACTCGCAATGCAGGAATGGAGTTCTGCGATTGGAACGCTTTGTAAGACCGTTCTTGACGATGGCGAAGGGTTTAAGACGGATGACTCTCAATCACTTGGAGGCACTGCTATGGCTGGTTTGCTATCAACGAGCACGCGCAGCGGTGCACATCCGCCTGCTCCTCCCTCAGCTGGCAGATCAAAGCATCCAAAGAAGGGACTAGGCTTTGGTGCGCGAGGTGCGCCAACAACGTTTGGTTGAAAGCAAGACATCCCTGCGTTCTGCGCAGCCGAACGGCCGATGGTATTACGGGGCAAACTGGCTCAATTAACAGCACGCCCTAAAGCAGCATCCGAGCGATCTTGGCATGCAACCAAGTCTACAAGGCTGGCGCTGCTAAATGCTAGCTAGCCAGTTTCCCTATGTCTACAAGGTCAACGTCTCGGCATTTGTACAGTAGCTACTTCTAGGCGTTTCTAACGAAACCACACGGATACTGCCGTGGACTGGCGATCGGGTAGCACGGCAGGCCCCCTGTACTTACATACGTGCATAGCAACTAGTTAGCAGGTGGTTTTGATGAGCTAGGGTCCGTTCAATGGCTTTCGGAAACTCGATCATCAGTCTCCAATAGGGTAGCTAATCAGACAGGTGCAATTGCAAATCAAATGCTCCCATCTGTAAGATCGGTTCTTTCGACTTCTAGAGATCAACCTTCGAAGCCACGACCGGAATTGCCTGCATCAACATATGTACCTAGGGAAATAAAAATTTTAGCTCGGCCGCTTCCCACCCAACCAGTAATCGAGATAATGAAAGGTGGAACACAACCTATTACACTATCGAGATGCGTATCGAGCAACACTGATTCGACAAGAGGCAGGGTAAAAGTTTGGTGCTGACAAAGAGAAGATTGCTTCGTTGTGTCCGTCGCTCCATCGTACTCCGCTTCATCTCTCTTTGCCATCCAGGGCAGGGATATCCTCCTACCTAAAAACCCATTAGTAGCCGTTGAGTAGCCGTAGAGTAGCAATGTCGTTGCCGAATACACCACCGTCATCATGTATGCGGCGACCTTTGGCGCCCTGCATTGTCCAGCCAGTAGGTTGAAAGATCGGCGAATCTCGCGCTGGGCCCTGGTACATACAGTAACCTTACCGTAGATCACTTCTCACCATCTACACATGGCAAACGGATCCTCTTAAAGTGATTATCTAAGGAGCCAAAAGCTTGCTGCACATCAACATACACCTTCTCTCTGAATGAGGACGGCTTCTTGCATGCATACGGGACGGGGAAGGCCAGAGGAGTCTGCCTGTGCTGCTAGGCTTCAAGCTTTCGAGAGCCATCTTGATGAAAATTTTTAATGGCCATCTTGTGAGAATACCTGCTGTTCCCTCTCTTCAAGTCACTTTTACCCTCGCTTTGCGCTGTATATCATCTAGGTCGGCTTGCGTTATCGCCTCGACTTTGCTTAACTTTTCATTGGGGTACCAATCCAACCAACAACCACTGCTCCAGTGGCATCGGCCGTCACCTGCCCCTACCAGCAGTCGTCATAGGACATCAGCTTCATTTAATCGGAGCTTTCTTTCACCTCTAACGCTCCTTTGTCACTTTACAGTACTATCGAGCTATTCTCGAAAGACTCCATCTGATCTATTCATTGCCCCCCAGCTTTAGAAGATGATGGCTTCAGAGCAAGAGATTGCGGACCTCGAGAGAATGTCCGGGAACTACGAACCGGCCGTTACGGTATGGTTATCGAGTCTCATTTACAGTAATGATAGCCTAATAGGCTATTTAGGGACCTCTCGTGGGGAAGCTGCAATCAACCCATGCACTCGTAACTGAGTATGCCCAAGCCGATCCAGTTTACATCCACAAAACAACGGTATGTTATTATGATCACTGAAAGCACGTCCCTGTGTTACTGATGGCAGTAATGGGAAGGCGCTTCCTTCAAAATATTCCCATTACCGCACCCTTCGGGGCGACGGCAACTGCGGCTGGAGAGGTTAGTAGGCTTTCGATCTGATCGCTAGATCTTCTCTTATCCCAGTCGCAACTAACACCCCATAAGCCCTCGCTTTCGGTTACTTCGAAGCTCTTCTGCGCATTGGTGACGGGGCGAAGATCCTGGAGGAGCTGGCCAAGTTGAGAGATTACAACAAACGATTTGAAGCTATTGGCATTCCACCAGAAACGTATGAAGACTTTACAGAGCCCACTTTCGAGCTCCTCCAACAGACAGCTGCAAGTCTGCCGAATCATGACGAGGGAGAATCCATATTGGCTGCTTTCAATGATCCAGAAATCTCGCCCCAGATTACTTACCATTTTCGGGTATGTCCTTTGAGATCGACTATATTCCGCATTACACGGTTCACTAAACTTCATGCAGCTTATTACCACTGCGTGGATGCAATCACACCCGGACTACTATGCGGACTTCTTGCCGGACACCACCGTCGAGGATTATTGTCGGACCACTATCGAGCCATCTGCAAAGGAAATTGATAATGTGGGGTTACAGGTTCTAGCCACAGCCCTTATAAACGAAGCAGGCATTGCTATCGAAGTGTTGTACTTAGACCGCAGCCCAGGCGCGGAAGTCAATCATCACGAGTGGAATGTGCTCGACGCAGCGGGCAAAGTCGTGGAGAGTGCATCTACGATTCGGCTTCTCTATCGCCCGTATGTCACTTGCGATAGCTCTCCAAATCAACGGGAACTGACGAAGGCAGTGGTCACTATGATTTGCTATACAAGTCCGAAGACATCTTTAGGATGTCCATTGCCCCCATGGCCCATCCCGAAGTCCGATTCGTCACCAGTGTCCCAGCATTCTCAGCATCTGATACCGCCGCGTTCTCTTACAGTATGGATGATGTAGGACTCCTCGCCGAATACTTGCCCGGCTATACGTTGAGCATGGCTCCAACATATACAACATTGCCATACCACCAGCCTCAAACT
Organism: Cladonia squamosa; assembly: GCA_947623385.2. Taxonomy (NCBI): domain Eukaryota; kingdom Fungi; phylum Ascomycota; class Lecanoromycetes; order Lecanorales; family Cladoniaceae; genus Cladonia; species Cladonia squamosa. The sequence continues at coordinate 941,866 of OX392382.1, forward strand.
GTACCATCTCCACCGAAGACCAGCCTGAGTCCGAGTCCCAGGACGGAAAGCATCTCGCCCGCGAAACCAAAAGCCCCAGCGACATCACCTTCATCATCATCATCACTACGCATAGAAAAATTCCGTACCACCATGGAGCAACTGCAATTGGACTACGATTTGAATCAGGATAAAAAAAGCTCCGATGAGCAGGATCAGATAAGTTCTGCGAGAGAGTGAGTGCCCCTTCCAGCCCGAACCCTTGACTGTAATCAGATTTTCAGAACGAATCTTGACATGCCTAGAAGAGAGGATCCTTGCCACTTTGCCAATTCGGCATTTCAGCCACACATATGGCGGCCTGGGCGAGACTTTGAAAGGTCTTCCGAAAGCGGGCCATCAAGGAAGGGGTCTTCCTAGTTCCGATGGCTTATATTCAAGAGTGCTCTATGCAAATATAGCACCTCTACAGCACCTCTCCGGCGAGGATGGCTTATGAGACTAAGCGAAGCGACGAACTTTTATCTTTATCAAAAGCCTGATCTTGTCTCACTACATACCCTTTTTCCCTTTGATGATAGGCTTGAAGCACACAGGACGATATTACTACAGAATTTCAATATCTTCAAATCCTTTGCACGTGGAGCTGGCGAGTGCGATTAAGCTAACAGTTTGTCTTTTCCGTCAACATTTCGGCTTACAGTACACTAGAGCGTTAGTAGTTCAATTATAAGTCATCCCCCACAATGTAACGGCCACTGAAAGATGCAGCAAACTCGACATACTCGAATGCAGAGAATGCAGAGATCTACAGTACATGCTTGAACGCCTCACTAACCTGGTCAAACGTGCCTAACCGCCAACATTCCTTGGCAACAACCCCGAACAACCCCTGCCATGAAACGCTGATGATCCTCTACTTTAGTAGCAACCTCCTGCCGGATCTGACACTTTTGGCTGTGTCTCCGTAATTGCTATAGGTCAAGACAAACGCCCTATTACAACCTAGGTGTAGCTCGGATGATGCACCATTCCGTGGTCCTCTTCCGCTCCCTACCGCTTACCACCACCACCACTCATATATAACGTGTCCCTGAAGGTCGCCACCAGAACTAGAGAACAGACCTATCACGCCCGTAACCGCACTCTTCTCTAGCACGTGAAAACCATGGCTGAAATGCTCGTCCTTTCTATCGTCACATGTTACACGCCACGGGTATAAGACGGGCATAAAACATATGCTTAACATCTATGCATTTCCACCTCCTAAACAATCCGATAATGGTAATGCAATATCCATCGATGATGCTTCTAATAGGAGCCACCAGCTTTCCTTGGCATAACAGCCTGGCAAAACAGTCAAATCGTCTCAGTATCCCCTCCTTCACCTTCCGTATCCTGCCTGGCTTCTCTTCCTCCCTCCCTTTCTTGTTTTCTCGATCATTCCTTCTCTGCCTCCATCTCTTCCCCACACAATCTCTCACCTCATCCCGCTCACGCACAATCCCAGAGCAAATCACAGACCCCATCACCTCTTCTCAACCTACCGCAAAAAGCCCGCATCACAACCTAAAACACCCAATCCATGTGTCATAAAACCAAACAAGATATCCATCCCTCTTTACCGCCAGCCTTTGCCCCAAGCGTATCGCCCTGCTCTGCACTCAACATCTCCCTCTTTATCCACTCCAAGTATCTGTACTAAGCAGAGGCCACACGATCCATGCATGATTCTACCACAGATTCCATTCAACCTATCCAGCACCTTCGCTCCGTACACGCTGAAACACCCATCCCATCGATGCTATACATAGCCAGGCTCAAGCAACCCACGCGTCTTCCGTACCCACACGCAAAATTGAGCAAAACGCTTTACATTCACTCACCCATGCACTCAGTGACCAACCATCCCTACCTCAACCTCTGCACACATCCCACTCGCCTATCCACCCCCCATCTCCATGGAAACTTCCGTCCACGGAAAGTAGGCTCAAAAGCCTATCTATCCATCCATCCACCACGCTCAACATACCCGCCAACGCCCTCCCCTAGCAGATTATTCACAGCCCTCCTAGTCTGCAATTCTGCCACACACATACAGCCTTTCCGTGCCCCACCAGACGTCTCCCACTTCATCCTCCCTCACTTTCTGCATCCTCCATCCTTTCTTCATCCTTTCTTCACCCTTCCTTTATCCTTCCTAAGATCTAGCTGAATCCTTCATGACGTATGTACGCTAATGTGCAACATCCCGAGTTGCGCACAACCAACATTTTCGAATCCTTTTCTTCGGTGTGTTGGTATGCTGAGCCACATGGATGCGAGTACGAACGAGGTGTGGGCTTTCGGCTGACGTAAGCTGAGGTGAGTGAGGTAATCCTGTGATGAAGAATTAAGGGAGAAAGGGACGGAGGAGGAAGGATGGAGGAAGTGAAGGAGGAAGGATGAATTCAGTTAGATCTCAGGAACCCTGGTAAGATTTGAAGAATAATGGGGTGAAGGTTTCTGGAAGGATGAGAAAGTGGCGTGGCTTGTTAGAGTACTGTTTCACATATCTTACAATTGAAGAATATATATGACACTAGCTGGTGCTACCTATCTGATCATGTTGATCATTGTATACAGTTATACAGTATACCAGTTGTGATATGGCATGGTATGGTATAGTATAGATACACCCACCGGCCCACGTAGGAAGGAAGAGAGTAATTGGTATGTAAGAACGACCCAAGTCCGCCATGCTATACAAAAAACGTCCCTAGTGACGAGGAAGAAAGAGGACAAAAAGTTAGTAGTGGAAGGTAAATAGATGCGCTCAAGGTATCACAGACGAGCCGCCCCAAAAAAGCAAAACAGACCAAGGTGATTCCAAACCCAGGCCGACCCAAAGAATCTCATGTCGTACTTTTTAAATACCAAAGTCGGAGAGATCCATCCATCCATCCATCATATTCAGACATTAACCCATAATAAACCGGGTATGCATTGTTTTGAAATAGAAGTAGGCCACCCAGTATGCTGCGCTGTGGACAAGTAACATTGTTAAGGAAATACGAGGTGGGTATATGGTGAATAGATATTGTAAGTGGAGCCGAGACGGAAAAGTGTGGTGGTGTGGTGGTGGTGGTGACGGAGCCTAATTTCCCTGCCGAGAGACGGGAAGTGAGCGACGCGTGCGTGGGTCCGAAAAGGGGAAATCGAACGTCCCGCCAATAACCCTCATCAGGTGCCCTTCCCGCCATAGAGGGTCCCGTTCCCAAAGCCCACAGTTAGAGCAGAGAGATCGACTGTGATATTGCCACCTGCACTAGTTTGACTTGCATCGAAGGATTTCCCGCCACTTAACGTAGCTTGCAGCCTGTTCAGGGCCAATGTAGCTGTTTCGAGCGATGATGACTCTTGAAAGATGAAAAGGACGGCTGTGCGGGCGAAGTCGAGGACTGGTTGGGTGATTGGCTTGATGTCTCCGTTGGACGACGGGGCACTGGTCGTGGCTGCTGGTGCAGAATTGGGCGCGTCGCTTGAGGGAGCAGCGAAGATGATGCTGTTGGAGGTCTGAGCAGCAGCAGAACCACGGGCGTGGAGTAGCGGCGAGTGATGATTGTGGGTCTTAGTAGGTAGAAGGAGGACTTCTTCTAGCATAAGTGGGATTGGACTGTCTCGGCGCTGTGACTGCCCATTGAATGTGACAAGCGCATTTTCGGACGAGCAAGTCAGATTTGTAGCACTGAACAGGGAGAGGATAGTGGTGGAAGCAAGAGGTATACTATAGTTCGTTTGGCCTGCAGTGAGTATCCGCGGGATGCTGTCACCCATCGTTGCATTCTTGTAGGTTGCCGAAGAGCCAGTGACAGGAATGTCAGTAGCTGTACAGCCGGTATCCGCCGGTGTGTTGCATGTAGCTCCTGTGAACCCGTTCGAGCAGACACACCGGCACAAGTCACCACTAACCACACTCGTGCCGCCATGTCCACAGGGATTGTTTTGTTGACAGCTTGCAAGATCCGGTGCGTTATTCTTATGCTGGCGGGGAAGCACGATCAAAGTGATGGGAATGATGACAGCAGCAGCAATAAGCAGAAGTAGAATGATAAGCAGAAGCATGAACGCCCAAACTGGCAAGCCGCAACATCTCCGTGATCGGGGTGGATGGGATCGGACTGACGAGCTGCCGTACTGGATAGTCTGGGTTCGCGACAGGCCCGACTTGCCATGTGGAGATGGCGACGGCCAACCTGACGGCCTGTGTGTGGTAGGTGTAGTAGGGGAAGGCGTTGGGAACGCAGCTAAGATATCTGAAAGCGAGCCAGAACCTGAACCCTTGCCAGCCCTCTCCTTCGCCTCCTTGTCTTTTGCGTTCAATAGATCCAGCATCCCTATGCGACTGGCTGTTTTACCGCGGTCCAGATTCGAAGCTAGCTTCGTTGCTCGCCTAATGAGTTCTGGAAGGCTCGTCGCACTACCTCTGCCCATCCCTTGTGCTGATGCATCCAAATTGAGACGTGGCGGGCGCTTGAAGCCTCTTTCATTGATTGCAGGCTCTGGAGAAGCCGTCCCGCTCGAAGCAAGGGCTCCACCTTTCTCAAGGTGGCCAAGGATCTGGTTTACCCTAGGATCGATCGGTGATCCAGTCGGTGATGGATCGCCAAAATACAGACTGTTGGCTCCTAATGGAGGCATTGGAGATGAGCTACGGGGCGAGTCGAGGAAATTGGCGTCGCTCTCATAGCCAGAGTAAGGCTGCTGTAGCCGTCCATTGTTCCGGAAATTGTGTCGTCCAATTGGATCTGTACTAGGGCCACCAGCAGCAAATCCAGGTCGCCATCGTTCGTCTTGCTTTGCCTGCCAATCCAATTCCCGCATCCTGCGCTCTCCTATATCTGACTCATCTCCACTCTCGACTGTCTCCAGCGACGTTATTTTTGTCCTTCCTTTGCTCCCTTTCCTTACCAGATCACTCCGCTCATCGTGATCGCCTGCGCTTGAGGCACGACCACTGTTTCCTCCTACTGTACTAGTTTCTTCTTCCTCGTCAATTCCAGACCCCATGTAGTATTCGGGCGGACCGTCACCCCAACTGACCCCTGGAATAACATGACTTGATGCGTAAGAGCTGTGCGCATCTGACATCTCTTCAGGAATCGGTGGTACGAATGAGGTCTGAGAGTAATAGGAGGATCCGCCTTTGCGTGCTGAAGGCGGAGGTCCCAAATTGCGGCGAGGTGGAGGTTGAAAGGCGGGTACAGGGGGAACAGGAATTGAGGGAGTAGAAGGAAAATCTGGTATACTACCGGTGGAAGATCCATACGAGGAGGTCGTAAGAGGTCTACTCGAACCAGCAGACTCGCCACCATCCTCCCAGTAATTGCGTTGGGGTGATTCCTGGTTTGCGGGTCTCTGTAGTTGGAGAGGTGTTGGCTGGTTGTCTCGTAAGTTAGAGGTCTGAAGCATTGGTGGCGCCATGTTCGGTCTGGCTGGTCTCTGTGGAGGTCCTCTCCCTGCATGCTGGTCTTGTGGTCCAGGATAGGCTGATGAACCCTGCGGAGGAGGTTTCAAGCTTGGTGGGAGACCCCTTTGGAGGCTTGGAGGCTGATTAATTGCTTGGGACGGGTATTGGGAATGTTGAGTGCGATTTGTGGGGCTTATGTCTTTTGGTGGGGACTGTCTTGGTGACTTGATAGAGAGTGGTGTAGGATACGGGGGCATCTCAGGATGTTCGGTTGGTAAACCAGCTGCTGCTCTCTCTCGTGCACGTTTTACGGAGCCAGAAGGACTGTGCTTCCTATTTTTCGGCCTCCCATCGCCCGTCTCCGTCTCCGTAGATCCTCGACTGGCAGACTCCATTTTCAGGCGTACGTGGGACGAGACCAAGGTTTTCAAACCATATCTAATGGATACAACTGGTAATGACTGCCGCTTGCGTTTGCCAGCTCTACTGCTCACAAGTGAAGGGTATCAACCTCTGGAGTGAAGTCTGAACAATTGACGCCCGAACTGAGCCAACCAGCAGCTTGGAGTTCGTATTCCGATTAGACAATACTGTAAGGACGGTGTAGATTCCAAAAGAGGCGGAGCGAATGACAAAGAATCGAAGGCACCTTGGGGGCCAGCAGGCGTTATAAAGCCACCGAGGAGCAGTTGTGTGGCCGACTCGCGCGCATTAGGTGTAGAAATTTTGACGCTTGCCCAAACAGCAGCGTAAGTAATTGAGTAGGACCGTGGACAAGTTGAAGGTGAAGAGTCTCGAAGATGTCAACCCAGTAACAGTACTTCGATCCCGTGGGTCGTGAAAGGTGAAGGCTAGCGGAATAGTAGGAGGAAGCGGTACGGATGCGGAGGTAGGACAAAGAGGAATGAATTAGCGGATAGGAGTCAATTGGGATGTGAATGCGATCTGCCTTTGATGCCGATTTCCGCCTGCGGGTTAGTTGGACCAAAATAACCAGCTGACAGTGATATAGGTACAAAGAAATGGAGTACGAGTAAGAAGAAAGTAACTGTGACAGAGTGGCAGAGTAGCAGAGAAAAATGATGGGATGCAGGTGCTTGCGTGGTCCAGTTCACTGCAGGCGAAAAGGGCGCGGCTCATTTTGGTACAATAGCAAACGGGTTTGGGGGTGTTAGCCGACTCGGGCCCTTGTAGCGGCAGGAGTGCATGGAAGTTTAGTGGGCGAGATGGTGGCAAGGTACCTCAGTAGTTCCTCAGTAGGCCCCTGTAGCCCCCCCTGTAGCCCCCAGTAGCCCCCAGTAGCCCCCTGTTGTATGATAGCCTGGCGCAGGGAATGTGGGCACCACGGGGCCGGATGACACAGCCTAGCAAGCATCCTGATTGGCGCTGCACAGTTAGGGCACGTCCAAAGTAGCTTATTATTACGACTTTGGTTGCTGAGGCAGCTGGTTTGATGAGATGGTGGATGGAAATGAAAATAGGAAATGAGGCACAGAACGATGCTTGCAAAGACCGTGGTCGGAAGTCGTCAGCTAGACCAACATTCGGTGATATCGGTGGTGTTTTCGATACACGCACATGCACACACAGTCCCTCGTCGCACGTTGGTGACTTCTTTCATGCTGACCATCTTTGGTAAAGCACTGACGACTGCTCTCTGCGCTTTGAAACCTGGAGACGTGTTTCGCTAAGGTGGATGAGCTTAGGTATGAGTTTCGGTGGGCCCTGGTTGTTTAGCTGCCAGAGAGTTGGGGGCGTGGAATGTTTCAGATTTGCTTTGAAAGAAGGGACGGTCGAAGATTTTAGGGGGGGCGTTTAGATACTCCAAGCGGTCTGTGGCCCAAAATGCACCGGTAAAGAAAGAACGAGTAAGAGATCTACCATTCACCTTAGGCACAAACCGGAACTCGGGCGGCTACGGGGAGATATGCAACCAAAATGCCATGCAGGTACCTCGAGGTACTCTGGGGTCAAGAACTAATGCTGCACTGTACGCCTAATTTTGGTGTAGAAGCCACTCGTAGGGGGTGTTTAACAGCGCGTGTGGCATCATGAATACAGTACATCTAATCTCTCAAGCGCGCATAAACCCTCAAAACTATAGAAGTAGGTACTTCTGGCTTGAAACCGGCAGGCGCTAGCATACATGAAGAATCCTCCACGCTTAATTACCCCGTTATGTTTGTGCACTCAACAATCAAACATCATTTCGTACCTTATTCATCCTAAATCTGCTCACCTACCACGTGTTGCAATTAGGCAACCCCACAAAATTCGGTCTTATTGGTCAACCGTCCGTCGGAAAGAATAGAGGCTGCGCAAAACAAGCTTCTCACCTGGACCTCCACGTCTTGCGTATGTTGCAGCTTCAAATGCCCGTGCCCCTTGGACTGTCAGCTCCACAGTCACAGTCAGTATCCTTCCACCACACGATACCCTCCGCGTCTCACTACCTCATCTGGCAAGCTTTGCGCGCCAGCATCTGTTTCTGCCAACCTCGATGCCTCTCACTAATCCCAGGGGAAAGAACTCCACACTATACAATAGTCAAGCAGCACAACATGTATGCAAATGCTCATGCATGTAAGATGAAGCCTGAACGTAGGCGACCTCATACGGCTGCGAGCACTCACCGATATATGTAAACCTGTGTCCAACTGGAGACTGCGCCACTTTTCTCTATTGAGATACAGAGCACGCCGGAGGAATTTGAGACAGGCAGTCGCCATTGCCTGTGATGCTGGTAACCCCATTCGTAGTTGTAACAATCTTTTGGCAGGTGCAATTACGTCTCGTTACTGTCTGGAAACATCTCGTCCTTCATCCTCGGATCTCAAACTTTCCATACATGGTATCTGCATATCAGCTCACAGTCTTTCTGCTCCGCACTGCAAGAATTATATCTCGTCTATCGTGACTTTTGTCTCGGTCAAATACGTTAAAGGTTCTTGAAGCACCCACTCTTCGCAGATCTTGAGGATTGTACAATGCCCAGCAAAGCTTCTGTTTTGCCTCACGCAGCACTTGTAGGCACCATGACGCGCAATGCTGCAGATCAGACTGCCTTTGGTATGTCTTTGGTGTCTCATGCTACAATAAGTCTTGTCCTCGTTCTGTTCACCTGACAGCCGTAAATCACAGGCAATACTTTGGATGACGATCACGCAGCTGCCATGACGGATATTAGGTCGACAGCGTTGCTAGTAGGCCCTACCACGCCATCGGCTCCACATGTTCCGAATGAGAGCCTTGCAGCGAACCTTGCCACGTTGAGAAAAACTCCACCAAAGGCAGCAGCACCGAATAGCGCCCGGAAACGGAGACAACTCCCGGATCTCTCGCGTTCTATCCCTAGCCCTGGCCATGGGGCAAAAATGTCAAACATATTCCGGGATGCTTCAACTACTTTGCAAGCGTTGAGATCGCCACCATGCCGATGTTCTCCAAACATCAAGCGATCTCGTCTACCGCTTTCCCAAGCTCGCAATACCAGATTTGGCAGCGCTTCTCAAGCCAACGTGGAACAATCGTTACCCCTCATTGACGAGACCGAAGGGGACGAACTTATCAGTAGCGACTTTCTAACTCCGTCCGAACATCCACCCCCATTTACCGAACCTCCAGAGGAAGTCCATTACCCAAGTTTGGAAGCCTGGCGACCGCCACAGTCCTCATCCACCGTGGCGGTGGGATCCAGCCCGGGATCCGACGATCAGTATACACACTCCAGCCTTGACACTATCGGAACAAATCCGCCGTCGAGATTGGATCCAGACGCTCAAGGTACTCGGATTGATTCGTGGCTTGACGGTATACCGGAATTTACCGAGAACGAAGCATTATCGGCTTCCCAGCAAGATATCAATGGAGCTAAAGTTCCCATCGGACAACGGACACGTCCTCCTCTTGTGACTACATCATATCAATCAAGCCAAAATCCCGGCACAACGCCTCGGATCAAGCCACTCAGAAGCCCAGGGGCCCTTCTCAAAACTTCGAGCAACAAAGAGAATATAAGTCCTGTCAAGCCTTCAACCTCGCCCATACCTACTTCTCCTATACCTCAATACATCGCAAGTAGTCCGTCTCGCTTTAGCACCGCCAAAAATCGAATACCGCCTGAATTAGTTGGAGCACGGCGTTTTGTCCACCCTCAGTCACCCCAAGGCTATTTGAGCCTTCAACCAAAGCGAAAAAGGGCTCGTCTTGATGATAATGTTATTAACAACTCCAAGGCTGCATCGAAAGCTGGCAAGGATTTCACTATTCATGACGACCAATTAGTCCAGGCGCTAGCAGGACTCAGTCCTCTTGTCGAGCGTCACCGGAAAGGTCGTGGCCCTAAACGAGAAAGGTGTAGGAATTATTTCGATGAGGACTTCGTTCAGGGTATCTCCCCAGGCACGTATAGGGACAAAAAGAATGAAGATGGCACAATGTTGAAGAACGAAACGAAGGTGCTAGGCGAATCCAAACAAAGTGCTGAACTGACGAAGAGCAAACCATTCGCGGTAGAGGCGGGGACGGCCACATTCAACTTTCAGGTCCAAGAATAAGCATACCATCAAATTACAATCCGCCAGTATTACGCTTCGTAGACAACAATTACTTACAATCACCTGTATTTCACTTTCATTATCTCGAATCACAATCTCTGCCTGCTGTTCCAACGAGAGGGTAGCGTCTACGTTCGATAAATCCAGCAAAGCGTTATTTTTGCCTCTTAACAATGGTCCCCTTTGACTCTCTTTGTTGGCAATTACAGCAACGTATGATCAATTAATCTTCTTCACGCATTTCCGTATGTAAAATCACGTTGCCTCTGCTGAGTCAAGCTTTGGGCCTTTGACAAAGCCTTTACGAATCTCTTTGTGGCGGTGATGCTTAACAAAGAGGCTTTATCAATAGCATTCTTTATGGAAATCTTGGTCAGGTCCCTACAATACCGGCTGTAAGACTCAGCTGTGCATAAATTCCTCCATCTCCCCTGGCAATTAGATTGTCCTTTCATCAGCAACGTTCGAAGCACTCACCATCATTCAGTAAACATGTCATCGCCGGAGTCATCAGCCAGTCAGAACCCAAGTCGAGCCATGAGAAAGGTCATTGAGGCTTTTGCCCGCTGGCGAAAGGAGGAGGGACGTGCTGATGCTTTGCGCCTTGATATGACAAAATTGACTGATGCTTTAGGAATAGGGTCCCTGGCAGAGGCAACAAGGGCAATCCCCTTGCCAGCTCCAATAGCATTCCTCGAATCCTTACCGTCTGTGGATCTTGTAGAACTGACTGAAGACAGTCGGGACTGTAATATCTGCCGCCAGCCCATGGCACCCCTGGGCTCGTTGACTGGTGATGTGGTCAGGGACCTCAATGACGACGTCAACGAAGGAGCAAAACGACTTCCCTGCTCCCACGTCCTCGGCCTCAAATGTCTCGCGCTCTGGTTCAATCCCTTGGACCGAGCGAATAACAACACATGCCCTTTTTGCCGCGCCGTCTGCTTTCCAAAGTTCTCAGCAAAAAGCACGCTTAGGGGAGCACAAGCGCGCCTGGATACACTCGATTGGTATATTCAAGTCCGGGGGACTGGACCCACAACGAATGAGGCGATACAAATCCAAAACCTCACGTCTCTAATCTTGCGAGAAAGGCTTGTACAAGCCTTACTTGAGCTTGAAGCGACCCGTGCTGAAGTCGATAAAGAAGTTGCAGAGAAGACTGGGGTGGTGCATGCGACATATAAGGGGCCCAGGCGTGCGCGATGTTCAACGATGAACCTGATCCTTTTCTTCGTCAAACAGCAATTCCTTGAGGCATTAGCGATGATGTTGAGTCGTGTGCAGATTGGAGCACACTTCGAAGATGAGGATGAGGATGGGGAGGAGGATGATTATAGTGATGATGAGTCTCTGCTTGAGTACATCTTTAGTCTTGAGAGGGTATATTAGGATATTAATGAAGCTAAAGGTAAAGATGATTAACCATGGGAATATAGTGTTAGTTTCCGCTAATTGATAAGCTCGACAAAGGGAATGCTGCTCTGAAGGGTTCGTTAGCACATCGTCCTTGTTTGCTCCGCTAGAGCTATGCTTGGTCGTAGAAAAATATACAAGCTCTTTCATTTGACTTTGTCCCTGGCTTGATGGTGTTCGACTTTGACATGAATCCTCTCCGTGAATGGACGTTTCGTGATTTGTGCTATTGATTGACCTTGTCATCAATCTTCATGCTCTGCCGGCCAGCCCTTATGTCCACCATGTCCTCCGTACAATATTACCAGAAAGAATATATCCGCAATACTGTTTCGCGCCGTGCACGCAGAGAGACGGAATTAACATGCTGATCTCGGAAAGGTGTTTCTCAGCGTTAATGGGTTTGATTTCGAAAAGAGAGCAGGCACTATCGCGCATGAATTTGAAAATTGTATGCCACATTATGGCTGTCGTTGTAAGCTCGATGGGTCTTTCTTGTATAACATATATAGAAGTTCAGCATGAAAGATATATGGTGGATATAGGTGTTGAAATTTTATATCATGAAGACCCCTAGATAATGCATCTGGAGCAACGAATCAAGGAGGATTGAGCCGCGAGCAAGGAAGGCTATGGAACAGAACTCTAGCCTCCGAGCCATTGAGCGAGGAGTATAGCAGAGTAGGATTATCGACTCGTCGATCCTGCATCTTTTCGAGATGTTCTCGAGATCTTTCAATTCAGGGCGAAGCCTCTATCATCCATACTTTCGCCCGCCAACTCTCAACGACCAGCATTTTTTCCACAACATCTGAGTCGAGATACCAATCCCCCTTTCCCCTCACATAGCGACTTTGCCTCCTTGATGCATTCAATATCTCGCCTTTCCTCCAAAAGCCTCCCACCTATTATTCGTATCTTACAGATGCCTCAGCCTTCAGATCCAGTCCAACGCCTTTAGAAACCCCCGCTCCTCAATCCCATTCAATTCATTCATTCACTCAGACGTCTGCCTCACAATCCCCCCCTCCTCGCCCTTTTGCTTTCCCTACATCCCAATCAATCAGTCTCCACCCCCAAAATCATCCCACCAATCAGATCTACTTACACTCTTCCCCCCCTCAACAACCAACCGATCCAACTGATAAAACCCACTAACAACCGTCTGTCTCTTCATCATCCTCAACTCCTTCAACCCCCTAGCCATTTCATCTTGGATTTCCCTCTCCCCCAAGTTCTTTGTGCTGTTTTCTCGAAAGGAGTCGATGGTGCGGCGGCGGGCGTATTCGCGGAAATTGTAGGAGGCGAAGCGGGAGGAGTGGCGGAGGAGGGAGCGGAACTGTTGGGGTGGGAAGGAGGGTTAGTTTGGGGAGGGGGAAGGGGAAAGGGGGAGGGATGGGATGTGGTGGGGATATTTTTGGGGTTTATGGGAAGGGAGGTGGGGGGAGGAAGGCTTACCAGTGAGCGGGCTTGGAAGGCGGTGTCGCTGGTGGAGAGGGTCATTGACATGCTCTATTGGGTGTGGGAAAGGATGCGTGGTGGAGGATGGAGAATGGGCGCTGGTGGGATGGGTGGTTAGGATTACTGGGAGAGAGGAGGGGAGTGGCTGATAGATTTAAGAGGAGATGGTATAATATGGGCTGTCAATGTTTTGCTATCGAAAGCTTTGGCGTTAGATATGATGAAATCTGTAGCGGAACTGAGCCGCGGTAGTTCTAGCTAGGATATTGTGGTTGTATATTCATTGCAGATTGGAGTGTCCACGCTTAGAACAGTCTCAATTGTAGTAATATAGGTGTAGGCTTGAAGTTTGGAGCTAATTCCTGAATGAGTGTCTCAAAGCTCTCCGCACGTCCCGATGCTAAGAAGTACTGCCCCATCCACAAGTTCTGCTACTCACATTCTCATCCTTCAGGCAGCACGTGGACTCTCAGGACAGACTTCCTGCTGTAACCCTTCTTGCCATGTCACATATCTATTGGAGTCATCCGCCTGTGGCGCCATCTCCGTCTCGTAGTACCCCGGCACGTCGTTCACGAGCTGGAAGTAGGCCAGCATGCTCTTGTAGGCGCGCGGCATGATATTCTCCGTAAAAGTGGGCTCTCCAGAAGAGAAGCAGTTGCAACCAAGCTGTTCGCGGCCGTAGAGCGGTGTGTCGAGGGGCTCGTGGTGGGTGAGGTAGGCACGAGCGCGCTATGTGGGTCCTGTCAGTCGTTGGAGTGAAGCGCAGATATCAGAATAACCATACCTTGCCCCAAAAGTCTTTGAACTTCTCGTTGTTAATAAGACTGGCAACAGTCCATACGAATCCCATTCCAACGCATATAGCCCTCACTTTTGTTTCCCAATGCACCCAATGTTGATCCAAATATTCCACTGCCTCTTCAGCCCCGTCCCCAAGACCAATGACATCGATCATCGCGTCATCCCTTGCCATCTTCCCAACGATCTCGAACACGCTCTTCACATGCGCTTTCACATCCTCATTCCCCGGGATGTGGTTCTTGACTGGATCAATCCTCATGGGCCCGCTAACGCCCGTTTTCCTAGGCAACCCGTTCCAGCTCGCCATTGTGACAGCGCGCTGACCGCGACGGTACCATAGCAACTGACCGAGATTGGCCATGACAATAGCTGTATCTGCACCGTCCTTGCTGGACTGTATGTCATGAGCGAAGTCAAGGGCAGAACCAGCAGAAATGGACTCTTGGCCGATGATGCGGTAGGCGAAGATGCCAAGGTCTTGCATTGCTTCACCGAGGTAAAGAACAACACGTTTTGCGGTCGATATGTTTTGAGAAGTAAGAATGGGGACATGAGGCTCTGTCGGCTCAGTGGTGAGAGGAAGGCGAGTGGTCTGAAGTCCAGCTGCTCTAAAGCGGCGACTGAGCTCGCTGCGAATACATGCTGTTTGGTGTTAGAGAAGGTAAGTAATAAGATTGCGACATTTTGGAGAGACTGACTGTTCATAGCCTCGCGCTGTACTTCGCAAACCCGTTCATTTTTGCTAATGAAGAAATTGAACTCTTGATCTGGATGGGCGATGGAGCGGATCTGGTCCTTCTCATTGATATAGTATCTAAGTTTTCAATTAGCATCCTTGATAATCGCATAAGATTCTGTTGTAGATGGCTCACCCTAGCTTCTCCAAGTCTGCCGGAAATTCTGGATCCTTGGGCAGGCTGCTGCTTAACCGACGGAACATAGTGATAGCGTTATTGAAAAGACTTTAAGAAATTGCAAAGTTATTTTCAAAGTGCAAAATGGAATGGAGAATCGTTGGTTATGACAGTGATCAGGCAAGAGTGCGCAATGTTGGTGTTCCCGGTCATGGAAAGAGAGCCGAACCTGTGACAAGTCACAATTGCTCCTGCAGCAGACCGAAGTGACAGCGACGAATACGAAGTGATTTGACAACTGCAACAATAATATGAGTAAAGCAAATGAATAAAACGCTTGCATGAAGATCTTTGTGAAGCCTTGTCCTTGTAGTTGCTCAGTATGTCATTTTGCCTCAACGCCATCCTATATTCCTGGCTATTTTTATACATTTGCCGATTATTTCTATATCACCAACTTGCTTTCTTTACGCCCGGCAGATTCCCCTCAAGAGCATTCAACCGAAACGGGTACTGAGTGGATAGTAAGTACCTCATGACAGCGCAATACAGCGGGAGAACTTACCCTCGCCATCCTGAAATCCTTCAGCACCCCGCGCGACTTCCCCCCTTCTATACACCTGTTATTTATCTGTGTAGATCGGGTATAACAATGCATTTGCGAGAGCTCTAGTTGTGCCTGGGCGCGGGCTCGCTGTGGCAGGGTTGTGTTGCGGACGATGTACCGAAGGGCTTGTCTAGGAGTTGTAATCCATTAGTAGACTGCAAGAGATAAAGCGCTGAGGCACCCTGATGGCAGATCATCATAGGCTCGCAGCCAATGTTTCGATGATTGCGAAGCTCTACCTTTGTGTCTCATACTGTTCGAATACTTTCCTAGGAGGCGTTAGCAGGGAAGCTGATCGTGGAATACTAAGCGCGACTCACCGTTTTGTATGATCTCGAATGACTCTAATATTGACAAAGCAGCCAAGATCCAACCTTTTGGACCGGAACTGAGACATGGCGTCCGGACAGTGTGGTGTTGAAGAGTTTATCGAGTTGATCAAGAAGCATGAAAGGTATCTTCTCGCTTAGTAATCAGATATCCGCGATACTATCTGCTAAGTTTTGGATGTGGCTTTCTGCGAGTAAGTGGTCCGGACACATTCATTGTTCTGGAATTACGACCCACTCGGACGATGTTCATGATACTGAGCGATAATTTCGATTGTTAACACGCCGGCTTCGTAGCCAAGATTTAAAAAACATTACTCAAGCAAAATCACGGACGTAGATCGAATATAGCACCCTAAATTCTCTAAATACAATGTGCAATTTTGTCGTGTACAAGACATCATATCATATATACTCATCGCATCCGTCGTGTCATCATCACCTCATCTCGTCCACTTTTAAATCAACGTAAAACTGCTGCAATCGAAAGCACCAAACCGCCTGCTTCAAGGGGTATAGCGTGATGCTATCCAGAATCAAAAGACAAATTGAAGGTTAAATCATAACATTCCATCGTGACCAGGCCCACTCGTCTCTAAATCAGACCGTAAGCTCCGGTTTTTTCAACATCTTACTCCTTATAACCCTTCGTAGATAGTGTCTGAAAGCGCCTAACGCAGTAAACAATACAATGACGAGCGTTGCAGATCCACATACTTTCCAAAAGTAGCCTTCGGTCTTCATGCTGTTGACGATGCCAGATAGATTCATGCCATAATAGCTCGTGAAGAAGGATAAAGGCAGAAAAATTACTGTGACGATTGTGAAAACCATAATCGCTTTGTTCTGGGAATCGGACACGATGGCAAGTTCATTCTGCTCAATGGAGCGGAGTTGGAAAAGCTTGTCACTGTTAGGATGTACGTAGTCAAATTAATTATGAGTTCAACTTACAGCTTCCATGGAGTGTTTCAAATCTAGCAGAAGCGTCTCAATGACATCCTGTTGCTGCTCGACCATTTTCAAAGCCCAACTAACTCTTTCTCCGGAAGACTCTCCGTCAGGATTATCTGGGGCCTTGTGCATCATTGTGTCTTCCATTTCATGCTTGTTGACATCGATTTGCATGATCTTGAATAATTCAACCTTTTTGGCCATGTTGACTTTTATAGTCGTCAATTCGTCTATGCCTTGCAAGAATTCCCGAACGAGCCTTACGGTCTTATTTGGCTCCCATTTGTCGTATCGCTGGCGTTTCAGATCTTGGATGACGGACGAGTAAGCAGTTTCCATGGCTGGTGCGTTATGGCCTTGTCGCATTGTATGGGGTGTGACCCCGACCTCGGAGAGCAGATAGACCAGAAACCACTCAACAGTTCTTCGATGCCAAGTCCTCGTTCCTTGTTCTGCAAAGGCCTGATAAACATGTCCAACTGCACTGGCGTCATCATTGTCAAAAATTGCGTCAATTGGCTCGACGAGGTGCTTGTTGAAATTTTTATCCAGGTAGTTGATACCAGCCATGGGAGAGAGCGTTAACAAGAAACCATCGGAGCGATGGAATGTTCGAAAGGGATTCCTCACAAGATGGGACTCCTTGTAAAAAGGGTGGGAGGACAATATTTGACTATCAATTTCACGGTCAATCCGTCGAAGACCGTCTGTGGGTGCGCCAGAGGTACCCATGGCTAATCCTTCGGAAAGCTGCCATGGCATATCAGAAGCTACAAGCGTCCAAAAATGAGGTGCCAAGGCGAGGTGATCAGCTCTCCAATCGACGTCAGACCGCAAACTCGCATTCTGGTCGGCTTTCCAGGTCGACTCGTTAAGGTCTTCATGTAGTTCCTCCATTGTATGTAGTAGCAGGTAGACGTCACGTATCTCCTGGGATGAATCCCGATGTCTGAAATTCAAAACTTCGGTCTCCAGGTATGGCCACCCAGAACGTGCTGCAGTCTCAAACTCACGACCAGTGGGCCCATCGTGAAGAAATATATCTTCGACGGAGGAGTGTGTCAGGCCGAGACCAAGTGGAGCATGGATCCAGCGGACATCCACCCAGTCAGGTTTCATTTGCCAGTATTCCTCGAGTTGTCCGAGATCAACTACCTTGTGTTCTGCTCGGCCATTACCAAAATCGCAGACATGACATTTCAATTCAGAACGAGGAGGGTAGTAATGCCGAGCAAGGGATTTCAACTCTTCGATATGTGGCATATGCACTTTTTGATGGCCGGGAATTATCCAAGAGAAAAGACGTTCGGCAAAGCCCAATCGCTTGCTATCGGCCCATCTTCTCAACCTCTTGTAGACTTCGCGTTGGCCGTGGTTCTCTTCCTGGTATCGATTGAGCTGTTGCCGCCTGGCTTCTTCTTTCTCTGCATTGCGACCCGCAACTTTGCTGAAGTTTGTCAAGACCTGCAACGCCAAAGGTCAGCCAGAGCTTTAAGCTCCCCATAGAGAAAGATCCAACCTTCTTTGAGCTGACTACAGATTCGTCAGAAACCAGTTTCGCTAAGCTAGAGGGCCTATCCTTGTTCGTTGAATTCATAGACATCGCCCTCATCTGGTTCTGCTCACGAACAGTGGGCAGCTGGGAAGAGGCTGAGATCACCGAAGGCCGGGAACGACGCCCTCCCGAGCCAGTGGTGTTAACGCTGTCGCCAGTGACGCCCGTAGTAGTACTGGCCGAAGACGAGTGTCTTCGGTCAGTCCTAGCGCTTGGAGAGTCGCTCCGTATATTATCCCCGCTCGGCGGCATCCAAAGAGACTCTTCTTTGATCGGCGAATCCATGATAGTAGAGTGGTTTAATATGTAGTTTTTCGCTCAAGGAACAGCAAGAAATACAGCCGTGAAAACAATATTTGAGCAATACAAGAAGACAGAGCGTACGTTGCAATCTGCAAAACGAATTTCAAAGAGCAGAGCAGGCATCAACAGCAGCGGCACCATAGAGGCTGAGCAGATGCTCATGAAGAGCTGAAGTGCTCGGCATTGCAGTCGGTGGCGCTTAAGTAGAACTATATGAATAGCTTGGGGCTGGGCCCACTATATATTATATTAGCATGTCGCTACCCACAAGACGGCCAGTGTCAAGAAGGGGAATGATCAGTAAATCCAGGCTCAGGCCAGACGAGTACTCCAGTAGTGGCCCGTACGGGAGCCAATCGACTTGTCGCCAGATCCTTGACAGCGCTTCGGCTAAGGAGGAGGGGCGGAGTGGTGGGAATACTTTAGTAAGGTAAGGTAGGTAAGGTGTTGCCCCCAGGGCCACGCCTAAATATGCCTCCAATGCTCCAATGGGCAAAGGTGAGTGCCAAGCCGCTTCCTACTCCCCGTCTCGGGTGTCAGCTAGCCTTTCTTCAGGCACGTCCTGCAACAAAAACAGCCGCCGAATGCGAGCAGTCCGCCTCACAAGATTCGCTTCATCCTCGGAGTAGCCAAGTACAGATTCAAATAGCCTGCGCGAATTTCTACTATCGCTCCCAGGTAGCCTGGCTCGACAGACTCAGTCATTACCAATATCATCTGCTGTAAGGGCAAAGATCGGTCCAAGATCGGGCGATGGCCCCTGTAAGTTCAGCATGTTCCCTTCAATCACCATGCATACATCAGTGACATATCATGACGATCGCCTGCGTCGTGTACTTTCCAGTACCTTGCAGATTCGTTCTATCACATTCCTCCGTTTGACGCCACAGCACGGGATCTGAGTCTATCTTGTTGTCTTACTTTCTACCGCTATAACACAACATGCCTGCCTCTGTCCCTTTCTGTTATCGCCATTCAAACTATGCTATCTAGGAAACCCTCCACCTTCACTCAGCTTCACCAAAATACTGGCCCCAGCCCGGTTGATTACCCTTTAGGCTCCGACACAGTCGTCACGCTACCCAGAAATTACGTTCAAGTGTATCAAAAGCTGATAAATGGTGGATCTCAGTATCGCAATAGTCGCACTGGTAACCGCACAACACGTACTCAGATCGATCATGATGTCTTCGAAGGCTTACCAGTGCGCCACTGGAGGAAAAGGCCTATCAGCGTCAATGCCGCGCCGGAGAAAGAGAATATAGACAACGCAGACCTGCACAATTTAGCATGGAAAGAACTGCCAATGCCTCGAGACTCCCATTTGCTGTCACCCATGAGTCAAGACCTACTGCGCGCTGCACGTATGCCGCAGGCCAAGAAACCAACGACCCCTCTTCTTGAAGACGACAAGGAGCCTGGTGAGGACGAGGACGCGGATGGTGACATTGATACAGGTTTCGTTGCTAAGCGATGGGCAGTCCTACCTAAAGAGTTGGAAGGGCCCGAGCCAGAATTCCTAGCCAAGAGACGGAAGGGCTTGCCGTCTGTCCACAGCGGGTCACTGGGCTCAACAAGTAACATAGGCCAGATGAGAAAGACCAAGATCAGGAAGATTGACACAGAAGGGAACAACTCCGTCTGGGAGGTCCTTGTACCTGAAGGCCAGACTGTGGAAGGTGAGGTAGTTGAAGAAGAGACTAGCCCTACACAGGCACCTGCACCTGGGACTGTGGTAGAGGGCGTGGGGGTCGTAAATGCCGAGGGTGTCGTTATAGCTGGAGACCAAGGCGTGCCTGCAATCAATAAAAGGAGACCGCCACCACCGAAGCGAAAAGCTAAAGGTCCAGGAAGGGGTCGGAAGAAGAAAGTCGCTTTTGTGGGAGCAGATGGGGCTCCTACTGCTGTTAGGCCCAATGGGAATTTAGATGGCACGTTGAAGTCTGAAGATGCGGCTAGCATACGTGCTGGTCACGGAGCCCATGTTGGAGATACTGAGATGGGTGATGATTCCTTACTGAAAGAAGGCGACCAAGAAGGGGAGGAGGGCAGTGAAGAAGGCAGTGAAGACGACGAAGGCGACGAAGGTGACAGAGAGGAAGGAGAACTCTCACCTTCGCCCAGTGCATCTAGGTCGCCCGTGAAGCACGAAACGTCAGCGGTGGTGGAACCGATTACCCACCCTCCACCCTCCTTCCAAAACAATCCTTTACCTCACGTAGAGGCGCCACCAACAGCATTGACCGAAATTTCTCCTAGTCATCTCAATGAGGCTGTAGGCGGATCTTCCGACGAGCCTAGAAGCAATGTCTCGCATAATATCAGAAACGAAACCGTGGATGATATGCTTGACGAGCCTATGGAGGAGATGCTAGACGAGCCGGCGCACGAGCTACCTGATGAGCCCGTAAACCCCTCCGAGCTGGATACCACACCTCTAGTCACGACTTTGGACATCCCTCATGCGATGTATGAGATGTCGGCTAAGATGGAGACCGAGCCTTCCATGGAAGTCTCATTAATGACTCGGGGTGATGATATTGCGCAAGCAACAGCCTTCGCAGAGGATCCAATTAGCGAGACTATGGCTGAATCCGTGGTCGGAGCGGAGAATGGGCCAACAACGGAAAGCTCAATGGAGCCTCTACCAAGCATAATTGCAGAACCTACAGCCGTCCCCAGCATGGAGCTACCAACGACGCCGGCAGTGGAGTCTCTCGTTGAAACAAAAGAAGAATCGATAGCCGAGACGCAAAGTGAAGTCCCACTCGAAGTCACGCAAGATACCAAGGCTGAACCTATGGAAGACCCGGTGCATGATCCTGAGCCAGCTGCAGAGGCTACTATTGAGCCGAAAGTAGAACCAAGCAACGACACCAACGCAGAAGAAGAGCCAAGGGATGCGGTTATGGAAAGGTCGATCTCAGAACCTATCTCAGAGCCGCCAGTCCTAACCCCGGCAATTGCTTCACCAGGAGCGTCAGCAGAACCGGCCGTGGAGTCAATCGCAGAGCCTATTGCGGAGCCCCTACCAGAAATTCGTTCTGATAGTACTCCTCAAGTCGAACACGAGCCGACGCTTGAACAAGTCAATAAACCTGTGCCCGAGCCTGTGCTCGAACGCAGGTTCTCCTATACAAGACCCACTAGTAGTCCAAAAGCACCAACTCCAAGCCCACCCACTCCCATCGAGACTACATTCCCTGGCCTACAGGCACCCCAAGCGCCTTACTTAAGCCCTAAAGCACCTACCATGAGTCCTCCCACTCCTATCGACAGAGGCATGTCTAGCTCGCCAGACCTACCTCTATCCTCCCAGTTTCAATTACCGCCACACATTGATGTCGCGCACGAAGCGGATCAGGCTTTAGCACCTAATATACAAAATATCACAAGTGATCTACATATTTCGGTCGAGGCTGCTCCGCAAGTGGATCCCACAATGAATGCCCAGATACCTGTGGACCATGATCCTCTAGACGGAATAGCTGAGCCTGAAGTTGTGGCAGAATCGTCTGGTCAACACGCTCCTGCTAATCAATCGCTGCATTTTGAGGACGGGGAAGAAGATTTGCTGGGTAGTTTGGAGAGGTCTCTGGGCAGTTGATGTGGTGGCATGCAAGGGTTGGTGATTTTGCGTTTGCCGTTGTTGAAGGAACAGGAACGAAATCTGATGCTACTTAAGATAATGCTACCATGTCATAACTATATCCGGATCTAAGCTATAGCTATCTATTTCATACTGCTACATCTGCATTGTGCAGACTCTTCTTCGAATGATAAGATGGGTTGTCACTACAGAGTTATTGCGTAATGGTATTAGCGCTCGCCGTAGAAGTAGATCAAACCTCACATCTCCGGCACGATCTCCGCCCTTAAACATCACCGCTTGTTGTGGAACATTACAAGAGTCAAAGGCCACCAACCGAGGATACAGCTCCCTCAGTCCATCGTGTCTTTCGTGGTACATCTTGTGAAGACGACGTCATGTCAGCCAAATGATGAATGCAAGCGGTGAAATTACGGTGTTTTCGTGATGGCGTGTTTTTACGTTCCGAAGCGGTTTCTGCTTCAAAAGACGTGACTCCGTTGCAGCTGAAAGAGGATTCGATGTTATTAATTGCTGGACATTGTCCACTGATGGTCGCCGAGGTTCTGTCTTTTCTCCGGAATGATTCTCTCAGGTTCCCTGTCTTTGTCAGAGCCCAACTTTTTAGCGGCGAGCACGCAATTCGTCGGGTGGATTCTGTAATTTTGATATCATCGCGCACAATGATTAATCCACATTCTGCGGCTCAATCTCTTGTAACTTGCTTATTACGTCTATATCTTCGTTCTGTCCCTCCTTTCGAAAAGCACCCTATTTTGTCTGTAAGTCCCATTGAACAACATAAGTTCTAATATCCATAAAATTGGGTGGCAAAAGTCTATTTCTAGATTTCTCTCCTAAAAAGTCAATTCATAGATCCGAAAACATGGGATCCTCTCCTGTGTACCCGTTAGAGCACGATGGTGGACATGAGTACGAATCTGGCTATGCAAGCGGTACTTCCAGCGAGGCAGACCTTCCTGATATCTACTTCACGAAACCGCACCTGGCATTTTTAAACCGTCAGCTACAGAATCTCGAGCCTCAAGGTACGGTAATAGCCTTTCTACTTGAGGATTCTCCAGGCTGACATTGGGCTACGTAGAAATACTACGATGGTGCATTACAACATTACCCAACCTGTACCAAGAGACCGCTTTCGGCCTTACTGGTCTGAGTACTCTCGACATGCTATCGAAAATGAAGATTCCAAGACCACAGATGGTCGACCTCCTCTTCTTCGACACACTCCACCACTTTCCTGAGACCTACAAACTTATTGATCGTATAAGAGAACGATACCCACTCGTCGCCTTGCATATATTCAAGCCTGCTAGCGCAGACACCGCTGAGGAGTTCGCCCGGCAACACGGCGAGAAGTTGTGGGAGACCAACGATCAGCTTTACGACTGGCTAGCCAAAGTAGAACCAGCACAGCGGGCATACAAAGAGTTGCAAGTGGGCGCAGTGCTCACAGGCCGACGACGGAGTCAAGGTGGTCAACGAGGCGATATCCCTGTCATTGAAGTCGATGAAGCCGGTCTTGTCAAAGTCAATCCTTTCGCCAATTGGTCATTCAAGCAAGTGAACGACTACATCAAGGAGAATGACGTTCCCTACAATGAGCTTCTAGACCGTGGTTACAAGAGTGTTGGAGACTGGCATTCAACCCAGCCGGTCAAGGAAGGTGAAGACGAGCGGGCAGGAAGGTGGCAAGGACAGCAGAAGACGGAGTGTGGCATTCATAATCCACGATCAAAATTCGCCCAATTCCTCAAGGAACAAGAATTGAAGAAACAGCAGGAGGCATTACGTCAGGCATTAGACTCGGTACACGACTCGGATTCGATGGACATTGCATCATAGTGCATAGTGCATAGAGGGATTGAGGGATGTCTTGCATAAAGAAGCATGGCGTTGGTGGGGGTTTTGCTGCATTTACAGGGTCGTTGTAGATCTACAGGCGGCCGTACCTGAAACAATCGCATAGATTAGATATATCAAAATTCTAAGCTGCTTTGCTATATACTCCCATTATACAATAAACATAATCACGATGAGTAATCGGACAGCCGCGCTTTCGTGCGCGGCCAACTGCGCTTCTACTTTTATTTTCTTGGTTGGGAGATGGGCTGCGCTATGACGTGACACGCATCCGAAGTTTTCCAAAAGTTTAGTACACCACATATAGGCAATGAAGTTTGGATCTGGTTTATAAGCTGTGATGGAGCAGCATTAGAAAGCATTGAGTTCTCTAACACATCCGGTTCAGCTTCACTATTCTCTGTAATTATCCGAGCTATCTGCGTTCTAACCATTTACCCTGATATGCTCAGAGCGGTGTAGCCTTTGCTTACATTCACAACCCTTTAAGAGTATATTAGACTGAGACTGTATCCTTACATCTTCTTCATTTGACACTATCTGTCTTGATTCTTTCATACTACACTGCAAGGTTGAAGCATGGCGAATACACCACACGGCGGTGTCCTCAAGGACCTGCTGGCCAGGGATCTGCCAAAACACAAAGATCTGGAGACAGAGGCAGAGAAGCTACCAGCTATTGTGCTTACAGAGAGGCAACTATGTGATTTGGAATTGATCATGAATGGGGCGTTTTCTCCCCTAGAAGGTCCGTGATCTCTGTCCTGTCAAAAGACGTGGTTGTTTTTCTCCCCAAAAGAATAGAGATTGGCCTTCAAGTTGTACACAAGGCTTTCAAATAGATGGTTTGGTCATGCCTTTTTTCATGTCCGAGGCCTCGAGTACCATATGCTTCGGACGATCCAACTAATACCAAAAGACTGTAGGTTTTTTGAATGAGAAAGACTACAATTCGTAGGTCACAATCCATCTCAGATTCGGCATTGACACGCTAACACTCCTCCAGTATTGTCCAAAATTTACGGCTAGCAGACGGCAGTCTTTGGAGTATGCCAATATGCCTCGATGTTTCAGAGAAGACAATTGAGAAAGCAGGCTTAAAGCCTGGCGCTCGAGCAACTCTACGAGATTTCCGTGATGATAGAAACCTTGCCATCATTACCGTAGAAGATGTCTACAAGCCTGACAAGTCAGTTAAGGCAAACCCAACACCCTGAAACCTCCTGACGTAGGATACCTTAGACAAAGGGAAGCCAAAGAAGTATTCGGCGGTGACCCTGAGCATCCAGCAATTAAAACCCTCCACAATCAACTCCACGAACACTACGTCGGCTGTAAAATCTCCGCCATCAACCGCCTCAACCACTACGACTACGTCGCCTCACGCTACACCCCCGCCGAACTGCGCGTCCACTTTGAGAAATTAGGCTGGACCCGTGTCGTCGCCTTCCAAACTCGCAATCCTATGCATCGCGCCCACCGTGAACTAACAGTCCGCGCAGCCCGCGCTCGTCAGGCAAATATCCTTATCCACCCTGTAGTCGGCCTTACAAAACCCGGTGATATTGACCACTTTACACGCGTGCGGGTCTATCAAGCCCTTCTCCCCCGCTATCCAAACGGCATGGCAGTCCTCGGTCTCCTCCCCCTCGCAATGCGCATGGGCGGGCCTAGAGAAGCAATATGGCACGCCATCATTCGTAAAAACCATGGCGCTACCCACTTCATTGTCGGCCGCGACCACGCCGGACCCGGCAAAAACAGCGCCGGAAAAGATTTCTATGGCCCGTACGACGCGCAGTACGCAGTAGAGAAATACAGACAAGAACTCGGCATCGAAGTCGTCCCCTTCCAACAAATGATCTACCTCCCCGACAGCGACGAATACAAACCCGACGACGAAGTCCCCCCCGGTGTCCGCACCCTCAACATCTCAGGCACCGAACTCCGCTCCCGCCTCCGCACAGGAAAGGACATCCCAGAATGGTTCTCCTACCCCGAAGTCGTGAAAGTGCTACGAGAATCTCACCCCCCGAGATTCAAACAGGGCTTCACCGTCTTCCTCACCGGCTACCAAAACAGCGGCAAAGACGCCATCGCTCGCGCCTTGGACGTGACTTTGCACCAACAAGGCGGCCGCCCCGTCTCTCTCCTCCTAGGCGACACCGTCCGCAGCGAACTCTCCTCTGAACTCGGCTTCTCCCGCTCCGACCGGCACAAAAACATCCAACGCATCGCCTTCGTTGCTGCTGAGCTCACAAAAGCCGGTGCCGCTGTCATCGCGGCGCCCATCGCTCCCTTCGAAGAGAGCAGACAGAGCGCGAGAGAGACGGTGAGTCAGCATGGTAGTTTTTATCTTGTGCATGTGGCGACTAGTTTGGAGTATAGTGAGAGGACGGATCGGAGGGGGGTGTATGCTAAGGCGAGGAGAGGGGAGATTAAGGGGTTTACGGGCGTGGATGATCCGTATGAGGCGCCGGGGAAGGCGGATTTGGTGGTGGATACGGAGAAGACGAGTGTGAGGGAGGTGGTGCATCAGATTGTGCTGATGTTGGAGAGTGAGGGGTTGTTGGATCGGTTGTAGGAGGAAGCTTCTTCTTGGTTTTTTTTTTTTTTTTTTTTTTTTTTGTGAGAAATTGGAGGAGGTGGTGGGAGAGTTAGGGAAGGATATAAAGGGATAAAGGAATAGACATCTCACGAAAGTGGATGGTTTTGATGTATCTGATTTCTGTGCTTTGCTCAAAAGTTTCTTACTAGAATATATGAGATAATATGATTCAAGACATTTTTGTCGATCTCCCTCTTCGAGGTGAGTTGAGGGAATATATTTGCTACAACCATGCTCCTAGGCACTCATAGAGCCTATGTAGCTGGTGCAACAGCTGTCAACTGATGACTACCTCTAATGAGGACCAAGTTACCCACTCGAATCCTTCAGCCCATTCCAAAACGTGCCGCACGAATTTTCGCCACCTACTGTACTCTCTCCGACGCTTTAGGCTATAGAGGTGTCACGGGGGCTGAAACCCTGATCAATGATGCTGGCCTCGTTGCTTGTGTGATCTCACGATCACTCACTTCGTTCGTTCCCTGATGCCATCTACGAGTGTAAGTCATGGCGCTTCTGATGTGCGCATTCGTAGTGGTGCCTGGTGCACGCATTTCCTGATCCTATACGGCGGGATGTACTGCTTCAGCTGCACTAGTCGAACGATACCTCCGGTCCCTAGTGGCTTTCTCCATTCTTCGGCTGGATGATGTATGGAAGTGTGAATTAAGTGAAGAGGCTGCTTCTTAGGGCTTGCTTCCTGTCTTCTTCATTGAGGATGAGTCGTCTAACGCTCCTTAACCTTTCGTCAACAATCTTCGCTTCCCGTTCCCATTTGCCTTCCTCTACAGCATCTGTGGCGGTTTTTTGACTCCAGAACCAGCTGCCACTGGACTTCTGCTTGGTTCCAGATTTGGCTTGCCGTTCCTCCTTTCGCATCTTTTCTATCATTTTGGACCAGTTCTCCATACTTACGGCAAGACATTCGGTACATTTTTCTCTAGCCTCGTAATCTTTACCGTCGATCGAGTTGATTGTGGCTTCAGCTAGATCCACAGCGTCACGAGTCCAACTCATGCCTGATTGCTTGGGTTCTAATCGACTGGCTGTAGCGAAAAGGAGTTCACCTATATGTGACATGACTCCAGCTTCTTCGCATAGAGCGGCTGGGGTCCGAGATGGTATTTCGTCACCCGTTGGTGGTTCTGGGGGGAAAGTCGGACCCGCAATGAAGGACTGGATAAGTGAGAAGATACTTTGATTTTCTGCCGTTGGTCGAGGCTCCGGAGGGGCATCAGGGAGTTGCCGTCTAGCTCGTAGAACTGATAGAAAGATAGGAAGGGCTGCTGCAAGGTTATTATTGCGGGCGTGATGTTCAGCTAAAGCAGTTGTAGCGCGCAGGATATTGGTCGATAAGTAGGTAGCTCTGCTGTTGATCACCCCGGTCTTTATGTCGACAACATTATTGACGCCAGCTGGAAGGCTTCCCAGTGCAATATCCAAACCCCAATGAAACATCTCTCCTGCGGTTGACGAGAGGCCTTTGAAGTCAAGCCAATCAGCGTACGCTAAAGCAGCTTCAAGCCGTTGACGACTATTGAATCCATTGGTAGTAAGAATCTTCATGTAGAAAGTCTCGGGTGGCGGGAATGCCGGGGAGCAGTTCTCCTCGAGTGGGGCCTCATAAGGTACTGGCTTTGGGCGAGGGTTCGAAGGTCCAACAACGATGTCTGGTGGGAAAGATGCCGCTCTCGTCCTGTCAACGACCCATCCCTCCCTGTTCTCTGCTGCTTTCGCGACGCCCATTAAGGCTTCATGGTAGCCACGTCTCCACGCTTCGGATTTCTTGGATATATCCAAACCAGCTCTGCCCACGCCATCAACATAAATATCCCCTGCCTCCTGCAATATTGGTTGCAAGTCTTGGCCGTCTATATCAGGATTCTCGAGCCTCTCGATCAACTCAAGATAAGTAAGTCCTACATTAGTCCAGTCTATCACACCAAAGCCAGTAGCATCTGTGTGTTCCTGAGTCTTTGCCAAATGATATTTTGTCCGGGACTTCCAGGTCCAGTCCTTCGGCGCTGGAAATTTGCGTTCAGCAATCTCCAATTGGACGCCCCATGCCATCACAGTTATAAGAAACAAAGCTGCCCAGCCATACAAAGTATATTTTACTCCTAACCGTACCTGAGTCTTGAGGTAGACCTTCCTTTCTGTAGTCAATAGACGCGCAAGTTGGTACTGGAGCTGACTTCGCGGTCCTATTGGCAGTGGTCTACCTCCCGTGGCAGGATGCAGGAAAGGCAATTGAGGTCGAGGAGTTGCGCCGGAAATCAGAAGCAATTGGGAGTTATGGCTAAAGAGTCTAGCCTTAGGCAAGTCCTTGCTGGAATTGGGCCACCTCAGAGGACGTCCGCAATGGACAATCCTCGCCAAAGGCAGTCTTGGAAACAGCATATTGATGCCGAGGACGGCAGAGTCAAATCGCCTGTTAAGTTACATCAATGCCCCTCCTGCTCGATGATGAAGTGCTTCCCTTGGCGCGCCTAGCGCGCTTGTCCGTGGTTAAGGCATTCCTCAAAGCTCCCCTCGTCATTATACGT
Source organism: Cladonia squamosa (assembly GCA_947623385.2). Classification (NCBI taxonomy): domain Eukaryota; kingdom Fungi; phylum Ascomycota; class Lecanoromycetes; order Lecanorales; family Cladoniaceae; genus Cladonia; species Cladonia squamosa. The sequence goes on from OX392382.1 coordinate 970,760, forward strand.
CACAGTGTTTTCTTTGCATTCTACTTGGTTGATCGGATGGCGGAACTGCTTGCTCCTACAGTGAGGCAGTCCACTAGAAGGACGCGGGAGAGTAGTGAAGTTCTGGCTTGTACGCTCGATGACCTGCTTGTACGTTATCTACACCTACTGGACCAACATCAAAAGCTACGGCAAGATCTAAACAAACTTCTCTCAAATGTACGTCGCCATCCCACCATTCGACCAACCAGTCCTGACCTCTGGACCAGGGTTACCTATCGCTTGCCCAAGCGAATTTCTCCAATCCCAACCGCATCCGCCATGGGCAAGATTATTACGATGATAGAATGCAAGCCTCAACTCTTATGTACGATAATCTGTTTAAGAGCAAGTTGAATGCGGGTCAGGTCTGTCTGATAAATGTGGAATAGATCTTCGAATTTGTTACATCCGTCCTTCTCCGTCATGGAACCTGGAGCTACAGATCCTACGGAGGTCTTAGTGAACGACGTCGTTGGAGATCACGAAGAGTCGAAAACAACCCCAGGCACCTCTGAAGCAATATTGGACGAGAAAGACAAAACTTCAGGCCTGCCGCGTGACCCATTGAATTGGTTTGGTATCCTTGTTCCCCCGGCGTTGCGAGCTTCTCAAAGCAGCTTTAAGAGTGCAATAATCGATATCATACCAGCATTAGCAAGCACCACTAATGAAATGAAAGAAGTGGAGATCGAGGTGAGAAGAGCGCGGAAGAGGTTGAAGAAAGCCGGCTGAGTCGAAATACTGGCTGTCCACCAATTTACATCATAGCTTGGACGATTGAGGTTGAGTTTGGGGAGCTATATTCAAGTCAACATGTACCATATGCTTCCCAGGTCCCCCTGGTGGCCCATGATACAACTGCCTATGTGTCAAAAACCATGCCTTATAAGCAGACATTATTGTGAAGCGCAGCATTTGCGCTCGAGCAGAGTCCATGCTCAATCACAAGCTATTAGGGCCACAAGGCCAAGCGATAACAAGTATCCGATGATCTTGTCCAAATCAGGCCAAGTCAACTAATTGTCCCGCAGCGGGGTCTGTGGGAGTCCTCATCGAAATGGATTGAAAACTTGCCCTGCTCGAAAGAACATTCAGTGACTCGCAATTTGTTCTACGGTATGGGAGAAGCAAGTTTTGCAACGCTTTGCAGCGACTTGCCAGATTTGAAACAATATGAAACCCTTTACAAACACTTCCACTCTCATCCAGAACTCTCTCTACAGGAGAGCCAGACGGCCTCAACCATCGCGTCACACCTAAAATCTCTTGGTGCGGGCTATGATCTCCATACATCGATTGGAGGTAACGGGCTCGCTGGTGTCCTCAGGCATGGATCAGGCCCTACGGTCCTTCTCCGCGCCGACATTGATGCCCTTCCAGTCCTTGAAAAAACCGATTTGCCCTATGCATCGAAGGTCACCATGAAGGATGTGGCTGACGGCATCGAAAAGCCAGTAATGCATGCCTGCGGGCACGATATGCACATCACGTGTCTCTTAGCTGCGGCAGAAAAGTTGGCTAATATCAAGTCTTCTTGGAAAGGTACACTGATTGTTTTATTTCAACCCAATGAGGAGAGAGCTGGGGGTGCACAGGCTATGGTTGATGACGCATTATACGAGAAGATACCAATTCCCGATGTCGTTCTTGGACAGCATGTCATGCCTTTGCGCGCAGGCTGTCTTGGGAATAGGCAGGGAAGAATCATGGGCGCAGCAGACAGTTTCAAAGTGACGTTGTTCGGGAGAGGCGGTCACGGTTCCATGCCACATCGTACTATTGACCCGGTTGTGCTAGCAGCTAATGTTGTTCTACGCCTGCAAAATATCGTCAGCCGCGAAGTAGACCCTGCAGACGCCGCTGTCGTGACTGTTGGCTCAGTCCAAGCTGGCTCAGCTGAGAATGTCATCGAGGATAAGGCGGTGCTCAAAATCAATACCAGGACCACAAGCTCAGCCACCAGGGAAAAGGTGTTGGCCTCTGTTCGGAGGATCATAAAGGCAGAATGCGTGGCAAGCAACTCTCCCAAGGAGCCTCTCATAGAATCCACGTCTAGTTTTCCCCTTACCATAAATGACAAGGGTATCGCTTCGCGCCTCGCCTCGTCCTTCACTGAGTGTTTTGGAGAAGCCTTTGAGCCCGATACCGCCCCTACTAATGGTAGCGAGGATGTTTCTATACTTGCAACTAGTAAAGGGAGGCCCTACAATTTCTGGTTCTTTGGAGGCATAGACCCGGATTTGTGGGATCGAGCTCAACGTGAAGGAAGAACGTTTGAGGACGTCCCTGTCAACCACTCTCCATTCTTCGCACCAGTCATCCAACCTACTATGACTGTGGGAATCCGGGCACTATGCGTAGGTGCTCTAACCTTTTTGGGAAGAAGTTGATGTACCAATCATACCACTGTTAGCATAGTGAGTACAGGCTTGGCTTGATCATTACATTAGCAAGAGCTCTCATCAAGAACCCTTTTGACTCACTTGTTCATTGCAGTTGAACCTATACTCTAATTGTTGAGAAACTTGGTCCATGCGTTTATTGTTCGAGCACACACAGCAAGATATACATTCTTGCCTTTACAGTAATCTGCTTCCCAAACTACTTGCGTAGTACTGCACCTCAAGCCCTTTACGGGTTTAAGCGTCTCTTTTGCGAAAGGGGTTTCGCTGCAAGGGGATAACGTGGAGGGCTAAGTTGCCGTACCTTGCATGATGTCACACAACCCTCGTGCCTGTTACTGTTATCAAGGCCTTAGGAGATATACAAGTCTCCTCGAAGAGCTTGGTGTCAAGGGCAGGTCGGCCGCCTATTATGTATCGCGATGTCTCAACCAGACTATCTTATTGTTCGTTTTCCTTTCATTGCCAAAATACTAAAAGGGATTCCTTGGATGTATCATGGACATCAATTGCTTATCTTCCAATGAAGCATATCCGTCAAAATTGTCGCTTCCGTTAAAATCACCATCATCGGATCAAGAAGGTCGTCACCAATATGTCCGTTCCAGCCACCAAGGTTGTGGCTCTAATCTTGCCGAAAGGCGGAGCTTCATGGCCGCATCACAACTGGTCCTTTCACGAAAGCGTTCTATTCGCAATCTGGTGTCTGAGCATTCGCAAAATGTACAAGCTTCGGATGCGAGGCCTCCATCACCTTCTCGGCCATCGAAACGCACGAAAGAGCCGAGAACACCTGTATCACCCCGCCCTCAATACTCAAGGGATCATGAGAGGTCAAAGGATGCGTCGAGACCGGTGCTAAAGTCATTCGGGCCTGATAAAGCGTGCGTCGCAGAGCAAGACGCGTCTCTCAATTGCCAAAGTAAATCAGCAAGCCTTAGGACGCTGGCGTCGCCCATCAAATTCAAGGGTAGCCTTGAATCATTCGCCACAAATCCGTACCCTGGTTTTATGGATCATTCAGCGCCTAGTGACCAATCAAAGTATCTGTACTATCCTCCAACTAATCCATCGGATGGGCCCCAGCGGTGTTCCTCTCTGCATAACAGTGGCCCATATCGACGACTATCTTACGGCGGACCTGCTACTTTTCTTGATTCGCGGATCAACCATGAAACAACAGCCTCTCACGATCGGAGAAGTAAAGCTAGCTTTCACGTAAAGGATGATAATTGTTTGTCCCTTTACCACCAGAATCCCGAAGCGATCCAAGCTAAACCCTGGAATTCCGAACCTTCTCAACCTAAGCCTAGATTATGGCTTGATCTGGCAGAAGACGAAGAGATCGAAAAATTGGTGAGTCTTCGATCGCTGCCTAACCAGCGAACGTGTTCTTAGTTGCAATGCTGAACTCTGTCAAGCAAGCAACTATAGTATCCAGCAGCCTTTCTAAGCCCCGGTTGATTTCAATACCAGGTCGATGTGTCACGATGAAGACTGCTCAACCTGATCCTCCAGTCGGTCCTGGATGGGAGAGTTCAGCTATGATTCTAGACACCGAACCTGAGTCTGCTATCGGCCTCGGAATCGACATTTTTAGAGGCCAAAAGCAAGAGAAGCAACAACAGGCCTTCCAAGGAATCAAAGCCCGCAAGACATGGGAGACGACAACTACAAATCCGGCGACAACCATTCGATATGGTGGCCCCTTTTCAAGGCCCGGCAACCCGATCCCTCCACCAACCCTCCTACCTCCCTTAAGCGAATCCACCACCCAGATCCTTTTCGACCTCGACACCATACTGAATAGCAATACTTCTCTCCACCTCTCCAGCTCCGTGATCCAAAAAATTCGTCTATCCTCTGCTCATACCAAACAACGACGCACACCCCCCACAATCCCACATAGCCGCTTCTCAGCATCTGGTCCCCCACCGCGATCACTCTCAAGCCAGGCCCCAACTATACACCCCAACAGCGCCTCCTCTGCCGCCCATATCACTACCCAAATGTCCTTCTATTCCAAATATAACCCCACTCTTCGCATCCTCAGCACCATCTTTCCCCATGCAACCCGGTCCCTTCTCTCAACCCTCCACGCCACAAATTTAGCCCTCCACTACGTCCACAACATATCCCTGCCCCCACAACACAACTACCCACGGGAGCACGGTACAGACATCCCATTCATTCCCTCTAAAGCGCGCGTTGTACTTGGGCTCCAGATGCCGGGGCCGAGAACCCCATTACCGAGCCATTGGGTAGAACTGCATGGTGAGGGAATGGGATGGCGGGAAAGGATTGAGAAGGTGAAGAGCGGTTTGAGAAGGGAGTTTGGAAGGGTGCTGAGGGAGTGTGTAGGGTGTGACCTCGCGGTTGTGGTGGAGGAGGTGATGGTGAGGGCTGTGGGCGAGGTTATTAGGTTAGCTGAGCAGAGGGAGGTTGGGAAATGAAGCTATGAGAATGTGGCTATGACTGGAATGACTTTCATCCTCTTTTGCATGCTTGATATGCACTATCTACAATGACTAGCCTTCGAATCAAGTTGTTCCTGATGTTGAAAGCTGGTAGGAAGCAGCCTTCATCATAAGAGAGCACTTGTGAACGCATTGAGGAATGATATGCACAAGATGGGTAGTGAGAGTTGAAAAAAAACGCCAATAGATATCCACCATCCCCCGTCCATAGACTTGCAACCCAAATGCCTATACCGCGAAGCTATGAAGGTAAGGAGATACCCTCATTGCAACCGGCAGCGCAAGGAAAGGTCACCCAACGCCATGGTGAAAATGATTTGAGACCCTGAAAGAATGCCCCATGCTATGATGAAATAACTCCTTGAACGCCATAAATAACGCAAAATCCCTTAGAACCCCTCTAACACCTCAGGAATATTCCCGATTTAAGTGCAAAGTGTTGGCTCTCAGCGCCATCCCTTGAACTCATCATCCCCAATCACGAAAATTGTCTTCCCTGGCGTACCTCGTTCAGACCTCCTGATTGTCCTTACAACATTAGCAGCGGCGCTGACTGGTTTCGTATCGACACTGTCTTTCTTGCTCGTCGGCCTTGCTTCCTGGTTCTCTTTCTTCACCGGGTGATGGTCCTTCGCCTCGTTCTTCACTAATGATCCAGATGAATGTCGTCGACTGGCGTCCTTGCCTTTGGCCCCGTTCGGTGTTAAGACCGAGGAGCATTGCTTTGAATAAGTGATCGTAGTTCGCCTCCTCATCTTGCCCCCAACCTTTTCTTCTATGGTCTTTCGATTGACCCCCTGCAGCGAGCGTTCTGAAGCTTTCTTCATCAATCTCTCTTTCTGAGGAAGATTTGCGGTTAGTGCTGCTGCTTGTGAGAGTCTCCGGCTTGTTTGTGCCTTGACATTTGCAAAGGCGGATTTGACCGAGGAAGGAACGCCAATCTTCCTCTTCTTTGTGACGGTCTCAACGGCATCTTCCATCACCTGCTGCAGCTTCCTCTTTCCACCCGTAGCAATAGGTCTCAAAGCCTCTTTGATTTCCTTAGGCTTCGGTCCCAAGACCCCTCTACATCCCTCTGCTCCACATCGACATTCCTGCACATTTTTGGCCGAGAAAGGATCGAAGTTGTAGTCGTATGTCAGTTCTTCCCCAGTCATGATACCGTTATCTCCCGCAAACAACGCCATGCGTGGCTTGCCAGAAACGGTCCATTTTATCATACGGCAATTCGGGGCGCAAGAATGGTTGATGAATCTAGCAATAGAGCCCCGTGTAGCGTCGAGTACCATAGATTGGTCAAAGTCCATAAGATAGTAACACTAAACCCATATTAATCATTGTTTTCACTGGAAAGTAGACTGCAAAAAGGGGGATCACATACTTCGGCGTCTTTATAGCGCTTGTTCATGCGGTCATCACACTCATCTTGAGTTATTATCTCACCCGTATACTCTACGATGATCTGATTCGGCTCGAAAGTTCGATTTGCCCGAACACCATAGCCTCGATCGACAGTTTTCATAACCTCAACTCCAATCCTATATTTGCCCCCGGCCTTACAGCGCTTTCTTAAATCCGCAAAAGCACGATTTGTGCAATGATCTGCCCCAATCTTGCAGTTGTTATCGTCACATTCATACAGCATGAAACGGTTGTGGCAATCTTCGCCGCAACCGGTCTCTGGAGTACACTCGCACGTAGAATACTCTTGGGGCTTGGCTTTCTTCCATATATCAGCTGCATCACCGATGAAAATATCTACATTAAGGTGTCAGCAGATTGTTTTGGGAAAGGGGGCCGAGGCATACTCTTATGTGTCTTCTTCCATTCGTCTGGCTTAGGCTGTCCAGGTGGAAGAGGTGAAAAGACGTCAAAGGGTAGCTTAAAATCTCTTCCTTTCTCTAAAGTCCTCTCGCCTGCGAACATTGGGAGTGGCATAGCCCGATTACGGCTCGACTGACTGGGTTTTGTTGAGGGCTTTTTCATCTTGTTCTTCGTCTCAGTAAGTCTAGGGTCAAATTCCGGATGTTGTCCGACATAGAGTCCTTGGGAAAGCCAAAGCTTCAGAGGCTTCTTTATGGATTTTCGGTTCGAGAGCGGTTCAGGCGACGGCTCTTCCCTCTTACTGACCTCTGAAAAGCGAGCTCGTTTGGCTGAGCGTCCTTCCGCGATTAGTCTCTCAGCCTGTCTGGGTCTCAGGCTTGATCTCTTGTTGGCTCCGGTCAAGGAGTGAAGCTTCTCCATCCCTGCTTCCACGGTCTCACGCCCTCTCTTGCCCAACACACCTGTAGTCTTCGCCATCACGCTGGATGCATTGTCTAACATATCCAGGCGCGTAGAGCGGCGTTTCTGGACTCCGCCTTCCTCTTTTATCGATAAGTTCAGATTTGCGCCAGGCATGGCGCCAAGGTCCCAATCCTCATCTAGAGCCTGCATGCCTTCTTGTAGCAGCCGCTCCTGGGCATAATTGTCATCATCGCGGACAATCAATCCCTGCTGATCTGCGTTGCTCTTATTCTCTGAACCTTGCTTCCGACTTAAGCGGCTGAGCTGTCCAGAAAGCACATTCTCATTGTAGCTTCCGACGCTAGTACGTGATCGTGTAGAGGTTCGTGTGCAAATATCCCTCTTAGCAGAACTATCTGTGAGTTCACCTGACGAGTCTGTCATGCTGGTTGCGGTGGTGAGCGAGGGGGTGGTGGAAGCTTCCTTAGAGCTGTTGCGGCCATTGATACGGTTGAAGGCGGAGACAATCGTCTCTTGACGCGTCATGTTCATTTGTGGCTTAGGCGGCGACCTCCCAAGTCGCTCTTGAAAGAACGACAGCATGATGGTCTGTAGGTACTACCAAAGAGCTGGCAGCCGAATGAGGAAAGTAAACAACGGGTGGGGCAATGGCCAGATCAAGAAAATGCTTTTCAATTGGTAAGTAGCTTAGAGTAGCTAAGCATTGAGCAAGTGGTTATTAGTAGTCCAGACTCAGGACATTGAATGGCAAAGTCGTAACGTGTGTTGTCGGGGGTTGGGCTTGCGGAGCCGGCGAGTGAAGAACAACAAACCGAGGAGAGGGAGCCAATCATTTATGGTCTTTTTATACAGATAACATTCCACGTTTCAACATGCAGGGACTGTCCCAGGCAACAGTCTCAATAGATATTAGTATTAGTTGCTCTTGAGTTCTATTCTAACATGGTCCTTCAGTGATTTTACGCTCCAGTGCTCGTGACCTCTTTCCCATCTGTAATCGACTGGGTATATATGCAGTCAACCAAAACCCAGCACCTTGAAAATCAGAAGCAAAGGGTGAGTCAACGAGATCGCAATAATTAAAATACAAATACAATAGCCTCCCAACGCATTAGAACATATACAATCTCCCCTCTTAGCCTTACCCACGTTGGACATTTTGCATTTCCATTCCGCCACCCTGCTGCTCAGCAACAAGTGGTGCCTGTCTCTTGCCTCTCCTTGGGCCAAATCTTTGATCGCCTTCTTCATATGGCTTCTTGAAACGCAAGTATGTGGGTGGTCTTGGCCTCAGAAGCATAACTATCCAATTCTTTAAGGCGCTGGCCTGGGTGAAGGGTCGATGACGGTCTTTAGGGGGAAATTTGTGAGAGTTGAGGTACTCTCTCGTCGTTTCTCCACGAGCAATGAGCCACAAATGATAGCCCCACAAGCAAGCCGGGTATGGGGTTACCAGTAGCCCATAAATGAACATGGCAAATGGGACTCGCCATGTATTGATGGAATCGCCAAATGAGATGCCTTGCTCTGACCGATATCGCAGGCAGTGTCCAAGGCTACCGAAAGTGAGAAAGAGACCGAGAAGGGTCCCTGAGCTGACGAATGCGAAGAAGTATCTGTAGTTTCTTCGTCCGACGCAATTGTTAATCCATACACAATGATGATCTTGAGTCTCTATGCAGCTGTCGCATATTCGGCAATGATGACAACGTGGTGGTCTCCAAATGTTACAAGTCTTACAATACTTTGTCGGGACGTCCATGGCTGCATTGTTCGCCCCTGTGGTTTTGACCATGGTCCAGGCAGTCATAGGTGGCCCCAACGCGAGTGGATCGTCGGAATCTTCCGGTGGTGGTAATGGATGGAGATTTCGAGGCAGAATCTGTTCGCTATCAGATTGATATTTCCGTGGGGATGAGAATAGCGCTTACTCCGGCGTCTGTAACTGACGCATGCACGAAAGATGAAATGCAGATAAAGAACAGATATGCAAAGAAAACAGGCACTGCGGGCGATACGTGGTGTGAAAAGTATGGTCCACTTGACGATATATCAGCAACATTATACCGAGCAGAATTACTGATGAGGTGAGACTCACGAATAAACAAGGAAGAGAACAGAAGGTAGGACTACAATAATCCCACTTGCGACATTCACAGGCCTGTCACGAGTGTTCTGCAACCTGCCACCCCAGCAGAATATGGTATTGCCCGAAAAGTATTGGTAATTGATTCCAGGTTTTAGTGGTGCTTCCGGTGGCCTTTTTGCGAAGCTAGGAGAATTATTTGAAGAGGAGAGACGTTCATGACCTTGCGCCTCCTTACGCCGAAAATTTGCCCGAAATGATTTTGGTGACTCGTTACGTCGCTGATCAAGGTCTAAATGCATTGGCCTGGGATTCCGGATTGAATGCTGCAAAGGTCTATCACTTCCTTCTACACTTCGGACAGTTGCATTCTCTGTTGGACCCGCATCAAATGTACCACCATCGTCTTGGTCAGTGAACTCGGTCCCTCGTGAAGCACGTGATGCTCGTGATGGTGGAGGTTTCCCACTGTCTTGCTGATGGTAATATCCCTGCTGAGGTGTGGTCTCTGAGACAAGACTGTTCCTGTTGGTGTTCGTCCCAGCATCGCTATACCCATCTGCGCTAGATGGAGGCTGTCCTGCTCTTGCAGGACGGATCCCTCTTTGGGCTTGCAAGCGTTGAGAGCTCATTGGGCGGAAGAATGCTTGAGCAGCGAGCGCAGGAACGTGCGTCCGACTTGTCCGAGTGGTAGAAGAACTTGCAGGCCTGCTTGTATTTAAAGCGGGTGCCCCAGGTCCACCAAACGCTCCTCCAGTCCTCCAAGATCCTCTTGTGCTAGGAGGTCCCATACGAAGCGAAGGTGGTGCATATGCGGAGGGGCGGTTCTGGGATGACACCGTAGACACAGGACGATTTGGATCGGAGGAAGCCGCGGTCGTTGGCCTCCTTCCTGTTCCGGCGCCCTCGGATTGAAACTCGTCCCCATCTTCGGAAGCAATATCTGTCATGCGCGAGGATATGATACTGGGCGCCTGGGAGCGTGAGGTGGTCAATGGGGTAGGGAAGGAGCTGTTAGCTGGCGAGCGGGTCGAGGATGGTGAGAGAGGACGTTCCATGGTGGAAGTCAGGGCCAGCAATGAGGAATATCCTGTTGAATATCCATGAAATAGGGAGGAGCACTCCTAGAATCAGAGGACAGCGTGTGGTAATGGCAATAGGGTATCCAGGTAAAGGGGAAGGAATCAAACTAAATGTAACATAGAGTACAGACGATAAGCAGACACTTCCTGTATCCCCCTTGCGACAAAACAGTCAATAGTAGAAGGTCTAACCAAACAGCGTATCATAGTAGAGCAGAAGAAGAGAAGGACACAGCGGCTACATGGCTCGATTGCCCATTGCGAAGAATCCGGCTTGAATTAAATGATCACCCGCAGTAGCTAGTTCGGTTCTAAAACGGAAACACCCGCTGCACCTAATCTGCTACTTGGCTGTCATTCTTCCGTCACTTTCATAGGCGTCCTTGTCTACACTGCAAAACAATTCTTTTCCCCCAACAGTCTTCATCAATTAGCGAGAGATTTAATCCATGTCAGCAGCAGCAGGACGAACGGCAGGCAAGGTAGGCCAAGCAGTAGCGGGAGCTACAGCGAAAGCCAACAATGCAGCCAATGAAGCAGCCGCAGGCAAAGGCGCTCAGAGTGTCTTGAGCAAAGGAGCCAAGAGAGATCCTGAGCTTTATGTGCGCTTAGACATACCTCAGAGCAGTCTCCAAGCTATTTCAACTGACTCTGACACCAGATTCTTCTTACCATCATGACCGGCGCTTTTGGCATGGCTGGCTATTTTTTCGGACGCAAGCCCACTGCCGCCTCTTCTGAGGCATCTGTGAGCTTGGCGGAAGGCACTATGCCTTGGCAGACGGCGTCACAGAGCGACGAGGGCAACCAAAACTACAAGTACAAGTATCACCCTGGTGGAGACAGGACCAAGGCTCCAAAGGATGCACCAAGTGCACTTCATAGCGTGATCGTACCGAATGTAACACTGCCAAAGGTACGTTGACTTCGTCTTTACAGTAGCGCAAGTTCTTACTGTGTTCGTCAGAGTTTGCATGACCAATTCAACAAGTACGGAAAAGACGACTATTAGAGCGTTCATGAACGTCAAGAATGGTCCTCGGTAATAGAGCAACACTGAGATCTGGTTGTACATAGACAATCATCGAGCCTGTGGTTATGGCGTTAAAGAATATTCAATTAAGCTATTTCGGTTCAGTCTCCGTCTACAGTGTAAATGGCATCGAAGCAAAGCACAGAAAGGACAGTTTCACTGGAGGTTCGTTCTTTCGACATGTCAATGCAGATCTGGGCAGATCATTGTCGGCCCATACAGGAGTTGTTGGTCAACTGAACAGGAAGTGCTACAATATATGCATACTACCTACCCAGTCTGAAGCGGTGGTGCAATTTCATGAGCACGCACTATGTTGAACAAAGTCTCTTTATATGCTATAGCATGCCTGTTCGAACCAAAATCTCCAGTCCGGAATGACATGACGAAAGAAGAATCATGTTTGGATCGATTCGTTTTAATATGTTTTTGCCTTTGTTCTTTTTCTTCTTTTGATAATCAGACCCCCAAAAAGATACTAAGCTTGACGTAGCCTACAATACATAATATTACACCCAGTCTTCTCAATTACCTCGTGGCATCTTTCTTCTCGCTTGCGGGCCTTGGTTTACTGTCATCCCTCTTCTTCATCGACTTCTCCTTTCCCAGATCATCCTCTGGACTCGCTGTAGCTGGATATTCCCTCCCGTCGTCCTCAGGCACGTCGGCGGCAGTTTCAGGCTCTCGATCCGCAGGATGCGGTGGCGCTGTCCCTGCAGAGTTGTCTTCTTCAATTTCATTACCCTCCCCGTCGATCATCTTTGTCCTTGTTTCGTAGCGTGTTTGGAAAGAAACTTTGCCGTCCAGGGCGGCAACCTGCTCTTCATTGAGAAGGTTGCCATCTTGGTCCCTGTACTCGATCTTTTCTTCCCGATGAATGGCCGCCTCGTCTACAATTGCTTGAGGTGTAACGTGTTCAGCAGGGGGTTGCTTTTGTTGACCAGCCGGAACTTCTGGAGCTTGCGTCGGCTGGATGTTACTACTAGGCTGAACCGAGGCGTATTGATCAAGCTATAGATTCTCGTCAGGCCAAATGAAAGACTAAGTTTTGGGGCACCGGCTTCACTTACATCGGTAGGGAATGTATTGCAATCAAAATCCCAAGTGTCAAAGAGTTTCACACTTTGACAAGCCTGCTGAGTCCATGGATTGCCGTATGCCAAAGGAGCATAGAGTGTGAAAGCAACGATGCTGACAGCCAAGAAAGCCACGACGCCGGTCCTTCCAATCGCAGGGGTATCCCTAACTCCGAAAGCGCCTCCAAACCGATTGGCCGTAAAATCGTATACTTGGCACAGTGCAATAATGGCGGAATAAAGAGCTGGGAAGTAGTGGTGGAGGAAAAGTTGACGCTGCATGAGATAGAACGGAAAGTAGTGGAAGGCCCAGCCCAAGACCGAAGTGCCAATTTCATAGTCAAAGCGCTTGAAGTTGACGCTGTCGTAGTCATTGAATCCTCTCTGCCAGCGAAGAACAGATAGTCCCTTAAAAACAATGTATATCCCAACAGCCGCCGTCGAGGACCACCAGATGATAGGATTTCCAATTAGGTAAATTTGACGCTGGTCTTTTCCCCAGAAGTTGATCCCACGACGCAAAACTGGCCAAGATGGTGGTCTGGAGTCCCAGGCATGGGATTCTACTAGGCCAGCGTTGGTTGTCCACATAACCTTTTGAAGCTCCCAAAACTTTCCAAGGAACCCAGGATTTTTATAATTCACTTTCTCTGCGTCCGCTCCGAGTTTGGGATGTTCATTCTGCTCAACGTACCAGATGCTGTTAGGGAGAGTACCTTGCTTAGCGCATGTGACTTCTTGCTGCTCGAATCCCCAATCAGGTAGCTTGACTTTATGGGAGAAAAGGGAGCAGCCTGTCATGATATGGACAAGCTTGAACTTCGTCTCGATAGTCCGTACATGGGTCTTTGCCAATTCGCCGTCTGACATTGACTTGACGATTTCGACACGGAAAAGATCGTTCGCATCGCCTTCAAAGCCCTCGTAACCGTAAGCAGAGACTTCGTTCTGCCAATCTGCCTCGCTGACAGGAGGTCGGACATCATGTGAGTGCAACCTCCGGTCAGTTACAACGTGATAGAGGCGGAGGATGCTACCATCTGCGATTTTAACTGGCTCGATATCATCCCAGGCTTTTATACCCTTTATTTCCTCGCCGTCCAGACCAAAGGGTTGTGTCTGATTTTCAAGTAGCCATGCGTTGTTTTCGTCTTTGTGAGGGTACAGTGTAATTTGTTGCTGCTTGCTTCCAGTAGGGTACATGGAGTTATGTGAATGTAGATATCCTCCATGGGTATTGTGATGTCGGATGCTGACTCGGCTTCCCATGATCACGTCAACGGGTACGTCTTGCATCGCTTTGGAATTCAACGTGGCTTGGAATTCGGAAGACATGAAGCCATCGCCTTCCCCTGGGTTAACAAGACATAGAAAGTGGATCCCGAATAATCCCACATAGAAAGTGACGGGGATGACGATCAGACAGAAAAAGCGCGCAAGAAAGTGTTTGAACCACAAACGCTATTTCAACTTGTTAATACTATCTCGTCCCTATGGTTTGAAAGATCTCAGAGACTTACAACTGTGACGTTTCTGTTGTCACCGAGAAGAACCCACAATTGGACAATCGTCAAACTTCCCACCCAAGCAATGGTGAACAAGCCAACCCATTTGACGCTTACAGTAGCACCAAGGCCTAGCCCGGTCGCAGCAAGCCAAAACCACCAGCTGGGTTCGAAGGCCTTGGGTGGCCCTTGCTCATGTTGGTTCGTAAAACAAGTCCATGATAATGCTGTGAAAGCTGTGAAGGCGATCAGGGGTGAGTCCAGAAGAATAAGACGCGATTGTGTGAGCAAGCCGTTTTCTATAATTTGTTAGGCTCGAAGACAGACGGGTTCCCAGGACTCCCTACCAAAGATGATCATTCCAGCACCCAAAGCTGCAGTCATAGTCCGACATCCAGAAGCCTTCAACGTGAGGAACATCATGGGTACTGTCATGACACCCATGATAGCAGGTAACAATCGCATAGCGACATATGGCACGCCAGGCTCAAGATAGTCCTTCCCAATATCCTTGAAGTCGAACTCTCCATCGAAGCCTGCCAGCCAACCCGCAAGTGTTAGGAGTAATTTGGCCAACGGGGGATGAACGTCCATAAAGAATTTTCCCTTGATATATTTCGAGGCGAAGCCTCCAAAGCTACAAGCAGAGTTAGTATTCAATGTCGCGTCTTTCGCAAGCGATTTTGCAAGCTTACTGTACTTCGTCGAAAACCACGCTACTTGGTTGATAAATTCTGAACAGGCGAACGACAGCCGCAACAATTGTGAGGAGCCCCAGCAACTGAAAGTCTGATGTAGGGAGCTTGAAGATGTCATTGTCGGTAACCCCATGGGAGGTATAGTCGGTGGGCTTCCCCTTTGCTGGCCCGACTGCGCCATTGGGGGTTTTAGGAACTGATTTCTCGTCGGTATATGAATTGGAGGGAGTCTTTGGGGCCATGGCTAATTCGCTATTATGGTGTTTAAGCCGCAACGGTATGCGACTCACCCATGCGCGGTTAAAATGTTACACTTGGGGAAGGTCCTTAACGACAGGGAACGATATCAAAGTCCAATCAAAAGGGTGAATGATAGTAAGAAGCGCTCAATAAAATGACATCGCTGTGAACAATGAAGACGAAGTAGTTGACCCCTGTAGATGAGGAGGACCAGCATAGAAAGGCAAGGGGACTTTTTCTGAACTTTGGAATTTAAAGGCCACGAAAGCTGATCTGCTCAGCCTTTCCACATGAAACTGGCACTAAACGCGCGGCAGCTAGAACTATCTTAGCGGCCGATCATTCATTTCCGGCATTTGCGTCTTGCTCGAGGGCATGATACTTGTGCATGCGCCAGAAAGTGTATCAACTTCTGGGTGATTACTGAAAACCTGTTGGAGGATAAGAGACAAGCTGGACTTTTGGGTGCACCAAGCATGTGGAGGTGAAGCTTACCAATAGTAAAGATATCGTCTTGGATTCTGACCTGCTATGGCTCCCTCAGCGACAGCCGTTGACAGTCCTTCTACCCCCAATCTTCTAGATGAAGTCAGTAAACCACCTGCAGGCATTGTCCTGCCGCCGAGAGATATTCGTTCGATCGTCGAGAAGACTGCTGGATACGTATCACGGAATGGTCCAGCCTTTGAAGACCGTATTCGAGAAAAGGAGAAACATAATCCAAAGTTTTCCTTCTTGAGCGCGAAAGATGCGTACTACCCTTTCTATGCATGGCGTCTAGATGAGGTCAGAGAAGGCAGGGGTACAGCGGTTTCGGCAGGAAGGACGGGCGAGGCTGCTCCAGTACAAGAACCAGAAAAGCCCAAAGGGCCAGCTGCGCCTCCAGACTTTCATTTCTCGGCTCGAATGCCCAATATCAGCGCTCAGGATCTCGACGTGGTGAAATTGACAGCTTTATTCGTGGCGAAGAACGGTAGATCATTCATGACCACGCTTTCACAGAAGGAGACGAGGAATTATCAATTCGACTTCTTAAGGCCTCAGCATTCTCTGTATCAGTTCTTCAGCCGCTTAGTTGATCAATATACGCTTTTGTTGCAGTCGGCGAGTGCCGACGGGGATAAAGCAAAAGGAGCACGGATACGGGACTTGGAAGAGAATGCCAAAGACAAATTTCACATCCTAGGCCGCGCAAAACAGCGAGCAGAGTGGGTGAAATTCCAAGAGGAGCAAAAGCAGAAGAAAGAAGAGGAAGCCGAAAGAGAGAAATTAGAATACGCGCAAATTGACTGGCATGACTTCGTTGTTGTTGAGACCGTCCTCTTCGATGAAGCGGACGATCAACAAGATCTCCCTCCACCAGCCTCCCTTAATGACCTGCAATCGGCTTCCCTAGAGCAAAAAGGAGCTATGTCATTACAACCACACGACCGCCGCATAGAGGAGGCAATGCCTACGGATGAAGACTACGGCCTCTTCTACAACCAGCAACAACAACAACCTTCACAACAATCCTACGCCATGCCCCCGCCAGCTTTCAATCCTTACGATTCCCAACAACCACAAGCAATGGACTATCAGCCCACCCAACCTGCTCCTTTTTCCGCTCAAGCAGAGGAAGAAGAGCGGGCCATCGCCGAACGTAGTCAAGCACGCGAAGCAGCCCAAGCGGCACAAGCAGCAGCCAAGGGCGGAACCGGACAGCCAATGCGGATCAGGAACGACTACGTTCCTCGTGCTCAGGCAAAGAGACAGAACATACAGATGGCTTTGTGTCCGAATTGCAAACAACAAATCCCATACGACGAGCTGGATCACCACATGAAGAGTAAGCCTGCCTATCTCCCCTATCCTATTCGTGTCTCCCTCCCCCATCCCACTTCGAAAACAATATTAACCAAACCTACCAGTCGAGCTGCTAGATCCCAGATGGAAAGAACAACGTCAGAAATCCGACCTCCGCGCCCAAACAACCAATCTCTCCACCTCCGACGTAGCAGCTAATCTCAAGCGTCTCGCGTCACAACGATCTGATGTCTTCGATGGGGTAACAGGGCAGCCTGTGATTAGCGAGGAAGAGCAGCAGAGGAGGAAGAGGGCGGCGATGAGTTATGATGGGCAGTTGGACAAGGGCAAGGATATGGAGAGGATGCAAGGGATGAATATTGAGGAGCAAATTCGGCAGATCCATACCAAGTATAAGTCATAGGGTAGGAGGCGCATAGGTATTAATACTGGCGTAGGTCCGCCTGGACGGTCTGTTAGGCTGGGAATGTAGCACTACGCAGGCCTAGATCCTACTTGTAATCTAGACTCCTATATCTCTTAGGACTGATGCTACACTGTCTGCAAACAAAGAGTGGCACGAAGACTAAAACACAGAATAACTTCGTGTATCGAGTCTATTAACATTACATCAATGCTTAGTGTACAATTACAATTAGATCGCTCATGCTTCGTTTCTACATGCTGCTCGTCGCATGTCCTTTCATTTGCGCTTTTACCCATTTCTCCATCAATTGCATATGTAACGCCCTGTGCTGACAAAGCCCTAGCTATCCTTGCAAAACGCTCCTCCTTACTAAGGAAGCGGAAAAGAATCGTAAGCGTCCTCTGGCGGTAAAGTTGACGAATGGAAAAGCGATATTTTTGAGGCGAAAATTATGTCCATGAATGGTATGCTACACGTGGAAGGGATGATGACCGGCATTGAGAAGTAACAAGGCACCACTGCTTTCTTCAGAAATCGAAAGCTCCTGGAATAGTACCTGAGGACTGCTGGGGAGACTGTACTGAGGTATCGACTCTAACCGCTGGAGATGGGGACCTGCCTTTACCGGGTGACATGCCTCTAGTGGAGCTTTGCAGAGTCGTCTGGAGCTGGTTAGAAGCAGCATCTTGTGTTGTCTTTTCGAACATTGCTGCTCTCTTAGCAATCGACCCCTTCCCAATGTTACTGCCACTCTCTGTACGACTCAACCCGCGGGTACGGGATTGCGTGCGATTCAACGAAGATCGCTCACCAATAGCTTGACGCGCATCTATCTTCTCAAGTGATGGGGACTGATATGGCTTCCTGTCCTCGGGTGGTGGTGGTGGTGGTGAGTCCTCGGCTTTTGAGTCCTGTGCTAACGGCGAAGGCAGATCAGGTTTGCTATCCTGATTAGCTGGCAAGGAGTCATCAATTCTCGTTTCTCGTGCGAGAGGCGATGGCTTATCAGGCTTTGAATCCTGACTACCCAGGCTAGTTTGCGAGTCGTTCAAGGTGGAAGTTGTCTTCTCTTCCTCAACAGAGCTTCGTGGCGTGTCCTCTCGTGCACGCAAGAAAGCTGGAACCACACCGCCCCCAATTCGTGCCCAAAACATTCTTTCGCGAAGGCGTACGCTCTCTTCCCACGCAGCTGTTTCGGCTTGTACCCCATCAGTCCTCCAGTAGCCGTCCTTGATCATCCTCAGAAAGCCGAGAAAATCACACGAAGCTCGAACCCGCCCCAAGCAGTAATGACAAAGAGGATATCTCTGTGCGGTTTCGCTCTCGCTCGTTCGGAACCTGTGCGTTCGGCTATGCTTTTGATCCCGACCCTGCTCTCCGCAGAGCGTGCATGGAGGGTGATAAAGTCTTGCCGATGCAGGTGTCGGCTCCACAATCAATTTCCCCTCCAACATACTGCTGATGACAGTCCTCCGAGCTAGCCAGGACAAGCCTGGTGCCATATCAAGGCGTAATGTTGGTTCAATATCCTCCATAAGCGCACGCTTGTAGAAGGATGTCTCTTTAAGTGGCGTTCCCACGACAGGTGTCTCGCGACCCGAGTAGCTAGAGCTCGTTGATGTAGGCATATTTGGAGTACTCGGAGACGAGTGGTGGATATTGGAGGTCGAGAGTGAAGATGAAGAACCGGTGGACGGCATTCGATCAGGAACTTGAGACTGGTCACGATTGGTCAAATTGCCAATGCCGAGCCCGCTAAAGGTCCCACTTGTTACACGACTCGAAGGCTGAGATCGGCGACACATCTCCAGGAGTGAGCGGAAATCTTCGTATGCTTGGACATCTGTTCGTAGAACGGGGTGAATGAGGTGGGAAAAGCTTGTAGGTGGTGCTGGTGGGATCTCTTCGCTGCCAGGCGTTGTAGGCGAGAGGTTTAATGCGTCGAAAATCCTATTCATGTGATCCTGATTGTCTACTGCCGGGGTCGATGGGGCAGTAGAAGTATTAGTTTCTGTCTCCAGGTCATTTCTATGGGCTGGCTTGTCTTGCATGGCTTTCTTGAGTTCGGCGAGCTGTTCTTGGTGAGATGCAAGTAGAAGCTCAGCGTCGTTAAGCCGGGCTTGAAGCTGTTCATTGCGCCGTTCTAAAGGTTCGCGGTCTTTACGAGCATCCTTCCTTGCAGCGGCCACCATCTATTCAGCGTTAGTGGGTATGCTCGCAAGGAGCGAGAGTTTCTGGCCTACCTCGTTGGCTTCCTCAAACAAAGCAGTAGTCAAAGTCTCCAGCTCCTGCTCTATGCTTTTCTTCTCGTTTTCTACCCTTGCTCTCTGCCTTCTCTCATCCGCCAGCGCTGTCTTGAGCCTCAGAAGCTCGCCCTCTACATCCGACTGTCTGACCAGTATACCATTCGCGACCAATGACTTGTGCTCCTGGACCATCGGTTCTAGCTGCCGCAGACGTTCTTGCGCTGCTTCTAGTTGATGCCGAGTCTCGTTCAATGTATCGTCAAGATCAGTCTGATGGTTGATGGCATGGATAAGTTTGTTGCTAAGGGCAGCCACCTCGTTGCTTAACTCTGGATGATGGGGAGATGCCGAGTTGCTCCTTGAGATATCGGGAGTTGCAAGGTGACTTCGAGGATCTGGTAACGTGCTCAGAGAAGCTTCTCCCTGTGGATGCGGAGTGGGTAGCCCTGGCGCCATTGTTACGGTAGCCATGGTTCTTTCGGGATGGTTTGTTCCTTAGCATACGGTGGAGTGTTTGGCAACGAAGTGGAACGAGGTTCGAGGGTAACTTGGTGAAGGCTGAAACGGGTGGGATTTGAAAAAGCTTATGAGTGGGATTTGGCAGTTTGCGATGTGTCGCGTGGGGTTGAAGCCAGAAAATATCAAAAGGAATGCGCTCGTGCGAGATCCCGCGTCAGGCAGTGGAGCAAGGCTGTTATGACAGTTGTTCAGCTCGTAGATGTTTTAGCTGCGTGAAGACGTGCAGCACTCGAGAGGCGTAGCAATTACATGCGAGCCATTAGTTAGAGTCACATGTGACGCAATTGCCCAATATATTCAGGCTATGCATGTCTGAGACGAAGAGACACTTGTAATGAAGGAATATGATCATGTACAGGTCTATACAGGAGAAGGCGGAGGACTGGGGATGATGATGATGATGATGGGTGGAGTGATCAATCCACGAGCCCTCTGCCGTTCCTTCTTTCCAAAACGCGCCTTGCCTAGAATTGGCTAGTGGCAAGCTATCGAATTCTTTTTCCTCCACATGCATGCCCGGCGCCGGCAACACTACCGCCGATAAGTACTAAATAACACAGCTCAGATCTCGTATTCGATCTACTGTATACGGCAGATATATTGCAATGACTGACAGCGGCATTGCTTGGATCATAATTTCCTTTATGGCTCCTTGTCTGCTTTGACGGAGCTCTACTCAGGGATAGCATAGCTGCGAAATTACCCGTGCTACACGTCACATTACAGCCATTATTAACTTCACAATCGCTGCATATGTTATAATTAAACATAGGTATTCCTGGTCTACAAATATGAAAGATGGGGGCATTAAGTTTCGAAGTGTAGAGTCGAGCCAAAGCAATTTGTACCCTGCCGAATTGACATGGAATGACAGAGCAGTGCTCGTAGCAAGGAACATAATAGCCGCCCGAGTGAGAATCTGTTGATAGAGCACAGCCCCTATCCGTCGCAATCAGGAATTTTCGTGAATTTAGCGAGCTTAGGTAGAGACCCCTGAATATGCGTACAAGGACATCCTCTCCAACGGGAAGGGTTAGGTACGTTGTCTACTTCTACGCTCCATGCAAGGACAAGGAGGAGCACGGCAGAGGCGCATCTTGGAGGCGTGGGCGGGTGGACTTAATGACGCTAAGCCCATCGCATCGATAAGCCAGAGAAAGTGTCATCCAACCACTCCTATGCATGTGGTAGTGCCAGATGGCACACACTCTGGTCTCACCAAGGCTACTCAGTTTACCTGCTTCCTTTCGATTTACATGTGTCAATTTGGCAAGGACCTTTTCGGTGCTTAAGCGACCTACGCCTCATTACGCCGGTCATGTGCCCCTCAACGTCTTCGAGCGAGGTGCAGTCGCAGCTGGATCTGCAGTCATGTCCTTGCTCAATCCGAGGCGCGGAGGTGTGTCTGATGGCTTGTCATTGTTAGCCTCCCTCGTTGACCGGTCCTCGTAGACTTGATTGCTGCGTTGGGCGAAACTACTGCAACTCCATACTTCATCTGTCGACTTCGCGATGTCATGCTCTCCTCTCCCACCGGCAGACGTATTCTTCGTGATCGCCCGCGTATAACATCCCAAACGATGTCTGTAACCAAGCTCCGTTCAATGGCAGAGAACACTGTGGGCCGCGCCTATGTAGACTGGCTGGATAGAGAGGGAGTCAGTCCAGACACCAGAGACAGCGTCAAATACATTGACGACGAAGAATGCGCCTACGTTATGCAAAGATATCGCGAGTCCCATGACTTCTACCATGCTCTCACTGGATTGCCAGTTTTCGTCGAGGGTGAGGTTGCGCTGAAGGCTTTCGAATTTGCGAATACGCTACTGCCTATGACAGGGCTCAGCATATTTGCCGTGACCAGGATGAAGCCTGCAGAAAGGTCGAGATTCTGGCGTATATATCTCCCATGGGCACTGAGCAACGGGCTGAAGAGCAAGGAAGTGATTAATGTTTATTGGGAGGAGGAGCTAGAGAGAGACATCGACGATCTGAGGGCTGAGCTGGGATTGGAAAGGCCACCTGATCTGAGGGAGACGCGGAAGGCAGTGAAGGAGCGGAGAAAGGCGGCGAAGGAGAAGAAGGAGAAAATGGGCGGTTTGATGGCAGATTAAACAAATGATACACTGGGGACCTTGAATAATCCAAGCAATGCCACCAGTGCATGTAAAGCTCCTTTTTGATCGACGTTGGGGTATATGTCCTGTACGCCACTTATGCATTGATACATTTCCCAAATCCATGATATGTTCATAAATCCAGAAGATCATCGTCATCATCGTCCCACCCTTTCCTTCTATTAATTACAATTCTCCCACCACCTCCGCCCCCTACCTTTTCCTCATTCTCAGCCATAGCTCCCAGTAGCTCTTTTAGCTGATCTTCGGTAACCTTGCTCCTCAACTGGCCCGATCTTGCCAGCATCATAAGTCTATTCTCAACATCTGTGGCACGCGACTCTTTGACGAGGCGGATACGCCCAAGGCGGTCGGCGGCTTCGGGGGTAAGAATTTGGTTGAGTATTGAATTCCTGGCTTCGGCTTCCTGTCTTTAGAGAAGGGTTCAGCTTTTTCGAACGCAAAATAGCATAGGTACGTTGGCCTACTTCTGTTGGTCCTCTCCACCCCCCCCATTGGAAGCTCCGCCTTGCTGCTGTAGCTGGGCCAAGCGCCCTTTCCTAATCTGATGAAGCGGTCAGCCATTAGATATGGTTCGGCTACGAGGTGTTGAAAGTCGCACCTCTTCTAAATCTGCGTCTGACATGGCTAAGGTAACTAATCGTGTTGTGTTTACGGGGTGCTTGGTTTCACTCGGAACCAACCGTTATTCTTCCTGCCGAGGTTCTTCCATGTCAACATCTTTTATGACAACCCAGCCTTCCGAGCGCCAATGTTTCGAGTGAGAAGTTTGGATCTGATCTCTGGTATTCCTTCAGCCAGTAATACTTACTATGTCAGGCTGCTAGAGGTGGGAGTTGCATGGCTGCCATTCTATGATACTCGGACTTCTCAGACTTCCCAATAATCAGGATGCGTAATCAGGCTACATTATGTCAAACCCACACAACTTTCATAATGTCAGTTCCCTTACCTGAAGCCCAACTTCTCCTTCCATGGTGCTACAGAGGACAAAACCTTGTAAAGAGATGGGATTTATCTTAAGAGTTCGAAGCAGACCTGTGATATTATCCCTCGATTTTTACTACCTGAGTTCACCATTTAGCTATCACAGCTCACCATACGGAAGATACCATTAGGGACATTTGGATGAGGAGCTGACCGAACGACACTGGCTTGCCTTACAATCTATCGCCAGTGTAGTCTGTACCCAAATGTGACCGTGCGAGCTTTGTTGGGCATTCTTGAGTAATCAGCAACAGACACTCAATTATACGACAGGGCCAGTTTGAACGCCTTTTCGCATGAGACAGAGCATGGGCCAAGCGAGAAACCACCATGGTATTCACAAGTCTTTCGCTTCCCAGAAGGGCGAACACTGGTATGGGTAAAAACGATAAGTCATTCAATAGCCCGAAACGCAGAGATTCATACAACATGCTCTAACTATTCTGCATTGTATGATATGTCGGCAATGGGGCTCAATCATGCTATTTCGTCAAGGAACCTGGAGACCCGGGTCTTGTTCTGGTTCTTACTGTACAAGCTTCAGGACCCTATTGTTCCTTAAGCATCAGCTTCTACTTTCGATCCAGTATCATCTCTACATCAGACGAACATAGCCGCACTACTCAATAACAGCGCTTACGCCCGCCTAAAGTCATACCGAACGAAGGTCTTATTTTTTGAAATTGCGAGAGCTTGTTTAGCCTTTGCCCTGCTGCAAGCGAGGCCGGACTCTTCGACCTTGAACTTACTGATACACCAGGCTCAAACAGGTCTCAGGTCTAGTGCCTGCTATTGACAACCCATACATGCTGCCCTTGATCGATAAGATGAAATTTTGATTCTAGCAAGGTTGGTCCTTACGAGACCATGGTTAAACCCAACCCATGGCTCCAGCAGGAATTGCTGTAAGATTCAGCAGATAGAAGGCCATGGGTTGTAATATTGGTTCACCCAAGGAAAGCAGCACGGCGATAAGCTTGTCTTGTTGAGTCGCTCTAGGGGCACTTCGACGTCCTATGAGTGACATTGACAACTAATATGGATTTTCCATAGTGGATTACAAGGTCTGAATCCTGGTCCTAGCAAGCTGTCTTACCCAGCGTTGATGGAAAGCGACATCCCATCATTAAGCGATTCTCGACAGAGTCCCATGAGATTTGCTCCAAGGTCCTGGCTTGCCTTTGCAAGGCACTTCATTTAAAAGCTCACGAGCCAGCATCGCTGACAAGCCATCTACAAGTGCCAGGGCGTTTTCGAAGTACCCTCGCCAGGAGCCTGGCCAAGACTCTGCGAGCCATGTAGCGCATACCGATGTAGGATCGCTGACCCTATTGCTCTGCAATCAGAGGGAATTAAAACTTCGTATATTTTCACTCTGCGCCTGACCAAGGGTGAAAATCAAGCCTGTACCAGGGTACGCCGTCCTCAACATAGGCAACTCCTTGAGTCACTTTTCTGGACAGAAGTTAAAGGTCTTCTTTGCATCGTGTTGTATCCTGCACTTCCATCGAGACCTTCGATGTTTTTTGCTCATGGAAGTCTTTATGCGTCCGGGAAAGGATACGACCTTCGGTGATGAGACAGGTAAGGAGTGGAAGAGGATTAGGACATTCGACGCCTTCCGAAAAGGGGACGCTGAACACGTGGAAAATATTTCCAGGGGTAGGTCCTTAAGTTGTACAAGTTTGACTTTGAAAACTCTGTTATTCTGTATGCTCATACCAGCGCAGGAGGCTACGGTATTGGTAGAGGGATTATGCGCTCGATCATTTTTGTCGCGTTTAGCCACACGCGTGTGATACATCTATTCAGATGTTGGTAGAGTGGATACTATCGTGGGACGAAGAATTAAGAAGTTTTGCTTGTTCATCACTCATTTCCATTTCTATGAACATACCAAAGTACGACTAGAGAGGACAATGCGCAATAACAAGGCTCAAGTGTCCCGTAGACCAGCACTGTCCACACACGCCCCTGATTTGATATCACAAAAGATATACAATATGGCGCAACTAAGGTACTATAAAGGGATTTCGCTCGAGAAAAGTATCGACCTATGTTTTGGCGTCCGATCTTCTTTTACTCCCTTTTCTCAACCACTGTAGGCAGGGTTAGTACCCAGTCCATGGAGAATTCGAATCCGAGGTTTTGCCGATGCAAACGTATGATTCGTCTGCGACCTCGGTTCCATGGCTACCTCAAACTTAGGAAGCAATTTTCAAAATAGCATGTTCGGGAAATGGAAGGAACACGGTCTCATGGCCTCTAACCAGTAGAAGCCGGCCATGGCTTCTGCAGAGAACATGGCTGGGGTGTCTCCGCCGGGACCTGAGCATGAACAATTAACCGGATGGGCAAAGAGTCAAGGTGTTCGGATCAACGGTATCGGGCCGGCAAAGATCACTGGCAGTGGCTTAGGCATCGTTGCTCAACGCAGAATCGAGGTCTCAGGTCTTCAAGCTCAAGTATATCTATCATTGGGCTGAGTTTCGTGCTAGGCTGGAGAAGAACTTGTTAATGTGCCAGCTTCTGCACTCTTAACGGTCAATTCAATTCCTAAGAGGTTCAGAGCTTTGCACGAAGGTATCACAGTACACGGTCTCCTTGCTTCTTTTCTGGCATTCGGTGGCTCTAAGACTTCTTACTATGGTCCTTGGGCAGCCACCTGGCCTTCCCTCAAAGAATTTAAAGAGTCAATGCCCCTTCTGTGGTCTGGCAAACTGAGCCAGATGCTCTGTCTTGATGGAAAGTCTGGTGCTACTCATCGCTACCACGAAGCATTGCCCTTGGTACTCCCGCCAGCCATTGGAGGACGCTGGCAACCTGTGCCATCACTCTCGAGAGTAGGCGAAGACGTCGGGCTGCTAAATCAGCAGGCGAGAAAATTTGAAGCGGATTGGGACATCGTTTCTAGGATCTTTCCAAATAAAGTTTGGGAAGATTACGCCTACTATTGGCTCATTGTCAACACTCGAAGCTTCTATTTTGAGCTTCCAGACGCTGCAAATACCCCTCAGGCAGACCGTATGGTGATGTGTCCATTTGTTGACTACTTCAATCACAATGACCACGGAGTGAGTCTGCAGAGGCTTGTGGATGGAATCGAATGATGCTGAGAAACAGTGTGATGTAACGTTTGATCAAAGTGGATATACTGTTATCAGCGATCGTGCTTATGGTAAAACACCACAGCCATCGGCTTTGAATTTCATCAATTTACTAACTCGGAAAAGATGTCGGTCAAGAACTCCAGACTTCTTACGGAAGTCATAGCAATGATGTCCTCTTATGTGAATGTACGTTTTGGTTCGTTCATAAGCCTATGAATATCAAGTATCATGGAATTTGAGGTACTGATTCTTAGCTTCCAGATGGCTTCATACTACAAAGCAACCGTTTTGACTACGTCCCACTCGACGACCTCTTTGGAGAGCACTTGATGAACAGCAAGGACACGGAGAATCTGGAAGCCGCAGGGTACCTTGGGTAGCTTTCAGCCAGATACTCATTCTCAATTACTCTTCTCTGACGAAGTATGTGTACAGAAATTACACGCTGACCAGCGAGGGCGTCTGTTTCAGGACCCAAGTCGCCATACGAAGCGTCACACTAAACACCCGAGACTGGAAAAAGTTCATGGCAGGCACTCTTGACGAGCCAGAGCTTTCAAAGAGCCAAGCAGCAGCAGTCCTGCAAAGAGACGTCTTGCAAGTTTACGAAAAAGAAGCTGAAGAGGCGCTACAGTATTTGGCCAAGGAGAAAGTACATGAAATGTTAACGCGTGCTGAGAAGAGGGGAAGTTCCTCAAAGGTCCCGCAGTATGCTACTGAAGTATTGCTTAGGAGATGGAAGCAGATTTTGGATCTGATACATCAGGCAATGAAAATATATGACAACCCGTATTAACATGGCTTAAAACCTCCATGAGTCCTGAACTAGCCCATGCATGATTGCGTTGATCCGTAGGTCTCCCAAGTTCGTGTCTACTAAAGGCTGGCAGACGGAATGTACGTAGCTTGAATACAATACATACATCTTGTTATATATACACATCATCTTGCTGTACGGCGCCCAGCGAGCGGCAACAGCTCAGCCTGCTCCAAACCCTTGATCTTGTTCTTCCCCTTAACCATGTGCATGAGCATATAGTTCATCACACAATGAATACCCATCTCCTCCCCCCGCCTAACAATGTACCCATTGATATAATCAATCTCAGTCTGCCTGCCCAATCTCACGTCTTGTAGCATAGAGCTGTGGTTTTCGGCAGTCTTATTGGCGATCGAGAAGACGATCCTTTCAAGACGGAGGGTGTCAAAGCGCATTTTGACATTTGGAACATTCTTCAGTTCCGGCATGGACTGAATCACAATGGAGATTTCAGCCAATAACAGCCGTATGACCCTGGTAAAATACATGTTTGATAGTAAAGCGCCATTTTTGCAGTCAATGATTGCAGTGATGGGATTTATGATGCAGTTGACTGCTAATTTGTCAAGCTGCTGCTGCAGGAGGCCGGTGGGTGGAAATCCAATAGCGACGAAGACAGGCGTTCTGGTCATGGTCCGCATCAGATAGCGAGCCGATGGAGATAGCTCACTAAGAATTTCATTTTCTAAGGGCTTGTGTTGTGGCATTCGAGGCATAGCGCCTAATGCAATGGTTCCCTCGCCTGCGTGTTCTACAGAAAATGGGCCATTGGAATAAAGACCGTGTGTGACAACGCCAATAACGTAGGTTGGCCGGTACTCTTCGTCTGGGAACAGCTGCTCATTGACTTCGTCTAGAATGCCCATGCCGTTTTGTAGGAACATTATGGTCGATTCTCGCGTAAGTCGGTGCGTTACTCTTTGTATTGCTTTAACAGTCTGAGGGGCTTTCACAGACACGATGAGATTGTATATTATCTCCTCGGAGTCTTCGTCGTTGGAGCCCTTCTGCCCCAGCTTGACCGCGTGTCCATCTTGAGGCTTTTCCACAGCTTCAGAGAACCAGGAGTTCGTCTCATCTTCCTGATCCAAGGGTTCTCTAGCATCGGAAATCCTGTTTGGTGAAGTTGCACCGTCCGGTTCAGGAGTTCGCGCTGGAAATTTTCTTGGGACAGAAATGCTTCGTTCCGGGAAGGGACTAGCTACAAATTGTTCTTCCGTGTCCTCCCCATGGGTTAGACCAGAAGGATTCTCTTGGCCTGATTTACTTGTCCTCTGCGTTCTCTGCGTCGGAAAAGCCAAATCGATTTTAGAACTATTTTCCCCTGCTGAAGCCAGATCGTCCGGCGGACGCAGTACTTCGACCTCGAAACCTCGTCTCGTTTCCGTCATGCCATGATTGATGTAGTCTATACGTGACCCACTATCTTCCCAACGTTGAACTTGGCGACGCTTCATGAGAAGTGTGATTGGTGGTCGCTGTGGTATGCCGGCCAACGCATGTGCAACAAAGCAGCCTAAATTGCCTGCACCTAGGATATATATTTTTCTTGGTAATGGGGCGGCATTCTTATTGGGCTGGCGTGTACGTGCATCCTTGGGATGGGAGCGACCTGTTTGCTGAGCCTCCTCGAGCTCTGATCCTGCATCTTTTCTTCGGGGCCACCAGAATTGTGAGTGTGAAGCAGTAAAATGACGTTGAATGACCACCCGGTCCACGTAGATGTTACCGAAAGACCATACTAAGGGTCGTTCGAGTGTCTTGGCCAAAGACCGTGAAATTGGCCGGCAGTATTGAGACAGGATGACCGCTGCAATTCAGTAGCGTCACTGAGGTAAGCAATGATCTTGCATAACGAATAGAGCGGAGTAACAATCGCTTGAAGGCCACTGTGACAGTCTAAAATCAAGGGAAGAATGGGTTCTGATATCGAATATCCTTAGTATCGCGTCATGGATACACCCTAGCTCTCGCGCGGGAAAGCCGAAGCGCGCTTAGCGCCTAGCAATTGGTTGGATACCTACTAAAGTACTTACGGAGAGTGGAATACAGGGCCCAGGGTTAGATCTTTTAGCGGGTAGTGTAGGCGAAGGGGCCCTAGGTAATCTGTGAAATATACTAAAGTAGGTGCTATTACTCGCCTCTAAAGCGGGTATTGTGGACTGGATTCTTAACATGCCAAGATCGTTAGCGCAAATGAAGACTTACATTTTCACTCTCCGTATCCCCTACGGAGAATGAAAATATATCAGAGTTGGTAAAGGACTAATTCGATAGTAGGGACAGAACTTGTAGGGCTGATCTTGGCACGTCAAAGTCTCTAGCGCAATATCGGGTTGTTCTTTCGCACATACCCATAGTTCTTAGCTGAGGTGGAGTACATGGATTCCACAGATATTGTTCCATTGCTTGAGGCGCTGGATGACAATATAGATGATGTCGAGGAGGCTCTGTCACCACTACTAAAAGCGGCCTTATCAGACACTGCTGGAAGGCTACCTGTCTTGGATAAAGCACAGCTTTACGTTCTAGTCACTTATGCTATTGAATCCATACTATTCTGTAGGTGTTCCAGTACTGTGTAGTGTTGCGTTGATTGACCTATAGCAGCATATCTTCGGCTTAACGGAGTCAATGCTAGAGGCCATCCTGTCTTCCAAGAATTGACCCGAGTCAAACAATATTTCAAGAAGACAGAGACAGCCGAATCAGCGGGGACCAACCCGAACGCGAAGCTTGACAAAGCAGCCGCTGGTCGCTTCATCAAGCACGCATTAGTAAGAGGTCACAGGGAGTTGCAAGGTTTAATGGAAGCTGACACCAACAGGCTGGAAATGGGAAGTACGATCTGGAAAGGGCAGAGCAGCAAGCGAAGGGAAGTGCCGCCACTCATATCAGATTTCAAGGAATCTCGAACATTTCGAAGCCCGATTCAGAGACTGGACAGGTGTCCGAAGCGGCCTCATCGAGCAGTAATTCCGAGTCAGAGTCCCCTGAACCTCCAGATACTCCGTCAAATCCGATGGAGTCAACCGGACAGAGCGCCAGTGGAGATGCGGCTACCGTTGACAAAGTTAGAAAGGGTCGTAAGAGGAAGAAACACAGTACAAATTCAGATGTCGTGCCTAGGACTACCAAATCTAACGGCAAACGTAAGAGGGAGAACGGGGCCCGCAAGAAGCAGAAAATGACCGAGCTACCTTGAGGTCTTTCTACCAGAAATCCATCGTCTTGTAACAAGCTAGATGCATGAACTATGTCATCTTAGTATTGGCCCACAACAGTACCTAATTCACCTACGACCATAAAGCTGCTTCGAACCAATACATAACATTGGTCGTCGCCGGAGGTCGGCACTATGTTGACTTTGCACAACGTATGCCAACAACGTCACAAATCTCTTTGCTAGGCTGTACCGTAAATTGAAATGCTCGAACAGATACCAAGCTCGTACCCTCATGTATCCCCGTGGACTAAACAGCCAAATAGTACTGCTTCGAGAACCATCTAGTTCCGCAAGAAGCTCCGGTTACTGGAGGAAATTTATATTCAAATCCGATAATTAGCAAGCCACGGCATTGAACTATCTGGGCAACAAAGGACGTCCTACCTGAGCAGCAATGTCGCGTCTATCAAGACGAACCTATCGATTGCTCCTCCTCTACGTGACAAACCACATGGACGC
Organism: Cladonia squamosa; assembly: GCA_947623385.2. Taxonomy (NCBI): domain Eukaryota; kingdom Fungi; phylum Ascomycota; class Lecanoromycetes; order Lecanorales; family Cladoniaceae; genus Cladonia; species Cladonia squamosa. The sequence goes on from OX392382.1 coordinate 1,001,344, forward strand.
TGGCCTCCGATATTTTGCATTTTACATCCAAATATCCTCACCCAACAAATCGCTGGGACTGAGCGCACGTGAAGGAAACAGCGGTACCGACGTGAGCAGATTCAAAAAGCCATATCAGTATCAGGTGCAAAGAAGGTAATGATCAGGTTGTTGGGGAAGTATGGCGATGGATTTGTATCTACATATGCTCCTGGTGCAAGTGAGCCTGCCAATATGTCTTTAGAGCTTGCATTGATTGCAACCACCATTCCTCAATGCCGCTGTACAATGTATGGGCTATGAAAAAGTAACCACGCTTCCGCTCGATATATATCCTTTAGACTGATATTATTTACGGAGCATATTCAATAATGAAATAGCTTCGGGGAACGTGTAAGGTTATTCGAGGACGGCCCATAACATACAGCAATCAGTGTTGTCGTAGAGGCCGAAAGAGTGCAATGCATTAATTTGATTTTGTGAAGCATGCGTAATATTTGTAATCTTACTTTGGTAGGATTTTGCTAGGATTAGTGCTAAATTTTGGTACCCGCCTTGTCTTCCCGCGGCGGTTTGAGCTTTACATCCAACATCGACTTCTCGGTCGTCTCATTATCTTCATCGAAATAAAGAAGCTCACTCTTTTACGCCACATTCAACACAAACGACCGCAAGTATGCCCCGGTCTCGTGGTGGTAGTGGAGGCCGTTCCTCCAGGCCTGCACCGGCTCCAAAGAGGCCCACCGTCACACCCCCACAGCAACCATCCCGTGGCGCACCTGCAAGCACCGCAGCGCACCCGCCAGCGACCGCTCAGCAAGCTGGACCACCAGCTCAGCAAGGCAAGAGTTCCGGCCTCTTCGGTCAGATGGCTTCTACAGCTGCGTAAGTAAATTTAAAATATTAGTCAACCAATCCCTGATTACCACCACCTTGAGCCAGTCAATAATGCCCACCCCGTTGAGCAATCATGTTAACTTTAACTCAGCGGTGTCGCAGTCGGCTCATCCATTGGCCACGCCATCGGAGGAATGTTTGGTGGCGGGTCGACTCAAGCGGCCGAGCAACAAGCAACCGACAACGCCGTTAGCAACCAGGCCAACAGCGACAGCTACCAAAATAACGCCTGGGGCCCTCGAAGTTGTGAGGTCGATGCGAAGCAGTTCACTAAATGCATGGATGAGTATCAAGGGAACATGCAGATCTGTGGCTGGTACCTGGAGCAACTGGTAGGACTATCGCCACTTGCTATGTGTGAGACATTGCTAAGTTTTGGTACAGAAAGCTTGCCAGTCAGCTGCAAGTCAATACTAGGCATGGATCGATCTTTCTTCCCCCTTTCCGCTCCTGGTGTAGGAAGTAGTGCATCCGCGGACCAGACGTGGGAGTGGCAACAGTGAGATGAACAGCTTTGAAGCATCAGAATAGGCGTCATACAGCAGCATAGCAATAAAAATGTCACCTCCCACTCTTGTACTATACGATAGATTGATCATACACTATTTTGAACTCTTCCAGCCATCTAAGCCAGCCATCCAAGCCAACTGAGCGTCTTACATGTTGAAAGAAGAAGTTTATTGATCATTCAGGATGGACATCCCAGCTATCCATCAGCTGCAGGGTCTCAGATCATTCCGACTATCCAATTAGCCTATGGGACACATTTTGGGGAAGATAAGGAAATACGAGCTTGTTAAAACATATCCGTGGTAGAGTTGCCGAGTGTAGTGCAATATAAGTTATTTTGTTGGGAAGTAAAATTCTGACTATAGGTAGACATAGAAACATCTTTTCCTAAGAGTACTTGGTATCTCTTTATCTTAAGACTTCTAAGTATATCTACTGGAAATATATATTAAGTACCTATTCCTAGATAAGTCTTTGGAATAATTATGACCTCGAGGATCGTAATAGTTACGAACGGCGGTCGTTAGAAAGAATGTACTGCATTTTCCTTAGCGTATTGATCTGAGGTGGGACGGTATTTAAAGAGACATGTTATATCTCACCCAAATGAATTGAGAACATACCCTCTGCGAGGGCAGGCTTTATGTCTCGCTGCTCATTATCACCGATATGTTATGTTACCCGGAGGAACGCCTAGATGATTCAAAACTCTGGGGAATAGACAGTAGTAGCGAGGAAGTCGATGTACCTATCCTTTAATACCAAGTCCCTGGACCGTTCTCTCCTGTGCATCCTGTGGGCCTTCTGTTATGACCACAACGTTCTTGCCCATATCCTTGATCATTGATAACAAGTCCAATGCTCTACATTTCAGCTCAAGTGATTTCATGAGAGTAAATTCAGAGGGATATCCAGGGATGGCAGGAACCTCCATAGACCCTTCTATACATCTCGTCGCTGGTTGCACCAATAGCGCCTACCATCCATATACGGCGACGTTATACTCATAGATGGCAGGCACTATTTCACCACCACCACCAAGCACCTCGCTGTCACTGATGATATACCGCAGATAATTATAATAAATCTTGTCGCTAATATCAGGAATGATAGAGTCTGCTTAGTAGCCAGCCTTTAGAGTAGGTAGCCCCTAAAGCTAGTCTTAATAGAGTAACTCCAGGGGCTACAACTAGTCACGCTCTGGGGCTATCGTACAGGGCGCACCCTATCTAGCACCCACTACTTACTACTCCTATCTACTACTCCTATCTACTATCTCTATCTACTACCACCACCCCTTAACATGTCGCTGCCGATATACTCTAGTATAGAAATTAATCGATTATATATTCTAAGTATCTAAATTTTATAGCGTTGAGGGTACCCCTTAGAATATATTTACTAAGTATATATTAATTATAAAGATTATATTCTAAGGTTTAATCTATATAAGTTTAAGAGACTTTTCTATAGAGCTAGCTTCTAGAAGAATTAATATAATTAAAGCTTTAAGTTTAATAGATCTAGTCTAATAACCTTAAAAAAGGCTTAATATTTTAAATATTTATATTTATATTTCTACTCATTCTATTAATAATACGCGTTATATATAGTAAGTATAAATTATATAACTTTCTATTAATTAATAATATATATAATATAAGAAATTATATATATATAATAAGAATATTATTTTTTATAGATAATTATTATAAAGTAATTATATATTTTAATTATTAAAATCTAGAGATTAATAAAATAAGAAGATTTAACTTCTTAGAAATATAAATAAATATAAGTAAATTAAGTAAGTTAAGTATTTATTAGCTATAAACTCCTCTTTATTTATTAAAAGTATAGTAGTAAGTTAATTAATTAAGTAAGGAAGAAAGCTCTATAAGTAAGAATCTTATATAAATACTAAGACTTACTTAGCTTACTCTACTTACTTAGTAATACTTTAGCTCTTATATTTTAATACTTTTACTTAAACTATAGAGCTTTGTTACTACTAACTAGTCTAGTATATATTATAGAATAAATAGGAACTTCTACTAAATAAGCTTTTATTAGAATAAGCTTTTACTAGAATAAACTTCTACTAAAATAAGCTTCTATTAAAATAAGCTTCTATTAAAAGTAGTATATTAATTTATTTAATACTAAATAGATAGTATAAATAGAGCTTCTATTAATATTAAACTATTATTCTCCCTCTTATAATAATAAGACTAGCTTATTATAGCCCTAAATACTATTAAAAATACTTAAAAGTATTCTAAGAAAGAGATTTAGTAAGTTTATTAATAATTATATTCTTTATAAAATAGTACTTAAGCTCTATCTATTAATTATTAATATACTCTTAAAGAAACATATATTTAGTATTATATACTTAGTCTTACTATAATTAGTAGGGTCTTTAGCTAATATAATAGCCTTTTAATTATTATAGAAGATAATAACAATAACGTCGGCAAATCCAAAACCGGCCCCGCTGGCCCGGGGCCAAGGGGGTTGGCCCCGGGAGCCCTAGGGGCCCCAGGCCTTTCATTTTGGCCCTTTTGGCCCCGACTTGGCCCCGGGCTAGCCCCGGGCTCCCGGGGCCAGGCCTACTATTCCAATTACGCACATTCTTCCAGGGGCTAGCCCCTGGAACAGCCCCGGGAACAGCCCTAAAAGTCACGTGATTTAGCCCCTACTAGGCTCAAAATTTTGATGTTCTGGATCAACAGGCATGCTCGGTAGGGGGCCCCCAGGGGCACCCCCAACGCTACCAAATTTTGATGCCCGGAATCGCGCGATTGGGCCGATTTCTATGCAGGGGTGCACCGGCAGCGACATGCTAGATATGGTGGTAGGGGGTGGTTGATAGGGGTGGTAGATGGGGCAGATGGGGCAGATGGGGCAGATAGGGTGCCCTGTAGATTGCGCCCGGGCCCTAAAGGGGGCCCTGTAGAATACGTATAGCCCTAGAGGATACTTTCGGGTCGGGCCGCTAGGGCCGTTACAGGGGGTGTTTTCTTTTTGGCCCCGGGCTAGCCCCGGGAGCCCCGGGCCAATATAGTACCGGCCCCGGGCTCCCCAGGGCCGGCTGTCTGGCTATTTGGCCCGGGGCCCCCGGGGCCAAAAAAAAAGCTGTTTTAGATTTGCCGACGAAGGGTAATAATATAGATAGTATTAATACTGATTATTTAAGCTATTATAAGTATATAGTTTTATAAGATATTATTAAAGTTAATATAAAGGGTAATAATTAGATTAAAAATAATTTAAATTAGCTTCTTTAAAAACTACTTAAATTAAATAACTTCCTTAATAGTATTTATTTACCCTATATATTTAACTTTATATATTAATAAAATTATAATAGACTAGTATTTAAAGAACTAGTTAATAATAATACTCCTTAAATTAAAAATATACCTAGAGATAGATTATTATATAGCTAAATTATTTATATAATTAAAGTCTAAATATTTTATAAGCGGCTATAATAGCTCTTTATAAGTAAGTTTAAATTATAATATATCTTAAAGGTAGTAAAAGATTTATTTTATTATTATTTAATAGCTATTATTTAGATTAAAAGTATAGTAGCTAATAATTAAGATAATATAAATAATATTAGACTAGGTATTTATTATAATATATATTAATAATCTAATAATAGATTAGTAATATTTATATAACTATTTTAAAATAATAAAGTCCTCTAATAATAGTTATAAGTAGATAGTTTTTATTATAGTATATATAAATAAATTCTTATCTCTATTCTTAATATTATACTCTAATATATTATAATTATTAAGAATATTATAGATATAGCCCTCCTAGCTTAAATATAAAATATAATTTAATTAATCTTTAATAATAATTATATCTAAGTAGTACTAGTAAAGCTCTAGATTAAATATTTAGAATTTATTAAATAATTAGCCTTTAAGCTAAGTAATATTATTAGAATTAAGTTTAATAATTAATAGTTTATCTATATAGATAGTAATAATTAAGTTTAAATTAAAATATAAAAAGATATTATAATCTTTAATAAGTAGCTAATAACCTAGAGTAATAAGGTAATTAAATAAATAGTAATATTAAATATAGAGTAATTATTTTAAGTTATATAATATTTTATTAAGCTTATATACTTATCTAGAACTATTATTAAAACTAGTAAATTAATAGATATAGATATTAGTATTAATATTAGAAGACTATTTTAATATCTATCTATTTAATTTCTAGGTTATAAGTTACTATAATAATAAAGAGGGCCTTATAGCTTATTAATTTAACTATTATAATAAAAGTCTTATAAAAATTAATTCCTTTATATTATTAGAAGCTATATATAATTTATCTAGCATTATATTAAACTATTATACTATTAAACTCTTATTTATACTTATATACCTATTTACTATTTAAGATATTAGCTTTATTTAGAGATATAATAAGTATTTATATATTATTTTTTAATAGAGAGTTAATTTTATTTTATATATCTAATTATTAGTTTATTTTATAATATTTATTAGCTATTACCTCTTTATATATATAGGGTTTATTATAGTTAGTTAGATTCTTTATTAATAGATTAGTTATAGCTTAAATAAGATTTCTATTATCTCTATTTTTATTCTTAATAGCTTTAATAATAGTTAGTATAATAAAATCTAGTAATTTAGTTAATTTATATAAATAAAGATAATAATATAAGATATTTTATAAATTTATTAAATTATTTTTTAAGATATTATTTAATTCTAAGTTTAAAATATCCTTTTTTATTATTTTAAAAGATTTAAAATTATTCTTTAAATTAGAATTACCTAATTAAAGCCTAATAAATAGTATTAGTTTTAATTTAAAATAAAAAATAGAGTTAAGTAGGTAATTAATATCTATAAATATATTAATAGCTTAAATATATTTTAAAATATTAAATTTTAACTTTTCCTCTATATAAGGTACTAATTAGTTTATAAGTAATAGAGTAGATAAAGTAAATTATTTAAATAACTATTTAAATAGCTAATTAATATAATTAAATTATAAAATATTATTTAATAGTATTAGTATTTAGTAAAAGTAATTATCTTTAAAACTAATAAAATAGCTCTTTTTAAAATAGGATTAAAATTTAAGCTAGTTTTAGCTTAGAGGATTATATTTTTAATATATATTATAGTAACTAAGTTATTTTAGAAAGCTTAAATTAGATTAATCTTTATTTATAAACTTATAAAATATTTTATTATCTTTTACTTTAACTATATAATTTTTAAGTTAGATAGCTATATAGATTATTTTTAAAATAAGTCTATAAAGTAGCCTACTCTCTTATAATAGGGAATAGGTTATAGTTATAATTATTTAACCTTAATATTTAGCTATCTTATTTATCTATAAATTTATATATATAAAGAGCTCTTAGATAATACTATACTTATAATAATAATTATTAAATTTATTAAACTTATAAATACTATCTTGATTTATATATAAGTAATTAATAAACTAGTTAGGTTACTTAATTACTTTATAATATAAATTAAAGCTTAAAAGTACTAATAATACTAATTTATTAAATATAAAATAGCTTATATATACTATAGTAATATCTTCTATTAATAGATATAAATACTAGATATATAAAAGGGTATTATTAATTAAATCAAAAATATTAGTATAGATAAGCTTATTTTTATAGTAGCTAGACTTAAATTTTTAATTTAAGTTTTAATATAAATTATATGGTAATAGTTATTATTATTTAATAAGTAGTTAAGGTTAATATTATTAATAATTTAAAATAGTTTTAGTATATTCTATCTACTTAAATAATCTATAAGTTAGTACTAGTAGTTAATAGTATCTTAGTTATAGGCTATTATAGCTATTATAATAACTATTTTATTAAGATACTATAGGAGTATTTATTAGATTACTAAGTCTAAGTTAAATTACTATAAGATATTTAGTCTACTTAGTTAGTAATAACTAAGTACTAATTAAAAAATTAGTTATATCTTATTCTGGCTACTTTACAGCCTTTATTTAATACTCCCCCTTAAATAGGATTTAAAATAGATAAAAAAGCAATCTATATATATCTATATATAGAAGAAATAGTAGAAGGAATATATATAGAGCTCTATTATATAGTTAATAGATATAGATAGTTAAAATAAGTACTCTAGCTAAATATTAAAACTACCTTATTTTACTACTCTATAATAGATTTTTTAATATTTATCTATTATAATAATAAAATTCTGTTTTTATACGTTTTATATATAAAATAAAATATAAATTTAATAAATAACCTATATATACTATTTTTAGACTAATAGATAGGTATAGTATATATAGAGGAATTATTTTTATAGTAAAGTAACTAAAATTATAGTTATAAAGCTTAGTAGTAATATTATATATTATAAGACTACTCTAAAGATATAGAGCCTAATAGAATAGGCCTATAATTATAAAATATTATATATTATAGGCTCCTAAATATATTACTTTTAAATTAGAAGGCTTAAATATAATAAGCTATATAAATTAATTTTAGTAGAAAATCAGCTATTATATTTAGTAGTAGGAACTACTAAATATACCTATAGGATTATAGAGCAGCCCTATATAATTTAAATAATAGATATTATATAAGTAGTTATTAATTAATAGATAGAAGATATTTTATTAAAGCTTAAGATTAAGGCTTTATAAAAATACTTAAAGTAAGCTTAATAATATTAAAAACTAATAGATTTTATTCTATATAGTTAATACTATTACCTAAAGATTTTTAATAGAGTATATAGCTTATAGACCTTTAAGAATAATTAATAAATTATAGATAAATAATATTAAAACTAAATTTAATTAATAAAAGTATAAGATATTAGGTTTTTATAGGTAGAATATTAAATTATTTATAATTATTATAAAAGGAGTTCTAGGCCTAGAGTCTTATAGAAAGTAATAAACTTCTTTTTATATAAAATTTAAGTAAGGCTATTAGCTATCTACTTATTAATTAGGATATATTATAATTCTATATTACTACTTTTAATCTACTTATAAATATAGTACTAGTATATATTAATATACTTAGTATAAATATAGAATTTAGGATTCTTTATAAAGGTAATAGCTTTTTAATTATCTCTATATATAATTACTATTTAAGGTTTTTTATTAGTTAGTTATAATTAAACAAGAAGATATTATAACTAAATAACTTTTTTAAAAGCCTTTATTATTCTAATATATTTAGCTTTATAGGTAGATAGGGTAATAATAGCTTATTATTTTAATAACTAATTAATTATATTACTACTAATATTAAAAATATAATTTAAAGTTAATTTTTAGGTACTATCTTCTACCTAATTAAAATTAATAAAATTATTAAAAAGTTTAATTTACCCCTAAGAAGTTAATTATATATTAACTATAATTTAAAGATAGTAAAATACTTACTTAACTACTCCCTAATAGGTAATAATAAGATTTAATATATACTAACTAAAACCTAAAACTAAATATACTAAATTAGAATATATATTTAGTATAGTATATATAAGTAATTTAATAGCTAATTAATAGGTTTTAAGGAGTTTATATAAAATAGTATAATCTTCTTTAATAGGCTATAAATAGCTTAAGGTCTTTATAGAAGTAGTAACTAATTTAAATTCCTATATACTAATTATATATAGTACTTTTTTAATATAGCTAGCTTAGCTTAGTTAAAATATTTAATTTAAATAATCCTAAATAATAGTTATACCTAGATAGAAGATATATAGCTTTAAATTAATTATTTAAAATTCCTTATTAAGAGTATCTTTAATTATTTAAATAACTTTTTTACTTAAACTAGTAATTTAAATATTAATAGTATAGTAGTAAGTTGATTAATTAAGTTAGAAAGGAAGCTCTATAAGTAAGAATCTTATATAGGTACTAAGGCTTACTTAGCTTATTCTACTTACTTAATAATATCTTAGCCTCTATATTTTAATACTCCTACTTAAGCTATAGAGCCCCTACTACTACTAACTAGTCTAATATATATTATAGAATAGATAGGAGCTTCTACTAAATAAGCTTCTACTAAATAAGCTTCTACTAGAATAAGCTTCTATTAGAATAAGCTCCTACTAAAAATAGTATATTAATTTGTTTAGTACTAGGTAGGTAGCGTAAATAGAGCTTCTACTAATATTAGGCTATTATTCTCCCCCCTATAATAGTAAGACTAGCTTATTATAGCCCTAAATACTACTAAAAATACTTAAAGGCATTATAAGGAAGAGATTTAATAAATTTATTAATAATTATATTTATTATAGAGTAGTATTTAAGCTCTATTTATTAATTACTAATATACTCCTAAAAAAATATATATTTAGTATATATATATTTAATCTTATTATAATTAGTAGAGTCCTTAGCTAATATAATAGCCTCTTAATTATTATAGAAGATAATAGTAGTAAGAGTAATAATATAAATAATATTAATACTAGCTATTTAAGTCACTATAAGTATATAGTTTTATAAGATATTATTAGGGTTAATATAAGGGGTAATAATTAAATTAGAGATAATTTAAATTAGTTTTTTTAAAAGTTACTTAAATTAAATAACTTTCTTAATAGTGTTTATCTACCCTATATATTTAGCTTTATATATTAATAGAGCTATAGTAGGCTAATATTTAAAAGACTAGTTAATAGTAGTACTCCCTAAATTAAAAATATACTTAAAGGTAGATTATTATATAACTAAATTATAATTAAAATCTAAATACTCTATAAGCGGCTGTAGTAGCCCTTTATAAGTAAGTTTAAATTATAATATATTTTAAAGGTAGTAAAAGATCTATTTTATTATTATCTAATAGCTATTATCTAAATTAGATATATAGTAGCTAATAATTAAGATAGTATAAGTAATATTAGGCTAGGTACCTATTATAGTATATATTAATAATCTAATAATAAATTAGTAGTATTTATATAATTATTTTAGAGTAATAAAGTCCTCTAATAATAATTATAAATAGGTAGTCTTTATTAAAATATATATAAATAAGTTTTTATTTCTATCCTTAATATTATAGTTATTAAGAATATTATAGATATTATTAAAATATAGAGACTAAAATATTACTAAGTAAGTAGAGTAAGTTAAGCAAGCCTTAGTATCTATATAAGATTCTTACTTATAGAGCTTTCCCTTTTACTTAATAAATTAACTTACTACTATACTTCTAATAGGTTATAAGTCTAGCTTATACTATAAATACTTATTATTATTTATTAAGTAATATATAACCCTTTAATATTTTAAATAGCTTATTAAATAGACTATTTAGAGTATAGATAGATATATAATTATAATATAAAAAATTAGTAGTTAGAAGTCTACTAAGGCTATTTCTACCCTATTAAATTAAATTTATATAGCGTCTTAATATTATCTTAGTTATTTAATAGATAGATATCTATATCTAAGGCTTAAAAATTATTATTCCTCTAAATAATTAAAAAATAGGGTAATTAACCTCTTATTAGCTATTATTAAATATACTAACTACCTACTACTAGTGAATTACTACTAGTTATTAAATATTACTAGCTATTAATTACTACTAGCTACTAAGTATTACTAGCTATTAAGTTTTCTAGCTATTAGCTACTATTAGGTACTTTTAGCCACCCTATTAATATAGCTAATATATCTAAAGATATAATACCCTCTATTAAAAACTTTATTAAATATTAAGAAGAAGTTAAAAAATTTAAGAATATTTTATTTTAGGTTTACTATTCTAAGCAACTCTATTATAAATTCTATATTAATAAGATTAATATTAATCTTTTAATAAATAATTTACCCCCTATTAATCTATATCTAGATTATAGACTTATTTAATTTACTTTAAAATAAACCTAAGCTTAATAAAGACTAGTTAAAAAGATCTTTACCTAGATATATAATATTATTAAGAAAATTACTAAAAAATATTATAAAGATCCTACTTATAGATAGAGTACTTAGCTTAAAGGGCTACTATTTAAAAATAATCTATTAAATAATTACTATTATTATTTACTTATAGTTAGTAAGCTATTACTATTATTATAAGTCTTAGTATTAAATATAGCTAGCTTAACTAATATTTATAGATTATAAATATAGTCTATCTACTTTATATTTATTTTATCTAGCTCCTTATTACTATCTAAATATTATTTTATTAAGTTAAGTATTTTACTATATTTAATAAACTCTTATTAACCTTTAAAGATATTATAGAGTTTAAAGATTATAATAAGTACCTTAAATAAACCTAAAATATTAAGAATAAACTAAAATAGTATATTTTATAGGGGTATATTAATAAGAAGAATACCTTAAATAAAAAACTAGCTAATAGTAGTACTAATTTAATAAATTAGCTTAAAAAGAATAAGATAATTATTAAGTCTATTTATAAGTATATCTCCCTATTTCTTTAAAATATATATAAAGATATTAATACTATTATAGCGCTATAGAAGAAGCTTAAGATAGAGCTTATCTTTAAAAGAGTTAACTTTATCTATAATATTTTTTTAAAGTTTAAATCCTTTAGTTTTATTTAGTATAGTAATTTAGATAATTACTACTAGTAATTTACTAAGGTTTATAATAAGATTAAATATTTTAGTACTAAGCTTAAGCTAAATAATTTATAACTAATTATCTATTTTTATAATAGACTAGGCCCCTTATATAATTTCTATATTATTTAATTTAATAAGCTTTATTAAAAGGTATTAAGAGAAAATAAGATAATAAAGAAAAAGGTTAGTAAGTATACCCTTAGTTATATTATACTATATTTAAAGAACTTAAAGATAATACTAGCCTATAGCTTTAAAATAGCCTTTAATATATAGCTAGTAATAAATTATTAATTATTTATTTATCTTATTAATTTAGAGGCCTCCTAGTATATTTAAGTATAGTATAACTATAAATTAAAATATACTATTAAGGTTCTTAAGTTAATAAGGTACTATAATAAGCCTAATTATTATTAACTAGTTAATTATAATTATACTAATTATATTAATAACTATAAACCTTATAATAATAAATATTATAGTAATAATAATAGTAGTAATTTAAATAAGAAGTCTAAATTAAATAAGAATAAAGATAATAAAGACGCTAAATCTAAAAATAAAATATATATTATTAATAATAATAATAACTTTAATAATATTAATATTAATATTACTATTATTAAGCTTAATATAATAACTTATTTTATAAATTTACTATTTAATTCTAAGCCCTAGATACTTAATATTAGAGCTAGTTAATATATTATTAATAATCTATTAATATTTATATTTATATAAAATCTATCTATTTTAATATTAATTATAGGTATAACTAGTAATAGTAGAGTTATAACTATAAATATTATTAAGCTATTATATAGGATGTTAGATAGGTTTATAAACTTAATTATTAATAATATTCTTTACTTACTAGATATTAATACTAATTTTATTTTTATTTTTAAATTCTAGTAAGTATACTACCCCCTTAAATTCACTAATAAAAAAATTTCTATTAGTTAGAATAGTATATTTATAAAGCTATATAATAATAATCTTTATTATATTAATATAAGTATTAAGACTATAATACTTTATATTTAGATAGTTACTATAGTAGCTATAATAATCTATAATTAAAATATTATTAACTACTAGTACTAACTTATAGGCTATTTAAATAAATAAAATATATTAAAGCTATTTTAAATTATTAATAATATTAATTTTAATTATTTATCTAATAATAATAACTATTATTATATAATTTATACTAAAATCTAAATAAAAAATTTATTTTATTAAAATTATATTAAGTTTAATTACTATAAAAATAAGCTTATCTATATTAATATCTTTAGCTTAATTAATAATATCTCTCTATATATCTAATATTTATATCTACTAATAAAAGATACTACTAAGATATATATAGGCTATCTTATATTTAATAAATTAGTATTATTAATACTTTTAAACTTTAACTTATATTATAAGGTAGTTAAGTAGCCTGACTAGCTTATTAGTTACTTATATATAAATTAAAATAGTATTTATAAGTTAAATAAGTTTAATAACTATTATTATAAATATAGTATTATTTAAAAGCCCTTTATACCTATAAATTTATAAATAAATAGGGTAGCTAAGTACTAAGGCTAAATAATTATAACTATAACTTATTCTCTACTATAAGAGAGTAGGTTATTTTATAAATTTATTTTAAAAATAATCTATATAGCTATTTAGCTTAAAAACTATATAATTAAAGCTAAAAATAATAAAATATTTTATAAATTTATAAATAGAGATTAGCCTAATCTAAACTTCCTAAAATAACTTAATTATTATAGTATATATTAAAAATATAATTCTCTAAGTTAAAACTAGTCTAAATTTTAATCCTATTTTAAAAAAGGTTAATTTATTAGCTTTAAAGATAACTACTTCTACTAAATATTAATACTATTAGATAATATTCTATAATTTAATTATATTAATTAGTTATTTAAATAATTATTTAAGTAATTTATCTTATCTACTTTATTACCTATAAACTAATTAGTATCTTATATAAAGGGAGAGTTAAGATTTAATATCTTAAAATATATTTAAGCTATTAATATATTTAAGCTATTAATATATTTATAAATATTAATTATTTACTTAACTTTATTTTTTATTTTAAATTAAAACTAATACTATCTACTAGGCCCTAATTAGGTGATTTTAATTTAGAGGATAACTCTAAATTTTTTAAAATAATAAAAAAGGATACTTTAAGCTTAAAATTAAATAATATCTTAAAAAATAATTTAATAAACTTATAAGATATCCTATATTAATATCTCTATTTATATAGGCTAACTAAGTTACTAGACCCTATTATACTAGCTATTATTAAAGCTATTAAGAATAAGAATAGAGATAATAGAAGCCTTATTTAAACTATAATTAACTTATTAATAAAAAATCTAACTAACTATAATAAACCCTATATATATAAAGAGGTAATAGTTAATAAATATTATAAAATAAACTAATAACTAGATATATAAAATAAAATTAACTCCTTATTAGAAAATAATATATAGATATTTATTATACCCTTAAATAAAACTAATATCTTAGATAGTAAATAGATATATAAGTATAAATAAAAATCTAATAATATAGTAGTCTAATATAAGGCTAGATAAGTTATATATAATTTTAAATAATATAAAGAAATTAATTTCTATAAGATTTTTATTATAGTAGTTAAATTAATAAGTTATAAGACTCTCTTTACTATTATAGTAGCCTATAATTTAGAAATTAAGTAGATAGATATTAAAATAGCCTTCTTTTATAATAATATTAATATTTATATTTATATTTATTAACCTACTAGTTTTAATAATAGTTTTAGATAGATATATAAGCTTAATAAAATATTATATAGCCTAAAGTAGTTACTATATATTTAATATTATTATTTATTTAACTACCTTACTATCCTAAGCTATAAACTTTTTATTAAAGATTATAATATCTTCTTATACCTTAATTTAAATATAAATATTATTATTTATATAGATAACTTACTTATTATTAAGCCTAATTCTAATAATATTATTTAGTTTAAGGACTAGTTATTTAATAAATTCTAAATATTTAATCTAAGGCCTTACTAGTACTACTTAGATATAGTTATTATTAGAGACTAACTAAATTATACTCTATATTTAAGCTAGGAGGGCTATATTTATAATATTCTTAACAACTATAGTATACTAGAATATAATATTAAGGATAGAGATAAGATCTTATTTATATATACTTTAATAAAGACTATCTACCTATAATTACTATTAAAAAACTTTATTACTCTAAAATAATTATATAAGCGCTATTAATCTACTATTAGATTATTAATATATATTATAATAGGTATCTAGCCTAATATTATCTATACTATCTTAATTATTAGTTATTATACTTCTAATCTAGATAATAGCTATTAAATAGTAGTAAAATAAATCTTCCACTACTTATAGGGTATATTATAGTTTAAACTTACTTATAAAGGGCCGCTATAGCTGTTTATAAGGTATTTAGACTTTAATTATATAGGTAATCTAGCTATATAATAATCTACTTCTAAATATATCTTTAATCTAGAGATTATTATTATTAGCTAGTTTTTTAAGTATTAGCCTATTATAGCCTTATTAATATATAAGGCTAAATATATAGAATAGATAAATATTATTAAGAAAACTATCTAGCTTAAATAGCTTCTTAAAAAGCTAATATAAATTATCTCTAATTTAATTATTACCCCTTATATTAATTTTAATAATATCTTATAAAACTATATACTTATAGTAGCTTAGATAGCTAGTATTAATATTATCTATATTATTACCCTTACTACTATTATCTTCTATAATAATTAAGAGGCTATCGCGTTAGCTAAGAACCCTACTAATTATAATAAAACTAAATATATATATACTAAATATATATTTTTTAAAGAATATATTAGTAACTAATAAATAGAGCTAAAATATTATCTTATAATAAATATAGTTACTAATAGACTTATAAAACCTCTTCCTTATAATATCTTTAAGTATTTTTAGTAGTATTTAGGGCTATAATAAGCTAGCCTTACTATTATAGGGGGGGTAATAATAGCTTAATACTAGTAGAAGCTCTATTTATACTATCTACTTAATACTAGATAAATATTCTATATTTCTAGTAGAAGCTTACTCTAGTAGGAGCTTATTTTAATAGGAGCTTATTTAATAGAGATTCCCTTCTATTTCTATATACTAGATTAATTATTAGTAGTAGTAATAAGGCTCTATAGCTTAAGTAGGAGTATTAAAATATAGAGGCTAAGATATTATTAAGTAAGTAGAGTAAGTTAAGTAAACCTTAGTACCTATATAAGATTCTTACTTATAGAGCTTCCTCTCTTACTTAATAAATTAACTTACTACTATACTTCTAATAGATATAACCCTCTTAACTTAAATATAAAGTATAATTTAATTAGTCCCTAATAATAACTATACTTAAGTAGTACTAGTAAGATTTTAGATTAGATATTTAAAATTTATTAAATAACTAGCCCTTAAGCTAAGTAATATTATTAGAATTAGACTTAATAATTAGTAAGTTATTTATATAGATAGTAATAATTATATTTAGATTAGAATATAAGAAGATATTATAATTTTTAATAAATAACTAGTAGTCTAAGATAGTAAGATAGTTAAGTAAATAATAATATTAAATATAAAATAACTATTTTAAGCTATATAATATTTTATTAAGCTTATATATTTATCTAGAATTATTATTAAAACTAGTAAATTAATAGATATAGATATTAATATTAATATTATTATAAAAAAAGATTATTTTAATATCTATTTATTTAATTTCTAAGTTATAAGCTACTATAATAGTAAAGAGAGCCTTATAGTTTATTAATTTAACTACTATAATAAAGGTTTTATATAAATTAATTCCTTTATATTATTAGAAATTATATATAATCTATCTAGCCTTATACTAAACTATTATATTATTAGATTCTTATTTATACTTATATACCTATTTACTATTTAAGATATTAGTTTTATTTAAGGGTATAATAAATATCTATATATTATTTTCTAATAAGGAGTTAATTTTATTTTATATATCTAGTTATTAGTTTATTTTATAATATCTATTAGCTATTACCTTTTTATATATATAGGGTTTATTATAGTTAGTTAGATTTTTTATTAATAAGTTAATTATAATTTAAATAAAATTTTTATTATTTTTATTCTTATTCTTAATAGCTTTAATAATAGCTAGTATAATAAAGTCTAATAACTTAATTAACTTATATAAGTAGAGATATTAATATAAGATATTTTATAAATTTATTAGATTATCTTCTAAGATATTATTTAATTTTAAGCTTAGAATATTCTTTCCTACTATTTTAAAGAATTTAAAGTTATTCTTTAAATTATTTTATCTAATTAAGGCCTAGTAAATAGTATTAATTTTAATTTAAAATAAAAAATAGAATTAAATAAATAATTAATATTTATAAATATATTATTAGTTTAAGTATACTTTAAGATATTAAATCTTAGCTCTCCCCTTATATAAGGTATTAATTAGTTTATAGATAATAAAATAGATAAGATAAATTACTTAAATAATTATTTAAATAGCTAATTAATATAATTAAATTATAGAATTTTATTTAATAGTATTAGTATTTAATAAAAATAATTATTTTTAAAATTAATAAAATAACCCTTTTTAAAGTAGGATTAGAATTTAAGTTAATTTTAATCTAAAAAATTATATTTTTAGTATATATTATAGTAGTTAAGTTATTTTAGGAAGTCTAAATTAGACTAACCTTTATTTATAAGCTTATAAGATATTTTACTATCTTTAATTTTAATTATATAGTTTTTAAGCTAGATAGCTATATAGATTATTTTTAAAATAAGCTTATAAAATAGCCTACTCTCTTATAATAGGGAATAGATTATAGTTATAATTATTTAATTTTAGTATTTAGCTATCCTATTTATTTATAGATTTATAAATATAAAGAGCTTCTAAATAATATTATACTTATAATAGTAGTTATTAAACTTATTTAATTTATAAATACTATCTTTATCTATATATAAATAACTAATAGATTAATTAGGCTATTTAATTACTTTATAGTATAAGTTAAAGCTTAAAAATACTAATAATATTAATTTATTAAGTATAAAATAGTTTATATATACCTTAATAATATCTTCTATTAGTAGGTATAGATATTAAGTATATAAAAAAGTATTATTAATTAGGCTAAAAATATTAATATAAATAAGCTTATTTTTATAATAACTAAACTTAATATAACCTTAGTAAAATAGATTTTTTATTTAAATTTTAATATAAATTATATAATAATAGTTATTATTATTAGATAGGTAATTAAGATTAATACTATTAATAATTTAAAATAGCTTTAGTATATTCTACTTATCTAAATAGCTTATAAGTTAGTACTAGTAGTTAATAGTATCTTAGTTATAGATTATTATAACTACTATAGTAATTATTTAAATATAGAGTACTATAGCCTTAATACTTATATTAATATAATAGAGGTTATTATTATATAGCTCTATAAATATACTATTTTAACTAATAGAAATCCCCTTATTAGTAAATTTAAAGGAGTAATATATTTATTAGAATTTAGATATAAAAATAAAATTAATACTAATACTTAGTAGATAAAAAATATTATTAATAATAAAATTTATAGAGCTTTTTAATATTTTATATAATAGCTTAATAATATTTATAGTTATAGCTCTACTATTACTAGTTATACCTATAATTAATATTAAAGTAGGTAAGTTTTATATAAATATAAATACTAATAAATTATTAATAATATATTAACTAGCTCTAATATTAAGTATCTAGGACTTAAAATTAAATAGTAAGTTTATAAAATAAGCTATTATATTAAGCTTAGTAATAATAATATTAGTATTAATATTACTAAAGCTATTATTATTATTAATAATATATATTTTATTTTTAGATTTAATATCTTTATTATCTTTATCCTTATTTAATTTAGACTTTTTATTTAAGTTATTACTATTATTATTACTATAATATTTATTACTATAAGATTTATAGTTATTAATATAATTAGTATAATTATAATTAACTAGTTAATAATAATTAAGCTTATTATAATATTTTATTAACTTAAGAATCTTAATAATATACCTTAATTTATAGTTATACTATACTTAAATATACTAGGAGGCCCTTAGATTAATAAAATAAATAAGTAATTAATAATTTATTACTAGCTATATATTAAAGACTATTTTAAAGTTATAGGCTAGTATTATCTTTAAGTTCTTTAAGTATAGTATAATATAATTAAGGGTATATTTATTAACCTTCTTTTTTATTATTTTATCTTCTTTTAATACCTTTTAATAAAGCTTATTAAATTAAATAATATAGAAGTTATATAAGGGGCCTAGTTTATTATAGAAATAGATAATTAATTATAGATTATTTAGCCTAAATTTAATACTAAAGTATTTAATCTTATTATAAATTTTAGTAAATTATTAGTAGTAATTATTTAAATTACTATATTAGATAAAACTAAGGGTTTTAAACTTTAAAAAAATATTATAGATAAAGCTAACCTCTTTAAAAATAAGCTTTATCTTAAGCTTTTTCTATAATATTATAATAGTATTAATATCTTTATATATATTTTAAAGAGATAGGGAGATATATCTATAAATAGACTTAATAATTATTTTATTTTTTTTAAGCTAACTTATTAAGTTAGTACTACTATTAACTAATTTCTTATTTAGTATATTCTTCTTATTAATATACCTCTATAAAGTATACTATTTTAGCTTATTTTTAATATTTTAAATTTACTTAAGATACTTATTATAATTCTTAAACTCTATAATATCTTTAAAGGTTAACAAGAGCTTATTAGATATAATAAAATATTTAACTTAATAAAGTAGTATTCTAATAGTAATAAGGAGCTAGATAAGATAAATATAAAATAAATAAATTATATTTATAATCTATAAATATTAGTTAAGCTAGTTATATTTAGTACTAAGACTTATAATAATAGTAATAGCTTACTAACTATAGATAAGTAATAATAGTAATTATCTAATAAATTATTTTTAGGTAGTAACTCTTTAAGCTATATACTCTATCTATAAGTAGAATTTTTATAGTATCTTTTAATAATTTTCTTAATAGTATTATATACTTAGATAAAGATCTTTTTAACTAGTCTCTATTAAATTTAGATTTATTATTATATAGCGGTGCTAGTACTAAGTATTAACTAACTCGCATGCTTATTATATATAAATATATTACTATTATATAAAGATATTTATATATTTACTTATCTAATATAATACTCCCTTAGAATAGAATCCCCCTTTTTTTTTCTTAAGAATTAGTTATATTCTATAATCTATAATATATACTTAATCTTATATTAATATAAATATCTATAATATTTCTAATTCTTCTATCTATAAAGGGATATTAATTTATAATTAGTATATTTATAATAAATAGCTTATATTCTAATAGCTATTATACTATTAAACTATATACTAATAATAAATAAAGTAAATTAATATTAAAAAAAGATTAAAATACTTAAGAAGAGGAATAGGGTTTTATAATATAGAATTTTATTAATAAGCTAGATTAACTTATAGTTTTAATATTTAATAAATATCTATAATATACTTACTAGGTAAAGGAGGACTTACTAAAATAAAAATAACTTAATTAACTTAAGTATAAGATTACTAATCTTAAATAAGACTTAATAATAGTAGTTATAAGAAATATATTAAAATATATAGAATATAATAAAGATAATATTAATTTATATTCTACTAGTTAAGAGTCTATCTATATAAGAATAAAATATAAATTATTAGAAAAGACTATACCCTATTAATTATTAACTATTAATATTATAAATAGAAAGTATCTTATATATAATAAAAATAATAAGGCTTTATATAGAAAAACTATAAAATTATTAACCTTTAAAAAATATAATAGGAAGATATTAAAGGAGTATTAAAATTAATTTTAAAATACTAAAATATATTTTTATTTAATACCTTAGAATTTTAAAACTAATAGGTTAAAGATTTTATATATAATATAATATTTAAAAGGGGATATAAAGAAGTTTTAATATAATTTTAAATTAATACACCCCTTAGTATATTTTATATAAGAGGAATTTAAGATATTCTTTTTAAACCTTATTAAAAATCTAATAAATTATATACTAAATATAGCTTAATTAATAGCTAATATAAAATAAAGATAATACTAAATAGTTAAATAATTTAATATTTATTTAAATAGTTTTAAAGTCTAATTACCTCTCTATAATAAAGAATATTAATATATAAATTTTTTTATAAAGCTATATCCTAATCTATATTTAATAATTATAAATATATAATAAGTTCCTACTATATAAAGTAAACTTATAATATTTATATTTTATTTAGAAAGTAATTAGTAAAAGGCTATTATAATTATATATAAGATTAAAAATAGTATTTTAGTAAAAAAGAATAAAAACTATATTAAAAATTAAAAGAATAAGTCTAAAAGTAGCTCTAAAAATATATTATTAAAGAATAAGAAAAATAAAGGTTTAATATATTTAAAATATAATCTAAAGGATATTAAATACTATATTTATAAAAAAAAGAAATATTATTTAATTATTTATATTTAGAAAAAAGATATAAATCCTAATAAAATATTAATAGGGAATTTTAAATAATATATAATTAAGAAGCTAGAAAAAGATAAATTTTTATTTAAAATATTCTTTAAGGGATAAAGAAAAAAGAAGAACTTAATATAATTCTAAAACTAAAATATCCTAAAATAATATTATTAAAAGGAGGATTATATAAAATAAAAATAAAGATTTAGCTAGATAATAGGGTTAAAGTTAATATAATTAACTAGTATTTTACTATTAAAAAGGGTTTAAAACTTATTAAAAATATAAAACTATTTTATTTAACTTAGATAAATAATAACTCTATATATTACTATAATATTTATTATATTAAATTATATTTTTATAATAGTTAAAGCTATATAAAAAAGTTAGAAGCTATTTTTTATATAATTAATAAGAAAGACCTATTTTTATTACTAAAAATATTAAGTCTAATAGAAAAAAAAATTATTATTAATTTAATAATAAGAACTTAGTATTTTAAAATTAAAAAGTATATTTTAAATTTAGTTAAAACTTATAAGTTTACTAAATTCTTATAAAAATAATTAGATATATATATATTAATAGTTATTAATATATCCCCCTTACTACCTAATCTTATAGTTAAAGTAGTAGAGTTATAGTTAAACTTAATATCTACTATAAATCTAATAGTCTTATTATAGATGTTTATATTAATGTAAGATTAAGTATATATTATAAATTATAGAGTATAACTAATTCTTAAGAAGAGAAGAAAGAGGATTCTATTTTAAGAGAATATTATATTAAATAAGTAGATATATAGATGCCCTTATATAATAATAATATATTTATATATAATAAGTATATAAGTTAGTTAATACTTAGTATTAGTACTATTATATAATAATTACCTCCCTCTTTTAATAGTTTTATTTTTAAAATCTATATATTTTATCTAGTTTATAGATATTTTTAATACTCTTCTAAAAATTTATTAAAAACCTTTAAACCCTAGTAGGGATATAAGAAAAAGAATTCTCTCTTTATAATCTAACTCCTATAAAGTCTTTTCTATTATTATAGCTATATCTATAATATAACTTAGTATAATATAATATAGTTACTATATATATTTACTATATTATTTAGTATAAAGTTTAGTAGATCTTAGTAATAATTTAAAAGATTAATAATAATTATTATTATTAATAAGTTTTTATCCTCTATATACCTCTTATACCTTATTTAAATTAGTATTATATATTATATTATTATAAAATACTATATCTTTATATAGTAATAAGAGTTTTTATAATAATAAGAGTATAATACTATTTAAACCCTCTAATAGGCCGCTATAGATATAGATATAAATTATTTAAAATAGTCTTATACTTAAAGATAATAATAATAATATTATACTTAAAGGCTAAATATAGATTAGATTTAATTTTAACTCTTTCTTAATACTTTATAAAACTTTATAGATTTTATATACTAATTAGTTACTATTTAATTCTAAATTACTACTAAAATATAACTAAACTATATAAGACTTTTATATAACCCCTATTTAATAAATACTAGAGAATATAGTTTTTAAGATAAAATAGGCTATAATCTAATAAGAATTTTACTAATTAAAATATAGACTTTAATTATAGGCTATATATTTAGTAATTATACTCTTCTTATTCTAAACTTTTATAGATATTATTTAAGGTCTCTTAACTTTAAAAAAGAGTTTTTTTATAAGGCTATATATATATTAATTATATATAATTTATTAATATTTTATTAGGTAAAGGTAGGGTATTTATAGATCTACTTAAGAACTAATATAATCTAAGAATATATAAGTATTATTAAGAGAAGCGCTACTTATATTACCCTATAAATAACTTTTTTTACTTATTTTTTACTACTAATATAGTTAAATATCTTATAAATATATCCCTTTAACTAATAAGATACTTTAGTATTTTATTAAGTAAAAATTATTTTTAGAAGTAGATAATAAAATATAAATAGCTTATTATTAAGCTAACTTAATATAATTATACTCTTTATTTTATATAGTAATAATTACTATAACTTATATTAAAGGCTATTTAGGGTTATTATATAAACCTAAAAATAATAAAATTTAGATTTTACTTATTTAGGAATTTTACTAGCTTAATAATAATATAGTACTAATTATTAATATCTTAAAAATTATAGTTTACTTACTCTTTATATATATTTAATATATATTTATATTAATAGTTTTAAATAGAGATCCTTCTAAATTCTAAGCTTTTTTATATACTATCCTTAATTCTATCTATAATAATTATAGTTCTAATAATATTAGGTACTTTTAATAATAATTTAATATTTTCTACTTTATTACTTAGCCCCTCTTAATACTTTTTATATTATATAATAGAGGAGCGGGATAATATTATACTCTATATAATTAAAATATTTATCCCTTATAAGTATAGTATAGCTTTAGATAATAATCTACTTAATACTATTTTTACTATAGTTTTAAGAAAGTTTAAGAAGTTTAAAAAGTATATAAAAATAAAGAAAGCTAGAGATAAATTAAATAAATTAAAAATATTAATAATAATAAAGGAGAGGTAAGTTATAAAGTATAAAAAAGTTATAGCTACTTATAAATAAAATATATTTCTTAAAGTAGAATAAGAGACTACTTTAAATATATAAAAAGATAAGACTAAAGCTAAGTTTAAAACTAAGGTAAAAAAAAAGACTCTTATAATAAAGAGTAAATATATTACTAAGATTATATATACTATTAAATAAATTAAGAAAAAGTCTTCTCTAAAACCCTTTAAAAAATCCTATTAGATAATCTTAATAAATTTATTTTTAAATAACTTAGTATAGTCTTCTATATTTTTATAGTAGTAGCCTAGTATTAGTATATTACTTTATATATTATATATAGTATTTTTATTTTTTCTTTTTTATATCTAATAAGCACCTTAATAGATAAAAGAATTATTTTATATACTTTTTAAAAAATTATTTATTTAGTTTATTAATAAGATTTATACCTAGCTATATATAAGAACTACTTAATAGAATTATACTCTCCTTTTATATTTATACTACTTATTATAAGCTTCTACTATTCTTTTAACTCTTTTTATACTTTTTTTATAAATTTATTAATTATATTTTAATAACTAATCCTTCTACTATATCTTATAAAAATATTAACCCTTTATTTTAGTTCTATCTAAAATCTCCTTTATCTTATATTTTAAACTACTATTTATAAGTTCTAAGGGTATATATTTTAAAATAAAGCTATTATTTTCTCTATATTTATATAACTTTAATAAGAATATATAAAAAATAGGATAAATCCTATAAATAGTAGATAGTATAAGATAGTAGACTTAATTTTTTATTAAAACCTTTACTCTAAAAGGTCTAATATACTTATATAAAAGCTTCTAATTTAGATATTTTTATTTAAGGTTTTTTATTAATAATATTACTAAATCACCTTTATTAAAGCTAATTAATTTATATACTTTATTATAATATTTTATAGATAATTCTATTATATCTTACTATTATTTTATTAAATTTTTATAAAGTTTATATAATTTCTTAACCCTTTTTTTATAATAGATACTCTCTTCCTAATAGTATTACTCTTAATACTTATTAAAATTTCTAAATTATAGTTATATATTATTCTAAAAAAGCTATAGCCTATTATAGCTTACTTTACTTAATAATATATAAATTTAGTTAGGGGTAAAAGTCCTATCTAATTACTCTATTATTTATTATAATAGATTTATAAGTATTATTTTAATAACTAATTTTATCTTTTTATTTATTTATTTATTTAAGGATAAAAGACTATACTTAGTTTATATTTTATATATAAATTATAGTATATCTTAAATTAGAAAGTACTAGTAAAGATACTTTTTTTATTAATAATAATATTATATAGCTTACTATATTTTAAGATAATTTTAATATAGAATAAATCTATTAATTTAATAATATTAATTTTCTTAATTATTAGTATATACTAAAGTATTTTTATATACCTATTAACTACTACTAATATTATATTATAGATATAATTTTTATACTTATTAAAAAAAAAATTAATTATAAAATCTATACTAATCTCCTTTTAAGGTTTATTAGATATAGATAATATCTATAATTTACTATAAAAATAATAATATTTTATCTTTATTTTCTAATAGATATTATAAAAATCTATATACTCTTTAATATTTTAATTTATAATAAGCTAGTAGAATTTCTTATCTATTAATTCTATTATTTTATTAATACTAAAATAGCTTATTAATAGATTATTATAATAATATTTAAGTAATTCTTATATAATTACTTTTTAAGTAGGGATATAAATCCTTTAGCTATATTTTAGTAAACTATACTTATTAAAATACTATTTACTAACTTTAACTATATATTTATTAAGAGTTTTATTTTTCTTAACTTTCTTTACTATTTTATTATAAGATTATAAAGTTTTAATTAATTTAGTAATTAAACTATTATAATTTTTATAAACTATTTTATTTAAAGCTATTATACTAGCTATAGAATATAAAATAAATTATTTATAATTAATAATTTTAATAATAGAGTTAAGCTACTCCTTAGTTATATTATAATAATATTAAGCTAGTATTTTACTTATATTTTTTACTTTTATAATATAAAATTCTCTAAGCCTTATAAAATAAACTATATTCTTTTATAAAATAGTATTAATTAGATTTAATATAAACTTCTATTTTTTTAATTAATTTTACTACTTTTTATTTATATCTTTTATAATTTAAAAGACACCCTTTTTAACTATAATTTAAAATAAATTAAATAGCTTCTCTAAATTTACTAGTTTTTATTATAATATAAGTAGTAGCTTATCTATTAATATCTTTTTATATTTATAATTAAGGTATCTTAATAATATATTAGCTAGATTTAATTTATTTACTTAATATATAATTATAAAATTAAATATTAATAATTTTATAATCTAGTAAGTTTATTTTTAGTTTAGCTCCTTTTAATTTATAAATCTCTTAAAATTATTATAGTTTATTAAAACTTTAATAAAATAAAAACTCCCCTTATAATAATATTATTACTATTTAAATATTATAATAATAGTAAGTAGCTTTTAATTATAGGTTTTATAATTCCTTTTAATAATAATTATTTTTTATAATTAAAATATAATTAAATACTATTAGCTATTTTCTTATAATTAAGAAAAGATATTAATTATTATATAATTTAATATATTTATTTTAATTTTAATTTTCTTCTTAAGATTAAAGTATCTTAAGATTAATATTTTTATAAAGGTATTATAAAGCTATTAAAATATATATTCTTTATATTCTTTCTACTTTAAAGGTCTATTTTTTCTTTTTTATATACTTCTTTATAATACTTTAATTAGGGGTATAGCTAGGTATAAATAATACTAAATAAATTTTTTAAAAAAATTAATAAATCCTAAAAATATTTAGACTTTATAGTATATCTTTAGCTTAGGCTAGTTTTAAATAGTAGTTATTTTACTTTTATCTATTATTATATCTTTAATAGATATAATAAATCTTAGAAATTTAATTTTTATTATTAGAAATTAATATTTCTTTAAATTTATATAAAGCTTAAATTATTTTAAGTATTATAAAATTTATTTTATATAATCTATATACTCCTTTTCTAAGTTTAAGAAGATAAGAATATTATTTAAATAAATAATATAAAATTTATTTAATAAGCCTACTAAAGCCTTATTAATATATACTTAGAATATTACTAAGATATTTATTAACTTAAATAATATTATTAAATACTTAAAATAGTTATATTATATATAAAATATAGTCTTTTACTTATCTCCCTTTTTTATTTAAATATAATAGTAGATATTTTTAAGATTTAATTTAGTAAAAATCTTAGTACTATTAAGATAATTTAAGATTTTACTAATTAAAGATAAAAAATAATAGTTTTTTACTATAACCTTATTTAATTTATAGTAATTAATATATAAGTATAAATCTCTATCTTTTTTTAGAATAAATAAAATAGGGGTATTTATAGAGTTAATAAAATATTAAATCTATTTCTTTATTAGTATATTATTAAGATAGGCCTATAGAACTTCTAGTTTTTTTATTAATAAATTATAAAAAAGACTATAGAGGGGATTAGTAATTATTTTAATTATATAATTATTATCTTTATAGGATAGTAAGTAACTTACTTTCTTTATTAAAAAGATATCCTAATATTCTTTTAAATTCTTAGGTAAGATTATTAGATTTATAATAAGTATTAAGTCTAACTATAACTCTACTACTTTAATTATAGGATTAGATAGTAAGGGGGATATATTAATAACTATTAATATATATATCTCTAATTATTTTTATAAGAATTTAGTAAACTTATAAGTTTTAACTAAATTTAAAATATACTTTTTAATTTTAAAATACTAAGTTCTTATTATTAAATTAATAATAATTTCCTTTTATATTAAACTTAGTATTTTTAGTAATAAAGGTAAGTCTTCTTTATTAATTATATAAAAAATAGCTTCTAACTTTTTTATATAGCTCTAGCTATTATAAAGATATAGCTTAATATAATAGATATTATAATAATATATAGAGTTACTATCTATTTAAGTTAAATAAGATAGTTTTATATTTTTAATAAGTTTTAAACCCTTTTTAATAGTAAAATACTAGTTAATTATATTAACTTTAACCCTATTATCTAGCTAAATCTTTATTTTTATTTTATATAATCCTCCTTTTAATAATACTATTTTAGGATATTTTAGTTTTAAAATTATATTAAGTTCTTCTTTTTCTCTTACCCCTTAGAAAATACTTTAAATAAAATTTTTTTTTTTTTAAACTCTTTAATTATATATTATCTAAGGTTCCCTATTAATATTTTATTAGAATTTATATCTTTTCTTTAAATATAAGTAATTAAATAATACCCCTTCTTTTTATAAATATAATATTTAATATCCTTTAGATTATATTTTAGATATATTAAACCTTTATTTTTCTTACTCTTTAATAATATATTTTTAAAGTTATTTTTAGACTTATTCTTCTAATTCTTAATATAGTCTTTATTCTCTTTTATTAAGACGCTATCTTTAATCTTATATATAGTTATAATAGCTTTTTACTAATTACTTTTTAAGTAAAATATAAATACTATAAATTTATTTTATATAATAGGAATCTACTATATATTTATAATTATTAAATATAAATTAGGATATAGCTTTATAAAAAAATTTATATATTAATATTCTTTATTATAAAGGAGTAATTAGGCTTTAAGACTACTTAAATAAATATTAAATTATTTAATTATTTAATACTATCTTTATTTTATATTAGCTATTAATTAAACTATATTTAATATATAATTTATTAGATCCTTAATAAGGTTTAAGAAAAATATTTTAAATTCCTTCTATATAGGATATACTAAGGGGTATACTAATTTAAAATTATATTAAAACTCCTTTATATCCCCTTTTAAATATTATATTATATATAAAATCTTTAATCTATTAGTTTTAAAATTCTAAGGTATTAAATAAAAATATATTTTAGTATTTTAAAATTAATTTTAATACTCTCTTAATATCTTTCTATTATATTTTTTAAGAATTAATAGCTTTATAGTTTTTTTATATAAGGCTTTATTACTTTTATTATATATAAGGCGCTTTTTATCTATAATATTAATAGCTAATAATTAATAGAGTATAGTCTTCTTTAATAATTTATATCTTATCCCTATATAGATAGACTCTTAACTAGTAGAATATAAATTATTATTATCTTTATTATATTCTATATACTTTAATATATTTTTTATAATTATTATTATTAAATCTTATCTAAGATTAATAATCTTATACTTAAATTAATTAAATTATTTTTATTTTAGTAAGTCCTTCTTTATTTAGTAAGTATATTATAGATATTTATTAAGTATTAAGACTATAAATTAACCTAGTTTATTAATAAAATTCTATATTATAAAATCTTATTCCTCTTTTTAAATATTTTAGTCTTCTTATAATATTAATCCGCTTTACTTACTATTAGTTTATAGTTTAATAATATAATAATTATTAGAATATAAGCTATTTATTATAAATATACTAATTATAAATTAATATCCCTTTATAGATAGAAGAATTAGAAATATTATAAATATTTATATTAATATAAGATTAAGTATATATTATAGATTATAGAATATAACTAATTCTTAAAAAAAAAAGAAAGAAGATTCTATCCTAAGAGAGTAT
Source organism: Cladonia squamosa (assembly GCA_947623385.2). Lineage (NCBI taxonomy): Eukaryota > Fungi > Ascomycota > Lecanoromycetes > Lecanorales > Cladoniaceae > Cladonia > Cladonia squamosa. The sequence continues at coordinate 1,031,633 of OX392382.1, forward strand.
TATATTAAATAAGTAGATATATAGATGCCTTTATATAATAGTAATATATTTATATATAATAAGTATATAAGTTAGTTAATACTTAGTATTAGCACCACTATATAACAAGTCTTAACTAAGAATTTAAGAAAATATTAGGATATCTTTTTAATAAAGAAAGTAAGTTATTTACTATTTTATAAGGGTAATAATTATATAATTAAAATAATTACTAATCCCCTCTATAGTCCTTTTTATAATTTATTAATAAAAAAACTAAAAGTTCTATAAGTCTATCTTAATAATATATTAGTAAAGGGATAAATTTAATATTCTATTAGCTTTATAAGTACCCCTATTCTATTTATTCTAAAAAAGGATAAAGATTTATACTTATATATTAATTACTATAAATTAAATAAGATTATAGTAAAGAACTATTACTTTTTATTTTTAATTAATAAAATTTTAGATTACCTTAATAATACTAAGGTCTTTATTAAATTAAATTTTAAAAATATCTACTATTATATTTAAATAAGAAAAAGAGATAAGTAAAAGACTATATTTTATATATATTATAAATACTTTAAATATTTAATAATATTATTTAAGTTAATAAATACCTTAATAATATTCTAAGTATATATTAATAAGACTTTAATAAGCTTATTAGATAAATTTTATATTATTTATTTAAATAATACCCTTATCTTCTTAAACTTAAAAGAGGAGTATATAGATTATATAAAATAAGTTTTATAATACTTAAAATAATTTAAGCTCTATATAAATCTAAAAAAATATTAATTTTTAATAATAAAAATTAAATTTCTAGGATTTATTATATCTATTAAAAATATAATAATAGATAAAAATAAAATAACTACTATTTAAAACTAGTCTAGGCTAAAGATATATTATAAAGTTTAAATATTTTTAAAATTTATTAATTTTTTTAGAAAGTTTATTTAGTACTATTTATATCTAACTATACCCCTAACTAGATTACTATAGAGAAGTATATAAAAAAGAAAAAATAAACCCTTAAAGTAAAGAGAATATAAAGAGTATATATTTTAATAGCTTTATAATATCTTTATAAAAATATTAATCTTAAAATACTTTAATCTTAAAAAGAAAACTAGGATTAAAATAAATATATTAAATTATATAATAACTAATATCTTTTCTTAATTATAAGAAAATAGCTAATAGTATTTAATTATATTTTAATTATAAAAAATAATTATTATTAAAAGGAATTATAAAACCTATAATTAAAAGCTACTTACTATTATTATAATATTTAAATAGTAATAATATTATTATAAGGGGAGTTTTTATTTTATTAAAATTTTAATAAACTATAATAACCTTAAGGAATTTATAAATTAAAAAGAGCTAAATTAAAAATAAGCCTACTAGACTATAAAATTATTAATATTTAACTTTATAATTATATATTAAATAGGTAAATTAAACTTAGCTAATATATTATTAAGATATCTTAATTATAAATATAAAAAGATATTAATAGATAAGCTACTATCTATATTATAATAAAAGTTAGTAAATTTAAGAGAGCTATTTAATTTATTTTAAATTATAATTAAAAAGGATATCTCCTAAATTATAAAAAATATAAATAAAAAGTAATAAGATTAATAAAAAAAATAAAAGTTTATACTAAATTTAATTAATACTATTTTATAAGAAAATATAATTTATTTTATAAAATTTAAAAAACCTTATATTATAAAAATAAGAAGTATAAATAAAATATTAACTTAATATTATTATAATATAGCTAAGAAATAGCTTAACTCTATTATTAAAACTATTAATTATAAATAATTTATTTTATATTCTATAACTAGTATAATAGCTTTAGATAAAATAACTTATAAAAATTATAATAATTTAATTACTAAGTTAATTAAAACTCTATAATCTTATAATAAAATAGTAGAAAAAATTAAGAAAAATAAAACTCTTAATAAATATATAGCTAAAGTTAGTAAGTAATATTTAGATAAGTATAGTCTACTAAAGTATAACTAAAGGATTTATATCCCTACTTAAAAAGTAGTTATATAAGAATTACTTAAATACTACTATAATAATCTATTAGTAGACTATTTTAATATTAATAAAATAATAAAATTAATAAATAGAAAATTTTACTAGCCTATTATAAATTAAAATATTAAAAAATATATAGACTTTTATAATATTTATTAAAAAATAAAGATAAAGTATTTTTATTTTTATAGTAAATTATAAATATTACTTATACCTAATAAATTCTAAAAAAAAATTAGTATAGATTTTATAACTAATCTTTTTTTTAATAAATATAAAAACTATATCTATAATATAATACTAATAGTAGTTAATAAATATATAAAAATACTTTAATATATACTAATAACTAAGAAAATTAATATTATTAAATTAATAGATCTATTTTATACTAAAATTATCTTAAAGTATAGTAAGTTATATAGTATTATTACTAATAAAGAAAGTATTTTTACTAGTACTTTCTAATCTAAGATATACTATAACTTATATATAAAATATAAGCTAAGTATAGCTTTTTATCCTTAAATAAATAAATAAATAAAGAAATAAAACTAATTATTAAAATAATATTTATAAATTTACTATAATAAATAGTAAAATAATTAGATAGGACTTCTACCCTTAATTAAATTTATATATTATTAAGTAAAATAAGCTATAATAGGCTATAGCCCTTTTAAAATAATATATAATTATAATTTAGAAGTCCTAATAAGTATTAAAGATAATACTATTAAGAAAAGAATATCTATTATAGAAAAAAAAGTTAAAAAATTATATAAACTTTATAAAAACTTAGTAAAATAATAGTAAGATATAATAAAATTATTTATAAAATATTATAATAAAATATATAAACTAATTAGCTTTAATAAAAGTAATTTAGTAATACTATTAATAAAAAATCTTAAATAAAAATATCTAAATTAGAAGCTTTTATATAAGTATATTAAATCTTTTAAAGTAGAAGTTTTAATAGGAAATTAAGTCTACTACCTTATACTATCTATTATTTATAGGATTTATCCTATTTTCTATATATCCTTATTAAAGCTATATAAATATAGGGAAAATAATAGCTCTATTTTAAAATATATACCTTTAAAACTTATAGATAATAGTTTAAAGTATAAAATAAAAAAGATTTTAAATAAAACTAAAATAAAGAGTTAATATTTCTATAAGGTATAGTAAAAGGATTAGTTATTAAAATATAATTAATAAATTTATAAAAAAAATATAAAAAAAGCTAAAAAAATAGTAGAAGTCTATAATAAATAGTATAAATATAAAAAAAGAGTATAATTTTATTAAGTAGTTCTTATATATAGCTAGGTATAAATCTTATTAATAGACTAAATAAATAATTTTTTAAAAAATATATAAAATAATTCTTTTATCTATTAAAATACTTACTAAATATAAAAAAAAAAGAGAATAAAAATATTATATATAATATATAAAGTAATATATTAATACTAGGCTATTACTATAAAAATATAAAGAACTATATTAAATTATTTAAAAAAAAATCTTTTAAAGAGATTATTTAATAGGATCTCTTAAAAGGCTTTAAAAAAAGCTTTTTCTTAATTTATTTAATAGTATATATAGTCTTAATAATATACCTACCCTTTATTATAAAAGTCTCTTTTTTTATCTTAATTTTAAACTTAAGCTTAGTCTTACTCTTTTATATATCTAAAATAGTTTTTTATTTTATTTTAAAAGTTATATTTTATTTATAAGTAGTTATAGCTTTTTTATACTCTATAATCTATCTCTCCTTTATTATTATTAATATTTTTAACTTATCTAATTTATTTCTAACTTTCTTTACTTTTATATACTTTTTAAACTTTTTAAACTTTTCTAAAACTATAGCTAAGATAATATTAAATAGATTATTACTTAAAGCTATATTATACTTATAAGAGATAAGTATTTTAATTATATAAGATATAATATTATCCTATTTCTCTACTATATAATATAAAGAGTATTAAGAGGGGCTAGATAATAAAATAGAAAATATTAAATTATTATTAAAAGTATTTAATATTATTAAGACTATAACTATTATAAATAAAATTAAAAATAATATATAAAAAAGCTTAGAATTTAGAGGAACCCTTATTTAAAATTATTAGTATAAATATATATTAAATATATATAAAGAATAAATAAACTATAGTCTTTAAGATATTAATAATTAGTACTATATTATTATTTAATTAATAGAATTCCTAAATAAGTAAAATCTAAATTTTAGTATTTTTAAGCTTATATAATAACTTTAAATAACCTTTAATATATATTATAGTAGTTATTACTATATAAAATAGAGAATATAGTTATTCTAAGTTAACTTAGTAATAAGTTATCTATACTTTATTACCTATTTCTAGAACCAATTTTTATTTAATATAATACTAATACTCTATTAGTTAGAGAGATATATTTATAAGATATTTAATTATATTAGTAGTAAAAAATAAGTATAAGAAGTTATTTATAAGATAATATAAATAGCGCTTCTTTTAATAATATTTATATATCCTTAAATTATACTAGTTCTTAGGTAAATCTATAAACACCTTACTCTTACTTAATAAAATATTAATAAATTATATATAATTAATATATATATAGTTTTATAAAGAAACTCTTTTTTAAAGCTAATAAATCTTAAATAATATTTATAAAAGTTTAAAATAAAAAAAGTATAATTACTAAATATATAGCCTATAATTAAAATTTATATTATAATTAGTAAAATTCTTACTAGATTATAGTCTATCTTATCTTAAAAACTATATTTTCTAGTATTTATTAAATAGGAGTTATATAAAACTCTAGAATAAATATAATACTCTATATAACTATCTACACAGCTTAATTATATTTTAGTAGTAATTTAAAGTTAAATAATAACTAGTTTATATATAAGACTTATAAAATTTTCTAAAATATTAAAAAAGAATTAAGATTAGGCTTAGCCTATATTTAATTTTTATATATAATACTATTATTATTATCTTTAAGTATAAAACTATTATAAACGGTCTATGCTTATATTAGCCTACTAAAAGATTTAAATAATATTATACCCTTATTATTATAAAACTTATTTACTAGTAACTAAGAATTAAATAGAAGATTCTCTAAAGAATTATAATTATAAAAACTCTTATTACTAGGTAAAGATATAATATTTTATAATAAAAAAATATATAATATTATTATAAATAAGGTATAAAAGATAGATAGAAGATAAAAACTTATTAATAATAATAATTATTATTAATCTTTTAAATTACTATTAAGACCTACTAAACTTTATATTATATAATATAATAAATATATATAGTAACTATATTATATTATACTAAGTTATACTATAAATATAATTATAATAATAGAAAAGACTCTATAAAAGTTAAATTATAAAGAAAGAACTCTTTTTCTTATATCCTTACTAGAGTTTAAAGGTTTTTAATAAGTTTTTAGGAGAATACTAGGAATATTTATAAGCTAGATAAAATATATAGGTTTTAAAAATAAAACTATTAAAAGGGAGAGATAATTATTATATAATAATATTAATACTAAGTATTAACTAACTTATATACTTATTATATATAAATATATTACTATTATATAAGGGTATTTATATATTTACTTACCTAATATAATACTTCCTTAGGATAGAATCCCCTTTTTTCTCTCCTTAAGAATTAGTTATATTCTATAATCTATAATATATACTTAATCTTATATCGATATAAATATCTATAATATTTATTTTAGAGTAAGTTAAATAAATCTATAATTTAGATATAGATTAATAGAGAGTAGATTATCTACTAAGAAATTAGTATTAATCTTATTAATATAGAACTTATAATAGAGTTGCTTAGAATAGTAAATTTAGAATAAAATATTCTTAAACTTTTTAACTTCTTTTTAGTATTTAATAAAGTTTTTAATAAAGGGTATTATATTTTTAGATATATTAGCTATAGATAGCTAGAGGTACTTAGAGATAACTAGTAGCTAGAAAATTTAATAGCTAATAGTACTTAGTAACTAGTAGTACTTAATAGCTAGTATTTTAATAGCTAGTAGCTATTTACTAGTAGTAGATAATTAATATATTTAATAATAACTAGTAAGAAATTAATTACTCTATTTTTTAATTATTTAGAAGAATAATAACTCTTAAGTCCTAGATATAGATACTTATTTATTAAATAATTAAAATAATATTAAGACGCTATATTAATTTAGTTTAATAAGATAGAAGTAGCCTTAATAGACTTTTAATTACTTATTTTTTATATTATAACTATATATATTAAAATATAGGGGCTAAGGCATCGCTAAGCGAGCGGAGTAAGCTAAGCGAGCCTTAGCATCTATATAAGATTCTCGCTTATAGAGCTTCCCTTCTTACTTAATTAATCAACTTACTACTATATATTTGATAGGTTATAAGCCTAGCTTATACTATAAGCGCTTAGCATACTATCTACTATCTATATACTATCCTCTAGTACCTTAAACGGCCTATTAAATAGGCTATTTAGAGCGTAGATAGATGCGTAGTTATAATATAAAAATTAGTGGCTAGGAGTTTGCTAAGGCCACTCCTACCCTATTAAACTAAATTAATATAGCGCCTTAGCATTATCTTAGCTACTTAATAGGCAGGTATCTATACCTAGGGCCTAGGGATTATTATTCCCCTAAATAATTAAAAAATAGGGTAATTAACCTCTTACTAGCTATTATTAAATATACTAACCACCTACTATCAGTGAATAGCTACTAGCTATTAAAATACTAGCTATTAAATACTACTAGCCGCTAAGTATTACTAGCTATTAAATTTTTTAGCTACTAGCTATCTCTAAGTACCTCTAGCTACCTATAGCTAATATATCTAAAGATATAATACCCTCTATCAAAAACTTCGCTAAATACTAAAAAGAAATTAAAAAGATTAAGAATATCTTATTCTAGGTTTATTATTTTAAGCGACTTTATTATAAGTTCTATATTAATAAGATTAATACTAATCTCTTAATAGATAATTTACCCCCTATTAATCTATATCTAGATTATAGACCTATTTAACTTACTCTAAAATAGACCTAAGCTTAATAAAGACTAGTTAAAAAGATCTTTACCTAAGTATATAATACTATTAAAAAAATTACTAAAAGATACTATAAGGACCTTATCTATAGGTAGAGTACTTAGCCTAAAGGGCTACTATTAGAAGATAATTTATTAGATAATTACTACTATTACTTATCTATAGTTAACGAGCTATCACTACTATTATAAGTCTTAGTACTAAGTATAGCTAGCTTAACTAATATCTATAAACTATAGGCATAGTCTATCTACTCTATATCTACCTTATCTAGCTCCTCATTACTATTAGAATACTACCCTACTAAGTTAAGCACCTTACTATATCCAACAAGCTCTTATCAACCTTTAAAGATATTATAGAGCTTAAGGATTATAATAGATACCTTAAGTAAGCTTAAAATATCAAGAATAAGCTAAAACAACATACTTTATAGAGGTATATTAATAAGAAGAATATACTAAGCAAAAAACTAGCTAATAATAATACCAACTTAACAAGTTAGCTTAAAAAGAATAAGATAATTATTAGGTCTATCTATAAGTATATCTTTCTATCCCTTTAAAATATATATAAAGATATTGACACCGCTACAGCACTATAAAAGAAGCTTAAGACAAAGCTCACCCTTAAAGGGGTTAACTTTATCCACAATATCTTTCTAAAGTTTAAAACCCTTAGCCTTACCTAATATAGTGATTTAGATAACTACTACTAATAATTTACTAAAGTTTATAATAAGATTAAACGCTTTAATACTAAACTTAGGCTAAATAATCTATAACTAATTATCTATTTCTATAATAAACTAGGCCCCTTATATAACTTCTATATTACTTAGTTTAATAAGCTTTACTAAGAGACGCTGAAAGAAGATAAGATAATAAAGAAGAAGGTTAGTAAATACACCCTTAGTTATGCTATACTACGCTTAAAGAACTTAAAGATAATACTAGCTTATAGCTCTAAAATAGCCTTTAATATATAGCTAGTAATAAATTACTAATCATCTATTCACCCTATTAATTTAAGAGCCCCTTAGCGTGTTTAAGTATAGTATAACTATAAATTAGGGCATGCTATTAAAGTTCTTAAGCTAATAAGGTACTATAATAAGCCTAACTATTATTAACTAGTCAGCTATAACTATATTAATTATATTAATAACTATAAACCCCGCGGTAATAAACGCCGCGGCGATAATAATAGTAGTAATTTAAATAAAAAGTTTAAATTAAATAAGGATAAAGACAATAAGGACGCTAAATCTAAGGATAAGATATATACTACTAGTAATAATAATAGTTTTAATAATACTAATACTAATATCGCTATCACTAAGCTTAATATAATAGCTTATTTTATAAACTCACTATTTAGCTCTAGGCCCTAGATACTTAATATTAGGGCTAGTTAACATATTATTAATAATCTATTAATATTTATATCTACTTAAAATCTATCTACTTTAATATCTATTATGGGTATAACTAGTAATAGTAGGGCCACGGCTATAAGCACTATTAAGCTATTATATAGGATACTAAAGGACTCTATAAACCTTATTATTAATAATATCCTCTACCTACTAGGTACTAGTACTAATCTTATTTCTACTTCTAAGCTCTAATAAGTATACTACCCCCTTAAATTCACTAATAAGGGGATTTCTATTAATTGGAATAGTATACTCGTAGAGCTATATAATAATGACCTCTATTATATTAATATAAGTACTAAGGCTATAGTACTCTATACTTAGGCAATTACTATAGCAGCTATAATAGCTTATAACTAAGATGCTATCAACTACTAGCATTAACTCACAGGCTATTTAAGTAAGTAGAATATACTAAAGCTACCCTAAATTATTAATAGTATTAACCTTAATTACCTACCTAATAATAATAACTATTGCTATATGATTTATACTAAAACCTAAATAAAAAATTTACTTTATTAGGGCTATATTAAACCTAGCCGCTATAAAAATAAGCTTATCTATATTGATATCTTTAGCCTAATTAATAATACCCCTATATATGCCTAGTATCTATATCTACTAATAAAAGATACTACTAAGGTATATATAGGCTATCTTATACCTAATAAATCAGCGTCGTTAATACTTTTAAGCTTTAACTTATATTATAGAGTAGTCAAGCGGCCTAACTAATCTATTAGTTGCTTATATATAGACAAAGATAGTATCTATAAGTTAAATAAGTTTAATAACTATTACTATAAGCGCGGTATTATTTAGGAGCCCTCTATACCTACAAATCTATAGATAAATGGGGTAGCTAAGCGCTAAGGCTAAATAATTATAGCTATAGCCTATTCCCTACTATAAAAGAGTAAGCTATCTTATAAACTTATTCTAGAAATGATCTATATAGCTATCTAGCTTAAAAACTATATAATTAAAGCTAAAGATAGCAAAACACCTTATAAGCTTATAGGTAGAGGTTGGCCTAATCTAAGCTTCCTAAAATAACTCAGCCGCTATAGTATATACTAGAAATGCAATCCTCTAAGCTAAAACTAGCCTAAATTCTAATCCCGCTCTAAAAAGGGCTGCCTTATTAGCTTTAAAGATAACTACTTCTACTAAATACTAATGCTATCAGGCAATGTTCTACGATTTAATTATATTAATTAGCTACCTAAATAGTTATTTAAATAACTTACCTTATCTACTCTATTACCTATAAACCAATCAGTGCCTTATATAGGGGGAGAGCTAAGGTTTAATACCTTAAAGCGTGCCTAAGCCATTAATACATTTATAGATATTAATTACTTACTTAACTTTATTTCTTACCCTAAATTAAAACCAACACCGTCTATTAAGCTCTAATTAGGTAATTCTAACTTAGAGGATAACTCCAAATCCTCTAAAATAATAAAGAAGGACACCCTAAGCTTAGAGTTAAGTAATATCTTAAAAGATAATCTAATAGACTTATAAAATATTCTATACCAACACCCCTATCTATATAGGCTAACTAAATTATTAAACCCTATTATACTAGCTATCACCAAAGCTATTAAGAATAAGAATAGGGGTGATAGGGACCTTACTTAGGCCATAACTAACCTATTAATAAGAAACCCGACTAACTATAATAAACCTTATATATATAAAGAGGCAATAGCTAATAAATATTATAAGATAAACTAGCAACTAGGTATATAAGATAAAATTAACTCCCTACTAGAAAATAATATATAGATGCTTATTACACCCCTAAATAAAGCCAATATCTTAGATAGTAAATAGGTATATAAATATAAGTAAGGGTTTAACAACACAATAGTCCAATATAAGACTAGATAGGTTATATATAGCTTTTAATAATATAAAGGAATTGATTTCTATAAGACCTTTACTATAATAGTTAAACTAATAAATTATAAGGCCTTCTTTACTATCGCGGTAGCCTATAACCTAGAAATAGAATAGATAGATATTAAAATAACCTTCCTCTATAGTAATATTAATACCAATATCTATATCTATCAACTTACTAGTTTTGATGACGGCTTTAGGTGGGTATATAAGCTTAATAAGACTTTATATAAGCTAAAATAGTTACCCTATATCTAGTATTACTATTTATTTAACTACCTTACTACTCTAAGCTACTAGCTACTTACTAAAGATTATAGCATTTTTTTATACCCTAATCTAAATATAATTATTACTATCTATATAGATAACTTACTAATTATTAAGTCTAATTCTAATAATATCGCTTAGCTTAAGGGCTAGCTATTTAATAAATTTTAAATATTTAATCTAGGGCCTTGCTAGTACTACTTAGGTATAATTATTATTAGGGACTAACTAAATTACACCCTATATTTAAGCTAGGAGGGCTATATCTATAATATTCTTAATAATTATAGTATGTTAGAGTATAATATTAAGAATAAAGATAAGAACTTATCTATATATACTTTAATAAAGACTACCTATCTACAACTATTATTAGAGGACTTTATTGCCTTAAAATAATTATATAAGCGCTACTAATCTACTATTAGATTGCTAATATACGCTATAATAGATATCTAGCCTAATATTATCTACGCTGTCTTAGTTATTAGCTACTATATATCCAATCTAGATAATAGCTATTAGTTAGTAGTAAAATAGATCTTTTACTACCTTTAAGGTATATTATAGTTTAAATTTACCTATAGAGGGCTACTGCAGCCGCTTATAGAGTATTTAGACTCTAATTATATAGATGATCCAGCTATATAATAATCTACCTCTAAGTATATCTTTAATCTAGGGAGTACTATTATTAGCTAGTTCTTTAAGTATTAGCCTATTATAGCTTTATTAATATGCGAAGCTAAATATATAGGGTAAATAAATACTATTAAGAAAGCTATCTAATTTAAGCAACTCTTAGAAAAGCTAACTTAGATTATTCCTAATCTAACTATTACCCTCTATATTAACCCTAATAATATCTTATAAAACTATATGCTTATAGCGGCTTAGATAGCTAATATTAATATTACTTATATTATTACCCTTACTACTATTATCTTCTATAATAATTAAGGGGCTATCGCGTTAGCTAAAAACTCTACTAATTATAATAAGACTAAGTATATATATACCAAATATATATTTCTTTAGGAGTGTGTTAGTAACTAATAAATAGAGCTTAAGTACTACTCTATAATAGATATAATTACTAATAGACTTATAAAATCTCTTCCTTATAATGCCTTTAAGCATTTTTGGTAGTATTTAGGGCTGTAATAAGCTAGCCTTGCTATTACGGGGGGGAGAATAATAGCCTAATACTAGTAGGAGCTCTATTTATACTATTTACCTAGTACTAGGCAAATATTCTATATTTCTAGTAGAAGCTTACTCTAGTAGAAGCTCATTCTAGTGGGAGCTTATTTAGTAGGAGCTCCCTTCTATTCCTATATACTAGATTAGTTATTAGTAGTAGCGAGGCTCTATAGCTTAAGTAGGAGTATTAAAATATAGGGGCTAAGGCATCACTAAGTAAGCGGAGTAAGCTAAGCGAGCCTTAGCACCTATATGAGATTCTCGCTTGCAGAGCTTCCCTCCTTACTTAATTAATCAACTTACTACTATACATTTGACAATATATCTATCTATACTCTAAATAGCCTATTTAATAGGCTATTTAAAGTACTAAAGGGTTATATATTAGTTAATAAATAATAGTAAGTATTTATAGTATAAGCTAGGCTTATAACCTATTAATAGTATAATAGTAAGTTAATTAATTAAGTTAGGAGAGAAGCTTTATAAGTAAGAATCTTATATAGATATTAAGGCTCGCTTAGTTTACTCTACTTACTTAGTAATATCTTAGCCCCTATATTTTAATATTAAATATTATTTATATATAGAATAATAATTATTCTATTTATAAAATAAATAAAAATACTTAAGTTAGTATTAATAGATATAAAACTATACTATTTTAGAAATCTAGTAAATATAGTATACTATACTTAAAATAATTATTTAAGGCTATATAGGATCTTATAGAGCTTATAGACTTAATTAGAATATTATTATTTATAATATTTTATAAGCTACTCTACCTAGATCTTTTTTTTATTATTATAAAGAAAAGTTATCTTTATATCTATTTATTTAAAGTCTTAGTTTAAAGCTATTATAATAATAAAAATAACCTTATAATTTATTAGCTTTATTATTAAAATAAAAATTTTATTAAAATTTAAGCCTTTATATTATTAGAATCTATAAACTATCTAATATATCTTATAGTAAGTAATCTCCTCTATAGAGTCTTACTTTAAGGTATAGACCTATTTATTATTAAGTAGTTTTTAATTTATAAAGTAAGAATAAAGTATCTAAATCTAATTTTTTATTAGGAATTAGTATTTATTTTTTATTACTAATTATTATTCTATATAGGCTATATTATTAGATATAGTTTTAATATAAGTTTTTAGTTATATTAATTTAGAGATTAAGGCTTTAATAAAATAAGTATAATTATTTAATATTAAGAGATTTAAAAAGAAATCTCTTTATTATAAATAAAGAAAGTACTCTAGCTATACTAATAAAGTATTTATAAATACTATTTTAAGTAAGGTAGTTAGCTTTAAGATAAAAATATTTTATATTAATAATAAGTTAAAAGTAGATAAGTTAGAAATAAGTAAGATATTTTATTAAAAAGATTAAAGAGTAATAATAATTAAGTTATTTATTAAGTTATTATTTAAATATAAGTAATTAAATATTAAAGATAATAAAAGAAGCTCTTTAATAATAAATTACTTAATATTCTCCCCTCTTACTAATAAGCTTAAGTAGTAATTATTATTAAAAAGTATTTTTAAAAGACCTTCCTTTTCTTTACCCTACTATATATAGAAATATTAATAGGGGTTGATATTCTCTTTATAAATAATAAGATAGATATAATTACTTTTATAATTAATTAAATAGTATTTTTTTATATAGTACTAGTCTTTAACCTAGCTAAATTATAGCTTTTAGACTAAAGTATAACTCTATATTTCTATCCTTTTAAAATAAGATAACTAAGGTAGGATATTAATATATATTTTAAAAGAGATAATATTATAGCCTATAATAGATTACTAGTTATATAAGTAATTAGTAGTTTTAACTAGCTATAGTTAAAGATCCTAGTTAAGTCTATTATTATAGATAATAATAGATACTATTTCTATTAAATTTTAGCTAAGTTATTTAATTATATTATTTATTTAAGAGTTATTAAGAATAATAGATTCTTATAAAATACTAAGATATATTTAATATAAAAAATTTTCAACTTATCTAATAAGTACTTATTATTATTATTAGAGTATAGGTAGTAAATCTTATAATCTTTATATTTTATTTAAGTTTTAAATTCTTTAAAGGCTTTAAATATATTAGAATTTTTATAGAAAATTAGTTTTATCTATAAAGCCTTAGTCTTATTATTTAGAAAGGTAATAAAGTATTTATTATTATTATAAGCTTTTTTAAGAGTAGTAAGATTATTATAAATAAGATTATTTTTATAATAGCTAAGAATAATATAGTTAGTATACTATTTAGTTTTTAGCTTAATAATAGTATAAAACTTATAATTAAGAATATTATAGATCTCTTTAATAAAATCTATTTCTATAGATATATAAACTAGTTTCTTAAGATTCTATATACCTAAATAGTTATAGTAAATATATTATATATTTAAAGATTTTTAATTATAGCCTTTTTAAAGGTAAGTTAATAGTCTTAAAATCTTTTTTTTAAGTTTAATATTAGTATCTTTAAATCTAGCTTTACTATATAAGAGTATAATTTAAAAAGGAATAATAAAGCTTACTTTTTACTAGAGTTTAAAATAATAGAAGTTATTCTATTATAGTAAAGTAATAATCTTTTAAAAGCTAATTATAATACTATTATTAAAGAAAGTAATAGGGTATTTATTATAATAAAGTTAACTTAAGAAAATAAGATTAATAGAGATATTTAAGATATATAAAATCTTAAATAAAATAATAGTTTTATTAAAATTATTAATTAATAAATAAAGTTTAATCTTTCTAATACTTAGTAGGATTAAAGAGCTATTAAGGCCCTTTATTAAGCTAACTTAATTAATCTCTAAATTAAAGATATAATACTATTAAAAAATATTATAATTAAAAATAAAATATTAGAAATAGACTATATCTAAGGCCTATACCTTATTAGTATTAGCTTTAATAGTATAAATAATAAAGATAATATCTATATCTTCTAATAAGTTATTAATATAAGGGTATTTAGAAAATTACTTATTATTTAATTTAATAGTAGCTTTATTAATTTTAGATACCTTAAATATAATAAATAAATTAGGATTTTTTTCCTAATATTTAGATTTAATATAAAAATCTTTATTATAATAGATATAATATTTAATTAAATAAGAAATTAATTAGTTATACTTACTAGTAACTACTTCCTTCTAATTATACTTAATAATATAGATAGTACCTCTACTACTATTATAAGATTACTACTATAGTTAGTAGATAATAAAGGTCTATAAGGATTAATTATAGATTATAAATAGATTTTTAACTATTTAGATAAAATAGGTAATAGTATATTTTAATATATATATAGAAGTTATATTATTCTTCTTTATAGAATTATAGTTTTATAAATAATAAATAAAATATTATTTATACTTATAGTTTAAGCTAGTATAGAATAGAAAAATAAGAAAATTTAATTTAAAATATAAATTAAAGACTATTTTAATAATTATAAAATATAAATACTTAAACTTATTTATATAGTTTATAGTATTATTATAAGCGCCTAAGCTTAATTTAATAAAATATTAATATAAATTATTAAGAGTACTAAATCTCTTTAATTTATAGTTTAAATAAATAGAGGTTTATAAAATTATAATATTTATCTCTAATTAATAATTAGTAATAAGATTTAATTTAAAAATAGCTATAAATTATATTACTAGCTATAAGATAATTTATTTTCTAATTAATAATCCTATTTAAGAGGGTATTAGATAAGATAGCTAATTAAGTTAATAAAATAATAGCTTATTATAATTAATCTTAAAATATAGCTACTAGGTTAGGACTAGTAGTATATATAATAATAATATATATAATAACTATAATAGGATAAGTAGTAGATATAAAGTCTAGCTTATTAAACTCCTTAATAAATCTCTATAATTTAGATAAGATAAGATAAAACTCTATTTTATAACTTTATATTATATAACCTTTAAGCCCTTTAAGCTTATTAATATATAATAGTAAAATAATTCTACTCTTAAAAATAAAGTTACTTATAGCTTTAAAAAAAGATTTATAACTTAAAAATATTAATTAAATAATTAGGTATTTTTAGATTTAATTTAGATATAATATAATCTAAGATATCTTAAAATAATAATAACTTAAATAAAGGAATATAGTCTAGATTACTACTAATATACTTATATTATATAAATTTAAATAAAGAGTAATTATAGTAAGAGAAATTTTACTTAAATATTTATTAACTAAGTATAAGATTTAATTAAGTAAATAAAAATTTAAATAAAGACTTAGGCTAAAGATCATAATATAGATATTAATATATATTAGATTAATAATAATATAAAGATACCCTTTTTATAGATATTTTAGTATTAAATAATTATAAAGATATCTTCTTTAAAAGTACTTTTAATAATACTTTATTTATAGCCTACTATTCTAAAAGTACCTTAGATAATATAGGCCTTCTTATAAATTTATTTAAAAGAAGATTTAGTTAAGTAGATTAAATAGGATTTAATATTATAATTATTATTCTAAGTTAATATAATATAATATTAATATAATAATTAATATTAAATATCTACTAATATTACTTAATTAAGTTAAAATAAGAGTAATTTTATTAATCCTACCTATAATTTCTTTAATCTCTAAGATTAGTAGGGGAAGTAGTTAATTTTATAATTCTATTAATAGCTACTCTTAATAGATTATAAAAAGAGATTTATTTAATAAAAGTCTTTATTTTAGAAGATAACTATTTAGTATATATCTTATTAGGTATAAAAGAGTATATAAATATTTATAAGTTAATTTAAAACCACTTTTTAATAGATTTTTTATATTTAGTAGAATTAATAATAGTTAACTTAATAACTAAAAACTCTATAATAGTATTAGTAGTAGCTAAGACTTAATAATATTTTAAAGAGGAATAGAGATAGGTAAAAGCCCTTAGTACTTATTAGCTATTTTAATAATAACTAATAATTACTTTATAAAAACTATTTATTAATCCTTTATTAATTAATCTTTAAGATAAGAAGTTTATTCTAATACTTTAAAATAATAACTATCTATTTATTAAGTATATCTTATTATTAGAAGGTTGTTTATAGATATAATATTATAATAATTAACCTTTTAGTAGATATATTATATATTTAGTATTAAGGGCGCTTACTATTTATAGGATATATTAAGGCTATTATCTAAAATTAATTTAGTTTAAAAGAATATATTTATAAGCCTAGGCTTATAATCTATTAAAATATTATAGAAGTATTTATTAGATTATTAAGTTTAAGTTAAATTACTATAAGATATTTAGTCTATTTAGTTAGTAATAATTAAGTATTAACTAAGAAATTAGTAATATATTTAAGTATAGAGCGTTATAGTCTTAGTATTTATCTTAATATAATAGAGATTATTATTATATAGCTCTATAAATATACTATTTTAACTAATAGAAATCCTTTTATTAGTAGATTTAAAGAAGTAGTATACTTACTAGAGTTTAAAAATAAAAATAAGATTAGTACTAGTACCTAATAAATAGAGGATATTATTAATAATAAGATTTATAAAGCTATTTAGTATTTTATATAGTAGCTTAATAATACCTATAGTTATAGCGCTACTATTACTAATTATACCTATAATTAAGATTAGAGTAGATAGATTTTATATAGATATAAATATTAATAAGTTACTAATAATATATTAATTAATCTTAATATTAAGTATAGAGCTAAATAATAAGTTTATAAAATAAGCTATTATATTAAGCTTAGTAATAGTAATATTAATATTATTAAAGCTATTATTATTACTAATAATATATATTTTATTTTTAAATTTAATATCCTTATTATTTTTATCTTTATTTAATTTAAACTACTTATTTAAATTATTATTATTATTATTACTATAACGTTTATTATTATAGGGTTTATAATTATTAATATAATTTATATAGTTATAATTAACTAGTTAATAATAGTTAAGCTTATTATAATAATTTATTAGCTTAAGAATCTTAATAATATACTTTAATTTATAATTATATTATACTTAAATATATTAGGGAGCCCTTAGATTAATAAAGTAAATAGATAATTAATAATTTATTATTAATTATATATTAAAAGCTATTTTAGAGTTATAGGCTAGTATTATCTTTAAGTTCTTTAAATATAATATAGTATAATTAAGAGTATACTTATTAACCTTCTTTTTTATTATCTTATTTTCTTTTAATATCTTTTAATAAAGCTTATTAAATTAAATAATATAAAAGTTATATAAGAGACCTAGTCTATTATAGAAATAGATAATTAATTATAAATTATTTAGTCTAAACTTAATACTAAAATATTTAATTTTATTATAAATTTTAGTAAATTATTAATAGTAATTATCTAAATTATTATATTAAATAAGGCTAAGGGTTTTAAACTTTAAAAAGATATTATAGATAAAGTTAATTTTTTTAAGAATAAGCTTTATCTTAAGCTTCTTCTATAATACTATAATAATATTAATATTTTTATATATATTTTAAAGAGATAGAGAGATATATTTATAAATAAATTTAATAATTATTTTATTTTTTTTAAGCTAACTTATTAAGTTAATATTATTATTAACTAATTTTTTACTTAATATATTCTTCTTATTAATATATCTTTATAAAATATATTATTTTAGCTTATTTTTAATATTTTAAATTTATTTAAAATATTTACTATAATCTTTAAGCTCTATAATATCTTTAAAGGTTAATAAAAGTTTATTAAATATAATAAAGTATTTAATTTAATAAAGTAATATTTTAATAGTAATAAAAAACTAAATAAAATAGATATAGAATAATTAAATTATATTTATAATTTATAAATATTAGTTAAGCTAGCTATATTTAGTATTAAAACTTATAATAATAATAATAGCTTATTAACTATAAGTAAGTAATAATAATAATTATTTAATAATTATCTTTTAGTAGTAGTTCTTTAAATTAAATACTCTACTTATAGATAGAGTCTTTATTACGTCGCGTAATAGGTCGGGTTTAACCCGATGGGTTCCGGGTTGGGTCGGGTTCAGGTCGAGTTTTAGGTTGGGTTTAAAGATTTTATTAAGAACCTGACCTAAACCTAATCTAATAGTAGGTTTTTAAGTTTAATCTGACTAACTTAGTTATCTATTTTAGTACGCTAATTATTATAATAAAATATACAGCGTTAATATATCTATTTTGTTTATTAGATTAATTATTAGCTTATACTTTCTTTATATCCCTATTTAACTAAGTCTCTAATATACTACTCCCCTTAATAGATATTATAGACTTATTCCTTTTATTCGCTAGTTATTACTTATTAGTTATAGATATAAATACTTATACTAAATAAGCTCTTTTAGTCTAAGATAGTCCCTTAGTTAAGCTCCTCTTACTATTCTATAGCTTTAATATCTTAATAAAGTTTAATACAGTACACATCTATAATTATTAGAAGAGAATTACTTATTTTAGTTAAATTATCCTTATCTTTCTTAATCTTACTAATATACTAATATAAAAATATATTATCTAGAGCTATCTTATACTATTTTAACTTTAATTTAAGTTCCTCCTTAGTAATTATCTCATCTTAATATAGATTAATATAATAATATATATTAATATTCTCTATATAATTATATTAATTAATAACTATAATTACTAAGAAGGTCTTTAGCTTAAAGTACTAATTTGACTTATATATATTACTAGTAATATTAAAGATCTACTTATAACTAACTCCTACTATCAGCAAAGTAAGGATAGAATATATAATAAATGCTATTTATAGTAGTTTATTTATAAGATCTCTCTATACCTCTAATATATTGCCTATAGCTTTATACTCTAGAGAGAGTTAGATAATAATTATTAAATTAATTATTAGAATATAATAATACTTACTAGTTTTTTAATAGTATTTAAACTCATCCTTAATTTACTTTATAGTTTTATAGAGAAGAGTATCTAAGTTATCTAAAGTACTATATATAGTTTTTAGTATATCTATAAGTTATAAAGATAATATATTAGGATTAGTTACTAAGTAAGTATTAAAGTCTTCTTATAATGCCTCTTAATATATATTAGCTTATAAGCACTTATTAGGCTTAGCTACCTATAACAGCTTTTAAAATATTAAATCCTTACTCTTAAGATTAAGTAATATAGCTTTACTATAAGTATACTTAATAGACAATTAAGTCTATATATAGTATTTTTTTAATTTAGTAATAGCCGTTTAAAGCGCCTTAAACATCTATACCTTCTAAGGTATTCTCTTATATTTAAGGTGTAATAAAGAGTTATCTAGGTAGTTAAAGAGCTTATTATAGATTTTAAATACTTAGTAGAGGATAGGTTATTAAGTAGTACTAATAACTTAGATATATCTATAAAAGGGTTTTATAATATTAATTAAGTATTTAACCTAGGACTACTCTTTCTAATTTAGTCTTAAGAAGCCTACCCTATACTCCTTTTAATAAATCTTAAGATCTAGTTTCAACTTATAGGCATAGATAAGTATATATAATATAGAATCCTATTAGGTTTTAATATCTTAAATAAGCTTTAAGACTATTAGCATATTAGGGCGGGTTTTTATAAAGGAACTATATATTAAAGTAATAGGTTTAGCCTTTTCTCTATTTACCCTTTTTATTTATAAAGTAGTAAACTATTCCTTATATAGAGAACTAGTATTAATATAGATTATAATTTTATAAACTTATAATCAGAAAATATTAGCTTAATATAGTTATTAGATTAATTATTAGATTCTTAACCTTTATAAGCGTTAATAGTACGCTACTTATAATAGTTATTAAATTAATATCTATCTATTTATCCTATATTACTTAAAGTTCTTTATTACTCAGCTTAATATAGATCTTACTAAGTAACTTACTAATAGTAAGCTAAATAATATATATAAGATATAGAAGATATTTAAAAGGCTTAGGGCTATTATTATTATTTAAGCTATACTCTTATTAAAGAGTCTTCTATATAGTCTATACTATAGTTTAATTATTTACCGTATTATTTATAGTAAGAGCGCTAATAATATAAGTAATTCTATAGAAATTAATCTTATCTTAAAGGATAGTTATAATCTTCTTACTAATATAATAGCCCGTGATATGTTAAAATATAAGGAGAACTTTATAGTACTCCTAATCTACCCTAATAAAGTATATATTAATAGCTAGATAGCTTTACCTATTTTTTAATAACTAGGTATTATATAATAGAGAGATTTTAATACTATCTCTTAGAAATTTTACTAGGAGTAATAGACGAATTTTATTATACTAGTTTAAAATATTATATTTAATAGTATTTATACTTAATAGCTTAGCTATACTATTTAGATACTTAAAGGCTCTTTAAAGCTTAATATCCTAAATACTTTAAAGTAGTAGTTATAGGGAGATAACTATTTAAAGTATCTAATTCTCCTAGTTATTATAGGATAGAGTTTAATTATAGAGCTTCTATTTCTAAATTTTATCCTTTATTATCTTATTACTTAAGTATTAGCTAGATATAATATAATTAGAGAAATAATCTAATAATTAATCTAATAACTAAATAAGATTTAGTGACTTACAGACTTATAATATAATAGCTAGTATTTACTATTATTAAGGTTATAATATCCTCCTATCTATATATAATTCCTACTATCTAGGTACGTAGTTATTCCTAAGAGGCTAATATTTTTATACGCTAGATATTTTATACTAGAGTTATATCTTTTATATATTATTATTAAGTTACCCTTAGAGATGTAAGCATCTTTAAAGAAGTATAGTTATAAGATAGCTTTTTTTTCCCCCCTCTAAATAATCTTAGTCTTAGTTTTACCTTCCTAAATATTATTTATCTTAAACTATTTTATACCTCACCACTATTATAGGAAAAGGTTTTTCTTCTTATCCTTATATAAAAAGTAATTCTTTTTTAACCCTATTTTCTTTAGACCTTCTTCTAAGATAATAGCTAAGGTAGTATCTATTACTAACTAACTTAGATTTATATTAAAATCGCTTTCTAATGCAATAGAAGTTATAATATTTATTTAGATTTAGGTAGAAGTATTAATATATTATTAGAATTTCTATATATAGGTTAAGTATAAATATACTTATCTTATATTTTAATTAATCTAGTAACTATAATCTATCGCTATAATAATAGGGTATTATATAGCTAATTTATTAGCTCTAAGCTTAATTAAGGGTTAGACTTAGTATTTCCTACCTCTAAAATTTTCTTCTAATTTAGATTCTAGCTCTTTATCACTATGCCTCCTATAATTATAGATACTTAAGAGATTATAGATACTAATATAAATAATTAATAGAATATAGATATAGATATATATATAGAAGATTAATAAGAAGGGGATATAAATATTAATAATATTATTAACTTTATAACTAGTATCTTAAAGCTAGGGGTAACTATAAGTGCGCCTTCTAAATTATTAGGGTGAAAGAAGGCTACTGTTAAAAAAAGTCTCCCTATATTAAAAAGAAGATCTTAGAAAGCTTTTAACTTATTAATATAGCTATTACCTAAGGCTTATTATAAATAGAAGAAAAAAAGTAAGTTAACCTAATTTATTTTAATACCTCTTATATAGTAGTATTCTAATTAGATAGAATTAATTATATACTAGCTATAGCCCTTTAAGAGATTAAATAATATTAGAAATCTACTAATCTACTTATATTAAAGAGACTATTCTCTTATATTATCTATAAGATTATATATATATAGGTACTAAACTATAATATTTAAATATAAGCATCTACTTTAGAAGCTCTATAAGAGGTAGTAGAGGTATATCTTATTAGAGAACTAAATAATAAGCTTCTATAACATTTAAATTATAATTAACTACTAAAAGACTTAGTAAGCAACCTTTATATAATCTATTATAAGAGAGTAACTCTTATGTAAAAGGATATAGTACTTATATAAATAATATAAAGGATAATTATTAGAGTAGGTAGAAGTAAAGATTAAGATAGATATTATTTAATTATGCTAATTATTTAATAATTAATCTAATAATACTATAATAATTGTGGCCTTGTATAACTATATTTACTAAGTAACCTTTTATTTTATAGTTAACTTAGTAGGAATAAGCTTAAATTCCTTAAAATCCTATAGATACTTCTTATACTTAAATTTATTAGTTATAAGAGTATATACGCGCTCTATTTTTTAAGAGTCCTAATTAAAAACCTAGCTATATTAATAGTAGTTATAATTATTAGGCTACTAATTACTAGGCTCTAAATATTTAATTTAGCTACTATTACTAGGTAATCTCTAAGCTACTAGATTTTACTATATAGCACGCTCTTTCTCTATAAAGTATTTATATAGAAGGAGCCTCTTTGCGTGGATAGATTTAGTCTAGTAATATTATCTATATATTAGTAGAGAGCCTTAATTATTAGATTAATTATTAGAATAGGTTTATTATCTTATTAAATATAATCTCCCTATAATTAATAAAGCGGCTAGTTTAGAAGAATATTAGTATATAAACTAAAGATATAGCTTTAGTATAAGAGTAATATACCTACTTATTAAATTTTAGAACTATATATATCGTTGAGAACTCTTAATACTAATAGGTATTAATATTATACTATAGAATTCCTTTTACTTAATAGTAGCTAAAATATCTTATTTTATATAGTAATAAGATAATTACTGGGTGTTAATAGGCTTAGACTTTAAGAAAACTAGTCTATTTTAGATTATCTTATTACTCTTTAAATACGCTAATACCTAATTCTTCTATATATTTTAGAGTATTACTAATACCCCTAAACTTATCCTCATCTATATAGGTTAAGTATACTTAGTATATAGAGTTATTATTTAATTCTTATTTAGTAAAGTTAATCTATAGGTTGTCTAGATTTAGTAGTAACTTAGTATTATATAACTTAAGCTTAATTATTAAATTGCTGTTATAGGTTATTAAATAATTTTATATAATTATATTAGTATATTGCCTATTAAGTATTTTGCTTATTAGATTAATTATTAGATTACTAGTTAGATTTAATTATTAAGTAAGTAATACTTATCTCTAATATATTATTAGTCTTTTACTATCTATAATCATCTTAGCCTTCTCTTTATTAAAGGTGTTTTAATAAGCTATAGAGTTTAATATCTTTCTTTTTATAGCTAAGATTATACTGGTATTAGTAGCTTTAGCTTTAAAAAGTATTAATTTATCCTTTTATAAGCCCCTAGCTTGGTCTCTAGCTCTCTTTATATAATAGTTATCTAAAAGTTTAGAAGGATCCTTTCTATATTTTTTACTTATTCCTAGATAAACTCCTAGAATATGTAATTAATTTGGTAGAGTAGTAGTATCTACTATTATCTTATTAAATTCTCTTTACTTATTATTATTTTTACTAGTAGCTATAATAAATAAGTAATCTAATAATTAATCTGATACTTAATATAAAAGAGTATTTACCTAAATATATATTAATTCCTGCTATAGTAATATTATTTTTAATCTTTATCTTACTCTTATCTATATATATATTTTCTAATATAATATTCTAGGCGTAAGTAATAAAAATAACCTAGTAATAACTAGATAATTAGTAAAATTAACTTTAAATATATTAAGAAAAGACTTTATTAATAGTCTATATAAGTACTAGAATCATCCTAAGACTAGAATATGAAAGATGAAAAATTAGAAATAAAAAAATTTAAATAGTAGTAGACTAGTCCACTAGTATGGCGCTAGTACTATTTAGGTCTATATAATTCACTTCTTACTCTATATCCTTATTTTAAATTTTAGATCTTTTTTCCTTTTATAATATATGCGCAAAACTTTAATCTTTACTAGTATATATATTTCCTTCTATTTCTATTAGTATTTTTTAAGTTCTACGCTAATATTATTAACATATACGTATTATAGCCTATTAAGATAAGAAATAAGTAAGTTTAAAGTAAAAGTTTTTAAAAGAGCCTGTATTAACCTGTTTTCTTAAAGCTTATCTAGTAAAATATTAATATATACTCCTATAAGTAATTATTATATTAAGTATTAGATTATTATTATTATATTAAAAAATTAAATATCTATCTTTTCCTTATTTTATAGATATAGTATAAATTAAGTCTATTAATTAATATTAATATAGTAGTATATTAATATAACTTTAAACACAACTTTGTAAAATAATTCAGAGTTTATAATTAGATTTATAGTTAGACTTATAAATAATCTATAATCTATTCTTATTTAATATAGTTTTTTATTTATTAAACTAATATCTCTAAAGCTGTATAAAAGGTATAAGTAGAGAGTTATAACTTAGTAAATAACTATAAACCTAATTCTTCTATTATAACACTGTATATTCTTTATAAATATAGAGTTATATAATTAGACTAAATAAAATTAGGGATCTTTAAGAGTAGTATAACCCGTCTTTTAGAGACTCTAATTACTTAATTAATAATAGAGTAGACCTTAATAATTATTTATATCACTTAATAAATAAGTAAGCTAATTAATTTTAAGTAATAATCTAATAATTAATCTAATAATTAAATCTTTCTAGGGTGAAATAATGAATCCTTATATTACCCTATAATACTGTAGATTTTATTAGCGATAGGTATATAATAATATATAAGTAATACTCTTTTAAATAATACTTAAAAATTAGACTATTAAACTAATTTATCTTTATTTTAGAGTTAAGAATTAAAGGAATAGCTAATAGCATCTTAAAAGCGTTAATAAAAATAGGTATATTATTATTTATACTAGTTCTTTATATATAAACACTCTTTAATCTATATAATTATAGATATAAATATAGATATATCACAGGCATAAAGACTTATATTAATAAGATTAATACTAATAATAAAGATAATATCTTTACTAACTAGCTACCTAAGAAAAAAGATCACTATATTTATAAGGGAAGAAACTTTGGCCTTAGATTATCAATAATATTTAAGAATATACTTTAGGTTGAAAAGATTATAGATTATAAGGCTAAAAAAGTAAAGTCTAAATAACTAAAACCTAAAGTACTAAAGGCTAGCGCTTATATTAGAGTTCTTAATAAGACTAAAAGTATACCTCTTATAATAAAGGCACCCCTAAATACTAGCAAAGTACTAGTTAAAATCTCTAGAAAAACTACTAAAAAGTATTATAAAGGTAAAGAAACTATATAAAGAGTAGTAATATTTAAATCTACTCTTACTAGACCTAGCTCTATTAAAATAAAATAGAAATTTAGAAAAAAGCTAATAATAGTCTATAGTAAGTTAATAAAATTTATAAATTTAATAATTAATTTAATAATTACTTTAGATCTTACTTTACGCTAAATTAGGTACTATTAAAAGGAAGTTAGTCTTTTAATCCTAAAATTACCTTTTTAAAGGCTAGTTAGGGAGATCACTAAAAATAAAGATAACTTTAAAGGATATTACTAGTAATTAAATACCTTAGATACTCTTTAAGAAGCTATTAAAAATTTCTTAGCTATAGAATTTAAAAGTATAATCTTTCCTAACCTTAATCTATAAGTAGGGTTATTAACTAGTTATTAGTAATATAGTTATTAGTAATCTATACTAAGTAGGTTACTATTTAATCTAAGGATATATAGATAGCTAAAACCCTTTATAGAATAATAACTAGATAGTATAAGTAGGTATAAAATACCTTAAACTTCTAAAGTTAATACCTTATATAGTATATATCATAGCTACCCTTAATATAACTGCTTAGACCTTTAAGAGAAAGCGTAAATAATCTTAAGTATTTACTTCATCTTTAAAATTTTAATTATAACTTAATTATTATTATATATAGGCTATACTTCTAGATTTAAATATAATAGCTAACTAGACCCTTAATAGGAGAAAGAGTTGCTAGAGATATATACCTTTATTAATCTATAAAATAAATTAGATAAGATATATTAAGTATTACTCTAATAAGCCTAAGCGTAAGATATAGAAAGCTAAATAGCCTAAGAATACTAAAGATAATCTTAAGTATCTTAAAAATGCTAGTATACTAATTAAATAATATACCAAAGTACCCTTACTATAGGTAAGAAATAGTTATTAGATATTAATAATATATCTAATATAATAAAATTTAATTAAGTTTCTCTTCCCTTTAATTATTAGATTAATTATTAGATTAATTATTACCCTAACTATATAAAAATAATAGATGCCAACTCTATTAAAATCCTTAGTAGCTTAATTAGTATAAACCTAAATACTATTAAAAATAATCTAATCTAATAACTTAGTAAATAACCTTTATATATTTTATTATAAGAGGGCAACTCTTATATAAAAGGTTATAGAATATATAGAAATAATATAAAGGATTATTACTCTAATAGTTAGTAGTAAAGATTAAAATATATAGTACTTAATTATACTATTCTAACTATTAATTACCCTAACTATTAATATAATAATTAATATAATAATTATATTTGTGGACTATAGGGTATATATATTACAGGCTAACTTATAAGGTTACTAAGCAAGACTAAGACTACACGGGCTTAAGGTACTCTAGGGTATAGATCCTTAGGTTTAAATAGGATTAAGACTTAATTATAGTTAAACCTTTAAAATTAAATAGAATTAAGGACTAATTATAGTTAACTATACTAAGGCTTAGTATAATTAGTCTAAATACATAAGGGATAGTCTTCCTACTATTAGGTTTTCTTCTTTATATTCAACTTATATAATAGAGAGGAGTTTATAGCTAATAAATACTTAACTTACTTAACCTAACTCATATCTATTTATACCCCCTAAGGAGTTAAACCCCCCTATTATACTTTAAATACTATACTCCACTCTATTTAGAATAAGTACTTCTAATTCTATTATAGGAGATTATCAGCGCCCCTCTATAAAGGCTATAAAGGTGGCCTAGTAGGATGACTCAGGCATTTAAGTAGTTCTAAAAGGAGGACTTAAGATCCCTACCCCTACTAAATTCTCTAATAAGAGAGGAACTCTTAATAGCTATATATAATAGGTAGAGTTATATATAACATTCCACTCTTTATCATTCACTAAATTAAAGGAATAGAACTTATTCTATCTTTCCTATTTAGAGGGAGATATAGTAGCGGCTCTCTCCCCCTAGTTTAATAAATATATTAAGCTCTAAGACCCCTAATATATATTAAATAATATTACTAAGTTCTCTAATAATAGGGACTATATTAAGGACATCTTAGAGGCCTTATTTAAGGATAATATTAAGGAGTAAAGGATAAAGAGAAAGGTTTCTTATCTCTATTAAAAGGGATTAGTAACTAAGTATATAGTAAGGTTCTAGGCCTTATTAGTAAAGATTTATTAGAATATTACTACTAAGATAGTAGCATACTAGGCTAGACTAAGTAAAGAAGTTAAGAATAAATTAATAAAGATATCACTATCCTAGGATATATCTTTACTTATTTAAGCAACCCACGCTATTAATAATAGGCTATATAAAAGAAAGATAGAAAGGAAGATTTTTAATCTAGAAAATAAGCCTAGTAGATAAGAGAATATTTTAGTAGTAAGTTAGAAACCTCCCTATAAGACTAAAAAGGGAAAGAAGATTAGAGACTTATTATAGGTAGAGTGCTATAACTACTATAAGAAGGGATATTATAAAAATAAGTACCTATAATAAGAACAGGTGGCTGTTATAGAAGAAAGGGATAACCCCTTTTAGAAAGCTACCTAGGTTATAAACACCTTAGAACTAATTATAATAGACTCTTAAATAAAAAACACTTTTAAATAGGTTAGAAAGAAGATAGAGTATAATAATTTATCTTAGACTATATACTATAATAACTAGTACTAAACCTACTAAAATGAGAAAAAAGGAAGTAGTTACTTCCCTAGAAAATTAAAAGCATATTTAGAAGATAAATTTTAGATAATAATTATAAATAAGGAGGCGTATATTTTCTTAAACTAGAAGTAGGCTAAACAACCATCTTTAAACAAAGCTTTAGGTAGCGAAGTTTCGCTCTTTAAAAAATTAAATAATAACTTAGAAAAATTATAAGTATAGCACCAAATTATAATCTAAGTCTAAAAAAAGATAGTAGATGTCTAGAAGCAATAAACACATTATTTAGAAGACTAGGTAATAGATCTCTACTATAAGTTAGAGAAAATAGAGAATTAGGTAATTAAAGTATTAGTAAAATAACTTATAAATATATTAATTAAATTATTAAATACTTATAAGATAGCCCTTCTACTAAATAATATATAGAAGCTAGCACTAATAGAAAAATTTAAAAAAATCTTTAAATTAGTAGCTAAGGAGATTACTTATAATAAGATAGATAAACTAGTAACTATTAAAGTATTAGTAGCTACTAAGGTTAGATAAATATTATAAGGGGATAGCTATATAGACCTATTAAATATAGTCTATATACATACCCCTTAGGGATTAAGGTTCTTAAAAGATAGATTAATCCTCCTCTTAAATAGGTATTTAGTACTATAGGAAATAAGAAACTAGACTAGAAAATTAGCTAACTCTATAGCTAAGATTCCCTTATAAATATACTAAATACTAGATTCTAGGTTTTTTAACAGGCCCTCCTCTATCCTAAAGTTAGATAAAGAGGGAGAGGATTTAAAAAACTAAAGGGTCCCCTAGTAAGTAGGCTAATCAACAAAACCTACTTAAAGGCTAAATAAATTACTATAATTAGATTATAAGGGGATATCTAGTTTAAGTTTTAGATAAAGATTATAGGATATTAGGTCTAAGTAATTATTAATAGTAGATTTAATAAGGATTTAATTAGTTCTAACTTTATATAAAAGCACAGAATCCTAACTATATAATATACACTATATATATTAATAAACTTCAACTACTTTATAATTAGGAAGGTAGATTAAATAACTAAGCCTATTAATCTATAGATAGGGAGACGATATAAGAAATATAATTTCTACTTAATATTAAGAAGAGGAGTAGATAAGATTACTCTAAGAGCCCCCTAGTTATAAAAGATTAATCTATTAATAGGATAGAGCTCTAATATACTAATATTTAAGAATAGTACTCCAAACCAAGTTTCTTAAGTATAGAAGTATTTATATCCTAGTATTATCATATAGACGATAGAGAAAATAAAGGATAATTTCTAAAAAGGAAATATAATAGTACTATAGAGTTAAGTTACTACTATTAATAACACTACTTATATAAAACTACCTAATAAATATGCGAAATATAGAAACCTATTTTAAGAAGAGAGCCCTAATAAGGCCCTTCCTAAGTACTAACTATAGGACTATAAGATTAAGCTAATTCCTAGAAAAGAACCTATAAAGAAGCTAATATATCTACTATTAAGAGATAAGGCAGTTGCCCTTATAAAATATATTAAAGAGAATAAAGCTAAAGGTTTTATTTAGAAATCCTAGTTACTAGCAGGATATTCTATCCTATTTATACTAAAGACAGACAAAGGATTAAGGTTATATATAGATTATAGAGTACTTAATAATATAATAATTAAAAATAGCTATCCTCTACCCTTAATTAGGGAGTTCTAGGACAAGCTTTAAGAGAAGAAATAGTTTACTAAGTTTAATATTCTAGGGGCATTTAACTAAATAAGGATAAAGAAGGGAGATAAATAGAAGATAATATTTTATATAAGGTAAGGTCTATATAAATACCTTATCATACTATTCAGCTTAACTAATACCCTTACTATATTTTAGGCATATATTAATAATATCCTAAAAGAGTATCTAGATAAGTTTATATTAGTCTATATAAATAACATCCTTATTTACTCTAATACTTTTAAAGAACACATTAAGCATGTATAAAAGATATTAAAGAAACTTAAAGAAACCGGCTTACAATTTAAGATAATAAAGTATAAATTCCACTAAAAAAGGGTGAAATTCTTAGGCTTTATTATCTTAAATAAAGGGATTAAGATAGATCCTAATAAAGTTAAAAGCATAGTTAAGTGGCCTATACCAACTAATAAGAAAGAGGTCTAGTTATTCCTTAGGTTTATAAACTTCTATTAAAGGTTTATTAAGGATTATAGTAAGACTATAGAACCCCTAATAGGCTTAACACATAATAAAGCATTATTTATATAGGGAAAGGAGGTAGAAGCTTCTTTCTAAACCCTAAAAAAATAGTTTACTTTAGGTTCTATACTCTATTAATTTAACCCAAAACTTCCTATTAAAGTTTATACTAATGCCTTAGATAGCGCGCTAGGAGTAGTAATAAGTTAGCCTATATAAACTAACACTAATATTATTAAAAGAGGGAGAGAATATTAGCACCTTATTATATTCTATAGTAGGAAGTTATAAGATGCTAAGTCTAGATATTTAATATATAATAAGAAATTACTTATTATAGTAGATATATTTTATATATAGAAGGTTTATTTAGAAGGAACTAAATATTAGGTTTAGGTCTTATTAGATTATAAAAACTTAATATACTTCCTATTAATAAAGGAGCTAAATAGACGTCTAGCTTATTAGTATAAGGAGTTAGTAATATTTAATTTTAGAATTAAATATATTAAGGGCAGCGAGAATAATACTATAGATATACTTAGTAGAAGAGCTAACTATATAAAGAATATCTAGTAGAGTTCTAAAGCTATACTAATATAAAATAAAGATAGATTACTATAACTAAACAGAGTAGGGCTCTATATTATAGTAACTATAATAGTAGAAACTAAGGAACTTACCTAGTAAGTATTAGTAGATCTATAAAAAGATAAAGTAGTAGTTAAAATCCTTAAAGATATTAATAGCTATAATAGGTTTAGTAAAATAGATTTAAGACTCCTTTTATTTCTAGGAAGGATCTATATTCTAACAGCTATATATATAGAGATCTTCTAAATCTACTATAAGATGAAAACCTTAGGAGGTTATTAGGGGATTAAAAAGACTCTTAAGAAGTTATTATAAAACTTCTATTTTCTAAGGATAAGAAAATATGTTAAGGATAGAGTTACCTATTATAATATATATATTAGGACAAAGCATATCTGATATAAACTATATAGAGAAATAAAATTAGCTAGCTTTCTAGAATAAGCCTAGAAAAGTATTATATAGGATTTTATTATTAAACTCCTAAAGTTAAAAGAATAACTAATAGAGGCAGAATATAACTTAATATTAATAATTAATAATAGGTTAACTAAATTAGTATACTTTCTACTATATAAGGAAGCTTTAAATATAGAAGATCTAGCTTATATATTCCTTAGGATAGTAGTAGCTAACTATAAGCTTCTAGATAAGATTATCTTAAATTAAGATAAATTCTTCACCTCTAAATTTTAGAGATTATTAATAGATATAATAGGGATTAAGATAAAAATAAGCATAGCATTCCACTTATAGATAGATAGTTAGATAGAATAAACTAACTAAATACTTAAATAATATCTTTAATGTTACGTGAATTATTAGTAGAATAATTAGGTTTAATATCTGCCTAATATATAGATAGTATATAATAGATCCTTATTAGAACCTATTAGGATAATACTATACTAAGTTAATTATAGGTTCAAACCCCATATAATATTATTATTAAAAGGATATATATCTAAGGTATAGTAAACTACTATAATAACCTAGAAAATAAGTCGCCTCTATTAAGAATTATAAAAGGACTTATAGTTCCTAAGCAAATACTTAGTAATATATTATAATTAAAAACGCTTAGAAGGTCTAAACATTTCTAAAGAGGATAAGGTATATCTTTTTTATAGGAATTTTAAAACTAATAAGCCTAGTAATAAGCTTAATTATATAAAGCTTAGTCCTTTCCTAGTTAAGAAATATAGAGGGGATATAGATTATATATTAGATTTACTAGAACTAATAAAGAAATATAATATATTCTATATATTATTATTAGAGAAAGTAGACCCCTAGATACTATTATAAATAATATCTCTCCTCCTAAATTAGGATAATAAGGAATATAATATTAAGAAAATCCTAGATTACTAAAGAATAGACGAGAAATAAAGATATCTAGTTAAATAGTTAGACTATAATAATTTAGAGAATATATAGGAATTACTATTAGTATTTAATTATCCTAGGAAACTAGTAGAGTTCTAATACTAAAATTAGCTACTAGTAATTCCCAGTCCACCTTCTTTAAGATAGGGAAGTTATTATTTAGGGTAGAGAGCGTCCTAATTATAGCGTAGAACAGGGACTTTTTTAAGTCCTCCTTTTTCTCCTAAATTATAATATTCTCTAACTCCTATTTCACCATCTTATCATATTTAGCCTTAATAGAGTTAATCTTAACTAAGACCCTAACTATTTAAGCTAATAACTTATTCCTTTCTCTCTTAAGAAGGTTCTTATGTTCTAGTAAATACTTCTATTTAAGAATATTCAGTAGAATAAAGCTATACTCGGCCCCTATATAAACACACTTATAGTAGTGGTTAGAGTCCTTAATCATCTAATAGGGAGATAACCTATCTTAATAATAATTATATTACCATCTTAATAGTTTAGCTATTCTAAGATAAGAAATCAACTTCACACACCGCTCTTTAGAAGGAAGTTTTTATAGACATAGTATAAGGTCTAGAGATATTTAAGTTATTAAGTTATACTAAGATAATTATAACTTAATAAAGGGGATGGTATTATAAGCTAACCTATAAGGTTACTAAGTAAGACTAAGACTACGCGGGCTTAGAATACTCTAAGGTATAGATCCTTAGGTTTAAATAGGATTAAAACTTAATTATAGTTAAACCTTTAGGATTAAGTAAGATTAAGGACTAATTATAGTTAACTATACTAGGGCTTAGTATAATTAGTCTAAATATATAAGGGATAGTCTTCCTACCATCAGGTTTCCTTCTTTATATTTAACTTATATAATAGAGAGGAGTCTATAGTTAATAGATACTTAACTTACTTAATCTAACTCATATCTATTTATACCCCCTAAGGAGTTAAACCCCCCCGTTATAATATACTTCTATTTTATAGTTAGCTCTATATAGGTAAGCTTAAATAACTTAAACTCTTTTAGGACCTTCTTAAATTCATCTATTATAAATAAATAAGTAAGTTATACTTTTACTAAGTCTTAATTAGCAACCTAGCTATATTAATAATAATTATAATTATCAGGCTACTAATTACTAGGCCCTAGATATTTAATCTACTTACTACTACTACTTAATTTCTAAGCTATAAGATTCCTCTATATAGTACATTCTATTGTAGTAAAGTATATATATAGTAGGACTATTTTCACGCGGTAGATTCCTATCTAATTATATATTAGCAGAGAACTTTAATTATTAAATTAATTATTAGATTAGATTACTATCTTATTATAGATAATATTATTATAATTAATTAACTAGCTTATTTAAAAAGTTATAAATATAGAAGATATACTTAGGTATAATAATAATTTATCTTATAATTAATTTTTAGAGCTATCTATATTATTAAGAATTCGGGGTGCTTATAGGTTTTTAGATTATACTATAGTAGTCTCTATACATAGTATTAACTAAAGTGGCTTATTTTATATAGTAGTAAGATAATTACTAATTACTAATATTTTCTAACCTATAAGAATACTACTAGCTTAAGATTAGCCTTTTACTTTTTAAAGATCTTTACTAGATTATTCTCTATAGATAAAGTAACTAGCCTAATAAATTAAAATTCCTCCTTATCTAAAAGAGCTTAATAGGCTTAGTAAGTTAGATCTTTTTTAAACTCTTCCTTACTAAAGTCTATCTAGTATATAAAGGGATTAGGTAGATTATCCTAACCTAGACCTATCTTAATAACTAGAGAACTATTACTAGTTAAGGATAAGTTAAGTACTACTATATTTATATAGCGCCCTATAAGTATTCTGCTTACTTATTAGATTAATTATTATATTAATTATTATATTAATTATTATATAGGTAATACTTACCTATAATATACTACTATTATTTAACTATCCCTCTTTATCTTTATCTTTTTATAATTAAATACTTTCTAATAGGCTTCTAATTCTAGTAGCTTTTTCTTTACTTAGCTTATAATAATCGCGTTAGCTGCTTTAATAAGATAAAGCCTTTTCTTATTACCTTATAGAGCCTTAACCCAAGTTCTAACTCTCTTTATATATTTATTATTAGATAGCTTAGATAGACTCTTTCTTTACTTTCCTATTATCTTTAAAATAACTCCTAAGATCCTTAAGCATAAGCGCGCTAGTAGAGTAGTTACTAGAGTTATATTATCTATAATTATATTATATATAATTTTATTAAACTTTTTCTATTTATTATACTCGTTACTAGTAGCTATAATAGATTAGTAAACTAATAATTAATCTAATAATCTAGCGTACTAGAGGACTTACTAGGAAATAAATTAATTCTTTTTATAATAATATCTTCTTCCATCTTCACCTTACTCTCACTTATATATATATTTTCTAATATAATGAAGAAGATGTAATCCTTAAAAACAAGTTAATAATAATAAAATTATCAGTATAATAATCGCTGAATATAGTAATAAAATACCTTTTAGTAAGCTAGTTAAGACGTTTTAAGTATTAATAGCAAGAGAATACTTATTATAGAAGTTATAGTAAAGTAAAGAAAAAATCTCAACTATAGTACCAATGCGTACTAGTTTAATACTAATATAATACTAGTCTAATTTCGACAGACATTCACCTACTTCTCATCTTATTTTTTTATATCTATTTTTTATCTTATTTTACTATTATAATAACTCTAGGAAAGACCTATATATTACTAGTATATACTACTATTCCTATTTCTACTAATAACCCTGATTTATTACCTTTATAATGCTAATATATATAGGCGCTATCTTAATAATAAACTCTTAAGGTAAGGTTAATATAATTATAATTTTATAATTTCTTAAATTATCTCTTTTATTCCTTAGAACATGAATTATAATTATTATATTAATTATTATATTCCTATTTCCTATACTCTAACTAGTTTTTTTAGCTCTAATTAGAGTTTTATTTTTAAATACTAATTAATTATATAGGAAAATAGAGCTCCCTATCAAAGATAGAGTTATTAATCTAGATAATTTTATTAATTTAGATGATTTAGCTATTAATCCAGACGATTCAGCTATTAATCTAGATAATTCAGCTATTAATCTAGACAATTCAGCTATTAATCTAGATAATTCAGCTATTAATCTAAATAATTCAGCTATTAATCTAGATAATTCAGCTATTAATTTAGATAATTTAGCTATTAATAATCCTGCTTTTAAGTTTACTTTCTAATAAGTTATAGATAAGACTATAAAGAATAATAGTATAGTAGCTAGGCATCAGTACGTTTCTTATATAATATAGTATTTAAAATATATTAATAGTATATTTATAGTTAAGTAAGAAAGGACTATAACTATTTATATAATTTAGATAATAACTATCTACTAGGATTAGATATCTTAATATAGTATATTTACTCTTAACCCCTAATAATTCTATTATAACTAACTCTATACTATTAGATATAGACGAAGGCGATATAATCTAACTTATTTAAAGGAGGACTATATTAACTCTAATAATATTCTACACCCTAGGTAAGCTAATTTAGTAATTAATTTAATAATTAATCTAATAATTACTTTACTTTAGTATTTGAGTTTTAATTTAAAAAGAAGTCTATAACTCTACTAATTTTAAAGAGGATAGCTTTACTCTAATATATAGATAAGAGCTCTTCTAATATTATTTATAAGTTGGTAGATAACAGTTATAATAGTACGCGTAATATTAGAAATATATTAAAATCTCTAAGGACTACTCCTAACCCTTATAAGAAGACCTTTTAAATTACTTATAAAACTTTAACTACTCCTAAATCTTTAACTACTTCTAAATCTTTAACTACTCCTAAAACTTTAAATACTCCTATAGCTTTGATTCTTAATATAGCTTAAGAGCTTTCTTTAAAGAGTAGCTCTTCTAATTCTAAGGAGAATAGTAATAATAATAATAAGTTAAATAACCCTAATTTTTATATTTATTTATTCTACTAACTATTTATAGGGCTCTTAAATAGTAATCTAGCCTTATAAATAGGATTAAATAACTAGTTAGTAAAATTAACTCTAATAATAATAATACCTTATTTAATAATTAAGAACCTAAAATAAGGGGTAATTATATTTATAAAGGTAGAAACTAGGGTTTAAAGACTAATCCTAAATTCTTATACACACTTTAAGTAGGGAGGATTAAAGATTGCGTATAAATAAAAAAAGCTCTAACTATAGCTAAATTACTTTATAAGATATCTAAGTTATAATTATATAAGACGCCTATAAAGATTAAGGTAATATAATCTAGATAAGAAACTAGAGGGGTAGATAAAAGAAAATATAGATATAAACCTAATAGTAAGTATCTAATAATTAATCTAATAATTAATATAATAATTAAACTAATCATTACTATAGCGCGCGTATTAATAGAGATTAGATATTATTAGAAGAGTTTTAATCTCTTAATCTTAAAGGCGCCTTTCTAGCGTTTAGTCTATAAAGTCTAAGAGTAAATAAATAACAGGCTTATATATCGCTGGTAAAAATTAGTAATATTAATACTTTAAGAAGCCTCTAAGGCTCTTCTAATTAGAGAATTTAAGTATATTAACCCTCTTTATCTATATAAAGCTTTTAAATAACTAACAGATTAATAGTAACTAATATATTAGCTATTTATACTAAATATATAACTATTTAAAAAAAGGATATAAAATTAGTAGAATATCTATATAAAGTATTTATAGGTTAAAGTAAGAAAGACTTAAACCCTATTAAATAATAAAACTAATATATATAGGCTTTTCTAAAGGGCTTTAACCCTAAGACTATAGATAATAAGTAGTAGCTTAGTATTAATATCTTAAATAGAAATCTAATTAAAAGCTCTCTTCTCCTAATTATTATATTAATTATTATATTATCTAATAACCCTATCATAAAGCTTGGTATATTAGTTAGGTTAGTTAGGTTCAACCTGAAAACCTACTAAGAAAAACCCAACCCGACCTAAACCCGACGTATCGGGTCGGGTTCAGGTCGGGTTTCAGGTCGGGTTAGAAAAACCCTAACCCGACCCGACCCATTGCGCGGCGTAGTCTTTATAGTATTTTTTAATAATTTTTTTAATAATATTATATATCTAAGTAAAGGTTTTTTTAACTAGTTTTTATTAAGTTTAAGTTTATTTTAAAATAAATTAAATAAGTCTATAACTTAGATATAGAGTAATAGGAGGTAAATTATCTACTAAAAGATTAGTATTAATTTTATTAATATAGAACTTATAATAGAATTATTTAAAATAATAAATTTAAAGTAAAATAATCTTAAGCTTTTTAATTTCTTCTTAATATTTAATAAAGTCTTTAATAGAGGGTATTATATTTTTAGATATATTAACTATAAGTAGTTAGAAGTACTTAGAGATAACTAATAACTAAAAAATTTAATAGCTAGTAGTACTTAGTAGCTAGTAGTAATTAATAGCTAGTAATATTTAATAGCTAGTAATAACTAATAATTAGTAATAAGTAAATAGTATATTTAATTAATAATAGCTAGTAAGAGATTAATTACCCTATTTTTATTTAGAGAGATAATAATCTTTAGATATAGATACCTACCTATTAAATAACTAAGATAATATTAAAATATTATATTAATTTAGTTTAATAGAGTAGAAGCGACCTTAGTAGACTCCTAGCTATTAATTTTCTTATATTATAACTATATACTTATCTACGCTCTAAACAGCTTATTTAATAGGCCGTTTAAAGTATTAAAGGGTTATATATTAATTAATAAATAATAGTAAGCGCTTATAACTTATTAAAAGTATAGTAGTAAGTTAATTAATTAAGTAAGAAGAAAAGCTTTATAAGTAAGAATCTTATATAGATACTAAGGCTCGCTTAGCTTACTCTACTTACTTAATAATACCTTAGCCTCTATATTTTAATATTATTATATAAGTTAAATATAAAGAAAAAAACTCTAATAATAATAAGATTATTACTTATATATTTATTTAAAGTTATATTAAGTTTTAATATAATCTTAGTAATTAGTATCTAAATTACTTTAATTATTTTAACTAATTTTATTATACTCTATTTTTTCTTTAAGATATTTTTTATCTAAGATCTCTTAACTTAGTAAAGTATATATTATATATTATTAGAGTTATTTTAATTAGTATCTAGTATAGTAATAACTTTCTATTAAAAGAAGTCTTCTATACAGCTATTTAATAGTTATTTCTTAAGATTATTATAAAGTTCTATTAAAATAATAATAATATAAATAAATCTATAAAGGGTATCTAGTTTCTCTTTTTACTTATTAAAGTCTTTTATAAATAATAAAGTACTACTTAATTAAGATAAAATATTAGAAATAATATACTATTCCCTTAATTTATAATAGAAGATTAAGTAGTAGAAATACTAAATATATTTAAAGACTTTAACTAGATAGAGATTTAATTTTATAGTTAAGATTATTATAAGAGTAGTTTATTTAATAATATCTAAGATAATATTAAAATTTATAAAGATAATAATACTAGGAGTTAACTCTACTATATAATAAATTTTAAAAAGAACTTAAATAATATCTACTAACTCTAGCTTAGTAAACTAATACTAAAATTAATATTCTTTAAAAAATAACTAAGAAATAGAATTAACTTAACTTAAATATATTTTAAATATTTATTAAAAATAATCTATCTATTAATATAATATATTATTACTTTAAAATTAAAAGCTTTACTTATATCTAGATTAATATAAAGAATACTCTTATAATTAAAATAAATAAAAAAGATTTTAATAAAGTCTTTTATAGTATTAAAAATATAGCTTATTTTATAAGAATAGACTTATTTAGATATATTTTATTAATATTATTTTTTTACTAATTTCTAATATAAAATATAATAGTAAGTAGTATAATTTTATAATCTTATAGAGACTTAGTTATTATAATATTATTTAAAATATAATTTTAAAACTATCTTATTATACTAAAATAAATTTCTAGTTAAGATAAGATTTTAAAAAATTAAAGTTATAAAATATATTACGATATCACTGTAGCGCTAGTAGATTTAGTAGTTATTACTAAGTATTAAGACTAGGGTATACCTAGCGCTACTAGATAGTATATCTTTACTTCGCGCTACTTAGTAGCTTTCTTCTTAATATTATATTTTACTACTATTATAGAATAGCGCTATGCTTAGTATTCTACTACTATTAAATATACTAGCTATTATATCTTATCTAAAAATACTTTATCTATAATAAATAGTAGTAATAGTTTAAAGATTATTTAATAGCCTCTAGCTCTATAGTTAATAGTTACTTAATATTAATAATAAGATAATTCTATTACTAGACCGCTTATCCTTATTAATATAACTAGCTCTATATTTAATAATATAACTAATAGCTTTACTAAGAAGTAGCTTAATTACTTAAATAAGCTTTTTAATAACTTTCTACTAATATTTACTCTATCTCTCTTAGCTTTACTATTAAAGCTACCTTACCTATAAATAATATCTATACTAATTTCTATCTTAATTTCTACTTAATCCTATTTATTATTACTAAGTATTAAAATAATAGAAGAGATAGAATATAAGTAGATCTATAAGATTTAAATAAGAAAGAAGATAAAGTATAAAGCTTTAAGAAAAAAGAAATATATATATTAGTTATTATTTACTAAGATCTATATTAAATAGTCTACTAAATTTAGTAGAAATAAAATATATTACTTTTATAATAAAAATCTTAATATATAATATACTACTATACTTAATAAGTAAAAGCTTATTATATAAGTAACTATACTAAATCTAGTCTAGTACTATATAGATAGACGCTATCGTTTTTATTATAAATTAATTTAACTTTTTTTACTACTTATAAATCTTTAATACTTTTCAACTTTTTTAACTTTTTAATATTATAACTATAGTTACTTATTTCTTACTTTCTATTTAATTAACTATTACTTATTACTAGTAATACTCTATCTAATTAACTAATACTACTATTTATAAGTAATTTCTATTATTATTATTATATATATCGCTATTACTTAATTCTAACTTCTAGAAAAGAAATCTTAGTAATCTTAGAATATTATATCTATACTAGTTTTATTAATATTATTATTTATTAACACGGGCTGTATAGAATCCTATTAGTTAATAGTATATATAATAGAATATACTAGGCGATAGAATTATATATTAGTAATAAAGATATTACTTTTCTTTCTTTTTTATAGATATATTATTATAATATTACTATAGCGCTAGTAGATTTAGTAGTTATTACTAAGTATTAAGACTAGGATATATCTAGTACTAGT
Source organism: Cladonia squamosa (assembly GCA_947623385.2). NCBI lineage: Eukaryota > Fungi > Ascomycota > Lecanoromycetes > Lecanorales > Cladoniaceae > Cladonia > Cladonia squamosa. The sequence continues at coordinate 1,073,419 of OX392382.1, forward strand.
AGATAATATATCTTTATTTTATACTACTTAGTAGCTTTCTTCTTAATATTATATTTTACTATTATTATAGAATAGCGCTATACTTAATATTCTACTACTATTAAGTATACTAGTTATTATATCTTATTTATAAATATCTTATCTATAATAAAATAGCTTCTAACTTATTATTAATTATTAATAGATTAAGACTATTAACTTTTTAATCTAGTAAATAAATAGAAGTATAGTTTAAGAAGACTTTAATAAAATTAATTAAAATAATATTAAACTAGTAAAGCTTAAAGATATTAATTAAATAAGTATAAAATATACTTTTTAAAAAAGTAAAAAAAGATAATAATATTAATATAGATTCTTATAAAACTTTAAAATAATCAAAGAACTTTATTTATTTAATAGAGTTATTTACTTCTATATCTTGACTAAATATTAGAATTATATAAATATCTAAGACGTCGTTAGTATAGCCTAGATTATATAAATAATAAATCTCTATAAAGCTATAATAATTACTTCGTAGATTAAGTATTTTATAAGTATCTTTAAAATAACTCTTAAAGTATATTTTCTAGTATAAATCTTAGAATAGTCTTTAGAATAGTCTTTAGAATAGCTCTCTAAAGTATATATTTATATATATCTTTAAATATACTCTCTAATAATATCTCTAAGTATATCTCTAAGTAGTCTCTCTAAATAAGCTCTTTAAGCAAGTTCTTAAGTAGGCTTCTAAGTAGATATCTAAGTAAATTCCTAAGTATAGCCTTAAATATAGCTCTAAGTATAGCTATAGGCTCTTAAGTAGGCCTTATAAGTATATACCTTAAGTATATTTCTAAGTACTAAGTATACTTCTTAAATAAGGCCTTAAAGAAAGCTTATATAAAGATAGAAATATAAAATATTTAATTTACTAAGTAATTATTATAGCTTTATAGATATTTATTATTTATATAATTTAAATTATACTAATAACGCTTTAAATATATATATAATTCTAATATTTAACTAAGATATAAAAGTAAATAACTCTATTTAATATTATATATAATATTATAAATAGAATTAGGTCGCTTAATTACTATAATAAATATCTCTTTAAGATAAAAGCTCTAGGTTAATTTTTAAGATTATTATTTAAAAATTCTTTATTTAGCTCTATATTCTAGGCTATAAAGAGCTCTAGAGAGCTTTAGAGTATACTTTAAAAGTCTAATCTATTTTTCTATAATAATTATACCCCCCCCTAGACAGCATGTCTTCGGGTTATTATAGGGGTTATTAGAGTAAAGTAGTGCGTTTTCGAGGCTAATCTACCCTGGAGTTATCTACGCTGCCTAGATATTCCGCTTGTAGAGCTCTTTTCTATGCCTTAAAGGCCCCTATTCAAGCATGGGCAGATTATCTCAGAGGCCCCTACGAGGTATATATAATAGGTCGTCTGGCCTCTGCGGGACACGTATAATAGGGGTGCTTCGGGGTCGTTTTAACCTAGAATAGTTAGCTTAGAGGCCCGTTTTTAGGCATAGACAGATCATCTTAGAGACCCCTGCGAGGCATGTGCGATGGGTCGCCTGGCCTCTATAGGGCACGTGTAATAGGGGTGCGCTACTGCAGCGAGCCGATTTTAGCCCCTACGCGCAGAAATCTTATCTTATTAGATTACTTTAAGGCTTATCTTAAGAGTTATCTCTATTAGATCGCTTTATTAGGCTCTATCTTAGACTAAATCTTACTATTAGTTTACTCTAGGGCTTATTTTAAAGCTTAATTAGATTACTTAAAGCTTATTTATAAAGTTATCTAACTAAGTTTTAAAGCTTATTAGATTAAAATTCTACTAATTAAATTACTTTAAAGTCTCTTTAAAACCTCTATCTCTTTAATTAAATTATTTTAGGGTCTCTTTAAGATATCTAAGTATATAAAATATTTAGTTTTTATAGCTAGTACTCTTAATTTTAAATATTAGACTTTATAATTTTTAAATTTCTTAGTTATCTTTTAAGAGAGCTAGACTTCTAAGAAAGTCTTAAAGATAATTATTATAAATAAAATTAGGCTATTTAACTACTATAATAAATATCTCTTTAAGATAAAAGCTCTAAGTTAATCTTTAAGACTATTATTTAAAAATTCTTTATTTAATCTTATATTCTAAGTTATAAAGAGTTTTAAAGAACTTTAGAATATACTTTAAAGATCTAATCTATTTTTCTAAAATATATAAGCTAGTAAATTCTTAAATCCTATAATAATAATATTAAAAATTTTCTAGTTTTTATAGTTAATAATAATAAATTTATTATAATCTTTTAGATATACTTTTTATTAGTAGAAAAAGCTAGTATTATTAATAATACTAATATACTTATAGTTTTTAATAGTAATAATAAGATTTTATTAAAATAAGATTAAATTATTCTTAATTAATTAGTTATAAATAGAAGAGTTAAAGTTATAAAAGCTATTATTTAATATCTAGCTACTAAGTTATTACTTAGTTAGCTTTACTAACTAAGCTTAGTCTTATAATTAAATTTTAATACTTTTATTTAAACTACTAACTTTATAAGTTCTATCTATCTTATATATAAAATATAGCTTATATAGAGCTCTAAGATATATAATAATTAACTTATATAAGGCTTTAAAATATATAATAAATAATATATTAAAATAATTATATTAAACTATTATTTAAATTCTAAAACTTTAATATAATTATATTAAACTATTATCTAAAATAATTATATTAAAAATTCTGTTTTTTAATATTTTATTATTATTTAAAAAATAAATTTAATATCTAATTTATATATACTATTTTTACTTTAAAAGATATTTAAGTAGCTTATAAAATAGTACTATTATATATATAAGATATAATTATTATATAAGACTTAAATAATACTACTTAAAGAAAATTAAATAGTAATAATAAAGTTTAAATAGTAAGGTTTAGATAAAATAAGAATATTTAAATAACTTCTATAAAAGTCTTATTTCTAAGTACTTTTTTTAAGACTCTACTTCTATATATTTTAAACTATAAGTATATTAACCCTTTAATAATATATACTTAAGACTTAAAAATATTCTAAAACTTAATAATTTTATTCTTTAATAGGGGCTTAATTAGTCTATTAGCTACTTAATATTTAATTAAAATATATTATAAATCTACCTATTATACCTTTTAAGACTTTTTTATAAATAAAGTAGTAATATATAATAATATATTTACTATAAGTATAAAACTTTAGATTTTTAATAAGAGTAATAGTACTTTAATTATTATTAAAAATAATAATAGTTTTAATAATTAATTTCTTATTCTAAGGCCTAAGTTTATATAAAAGATTTCTAAATTATATAGCTTTTTTAACTATTTATATCTACCTAATATATTTAGCCTTATATATAGAGAGGGTAATAATTAGTTATTATTTAAATTACTAGTTAATAGTATTATTATTAAAATAAAATAAAAGCTAGAAATTAATTAGTATATATTATAGTTACTAGTCTAGTTAGAGTTAATATAGTTTATAAAAAATATAATAGTATTTTAAAATATAAGTTAGTAGTTAAAAGTACTCTATAGATATTAAAGGATTTATTTAATAATATTTTAATAAATTTAAATAGAATTTAAAATATAGCGGCTAACTATTAAGATAAAGAATATAATACTAAGATAGATATTTAATATAGTATATATAAAAGATTTAATAACTTACTAGTATTATTACTTATTATTAGTATTAGTTTAATAACTTTTTAAAGTCTTTTCTAACTTAGAGCTAGGCTTTATTAGAGTAGTAATTATTTTATACTTTTATTATTTAAAGTCTTTAATAACTTTCTTAAGATATATTCTTTATCTAAGATAAAGAATTATTATTAATAGTTTTATATAATTAATATATCTAGTTAATAAAAATAAAAATTAAAGATCTTCTTAATTTTAAAAATATCCTATTTATTAAAATCTATAATTAGTAAATTATTTATATATAAAGTAATTATTATATCTAAGGATATAATAAATATACTTAAATTAGTATTTAAAATATTAAAATCTTAAGTTTTAATAAAGCTAATAAAGATATTATATTAAATCTAAAATAACTATTTAAATTTATATAAAGTTTTATTAAAATAGTAGATCTTATCTTTATTATTTTTATTATAACTCTTAAGTTATTTAATATAGATTTTTTCTTAACTTATTTATAAAGAAAAGTTATTTTAATATCTATTTATTTAATATTCTAATCTATAATAACTATAATAATAAGAATAGTCTTATAGCTTATAAGTCTAATTATTAAGATAAAAGTTTTATTATATTTAAATTCTTAAATTATCTAGTATATTTTATAGTAGACGATCTTCTTATTAAAGTCTTATTTTAATATATAGACTTATTTATCTTTAAAGACTATTCTCCCTTTAAATAATATTATTAAGGATTATATTTTATTATTTATTAGTAATTTATATTTATTATTTATTACTAACTCCTACTATATCTATTATATATTTCTTAATATAGTCTTATTATAGGTCTTTAACTTAAATAATATAATAATATTTATATAAGAAAGTATAGTAATTAAGGAGTAATTAAGACTTAATAAGTCCTTATTATTAAAGTATAGAATTATAAGATTTAGATAGTTAGCTAAGATTTACTAAAGTTTATTTAAATAAATATTATTAATTAGAGGAAGTTTAAATAATATATTTACTTATTATTTAAATAGCTTATTTATCTATTATTTAAATATTAACTTAATATAAATTAGATTAATATTAAAGCTAAGAATTTTTTATTTTTATATACTCTCCTTTTTTAAAATAAAGGTTTATAGTTATTTAGTAGATAAAGATATTAATAATACTAGATATAATAATATTAAAGAAGATAAAATAAATAGAGTAATAATATTTAGTAAAATAATATTATTAATAAAAATAGATTTTTATTTTTTAATATAAATATTAAATATCTAAAGAATCTTTTCTATCTAAGAATAATATAAGTAGTAGATATAATTATTATCTTTATAGTTAATAAGAAGATATTATTTACTTTTATTAATTAATTTTTTTAGAGATAATTTTTAGCCTATATAAAAAAGCCTAGTATTTATAAATAGTTAAGAGAGAGTGAATAATCTTTTTAAATTTTATAAAATAACTTATTATCTATCTTAGTAATAAGGCTATAGATTATAATATAGTTAATTATTCTTAAAAATTTAAATTAAATTTTTTTATTAAGCCCTAAGCTTAATAGTATAGGATATATTCTTAATATTAAAGTTAGCCTTAACTATTTTAATTCACTATTTTATTAAGAGTTTTTAAATATTATTAACTTATAAATAATATTTTTATTTATAAGAACTACCTATTTAAAATTATACTTTATATATTTATTACTATTATTAGTTTAGAGATATTAAATATATTAGTATTTTTACTTATAATAGCTCTTAAGATATTAGAAGAAAAGAAAAATTATACTTTTATTCTTAATATAAAAAACTTTAAAAAAATTAGTATAGTTATATTTAAAAGTAATAAAATAATAACTTTTATTAAAGTTTATTAACTTAATAAAGCTATAAATATTATTATAAATAAGTTTTATAAAATACTAGCTAGGTATAATTATATCTTTATATAAAGTTAACTTTTAGTAGCTCTATATATAGTATTTATAAATAAGCTTATTTTTAATCTTTTTTAAAAAATTAATTCTAGTAGCTATTTAGAGTAGTTAGATAATATTTTATTATTTTAAATACTCTATTTAAGTATACTAGATTTATTAAATAAGATTATTTAGTATACTATATATATTTAACTCTAAGATAGTTATTTTTAACTTAAAAATAAAGATTTTATAATATTAATTAGCTTTAATTACGCTAAAAAAATTATAAGTTAGAAGATAACTATTAATTATAAAATCTATCTTAATCTTATTATCTATTAATTAAGATATAAATAGAAAGTTTATATTTATTTTAAATATAAATATAACTTCCTAGAACTATGTTTTTCTATTTAAGAATAAGATTTAAATAGTTTCTATATTTATTAACTAAACTAATTTACTACTAATTCTAGTAATAAGGTTATATATTATAATTAAAAATTAATAAAGATATTATAATTATTAAATATATATTAATTATAAACTAAGTTAATAATAATTAAATTAACTAAGTCCTTATAAATAAAAAAGATAAGAGAGTAGATAGGAGTATTATAATAGTTATAGAATAAGTTATTAATTACTAAGTTAGTAAAAACTAATTTATTATTTAATTTAGATATTATTATTAGAAAATTAGTTATTAGATACTTCTTATACTCCTTCTTTAATTTAAATCTTATAGACTTTAACTAGAGATATAGCTACTAGTTATAATAAAGAGATTTAGTAACTCCTTAAAGAGTATAATTAGATATAAGTAAGTTTAAGTAAATTAAGTATCTATTAGCTATAGACTTCTTTTTATTATATAAGTTAAATACTTAAAAGAAAACTCTTATAGTAGGAAAACTATTCTTTATATATTTATTTAAATTATACTAAAATTTAGTATAATTTCTAGTAATTCTACTAAAATTATTTAGAAATAAAAGTATTTTAAGATAATTCTATTAGAATTATTTAAAATTACTTCTATCCTTTCTTTAATATAATCTTTTAAGAAAGGATCTTTTTAAGAGTATTTTATTAATAAATCTAAAACTGGCCCTACTAGCCTTAAGAGAAGGGCGTTGGCCCTAGGAGCTCTAGGGGCTCTAAGTCTTCTATTTTAACTCTTTTAGCCTAAACTTAGCCCTAGGCTAGCCCTAGGCTCCTAGGGCTAACTCTACTATTCTAATTATATATATTTTTCTAGGAGCTAGTCTTAGAAGCCCTAGAAATAGCTTTAAAAATAGTCTTAAAAGTTATATAATTTAGGCCTCTACTAGTACCTGCTAGGCCTAAAATTTTAATATTTAGGATTAATAGGTATACTTAGTAAAGAGCCTCTAGAGGCACTCCTAATACTACTAAATTTTAATACTTAGAATCGCGCGATTTAGTTAATTTCTATGTAGGGATACGTCGGCAGCGATATACTAGATAGTAATAGGGAGTAGTTAATAAGGGTAGTAGATAGGGTAGATAGAGGGCCCTATAGATTACGCCTAGGCCCTAAATAACTATATATGCCCTTAGAGGATACTTTTAAGTCAGGCCGCTAGGGCTGTTATAGGGGGGGTTTTCTTTTTAACTCTAGGCTAGCCCTAGGAGCCCTAGGCTAATATAGTATTAGTCTTAGACTCCCTAGGGCTAGCTATCTAGCTATTTAGTCTAGAGCTCTTAAGGCTAGTCTAGAGCCCCTAGGGCTAAAAAAAAAGCTGTTTTAAATTTATTAACGTTATAATATTATTCCTTTATTAAAGAATCTTTATTTTAAAGAAATCTTATTTTCTTAATATTTACTTTTATATTAAAATCCTCTAGACTAATCTTATATTAAAGATAATTAAAACTACTAAATAAAAATAATAATAATAAATCTACTAAAATATAATTATAGATATTACTATAAAAAAAGATTAGTTTATTAAGTTAGTAAAAATTCTAACTAATATTTTAAGTATATTAATAGAATATAAATTATAATCTAGCTCTAATTAATATTCCTAAATAAAAATATTTAGAAGAATAAAGAAAATAATTTTATTATAAATTAAATAAGGCTTATATAAAATCTATTTATATTCTTATAAAGCTTAAAATAATTAAGACTAATTAAGAATAAATAGTTAAATAAAAAATTAAAAATATAGAAATATTAAAAAAAAAGAAGAAGAATAAAATAATCTAAGTTATTAATTTTCTTAAGTTTAAAAGCTTAACCCTTTCTTAAACTAGAGTTAGTTAATATAGGATTTTAAACTTAAAATTCTTATAACTTCTTTAAATAATAAAGTATTAATAATAGTTTTTATATATTTTTAAAAAAATTATAATCTAACTACTTAACTAAATATCTTTATTTTCTATTAATCTTTTAATAATCTAGAATTTTTTTAATATTATACTTTTTATTATTCTAATTTAAAAGTAATAAAGTTATTTATAGTAATATACTAGGATCTACTTTCTTTAGAAGTAGAATATAAAATATTTATTATAATTATAATATTTAAATAGGATTTATAAGCTTCTATTTAAAATATAAATCTAATATATAAGATAAATATAAAGAAGAAAAGAAAAGAAGAAGAAAAGAAAGTATTAAATATTCTTAATAAATATTAAGTAGTTAAAGTAAATATTAGATAGTTAAAGTAAAAAAAACTTAAGAATTTTAAAAACTATAATAATACTCTCTCTTTATTATCTATACTTTTAAATAAATATTTAGTTTTATTATTTCTACTTCTCTAATTTAAATAAGCTATTATTATTATTAATAAAGTTAGCTTTAAAGTTATTTAATTATTAAAAGTTTTAAAGATTTTTTTTAAAAATAGTCTAAGTCTAGTAGTTTAGATAATTAAGGTATTTAAAAAAAAATTTAAAATAATAATAATTTTTAAGATATTCTTAAAGGATTTTTATATTATTCTATTAAAACCTTCTTATAGAATATAAAATTTTAGATTTAAATATTCAATTTAGAAGTTAAGAATAGTTATTATAAATTAAATTTTATACCCTTAAGTATTAATAATAGAATATAGTATAAAAGGTAACTACTTAAAAAGAGAGTTATTAATAGTAGATTATAAAAGGCTAGTGTAGAAAATATTATAACAAGACTAGCTACTAAAAAGTTCTAAATAATATATATAAAAGCTAATAACCTTTATAATAGAGAAAGATTTTTTTAATTTATTTAAAAGCTTTTTTATAAATTATCATATTTAAAGATTCTAAATATAAAACTAAATTAAATCTCTAATAATATATTTAGATATAGGCTAGTAATATTTATTAATAAATTTTTTTAACTAGCCTAAATAAGCTTTATTTATTTTTATAAAATTTTATTAATTTAATCTATTTTCTTAGTAAAGAGATTAGTTTAGAGTTAATTTTAAATCTCTTTTTTATTTATTAAATTTATTTAATAAGACTTTAGTTTAAAGTCTATTTAAGGGTATTACTCTAAATTAATAGAAAGAAGAATATATTAAGTTATCTTTAAAAAGTAATTATTAGTTATAAATTTAATTAAAGATAACTACTTAATCTAGTTATTTTAAAGAAAGTTAGTAAAAATTTAAAAATATTATTTTGTAATAATATTAATATTCTTTATTTAGCTATTAGTTTAGGGATAAAAAGTTATTAAAAAATCTACTTTAATACATAGTTATAAATAAAATTTATATTAAAAATAACTTTTAAATTAAATATCTTAGTTAATAATAATAAAAAATAAAAGTCTATAATCTTTCTAAATAAAGATATAATAAGTTAGAGTAGTATTTAGAGTAGTAATAATATTTATAAAGATATATTTAATCTATTTAATAAGATAATTAGTAATTACTAAAATATTAAAGTACTTCTAGTTATAATAGTTTAAGCTTTTAAATAGAGTAATAATAAAATCTATTAAAATATATAACTAATAGTAATTTAATACTTCTAAAGATTTTAAGATATTATAGTAATATTTCTTAAAAATCTTTATATAAGAGTATAGGCGGTAGTTATATATAAATTATTTTATATTAATAAAGAGGCTTAACTAATAGTAATAATAAGTTAAAATCTTATATATCTTTATCTATTTAGAGTAGTTAGTACTAAGAATATTATAAGCTTTTTAAATTAAATAAAGTTATAGCTTATTACTATTTAGAATAAAAAATTAATTTTAAAAAAAATATAACCTTTATAAATCTTATATTTAATTAAGAGAAGGTTTTTTATTTTATAGTCCTTAAAGATAAGTATAATAAGGATTTTTTTAAGTTTAGTTATTTTAAATATAAGCTGCGCTAATAATATTATCTATATTAAAAATTATCTTATTAGACTTTAAACTAGTTATAAAGATAAAAAATTCTTTTAATAAAACTTCTTTAATAATTATAAGGGCTAATATAGCTTAGAGTAAGTTATTAGAGAAGTTTTCTAACTTTAAAATAATTTATTATTAATATTTATAATATTTATTCCTCTCTCTCTTAAGGAGGTCTTCTAACTAATAGATTAGAATATTAATTTATCTATTAAACTCTCTAAAATAGTAGATAATCTTAAAGTTAAATTAAAAAAAAACTTTAACGATAGTTATAATATAAAAAATTAATAACTAGAAGTCTACTAAGGCTACTTCTACCTTATTAAATTAAATTAATATAGTATCTTAGTATTATTTTAGTTATCTAATAGATAGATATCTATATTTAGAGCTTAAAAGTTATTATTCCTCTAAATAATTAAAAAATAAGCTAATTAATTCCTTACTAGCTATTATTAAATATATTAACTATCTACTACTAGTAAATTATTATTAGCTATTAAAATACTAGTTATTAAGTACTACTAGCTACTAAATATTATTAGCTATTAAATTTTCTAGCTACTAACTATTTTTAAGTACCTCTAGCTATCTATAGTTAATATATTTAAAAATATAATATCTTTTATTAAAAACTTTATTAAATACTAAGAAAAAGTTAAAAAGTTTAAGAATATTTTATTTAAATTTATTATTTTAAATAACTTTATTATAAGTTCTATATTAATAAGATTAATATTAATCTCTTAATAAATAATCTACCTCTTATTAATTTATATTTAAGTTATAAATCTATTTAATTTATTTTAAAATAGATTTAAATTTAATAAAAATTAATAAAAAAGATCTTTATCTAGGTATATAATAAAGTACTATTAAGAAAATTATTAAAGAATATTATAAAAATTCTATTTATAAGTAGAGTATTTAATTTAAAAGATTATTACTTAAAGATAATTTATTAAATAATTATTATTATTACTTACTTATAGTTAATAAGCTATTATTACTATTATAAGTTTTAGTACTAAGTATAACTAACTTAACTAATATTTATAAATTATAGATATAGTCTATCTATTCTATATTTATTTTATTTAACTTTTTATTACTATTAGAATACTATTTTATTAAAAACTAAAATAATATATTTTATAAAGATATATTAATAAAAAAAATATATTAAGAAAAAATTTAGTTAATAGTAATACTAACTTAATAAATTAATTTAAAAAAATAAAATAACTATTAAATTTATTTATAAATATATCTTTCTATCCCTTTAAAATATATATAAAGATATTAATATTATTATAATATTATAAAAGAAGCTTAAGATAGAGCTTATTTCTAAAAAAGTTAACTTTATTTATAATATTTTTTTAAAATTTAAAACCCTTAGCCTTATTTAGTATAGTAATTTAAATAATTACTATTAATAATTTACTAAGATTTATAATAAGATTAAATATTTTAGTACTAAATTTAGATTAAATAATTTATAATTAATTATTTATTTTTATAATAGATTAGATCTTTTATATAATTTTTATATTACTTAGTTTAATAAGCTCTATTAAAAAATACTAAAAGAAAATAAGATAATAAAAAAAAGATTAGTAAGTATATCCTTAACTATACTATATTATATTTAAAAAATTTAAAGATAATACTAGCCTATAGCTCTAAAATAGCTTTTAATATATAATTAATAATAAATTATTAATTATTTATTTATTCTTATTAATTTAGAAGCTCCTTAATATATTCAAATATAATATAATTATAAATTAAGATATATTATTAAAGTTTTTAAACTAATAAAGTAGTACTATAATAAGTTTAATTATTATTAATTAGTTAACTATAACTATATTAATTATATTAATAACTATAAATTCTATAATAATAAATATTATAGTAATAATAATAATAATAATTTAAATAAAAGGTCTATATTAAATAAGGATAAAGATAATAAGGATACTAAATTTAAAAATAAAATATATACTATTAATAATAATAATAGCTCTAATAATATTAATATTAACATTATTATTACTAAGCTTAATATAATAGCTTATTTTATAAACTTATTATTTAATTTTAAGTTTTAGATATTTAATATTAAAACTAGTTAATATATTATTAATAATCTATTAATATTTATATTAATATAAAACCTATTTATTTTAATATTAATTATAGATATAACTAGTAATAATAAAGCTATAGTTATAAATATTATTAAATTATTATATAAGATATTAGAAGGCTTTATAAATCTAATTATTAATAATATCCTCTATTTACTAAGTACTAGTATTAATTTTAATTTTATCTTTAAGCTTTAATAAATATACTACCCCCTTAAATTTACTAATAAGAAAATTTTTATTAGTTAGAATAATATACTTATAGAGTTATATAATAATAATCTCTATTATATTAATATAAGTATTAAGGCTATAGTACTTTATATTTAAATAGTTATTATAATAGCTATAATAGTCTATAACTAAGATACTATTAACTACTAATACTAATTTATAAGTTATTTAAATAAGTGAAATATATTAAAGTTATTCTAAATTAATAATATTAATCTTAATTATCTATCTAATAATAATAACTATTATTATATAATTTATATTAAAATCCAAATAAAAAATCTATTTTACTAAGGCTATATTAAGTCTAATTATTATAAAAATAAACTTATTTATATTAATATCTTCAATTTAATTAATAATATTTCTTTATATATTTAATACTTATACTTACTTATTAATAAAAAATACTACTAAGATATATATAAGCTATCTTATATTTAATAAATTAGTATTATTAATACTTTTAAGCTTTAACTTATATTATAGAATAATTAAGTAGCTTAACTAGTTTATTAATTATCTATATATAAATAAAGATAGTATTTATAAGTTAAATAAGTTTAATAACTACTATTATAAGTATAGTATTATTTAGAAGCTTTTTATATTTATAAATTTATAAATAAATAAGATAGCTAAGTATTAAAACTAAATAATTATAATTATAATTTATTCTCTATTATAAAAAAATAGGTTATTTTATAAATTTATTTTAAAAATAATTTATATAGTTATCTAACTTAAAAACTATATAATTAAAATTAAAGATAGTAAAATATTTTATAAGTTTATAAATAGAGATTAGTTTAATTTAGATTTTCTAAAATAACTTAGCTATTATAATAAATTATAATAGTAGGATAGTCTAAGGGCTGTTGTTTTTAGTAGATTCAAATACTACTTTTAATAGCCCTTTTACTAGATCTCCTATTATTCTATCTTCTCTCTTCTACTTACTTACTACCCTAGATCTTTATTCCTATATACTATAATAGAATTATAACTATTAAAAATTACCTTAGTTAGCTTAGTAATTTAATTTAGTTCTTAATTCCTCCTATATATACTTTAATACTTATATATTTATATTATAATACTCCTCTCCCCCTCTCTATTATACGTGTTTAGAAGTAGTCTCTTTATAATAATTTTAGAATTAATTACTTAGCCTCTATCTTTATCCTTTATTTTAATAATTATCTATTCTAAGTACTAGTATTATAGCTCCTTAATAATATAGCAATACTATAGCTTATATTATAGAATATTACTCTAAATATTATTAATAACTAGAAGATAACTTAAATATATTAAAATTTACCTAATAAGTTTATAAAATAGATAGTAAGAATATTTTAGTCCTAATTAAGAAGTTTTAGTACTAGTAAGGAATTTCTAGCTAATAAATTAACTAGAGACTAATTAATACTATTAGATATTACTAGTTTATTAAGAAGAACCTTATAAACACCCTTAAAGATATTTTAATTAATATTTTATATATCTTCTTTAACTAGCTTCTAAGGGAGTATAAGGATAGCCTTAATATAGCTAGTTCTCTATAAATATACTAAAACACCTTATATCTAGTAAGGAAGTAGAAGATAAGTTATTACTAACTTAATCTACTTATTAAGAGCTAAATATATAGGGTATACTAGCTATCTTATATTGAAAGTATAGGGTAGAATATCTTATTATATTATTTCTACTAGAAAGAAGTCTACCCTATAGCGAGATCTTATTTAGTACTAAGACTTATTTAGCTCGCTTTACTTATTTAATAATCTTAGCCCTAAATTTTAATACTCCTACTTAAGCGTTATAGGGCTACTAATTACTAACTAGTTAATATATATAGTAGTGAGCTTCTACTAAAATAAAGCTTCTATTAAATTAACTATCCCTCTTTATTTTAACTTTTAAATTAATAATTCTTTTAACTCTAAAAGCTTTTAAAATACCTTAAACTTTTTATATAATAAGAGCTTAGTTAAGCTATTAACTACTTATTTTTTAATAGATATATAATAAAGATCTATTAATCTATTAGTAACCTTTTCTTATATAAAATAGTAAGTAATATTAATATACTTTATTTAGCTATAAAATTATAAATTCTTAGCTAGGGTAATTACCTTCTAGTTATTACTATAAATTATAATTAGCTTAAAAGGCTTATTATATTTAATTTATTTTAAAAAGATATTAAGCTAGATGGTTTCCTTAATTATTTATATCTTATCTATATATTTAGCCTTATAGATAGAAAGAGTAATTATTACTTATTACTTAAATTATTAGCTAATAGTAGTACTATTTATATAAAAGATATATCTAATAGTTAATTACTAGATTATTTAGTTACTTATTTAATTAAAATTAATATAATCTATAAGGTTATTTAAGAGCCCTTAGTAAATAAGCTATTAATATATAGTTAAGTAAAAATATTAAAAGATTTATTTTATAGCTCCTATATAATAAGTCTTAGTAAAATTAGATAAGAAATAAAAAATAAAAAATATAATATATATAATATTAGGTTAGATACTTAGTATAGTATATATTAATAATTTTATAGTAGATTAATATTTTTTCTAATATTCTACTAGGGCTTTATAACTATCTTTTATATATACTAGCTTTAATAAGGTTTTTATTAAAATTAATATTAAGTTATAATCCTATATATTATATTATTTAAGAAAGTGCTTAATATAGGCTTCTTAATTTAAATAGATAATATAGTTTTAATAGTTTTAATTAATTATTATATCTAGATAATAGCTATAGAGGCCTAGATTAATTATATAAAAGTATTTATTAAGAGTATCCTTTAACTACTAGATTTTAATTTTAGAGGGGCTAGTAATAAGAATATTATTTATATATAAAATGTCTAGAGTATTAGTCTTATAATAGATAAAAATATTATAGTTAATATTAATAGGTTCTAGGCCTAGCTTATTTATAAAATTAATAAAGATTATATACTAGATCTAAAATAACTATTTTAAGCTATATAAAGTTTTTAATAGCTTATAGATATCTTTTCTTTTATAGAAACCTTATAATAGCTTAATATAAATCTCTTCTTCTACTACTTTATAAAGAAAAGTAGTTTTAATATTTATCTATTTTAAGTCTTAATTATTAGTAGCTATAATAATAAATATAGTTTTATAACTTATTAATTTAACTACTAATATAAAGATTTTATTATAATTAATCTCTTTTTATTATTTAAAGCCTCTTACTATTTAATAGGTTTTATATTTAATAATCTTACTTATTAAGCCTTACTTTAGAGTATATATTTATTTACTTTATAAGATTTTCTAACTAGAAGGATAACTAGTAATTAATATTTATATCTTATTTTTTACTAGAGATTAATACTTATCCTATATTATCTCCTACTATTTCTTTATATTAGAATTATTTTTAATAGCTTTCTAATAAATCTTTAGTTTATAGACTTCTATATTAGTTATATTTATAAGATAGATATAATATAAAAGAGAATTTAATAAAAGGTCTTACTATTTTAAGTATAGGTAGTTATTAAGTAATAATAAAAATATTTTTAATCTAAGTATATTTATATTACTACTTAAGTTATTTATATAATTAACTTCTATAGTTATAGTAGTTATTAATAGTAGCTTAATAACTATTAATAATAATTAAGTTATTAGTAATAGGGTACTATAGAGTAATAGCTTATCTATATTATTAATATCTATTACTATTAGCTAAGAAAGTAAGGGTTTTATTACTAAATTAAGTTATAATTATAATTTCTTCTCTTTATAATAAAATTTAAAGTTTTAGTACTTTTTTCTTTAAATTATTTAATCTTATATATTTACTAAACCTTATTATTAATAAGTATTTAATAGATATAATTACCTTTATAGCCTACTAAATAGCTCTTTATTATATATTATTAGCCCTTTACTTAATTTATTATAGACTTTTTTTTAATTATCTAGCCTTCTATTCCTAACTACTATATATATTTAAGTTATAGTTTTAATTTAGTATAGATCTTATAGAGTATCTTATCTAATAAAGCTATAGAATAGTAGTTATAAAGATAATTAATTATTAAAATAAGTTTTAATTAAAGGTCTTTATTAAGCTTAATATTTTATAAGGTAATAAATATTATACTTTAAAACTATTAGTCTAGTTATTTAGCAGCTCTATTTATTTATAGATTAAAAAGAATTACTAGCTCTTATATAATATCTTAATTAATATAAAGATTATTAAATTAGTAGTTAGAAAATTTACTACTATAATTAGTTTAGAAGTAGTAGATTTTAATATTACTATATTTATTTTAAATAGTATAATATAAATAGGCTATATAAATATTATTTTTCCTTTTTAAAATTTCTATCTCTAAATACTTATTATAGTTATTTAAGAAGATAATAAAGTATTTATCTCTTTTTAGGCTATAATTAAAAGGGCTTATTAAATTAAAATAAATTAGATTTAATAGATATCTTTTAAAATAAATATAAGATTTATATTTACTAGCCTTATTTTTAGTTATTATATATAACTTATAGAAATCCTTTATCTTTAGTACTTTAATAAGATTAATACCTTTTAATATCTTTATAAAATATTTAATATTTTAATAGTTTAGATAATTTATTTAAATATATTATAAATTAATAGTCTTACTTATAACCTTTTAGCTTAGTTACTTAGTATTAATATTTAAGTTTAATAATCTATTAGGTAAAGCTAGAATAGGGTTATTAATTAAATTTAATAGCTTTAATATCTTTTAATTAAATAAAAGTAAGACTTTTAGCTCTTATAAATCTAAATAATAAAGATTATTAACTTATTATTAGGTAGTAATACCCTAAGAACTAAATTTAATATTATAAAATAAACCCTTAATAATAAAGTTTATAGAGTAGCTTATTTAATTAAGCTAATTTATTAAGATTAGATTTAATAGTATATTAATATATAGATTATATTAATAAAAATTAGTTCCCCTTTATAGCTATTAATAACTACTATTAGTTATATTTTATTAATATTAATAGATATTTTATAGCCTATAATATTTTTAATAGTTAGTATATTACTTTTTAAGAGTTTAGTATATTTAATAAAAGACTCCCTAGCTATAATAATATATTATAAGTAAATAAAATCTAGTATTTAATAATAAGTTATATAGTTAGATTTAATATTAAAGGTAGTCTAAGCTTTATCTAAGCTTAAATTATTTTTAAATTATTTATTTTTATATTTATCTTTATCCTTTTTTCCTTTAAACTTATTATTTTTTTTATATTTATTTTTATTATATTTATCTTTATTACTATCTCTATTCTTTTTCCTAGTAAGATTATTATAATTAGTTATAGTATAATAGGGCTTTTTATAATAAGTATATTAATAGATAAGCTTTTAAATAGTATAAGTATTTAGCCTAGATACTATACCTAGCTAGTAGAGTAATAAAATCTATTAGCGCTATATATATTTTAAAGTATTATTAAGCTATAAAGGTAATACTATCTTTATCTCTTATAATAGTTAGATTATAGATGATTTAGATAAACTAAATTATAATATATTTTAAAGTATAGGCTAACTTATTCTCTTAGATAGTCTTATAAATTTAAGTATAATTAAAGTAGTAAAATAATTTTAATACTTCTTACCTAGGCTAATATAGAAATAATAGATTAAATAGTTTATTTTAAGATATTTATAATCTTATTATAAATATTTTTAAATTAGCCTGTATAGTTAATTATATCTTTATAAAATACTAGAGTAAAGGTATTTAAATATTAATAAAAGTTATTTAATATTTTAAACTTTATAAACTTATAATTTTTATTAATCTTATTCTAAAGCTTATATATATTAGTTTTATTTTTAAAATTATTAATATAGTTAGTTCTAAGCTATAAGATAATAGTATTATAGATAACTTAATAACTCTTTTTTTATTTTTTTATTTTTAATATTAGAGCTTTTATTATTATAATTATTATTAGCTAGTTACTATTATTAGTAACTAGCTCTAATATTTTAATTATAGAAATATTTTTATTTTCTTTCTTAATTTAGTCTTAAAGTATATTATAAATAAAGTATTATTATATTTTCTATTTTTAGCCTTAATAGTCCTTAGGGCCTTTAAGCTCTAGAATATAAAATAATAAGCTTATTTTAATAGTAGTTAGCTTACTTATAATAATAGTATTAAGTATCTTTTATTTATAAATTATAGAGCTTAGTATTACTAGATATCTCTAAAATTAAATTATTAATTAAGTAATTAGGAATAGAGGATTTATTAGGCTAATCTATAAATTAATATTCTAAATCTTTATATTTATATTACTAAATTAACTTAGTCTTTATATAGGAGTAGTTAAAATAAGTAAAGTTTTACTTAAATAAATATCTTTAATAGTATACCTCCTTCTAATAAAGATAATCTTCTTTAATTAAGATAGATAATAGGTATAGAGGACTTAGCTTTAATAATCTAGAATATTAAAACTTTATTAAATAATATAGAGTAGATAATATAGATAATATAAATAATATAAATAATATAAATAATATAGATATAGATATTAAGACTTAAATATTTTAAACCTAAGATAGTAGACTAAATAAGAGATTTTCTAATAAATTAATATTATTTTTAAAGTAAGTAGATATTTTATACCTTTATTACTATTATCTAATTAAGAGGCTAGTTATATTTACTATTAATATTTCTTCTTTTAAATTTAGATAGAAGCTAGGATTTTTAATCTTTCTAATTTTAATATTTAAAGAGTAGTTTTTATTTAGATATTTAGTTATAAAGTATATTATCCTAATATAAATAATTATATCTATTATTTATATATTAATATTAATCTAATATCTATATTTTATTTTTATTTAGAGATAAGTATTACCTAGTATTCTATAAATAAAATTAGTATTATAATATATTAGCTTAATATAGCTTAGTATTAGAGTTTTTATTTAAGCTAGCTCTCTAACTCTCTATTTTATAGTAGGCTACCCTCTATATTTTAGATAATAAAAAGGTATTTAGAGATAGCGCTATACCCTATTTAGTAATAACTTTATTACTTTATTTATTATAGAGTTATTCTACTATAAGGTTATTAACTACTAAGGCCTACTTATATCTTTATTAGACTTCTATACTTATATCTTTATAAAGCTTTTTAAGCTAAGCGGGCTATATCTAGATATATATCTATATAGTTAGATATATACTCTATAGTCCTAGACTTATAATTTATTAAAAATATAGGGTAGAATATCTTATTATATTATTTCTACTAGAAAGAAGTCTACCTTACAGCGAGATCTTATTTAGTACTAAGACTCGCTTAGCTTACTTCGCTCGCTTAGCAGTCTTAGCCCTAAATTTTAATATCTTAAAGTCTTAAGTCTTTACTAATTATTATTAGGTAAGATAATAACTAATAAATATATATAATCTATAGAAAGATAAGAAGAAAAAGCCTATATTATATATTAAAAATAAGTTTAAGCTCCTAAAGATACTATATACCTTTATAGAGACTATATTTTCTTATAAGTAATATTATATATAGCTAGTTCTAATTATATAATTTATTAGAATTATAAGTAACTAGCCTTCTACTCTATTAGTAGTTTATTATTAATATATTAAGATAATCTTATTAGAGAACTCTAATAATAGAGAGTAGCCTTAAATATTAATTAAGATTATATTTAACTATACTAAAGGCTATCTTAGAGAGAAAGATATATATATTTTTTAATCCTATATTATATTTATTATAATCTCTAAATATATTATAATTACTAATAACTATAATAGAAATAAATTTAGAATTTCTAATATCTTAAATAAGCTATGTCTACTACTTTACCCTTATATTATAATACTTGTTTTATTCTTTATAGATTAAGCCTTTACTACTTTTTTCTTAATTTTACTAGAGTAGTTATTCTATCTTTAAATTACCCTTAAGTAGAAGTAATTACTAATATCTTTAAAAGAAGAGATAGCTAAAAGACTACTATTCTAATACTAGAAAAATATTATAAAAGATATATAAATTCCTAAGAAAGCTCTAGCTAATACTATACTCTACTAGTAAATAATTAATCTTAGAAGTATTATTAGTATAGAACTTTCTATAAGTCTATATACTTTTTAATATAATAATAGATAAGCTCTAAATAATAGTAGTAAATAGAAATATATTATTAAATAAAAATAAAAATAGCTAACTTATTATATAGGTAAGATTATAAAAGCGTAGTAAAATATTATTCTATAATACTATAACTCTTCTATATTCTAGAAGAACTATATCTTAAGATATATATCTAATATATAGGCTACCTACTACAGCTTAAAGCTATAAATTACACTAATATAAATAGCTAGTAAAATAAATTATATAATTAATCCTTAATAACTAAGAAGACTTAATCTTATATAATAAATAGAGGTTAACTACTACTTAGAGATGAGACTTTTATATTAAAAGCTAAAGTTATTATAATAAACTTTCTAAGATTAAAAATATTCTATTACTAGTATAAAGAGGACCCTTTTATATAATAATTATTAATAAGCCTATTAAGTTTATTATAATCTAAGATAATAGCATAAGAAGGTTTTATTAATAAAAGTTAAGAAAAAGTATAAGAAGGAATAACTAATAATTAATATTTAGTACTAACTAAAGGGATTACTAATTATAGAACTAGAAAATCTTTAGATAATAAAATATATTTTTATAAAAAGAGTTTAGGCTATTAATATACTTTTTATCTTTACTATATTATCTATTAAAGATAAGGGCTAATAGTAGACAGTAGCTATTATTATATTAATTATACTTTATAAGAAGTAGAAGAACTAAGGCTTTTATTATTATAAAGTAGATATTTAAATTATAGAGGATTAAACCTTATTATTAATCTCTTTACTACTAAATCTACTAAAAATCTTTAATATTAAATATAAATCTAAGTAGTATATCTTCTACCTTAGTACTAAAAAGCTATTAGTAAATAATTATCTAAAGGAATTTACTACTCCTAGTAGCTTTAAGAAGTATTTTAATTATAAATATTTCTATTATTATCTAAACTATTAGCTAATTATATATTTATATTAGTTATAATATTATCTTAAATAGTATAATAAACTTACAAAATTATATAAAAGAGGTATATAAAATATATACTTAACTAATATTAGTTTTAGTATATACTTTATTTATCTAAAATTAATATTATTCTAAGTACTTTTTAATTTAGTATTAGGCTTAGCTATTTATTATATCTTAATATAAAATTATAGTTAAATTAATAAAGACCTTAATTATTTTATATAGATTAAATATTATAGATTTTACTAAGCTTATTATATTCTTCTTAAATTAAACTATTAATATATATAATTATATAGAGGGTTTTTCTTTCTATATATACTCCTCTTTACACGTACTATTTATTAGAATATTAGAGACTTTAGTAAATATACTTTCTATACCTCTTATATATACTCGCCTAAATACTCTTTAATTAATTTATAGTTACCTATCCTAGAAAGGATATACGCGCTTTATAGAAAATCTCTATTATTTTATAGCTACCTAGGTAGATATATATATAAAGAGAGATATATATAAGAAGTACTTATAAGAAGCTCTCTATTTTATAGCTACTAGATAGTATATATATAAAGAGTATATATATAAGAAGTACTTATAAAAAGCTCTCTCTATTATTTTTATAACTACTACGTAGACTATATATATAAGGGGAGTATATATAAGAAGTACTTAATCCCCTATTATTTTATAACTACCTTAATAGATATATACATAAGGGGAGTATATATATAAGAAGTACTTAACCCCCTATTATTTTATAACTACCTTAATAGATATATACGTAAGGGGAGTATATATATAGGAAGTATTTATATATTATTTTATAGTCTACCTTAATAAATATATACGTAAGGGGAGAGTATATATATAAGAAGTACTTATATATTATTTTATAGCCTATCTTAATAGATATATATATAAGGGGAGTATATATATAGGAAGTACTTATAAAAAGCCCCCTACTATTTTATAGCTATCTTAATATATATATAAAGGAAGTATATATATAGAAAGTACTTTTAAAAAGTCTCTATTATTTTATAGCTACCTAGGTAAATATACGTATAAAGGGAGTATATATATAGAAAGTACTATTCTGTCTACCTATAAGATTATAATACTGTATGTAATTAGTCGTTATAGGGTTTAGTAGACTATATATAAAATAGTTAGATAATAGTTATAAAATAGATAGAAATAGTTAAATAATAAAAGTTCTAGCGTTAGCTTATTCCTTACTAAAACTATTAATCTATTATTTATTTATTTAACTAAAATAGTTTAAAATAGTTTTTATTCTATCTACTAACTACTTAACTATCTAACTACTACTACTTCTAAAAAGTATAAATATGCTTACGCTAAACTTACTAGCCTCTATACTAAAGTAGTAGTATAATTATATAATTATTTCCTTTTTCTTTATAAAATATCTAACCCTCCCCTCCTAAAATAATTATTTACTAAGGATTTTATAATACTATCTATATTTTACTCTCTAAAATATCTACCTCTATAGCCTTTTATATATACTCTTTATAGTTTTATTAAAGTAGTTCCTATAGCCTTTTATAGTATATTTATAAATATACTATACCCTAAATATATTCTATTATATAGTTACTTATATTATTAGGCTAGTCCAGCTTACTAGATATATTAATTATATATATAATATTATAAAAAAGAGCTAGAAATTCATATATCTTTTATGTTCTTATAAATTAATATATTAGTAGATTAAGTATAGGGTTTAATACTTAGTATATTTTATTATTACTATTACTATTAATTATATTAATATCCTTAATATTATGTTTATATAACGAAGTAATTATATTTATAATAAGAAATATATTTTTTTTTATTAATAGGTATAGTAAAAGTATTATACTAATTATATATTTCTATTCCTAATAAATAGGTAATTATTAATATTATATATATAGTAATAGTAGAGTCTAGATATCTATATTAATAACTAAAAATTTATAAATATATTTAAAGTATTTAAGTTAATATAATACTTATAGATTTTTATAGGTAATATATTAATACTATTTAATTACTCTTTAACTAAGATCTAAAATATATATACTATATTTAGTTTAATATACTATTATTAAATACTATATAAATATATACTATAGGTTAAGTTTTATTAGATTAATTAATAGCTTTATATAAAAAAAGAGATTTATTTTAAATCCTTTTATAGATAGCTAGGTAGACTAGTATTTATTATTATTTATAATATTATATAAGCTATTCTTATCCCTATCTATATTTATCTATTTATTAATTAGGACTAGATATTAAATATTAAAAAGTTTAAAACTTTTTATTAGCTTTAAGTAGTTATAGTTTTATATTCTAACTAAGCCTAATTATAATAACTACTTTATTATATTTTAAGTAAGATATAGTAGTATTAACTATATCTTTAAAGATCTTAGAAAGATATTAATATTATATAATAATAGTATATATTACTTACTTATATTTTAGTTTATCTACTAGTATATTAAAGTTTATTATTATTATATATTCTCTTATATTTTCTACTAGATAGAGATCTATATATATATTAAAAAATAATAATAATTTTTAATATTTAATATTTTAGAGCTTATATTATTTATTTTTATCCTTTTTATTAACTAGTATTATTATATTTAAATTAGTACTAAATATTATTATATCTAATAATATATTATCTAATACTTTAATATTCTTATCTCTATTATATATTATATTATCTTTTATATTATTACTAGCCCTATTACTAAAGCCTTCTATAGATATTATTATTATTATATATAATATTAGCTCTTAATATACTTAATATACTTATATTATATATTAGTATAAAATATTTAAATTAGTATAGTATTAACTTTTAATAAATATATTAGATTTTATAATTAATTTAAATATTTATATAATTATATAAGATAGTAATAATTAGTTTATTATTTTAGTCTTAGTAATTTAAAGGAATTTTAATTAAAACTATCTAGTTATAGCCTAATTATATAATATAAAAGATATTAAGAGGGTTATTTTTTTAACTTTTAATAAAAACTATAATTATATATAAAATACTAGACTTTAGATTTAACTTTAATTAAAAAGAAAATAAAAGGTTTAGAAAGCCTTTATATATACTATAATACTATACTTATTAAGAATTAATATTATTAGAAAATTTTAAAGGATTTAGTTAAATCTTTTTTATTTTAAATAAAATATATTATAAGTTTATAATTAAATTAAATTTAAAACTAGAGTAAGCTTAATAATAAATAATATTTTAAGCTTTATCTTAAAATTTTTAATAAACTTATTAAGTTCCTTTCTATTATTAATATTCTTAGTATATTTTCTTAGTTTAATAGTATTCTAATAATATCTATTATATTTAATAATATTATACCTTAAGTTATCTTATTTTTTCTTTAAGTAGTAGTATATCTAGTATCCTCTTTATATATTATAATATATAAACTCTTTATTATCCACCTATTATAGTATATTATTAAGAAATATTATACTAAAAGTATAAACTTTTTTTATATTATTATTAATATTTATCTCTATTCCTTAGTCTAGATTTTAGATTAGCTTTATTAATATCTTTATTATATTATTAATTTTTATATTATAAGGTCTTAATATTAAAGTAAAAATATTTACTAACTTTCTTTATTTCTTATAATTAAGATATATAGGGATTAAATAGAATATTTTAAGAATATAATATATATTTTTATAAATCCTAAAGTTATTAATAAATAATAGATATAATAAAGATATATAATTTTAGATAATAAAAAGGTTAAGATTTTAATAATTAAAATATTCTATTTTAAGTTTAGTACGAGTTTAATATAGATAGTAAAGAAATTAAATAGAAAATAAATAAATATTAAGAACTCTTTTAATATAGAAATAATTATTATAATAAAGAATTTTTTTATTATTAACCCTAAAATTATATTCTTAATTAAGATAAATCTTAAACTAATAATTAATAATATTTAGACTTTACTTAAATAAAATATCTTTTAATAGATAAAGTTTATAATTATTATTAAATATTAAATTAAATTTATATAATATATTTTAATAGTAGTCTTATTTTATAACTACTTATATAGTAATAATAACTTTTTTATAAGTTATAAAATATAAATAATAATTTTAATTAATAAATATAACTTAATCTATATAAAATAGTAATAACCTCTTAATATAAACTATATTATTAAGAAGGATTAGAGTTCCTATTTTTATATAATATATATTATTAGAGATAGTTTTAATAGAAGAGCCTTAGATATAAAAATACTATAATTTTATTAAATTATTAATATATTAAGCTATACTAAAATATATCTTATCTTAGAGTTTTATAGCGGCTAGGATAGTATAGATTAAATTATAAAAATTATATTAATATTATTATAATATATATTTAATTTACTAATACTATATACTTTTTTAATATTATAGAAGAGATAGCTACTTTTTAATTATAATTACTAAAAACTTCTATAGTATTCTTAATAAAAATATATAATATTAGACCTATCTCTTTAATATATTTAATTTTAATAGAAGAGCTTATATAAGATTTATATTTTATTTATTTATATTTATATTATTATTCCTAGCTTCTATAAAAGACTTTAATAACTATATTATCTTATAAAGCCTAATATAGTTTATTTTTAAATAATTTAATTTCTTAAACTATAAGCTAAGTATTAAGTATAGAGAGAGAGAGATAGTATTCTTACTATTCTACTAAATAATAACTTTATATAAGGATATAGGAGAGAGTAGTAATAATAATCTAACTTTTAATAATAAGCTTTATATTAGATAGAAAGAAGAATAAATAATAATAAATATATATATTAATAAATCTAAATCTCTATTATACTTACTTTTAAGATTATTTTTAGAGTAAAGATCTTTAAAATATTAAAAAAAAGTAAGAGATTAAGCTTATTAAAGAATATTATTAATATCTTCTTTTAACTATAGTATAATTAGTACTAAATTAAATAATATAAAAGAGTTTATAATAAATAGATTTATATTATCCTCTAAATTAATCTTCTCCTTAATAATATTTATATTTATATTAGTCTTTATATCTATATTAGCTTCTATCTCTATATTAGTATTAAAATATACTATTATAATTTTATTAGTACTACTAACTAATTATAATTTATACTTATTATTATTAATATTATTAAGATATTTATTAAAGCCTTTTATTATCTACTTCTTTATTATATTCTTATATTATAATAAGCTATCTAGGAGGTTATATAATAATAATAGAAACTACTACTAAAAAGATAAAAATAATAAGAAAGATAGTTTATTAACTTTATCTTTATTAGATCTAGTATCTTATATTAGTACTCTTAAATAATCTATCTTTCGCGGTTAAGAGGCTATAGTATTATATAAGAAGGATTATAATATAGAGTATTAGAATTACTAATATAAAGTATTAAAAAGAATAAAAAGATATATCTATAAGTATTAAGTCTATATAGGTAGAAGTCTTATATATAGCTAATAATACTTATTTTTAAGTATAATATTATAATAATCTTATAGTATATTATAAAAACTAAAAGGAAAGTACTTCTAAGTATAAATATAATTTTATTATAAGAAATAAGTAGTAATATAGTCTTTAAAATAAGTTATTTAGATTAGTATATAAAATAACTCTATTATTAAAACTTAATATATAAGTATTATATATATTTATAGACTTAATACTATATATTTATAAATCTTTTTATAATATCCTAGAAGTTTTAGAGGATTTAGGATAGTAGTAATAGTAGTAGTATAATATATATAAATTAAGTTATAGCTTATAGCTTATATATATATAATTATAATTATAATTATAAAAGTATTTAATATATATTTATTATAGTAATTTCTATTTATACTATCTATCTTATTAAGTCTTAAGGCTATTAATATTATTATATAAATAATATTAAAGCCTTCTATAAACTATACCTATTAAGTAGTCTTCTATAGAAAGTATTATAACTTTACTAGCTATAGGTATAATAGCTATAAATATAGCTAGTAAAGTTATAGAAGTAGTATTAATATTTATTAAAATAGTTAAGAAGTAGAGAGATCTATAAATATATTAGTATATTAAAATTATTTATAATAGAGTATCTATCTAGAACTATATATTAATAAGTTATCTCTTACTATTAAATAGAATAAATTATAATAACTTATAAAGAGTTAATATTACTATAATATCTAGAGTATTAATTAGTATTTTAGTATATTTAATAAGTTTTCTATTAATAATATACTATTTTATAATATATACTTTACTATTATCTATATTATCTTTATTAAATATAGTTTAATTAAGTATAGTAGTAGCTTTTAAGATAGCCTTTTTAATATTTTAATAAATTTTTATATTATCTAAAGTTTCTTATATACTATATTTATAGATAAATATAATATTATTAGAATTTTCTAGACACTATATTTATTTAATTACTTAATATATAACTCTAAGATTTATAAATAACTTAAAAATATAGATATATTAATATATATTTTAAAGATTAAGTTTTATACTAGTTATTTTAAAAGTATATAATAAGATCTATATCTAGTCTAGTTTATTATTAAAGATATTAATAATTTTTTCCCTTTTAATATCTATATAGTAGGAATAGAGGATTATAACTTTAAGTTCTAGAAAATAAAGAATTATATAAAGAAAGGTTATTATTATAGGAAGTTAGTAAAAAATAATTACTTTTTCCTAATCTCTAATAATCTATTAGTAGTAAATATTTATAAAAGCCTTTTATAAAAGTCTTCTATAAAGTATCTACTTACTTAATTATAGATATTCTATAATAGAGTCTATACTTTTAAGGCGTCTTTATATAACTTCTAGACTATCTTCTTAACTTTAAATCTTATTACCCTCTCCTCTTTAAGTTATTTTATAAAAAATCTAGCCTCTTTAAATAATCTTTTTATATTTATAGCCTTTAAGTTAAATACTTTATTAATATTAAATAATATAATAGAGATTAAAAGTAGCTAAAGTTTTCTTTATATAATTAAAGATTATTTAACTCTTCTTATTTTATTTCTAAAAAGTAGAAGTACCTCTATTAACTAATCTATTAAAGTATAATATTACGTCTATTTATCTTTATTATATATATAGTTTATTAAAGTTATATAGACTTTAAGTAGTTTAGACTTAATAATTAGACCTACTTTAAAAGATATATAGCTTAAATATATTTATTATAATATATATCTTTTCTAAACCTATATTAAGTATAACTTTTTAGTAGTTAAATTAATTTAATTTATAAATATTTAGTTTCTAATAGCTTAGGAAGTTATCTATAACTTTATTACTAAATAAATATTATTAAAATTAAATAGATTCTTATCTTTTTTAAATTTTATTTTATTAAAAGAATTTTTAACTTACTATTAATCTATATCTTTATACTAGATAAATAGTATATATCCTTTTTAATTCTTAATACTATTAAGAATAGGCGTAGCTATAATTAGAATATAAAATATAATACTAAGCTATATAATATATATTAATATTTTATTACTTATATATTTAATAATATATATCTTATTTAATATTATAAAATTAAATATATTATTAAGTATATCTAGCTATTTATAATTTAAGTTATTAATATTATTATCTACTTAAGTTTAACTTTATTAAGAGGTATTAATTCTTTACTTTCTTTATATAATAGGATTATATCTCTTTATAAATATACTATATAAACTTACTATAATAATATTTATATTTATACTAAATTTATTAAATATTAGATATTACTAATTTAATTAATCTTATATTATCTTTTTATTTATAATAGGCTTATATCTTCTTATATCTTTATAATACTTATAAATTATAAATACTTTAAATATAACTAGCTTAAATTATATAATCTATTAATTAATAAGCTATTTAGATATTAGTAATAATATTAGTTTTATTAAAATAGTTAATATATATAATAGTTAATTTATATATTAAGAGATAGTTAACTAAAGCCTATAAATAATAAAAGTCTTTATAGAAGGCTTTAGTAATATATTATAATATATTAAAGCCTTTAATAAATAAGAATAATTAGAGTATCTACTTATAATAAAAAATAGATTATAATCTATATCTTCTCTAACCTTATTATATTTATAAGTATATAGCTACTAAGTATAGGTTCTTATATTATAAAGTTAATAATTATTTTAATAGTAACTAGCTACTAGAACTCTAGCTATATTAATAAGAATATATAAAGAGCTTAAAAGATTATTTTTTCCCCTTCTTAAAGGATAGAGAGAACTTTATATATATCTTTAAAGTCTTTATATTAAAATAAAGAATTATCTAGTTAAGTTTACTATTTATTATATAATATCTTTATTAACTCTATAAACTTTAAAATTAGTATAAGATCTTTCTCTAGATCTTTAATTATCTTTTAATAAAATAATACTTAATCCTTTATAATCTATATATCTAAGTTACTTATATAGTTAACTCTTAAATAAAGTTTAAATAAGTTATTTTAACTACTTATAATTTTACTAATTATCTAGGCTTTTTAAAAATAACTTATAATATTAAAAAACTATCTAGTATTCTTAATATATAATCTCTTAATATTAAATAAGGCTTAATTTCTAATAAAAATCCTATTATTATTATTTAGGAAGTTTAAGATTTAGTTATTCTTAATATTATTATCTTTAAAAAGAAATTAGACCTTTATAATTTCTATAAAAATTAAGTTAAGTCTAGAGTCTTTTTTAATAAAAATATTAAGAGTATTAATATTAGAATCTAGATTATTAATATTAATATTAAGATCTAAATTATTAGTTACCTTTCTCTTTTTTTATAATAATATTATATTAAATTCTTAGTACTTAACTAATACCTAGATATATATATATATATTATATTTAAATAAATTAGTTTAATAAAAGAGATCTTCTATACTCTTTATATTTATCTTATAGATTTTAAAGAGTATTAAAATATAATAATTAATATTATCCTAATTAAATTTATTAAGATAATAGTAGAAAAACTTATTCTAGTCTAGCTATTCTCTATTTAAAAAATATTTCTTAATATATTTAAGTCTAATACTATATAGCTTATTTAACTTCTACGCTTATATATATTTCTATTAAAGAATAATCTATTATAATATATATTTATTAAAGTATAACTTAAATTATTTTAACTACGCTGCGCAACGAGTCGGGTCGGGGTTTTTTAGCGTGTTTTTTAGAAATCTTCTTTTCTTAATAACTTTTTTAATTATTAAAATAATTTAGATATTAGAGTATAGATTTAAAGCTCTATATTAGAGCTATAATAATATATAATTTTTACGCTAAACTTATATAAGTTAGTAGAGTTATTAGCGTCGGGTTAAATAGGTTAGGTCGGGTTTTCTAAAAATCTAAAACCTAATCTGATTTTTAAGTCCCTCTTTTTAAATACTAATAGCTCTACTAACCTATATTAGTTTAGCGCAAAAAATATAGGGTTTTATAGCTCTTAAGTAGGGCTTTAAATCCATGCCCTAATATCTAAATTATTTCAATAGATAAAAAAGTTATTAAAGAAAGAGTATAAAAAAATTAAAATCTTAGTAAAAACTTATTGCGCGGCGTACTCCTATCTAAAACTATTAATATAAATATATATTAAATATATATAAAAAGCAAGTAAATTATAGTCTTTAAGATATTAGTAATTAATATTATATTATTATTTAATTAATAAAATTCTTAAATAAATAAGACTTAGATTTTAGTATCTTTAAATTTATAAAATAATTTTAAATACTTTTTAATATATATTATAATAATTATTACTATATAAAATAAAGATTATAATTATAAAATTCTCTTTTTTCTTTTCTTAAGAATTAATTATATTTTATAATTTATAATATATACTTAATCTTATATTAATATAAATATTTATAATAATTTATTTAATATTAATATTTTTAAATAATAATATTAATTCTTAAGATATTATTAATTTTATAATTATATAATATAAATTTAAAACTAAGAACTTAATAATATTTAATTTTTTTATATTTAATATATTTTCTTTAATAATAAATAGTTTATATTATTTATATTTAAATTTAAAAAATATAACTTTTAATAAGAGTTAAGTAGTAAATATTAAAGTAAATAAAAATAATATATATTTATTTATTTATTATAAATATTAAATTCTAATTAATATATAATAAGTTATATAGTATATTAAATAATATAATCTTATTAAAAAGTAATAATAATAGAAATAATAAATATTTATTAATATAAAAAGAAAAGTAATATAAATTAAAGTATAATTATTTATTTATTAAGTTTACTAGTTAGTTTTTAAATTAATAAGAAAATATAATACTTATTTAAAAATAATAATAATAAAAAATAATATTTAATAATTAATTATAATTATATTTAGTTTTTATTTTATATTTAATAATATTATAATAATATAATAATTATAATAAAATAAAATAATATTTATATATAATATTATATTATTTATATATTAATATTCTTATTACTTAAATTCTATTATATTATTAAATTAAGATTATAATTTATATATAAAGTTAATAAGAAATATATCTTATTAAAATTATTTTAAATAATAAAAAATTAATCTTTAATTAAGATATTAATTAAATAAAGTATATTTATAATATTAAACTTTATAAGATAAAATAAAGCTTATATATTTATATTAAATTATAATTAAATTATATTAAATAATAAAAAAAACTAAAATATATAATATATATAACTTTTATAAAGTTATAAATAATAAAAACTAGTTCTAAGAATTTATAATAATAGCTTTAGACTTTTTAAGATTAATTATTTAATTATTTAATCTAAGACTTCTAGAGTTAATTTAAAGTTCTTAAAGTTAAAAAAAAGTATTTTAAATTTACTAATAAGATAATCTTATTTAAAATTTTATAATTAATTATTATTATTTTAAGAAATATATAAATTAAATTTTTTATACTTAAAGTTTTTTTATATAATAAAAATATACTAATTTAATTAATTTATTATTAATTATTAAAATTATATTATATTTTATTTTAATAAATTATCTTTTTAATTTTAAAAATATAATAATAAAATTTTAAATAATATTTTTCTAGACTTAAACTAGAAAATCTATTAATTTTATTTCTTTATATAATTTATATTAAATATATTTTATTTTAATATATATATTATAATAAATAACTTTATTCTTAATATATTTTCTTATTTTTAAAAAGTAGAAGTTTTATAAGAATTTTTTAAAAGTTTTTTTAATTTCTTAATAATCTTCTAAAATCTTTATTTTATAGTAGATTCTAAAAATCTCTATATATATAAATATTAGAATATAAACTCTTTTTAAAAGTAAAAGAAGTTTTAAATTTATTTTATTAAATCTATTATAATTATTAATATCTTTAAGAATTTTAATTATAACTTTATTCTTTTATAAATTTATTAATATTTATTTAGTAAAATCTTTAATTTTTATTATTATAATTATAATAATATAAAGCTTTACTTTATTAAATTATAATAATTTATCTTTACTTTATATACTTAATAATTTCTTTTATTATTATTATTTTATAAGAATTAATATTATAATAAAAT
Organism: Cladonia squamosa; assembly: GCA_947623385.2. Classification (NCBI taxonomy): domain Eukaryota; kingdom Fungi; phylum Ascomycota; class Lecanoromycetes; order Lecanorales; family Cladoniaceae; genus Cladonia; species Cladonia squamosa. The sequence continues at coordinate 1,106,908 of OX392382.1, forward strand.
ATTAATTTTATTTTTAATAAATTTACTAAACTAGTTATAATATTAATTCTTTTTTTATTAATTTAAGTTTAAAATTACTAATAAATTAATAATATTTTATAACTTTAAATAATAATATTATATATAATTTTATTTTTAATTATATATTACTTTTATAAAAAAACTTTAATCTCTTATTATCTTTATTTATTTATTATTTACTAAGAATTAATAATATTTTAAAAGAACTTAATAGTATTTTTTAAAAAAATTTAAATTATAAATAATATAATAAAGTTATTAACTTATATAATTAATTTAAAATAAAATTAATATAATAATTTATTAATAAACTAAGATTATATTTTAATAAATTTATAAGATTTAATATTTTAAAATAAAATAAATATATTAATACTTTAATTAAATATTAAATAATATTTTTTTTAAAATATATTTATAATAAATATTAATATAAAGAGAAAAAAGATTAAATATAATTTTTTCTTAATTTTTATAAAATTATTTATAAATATTTATTTATAAATTATTAATTTAAATAATTTTTTAATTTATAAATTATTAATAATAATAATATTTAAGTTTTTATAATTTATATTTATTTAAAAGTAAAAATTAAAATTAAAATATAATTAATATAATTATTTAAATAATAAGATATATTTAAAAATTAAAAGATTTTATAAAAGTTAATTATTTAAAAATTATTTAATAAAGAATATAAAATTAAATATTAAATTTAAGATAAATTAAATTTAAATAAAATAAAATAAAATAATATAAAACTTTATTAATTATTTTAAAATCTTAATAATTAATTTATTATAAAATAATATATTTATATATTATATTATTTATAAAAAATTAATTTTAAAATTTTTAAATTAAGTTTATTAAGTTAGTATAAAACTTTTATATATATTTATTAATTTTAAAAAAATTATTTAATAAGTTAAAAATTATATTAAAATAAAAAAATAATAATAAAACTCTATAAAGAATACTTTAAAAATTAAATTTTATTTAAATTAAATTTCTTTAAAAATTTAAAAAAAAAATTATTTTTTATATTTAATTTTAATAATTTATAAATAATTAATATTATTTTAAAAAAATATAAATAATAATAAAATAATAAATTATATATATATTATATATAATTAAAGTATTAAAAAAAAATATATTAAAAAATTAAAAAATATTTATTTATAATAAAAAAAATATTATTATAAATATAATTAATCTTAAAAAATAAAAAGTATTATATTTATTTTTTAAACTTCTTTTTAAAATAAATTAAATATATAATAAAAAAATAAAAAGTTAAAAATTAAAAATATTAAAATATTAAGACTTTATAAATTTTTATTATAAATATTATAATAATTATAAATTATATAAATATATTTATTATATTATAAAAGTTATAATTATAAATTTTTTAAAATATTAAATTATTTCTTTAAACTTTAATTACTATTATTAATAAATAATATATATATTTACTTAAATTAATACTCTTAAAGATAAAGATTATTAAGATTATAAATATTAATAAAAAAATTATTAATTTTATTAATTAAATATTATTTTAAATCTTTATAAGTATTTTAAATATTTTATTTAATTATTTATATATTTTAAGTAATTTTAATATAAAATTATTAAGTTATTTTAAATTTTTTATAATTATAAAAAATTAATTTATTAATAAATTAAATTAAAAATTTAGTAAAAATAATTAAAAATAATTAAATTTTAAAATAAATAAATTTTAAATATAAGTTAAATAAATCTTTTATATATATATATTTATTATATTAATTAAAAGACTTTAATAATATTATTAAAAACTTATTTTAATTATATTAATATTTTTAAAAAAAACTAGTATTATACTTTTATTTTATTATAAAATTTTTATTTATATAATTAATTTATTATTTAATAATATATTTTTTTTTAAACTTTTATATAATTTATTAGAATTAAAATTAAGTATATTTAAAAATAATATTAAATAAAATTTTAAGTTAGAATTTATATAGTATTTTAAATTATTAATTAAATTATTTATATTATTTATTAAAAAAAGATAAAAACTTATAATTTTATATAAATTATTAAAATTTATATTTTATAATAATAAGAGATTAATATTTAATTCTATTAATTTTAAAGATTTTAAATTATTTTAAAAGAATAAAAAAGTTTATAAAAATAAATTCTTATTAAATATATAATTTTATTTAAATTAAATAAGATAATAAATAAAAAATAATTTTTTAAATTTATTATAATTTATTTAAATATTATATAATATTTTTTAATTTAATTAATATATTATTAATCTTTTAATTTTATATTAATAAAATATTTTATTATTTTTTAAATAATATATTAATTTTTTTTAATATTATTAAAAATAAAAACTATAAAGAATATATTAAAAAAGTATTAAAAACGTTTTAAATAAATAACTTATTTATTAAATTAAAATAATATAAATTTTTAATAAATATAATAAAGTTTTTAAAGTTTATTAATTTAATAAAATTATAATAAATTAAAATTAAATAATTAATATTAGAATTTATAAAAAGTATTATAAATCTAGTATTAATACTTCTAGATAAATTTTATAAACTAGACTTAATTAAGTCTAGTAGTTATAACTATTTACTATTATATAGCTATAAATATAAATAGTTTACTTTTATATAATAATATTCTATTATACTTATAGCTTTATTATTATTTAAGTACTTTACTAAATTATTAATATAATACTATTATTCTTCTTATAATTAGTAAGTTAGTAAGTTATAGCTTTTTTTAAGAATTTTTTTATACTAGTATTTCTACTTATAAAAAATTTAATACTTTTTTTTTTAAAAAAGATAAAGATAATATTTTTATATAAAAGCTTAACTTATAACTAGTATTCTTATAAAAACTTTAATACTAAATTAGTATTTCTATATAGTAACCCTTAATAATATTCTTAATAAAGATAATTTAATATAATTAACTTAATTAATAATATTCTTAAAAACTATCTTAATAGTATTCTTATATAAGATAGAAGTTTAAATATTATTACTATAACTAGCCCTATAAAGAAAATTTTACTACTATAAAGTTCTTATTTAGAAAATTTTATTTTAATATTTAATAGTATTTTTAAATAATTAATCTTTATAATATTCCTATAAAGTTATAATCTATAGAGAGAGAATAAAGTAGAGATAAGATAGTCTTAGTATAATATATATACTACTAAACTAGTAAAGAATAATCTTAACTTTAATAAATAATAAGTAGAAAATTAAATAATAATATTTAATTAAAAAAAGTACTCTTTAAGATATAATATCTATTAGAATTAATATAAAATAAATTCTATAAGTAAAGATAAAAGTAATTTAAAAGAGACTTAGAATAATATTATTAAAGTAAATACTTAAAATTAAATAAATAATATATATAACTCTAATAAAAACTAAGTAGAAAGAGTTTTAACTAACTTAAAATAAACTTCTAGTAATTAAATATATCTATTAAAAATCTTTAATATATTAAATATATTAAGATTTAATAAATAGGATAAATAATATACTCTTAAGTTAAATAATAATAATATAATTTATCTAATAAATAGTATAGATCTATATAAAAAGATTATTAAATAAATAGTAAATAAAACTAAGTTTATAAAAGTAGTTAATATAAAACTATATATATAATAAAACGCGTTTCTAATAAAATTTAAAAAAATTATTATATTAAGATAGAAATACTTTATATTAAAAAGTTATATTATATATAGTAAGAAATAAAAAGCTAATATAAATAATTTAGTTAAAAAACTATAAAAGGAGATTAATTATTTAAGAATATAAAAAATTTATTATTAATAATTAAATAATAAACTTAATAATAAAAATAATATAATAGTAAAGAAGCTAGAGATATTAAGAGAGTAAATAAATTAATAATATTAAAATAATTATAACTCTAATAATAACTATATTTTATATACCTTTTATAAATAATTAAGAGATTATAAGTTATTAAATAATTATAGTAAATATTATATACCTAATATACTACTTAAATAAGAATTATATATAAAGACTAAAGTTATAAAAGAGAGCTATAATATTAAATAATAAAAAATCTTATTATTTTATAATAATAAGGATTAGAATAAATATAAGAATTAATATATAATAATTTTAATAAAATTTAGAAATTATTCTCTCTACTTCTCTATAAAGGCTATTAAGCTAGATTTTATTAAAAAATCTTTAAAAAATATAGTCTTTAAGATTATAAAAATTTAAATTAATTTAAAAGATAATTATTTATATTTAATCTACTATAAAGCTATTTAAGATCTTAATAACTTCTTTAAAGTCTATAATATATATATTAAAGTAATAAGTAAATTAAATAGCCTTATAATATAAATAAGTTATAAGAATCCTAATAAAATATTTAATAAATTTTATATATAGTTTTTAATAGTTATTAGCTCTTTAAATCTAAATAATTATATTAAGATAAAATTCTTAAAAATAAACCTATTAATAAGACTAATAAATTATATAATAAATATAATAATAATAAATTTATTTTTTAAATACTATATATAAATTCTTTAATTAATTAATATAAATATAAGTATTATAGATATTAGAAGATTATATTAGAATAAAAAATTAAAAAATAAGTTAACTCCTACTAGTATATTAATAGCTTAATAATTTAGATAAGTTAAAATACTAATTATTATTACTAATTCTTAATAAGGATTTAAGATATTTATAAAAATATTTTAATAACTTTAAAAGGAGAGTTAATACTATAAGTATTTAAAACCTAGTTATATCTCTATAGATATTAATATCCTATATAAGAACTTACTATTTCTAATAGTAAAGGAAATAGAAATATAACTAGTAAAGATTAATATCTTCTAAAATAGCTAAAAAATAAGTAATAGATATATAAAGAAGAAACTTAATAATAATAAGTTAAAAAATTAGAAATCTCTAATAAAGATACTACTAGAAATATCTTAATATATAATAGAATTAAATAGTTAGAAAGTATTATTAAGTTAATAATAATAAATTACTCCCTTATTTATATTAATATTAAGAGAGTAGACTTAAAGTTAAAATAAAAAAGATAATTAAACTTCTAAATAAAGATATAGATAGGAAAGAAGAATATTTAAATATATATTATAATAAACTTAAATATTATAGCTTCTTTATTTATTAGTAATATTTTTATAAAATAATATAATTTAATATTAATAGTCTTAATAAAGTCTTATCTATTAAAATTAGCTAATAGAGAGTTTATTCTAAATATAATCTATATAATATAGCTAGATTTTAGATTAGAAGATTATATTAAATAGTTACTAAAACTAGTTATAAATCTTAAAAAATTTAATATTATTCTAAAGATATTATAGTTAGAATAATATAATCTAGATATTAACTAAGTAGATTATATTATAATAATAAATTTAAACTTCTATATATTTAATTATTTATTATATAGTAAGTTAATTACTATTATAAACTACTTCTAATTAAAGAAGTAAAAATCTATATAGAATTAGGAATATAATATTATTAAGATTAATACTTATATATTTATAAAAATAATAAAAAGAAAGGATAATAAAGTAATTATAATATAGCCCTAGAACTTTAAAAGTCTTAAATATAAAAATAAATCTTATACTTATATTATAACTAATATTATAGTAATATTAATTAAGGATTATAATAAATTCTTTTATAAACTTTAAAAGAAATATCCCTTTATAGAGACTTTAAAGGGGATAATATTAAAAAATAATTATAATTAAATAGATATATAGAACTTAATAAAAATAAATAAATTACTACTATATAAATAGATAGATTATATAATTAAGTTAAAAAATAAAGCTAAACTACTAATAAAGAAAGTATATAATATATTATATAACTAAGTCTAGATAGTTAAAGAGTATATTTAAAATATTTTAAATAAAAACTATATTTAGCTAAATAATTTATCTTATACTATTTCTATCCTAATAGTAAAGAAACTAGATAGAGGACTTAGAATATATATTAATTATAAAGCTTTAAATATATTAATAATTAAAAATTAAAATATCTTTTTATTTATATATAATATACTAGTAAAGCTTTATATTATAAGAATATATAATAAGTTTAATATTATTATAATATTTAATAAGATTTATATAAGGAAGAGCTATAAAAAAAAATTTCTTATAAGATATAGCCTTTTTAAATATATAATAATATTTTTTAACTTATATAATACTCTAAGTACCTTCTAAGCCTTTATTAACTATATATTAAAAGATTATCTTAATATATTCTATACTACTTACTTAGATAATATATTTATTTATAGTATAAATATAGTTAAGTATAAAAAATATATAAAATAAGTACTATAATAACTTTAAAGAGTAAGATTATTTCTTAATATTTATAAATATAAGTTTAATATTACTATAGTTAAATACCTAGGTATTATTATTACTACTTATTATAATTATAATATTTAAATAAAGTTTATAAGATTCTATCTAAGATATAGATCTAATATATAAGATAAATATAAAAAAGAAAATAAAAGAAGAAGAAAAGAAGATATTAAATACTCTTAATAAGCGCTAGGTAGCTAAAGTAAATATTAAATAATTAGAATAAAAAAGACTTAGAAGATTTTAAAAGAAAAGTTTTTTAAAAATTATAATAATACTCCTCTCTTATTATCTATACTTTTAAATAGATATTTAGCTCTATTACTTCTATTCCTCTAACTTAAATAAGCTATTATTATTATTAATAGAGTTAACTTTAAAGTCGCTTAAATATTAGAGATTCTTAAAATTTTCTTTAAAAGTAACTTAAGTCTAATAGTCTAGGTAGTTAAGGTATTTAAAAAAATAAATATCTAAAGTAGTAATAATTCTTAAGATATTTTTAAAGGACTTCTATATTATTCTATTAAAACCTTCCTATAAGATATAAAATTCTAGTTTTAAGTACTTAACTTAGAAGTTAAGGATAGTTATTATAAGCTAGATTTTATATCTCTAAATATTAATAATAAGATATAGTATAGAGGGTAATTATCTTAAAAAAGGATTATTAGTAATAGACTATAAAAGGCTAATATAAAAAATATTATAATAAAACTAGCTATTAAAGAGCTTTAAGTAATATATATAAGAGCTAATAATCTTTATAATAAAAAAAGAGCCTTTAAATTTATTTTAAAGCTTCTTTATAGGTTATTATATTTAAAGATTTTAAGTATTAAGTTAAACTAGATCTCTAATAGTATATTTAGGTATAGACTAGTAGTACTTATTAATAAATTTTTTTTAATTAGCTTAGGTAAGCTTTATCTATTCTTATAAAACTTTATTAATATAATTTATTTTTTTAGTAAAGAGGTTAGCTTAAAATTAATTTTTAATTTTTTTTTATTAATTAGATTAGCTTAATAAGATTTTAACTTAAAATTTATTTAAGAGTATTACTCTAAGTTAGTAAAAAAGAGAGTATATTAAATTATTTTTAAAAAGTAATTATTAGTTATAAACTTAGTTAAAAGTAGCTACTTAGTCTAGTTATCTTAAAAGAAGTTAGTAAAGATTTAAAGATATTACTTTATAATAGTATTAGTATTCTCTACTTAGTTATTAATTTAAGGGTAGAAAGCTATTAAGAGATTTACTTTAATATTTAACTATAAATAAAGCTTATATTAGAAGTAGCTCTTAAATTAAATACTTTAATTAATAATAATAGAGGATAGAAGCTTATAATCCTTCTAAATAAAAGTATAATAAGTTAAAGTAGTATTTTTAGTACGCTGCGCAACGGGTCGGGTCGGGTTTTTTTAGCGTATTTTTTAGAAATCTTCTTTTCTTAATAACTTTTTTAATTATTAAAATAATTTAGATATTAGGGCATAGATTTAAAGCTCTATATTAGAGCTATAATAATATATAATTTTTACGCTAAACTAATATAAGTTAGTAGAGTTATTAGCGTTGGGTTGAACAGGTCGGGTCGAGTTTTCTAAAAATCTAAAACCCAACCCGATTTTTAAGTCCCTCTTTTTAAATACTAATAGCTCTACTAACCTATATTAGTTTAGCGCAAAAATATAGGGTTTTATAGCCCTTAAGTAGGGCTTTAAATCCGTGCCCTAATATCTAAATTATTTTAATAGATAAAAAAGTTATTAAAGAAAGAGTATAAAAAAATTAAAATCTTAGCGAAAACCCGTTGCGCGGCGTAATTTTTAGTAGTAATAAAGTTTATAAAGATATATTTAACTTACTTAATAAAGTAATTAGTAACTACTAAGATATTAGGGTACTTCTAATTATAATAATTTAAGCTTTTAAGTAGGGTAATAATAAAATTTATTAAGATATATAACTAGCAACGATCTAATATCTCTAAGAGTTTTAGAGTATTATAATAATATTTCTTAAAAACCTTTATATAAGAGTATAGATAATAGTTATATATAAATTATTTTATATTAATAAGAAGGCCTTGCTAATAGTAATAATAAATTAAAATCTTATATATTTTTACTTATTTAGGGTAGCTAGTATTAAGAGTATTATAAGCTTTTTAAATTAAATAAAGTTATAGCTTATTATTATCTAGGATAAAAAGTTAATTTAAAAAAAAATATAACTCTTATAAGTTTTATATTTAACTAAGGGGAAACTCTTTATCTTATAGTCTTTAGAGATAAATATAGTAAGAATTCTTTAAGTCTATTTACTTTAGGTATAAGCTATATTAATAATATTATCTATATTAAGGATTATCTTATTAAGCTCTAAACTAATTATAAGAGTAAAAAACTCCTTTAATAATACTTTTTTAATAGCTATAGAGGCTAGTATAGTCTAGAGTAAGTTATTAAAAAGGGTTTCTAACTTTAAAATAGTTTATTATTAATATTTATAATATCTATCTCTCTCCTTCTTAAGGAGGTCTTTTAATTAATAAGTTAAAATATTAGCCTATTTATTAAGCCCTTTAAGGTAGTAGATAATCTTAAAGTTAAATTAAAAAAAAAACTCTAACTAGTATACTTAATAATAACTTAGAAATTTTATAATTATAAAATACTTTAAATTCTTATAATCTAATAATATTATAATTAGCTTTTTAATATCTTCTAGCTTTAAATACTATATTTTAAAAACTTAAATAATAACTAGGAGCTTCTTATTATAAATTTTATAATTATATTTAATTAAGATTATCTTTATTAAGAAATATACTATAAGCTAAAGCTATTCTTTATTATTATAATAAGATATTACTTTAATAGTAATATAGTTAAAGATATTTATCTTAATAATAATCTCCTTTTAAAGATTAAAGTATAATAGAATAGAAATAAAAATAAAAGTTTATTTAAAATTATTAAAAGTAGTCTAGTACTTAAAATTCTAATTAAAAATATAATCTTTTTTAATAAACTAGGTTAGTAGACTAGTTATTATAAAAAATCTTTAAATAAATTATTAGTAAAAGTTAGTAAATCTTAAAAAACTTTAAATATTCTTAATATTCTTTTATAGGGCTTATTTTAAGATTACTAAAAACTTTTTTAAATTTATTTAGATCTCTTTAATAAAAATAATTAGTCTAAGATATTTAATTTTAGTAATAAAAAAGGTATATTTATTAATATTTATTTAAAGATTTATTTTATAAAGCTATTCTAAAACCTTTTATATATACTCTTTATATTTAGCTTTAGAATTACTATAGATTAAGATATTATTAATATAAGTAATATAAAAATTATTAAAATACTTATAAAGTATATTATTAATATATTATTAAAAGATTAAGAGGATATTAGCTAGTTTAAATAATATAATAAAGAACTTATAAAAGTTTTAATAAGTTTAGAATATTATTTTCTATTCTTTCTCTACTACTATTTATAGCTTATTAAAGGTGGTAATAATATTAAGCTTAGAATAAATCTTAGTATAATAAATCTAAATAAGAGTCTCTTAAATTAAGAATAGTAGGTAGTAGTTTTTTATAGTAATAATATTTAGGACCTAATAATTAATATAAAGATAAAGTCTACTACTTAGCTTATAAATAAAGAGAATAGATAAAATAATAGAAGAAAAGCTAGATTTAATAAACCTTTTAATAAAATTCTTATTAAGGAATTTCTTAAAGACCTTAAACTTATTTTAAAATATATTATAAAGAGATCTATAGCTAGGTTTCTTACCTAGTTAAAACTTAATCTTATAATTACTTAAATAGTAAGGAGGTAGTTTATTAGCTTTACTTTAAAAAAAAATACTTAAAAAATTATAGTATTTAAGGGAAAGGATTATTACTAGGTTAGTATAATTCTTTAAGGCTAAGACTTTCTTAATATCTTATATAATAACTAAAAAGAGTTCTACTTTAAGCTACTTAATAATAAGGGTAAAGAAAATAGTATTAATAAATTAGATTTTAGTAAGTAGATAGGGTATCTTAAGTATAAAAAGTAGCTTAAAAGATTTAAAAGCCTTAGAGGCTATTATTAGATTAGAGTCCTTAAAGAAGAATATTTTAGATAGTAATAATAATCTTAAGATAATTAAATTCCTCTCTAAATAAAGATAGATAGTAACTTAATACTTTTTAAACTAAAAAAGGTCTAGAATAATAAGTTTATTAAATAAATAAATTAAAAAAAGATTATTAAGATAATAAGGTACTTAGAAAGAGTAATCTAAGCTTAAATATATTAAATTATAAGATTAGTAGTAGCTAGCTAGCTATTAAAGCCTTCTAACTACTAGAGAGTTTTAAGATTAAAATAGAAAAAGAAATTAGCTTTTATATAAATTATATTAAAAAGATTAGTAATAGTACTAGTATTTAAGAGCTAGATTACTAGAATTTTATTATTTTTATATTTAAGAATATACTTAAAGATAAGATAATTATTAGAAATCCTTTTAAAAAGGAGCTTTTTATTAGTTATAAAGAAATAAGCTAAAATCTAGATATAAGGGGGGTACCCTAGTATATAATTAAATACTAAAACTAAACTTTTCCCTATTTAAAAAAAGCTTTAGAGATAGGAATAAAGTTAATAATATTAATATAGATATTATAATTAGCCTAAATATATTTCTTTTTCTTATATTTTTTAGTAATATAGTTTAATTTATTATAATATAGATAGAGTCCTTTCTTAATATAGAATTAATATTCTTTAAGAGTAAATAAGCCTTTAAAGCTAAAATAAGGATAAGAGTTTATTATAAAAAGATCTATAGCTATATTAGAGTTAGTATTAGAGATATAAACTATAAGTATACTTCTAATATAAATAGTAGTAGTAGAGGTATAAGAGGAGGTAAGAACTATCTTAATTTAGTAATATTAAGAGTTTAAGAGCTAGTATTTACTAACTAGGATATTAAAGGTAAGGTTATTAATATTAATAAAAATTAGATAGTCTTAAAGCTCTTAGCTTAATCTCTTTTAAAAGTAGAAATATTAATTTATCTTATTATAGCTAATATTATTAATCTAATATTAAAAATTAGTAAGATATTTTAAAAATACTTAATTTATTTATTTTAAAGAGGTAATTTTTATCTATACTATATTTTTTTAATCTAAATTATTAAAATAAATCTTAAGGACTTCTAAGAATTAAAAGATAATAAGAATAGTAATAAAGCTATTAGACTTAATAATTTAAAATAGAATTTAAAATATAACTTTATTAATTAATTAAGAGAAGATATAAATAATCTTTATTAACTTAAAGGAAAATTAGTTAGTATTTATAAAAAGTTTTTATTAGAGTTTAAACTTAAATTTCTCTAATATATCTTAATTCCTATTAAATTTAGGTAGATTAAGATACTTAGTTAAATAATAAAACTTAAAAAAGATTAATAGGATTAAGAGAGTTACTTACTAATTTTAAATTATATAAAGTTTTATTTAAAAGTCCTAATTACTAGCCTCTAAGGCTTTTAAGTTTTATTATTTTTCTATTATTTAATTATACTCTATATAAAGTATAGTAATATATTATTAGTAGGATTTTAAGATAATAAAAAGATAAGTAATATCTACTTTATTAAAGAAAAGATTATTTACCCCTAACTTATTAAAGATCTTAAGAGCTTTATTAATAATTTATTTAAAGACTAAATTAATAGATTCTAAGGTAAAGCTTTAAGAATAATTAATACTTAAGATAGTATAGATAAACTTATCTATAGTATTAAAATTCTTAAAATAAGTATTAAGAAAAGGTATTAAAAAATCTAATAATAATAAGATTATATTAATATTAGATTATATAAGTGATATTTATAATATTATAATTATAATATTTAAATAGAGTTTATAAGATTCTATCTAAGATATAGATTTAATATATAAGATAAATATAAAGAAAAAAATAAAAGAAGAAGAAAAGAAGGTATTAAATACTCTTAATAAGCGCTAGATAGTTAAAGTAAACGCTAGATAGTTAAAGTAAACGCTAGATAGTTAAAGTAAAAAGGACTTAAAAGATTTTAAAAGAAAAGTCTTTTAAGAACTATAATACTACTAAGAAACTAAAAATAAACTTATATAAAATAAAGATAATTAAGAAATAGAAGTAGCTAAGATATTTTAAAAATATATAAATATTTCTAAGGTTTATAAACTTCTATTATAAATTTATTAAAGAGTACTTCTATTAAACTATACTATTAACTATATTAACTAAAATAAATATTAAAGATTTTATCTATCTATAGATATTAAATAAACTAGAGAATATAATATTTATTAAATTAAAAAAAATATTTCTTAAAGTTTTAATACTAGCCTATTTTAATCTAGAATTAGAAATATAGATAGAAACTAATATATTAAACTATATTATTATAGTAATCTTATTATAAAAGAATAAATAAGAAGTACTTTATTTAATAATCTATCTCTCTAAGAAAATAATACTCTAGGAGTATAATTATAAAATATATAATAAAGAATTATTAATTATTATTAAAGCCTTTAAAAAATAATATTTAAAACTTATAAAGATGTTAATTAAAGACCTTATAAGTATACTAATTAATTATAGAAATCTTAAATACTTTATAATAATAAAATAGCTAAATAGAAGATAGATAAGATAATTAGAATTTCTATTTAAATTTAACTTTTAAATAATTTACTAATTAAATAAATAAAGAACTAAACTAAATAACTTAATAAAATAATTATAGAATATACTAAATAATATTAAAAATATAAGAAATTAATTCTAATACTAAGTTCTACTTAAGAAGGAAAGTTTAGATAAAGATATATATAATATTACTAATATAATAATATTATTATTTAATAAATTAACTTATAATATTACTTAGTTAGTAGTAATAATATATAATATAAGTAAATAGAAACCCTCTAATAAGAAGTTTAATAAAGAATTATTAAAGGACTTAGAATAAGTTATAAGTAGAAAGTTTAATAATAAACTACTTATAATAAACCTAGTATTAAAAGTTAATAAGTCTAATAAAAATTTAACTAAAAACGCGTTTATAAATAATAATAAAATTATATAACTATTATAAAAAGTATATATTAATAATAAGATAGTATAAGTAATATTAATTATAAAGAAAATAAATAATAGAAAGCTATTCCTACTTTATAAAAATACTAAAATTAAGCTAGAAGACTATAAAATTCTTAATAATCTTTTTTATATAGTAAGATAATTATATATTTCTAATAACTTAAAGTTTTAAATAAAGATTATAAATAAGCTATATAAGTCTAGACTAAAAAAATATAAAGAAAAAATAATTATATATATTAAAGTTAATAAATATTATTACTAGTTAAAGATAATAGATATAATATAATATTTTATTTATAACTATTATATATATAAATAGATTAAAGCCTATTATAATATAAAATATAAACTATTAAAGCTATTACTAATACTAGATTAATATTAATAAGATATTAATATTAACTTTATAATACTCTTATCTATATACTAAAAGTTTAGACGTAATTACTAGTATATTATAATTATAGTTAATAAACTTTTAAAGAAAAAATATTTTATTAATCTAAATTTATTAAATATTAAAATAGTTATTTAAGTTTTTATTAAATAAATTTAATATAAAAAAGGATACCCTATATTAATTATATTAAATAAGAGAATATAATTTATATTCTACTTTTAGAAATAACTTTATAATAGAATAAAGACTAGATTTAAATTATTAATAATATTTTATCTTAAAATAGATAGATAAATAGAGATTATAAATATAACTTTAAAATAATACTTATATATATATATAAACTATTAGTAAGATAATTAAATAGATCTCTTACTAATAATTAAATTTAAATTAAATTTAGTAGTAAATATATCTATTAGAATAAAGTTATTTCTAGTTATAAAAGGGTATATACTATAATTAAAACTAGAATTACTAATACTATAGTTATAATAAGCTTTAATAAAAGAAATAAGAGATATTAAAATAACTAATAGTTTTATATATAAAATTAATAATTTTAAAATATATTTAAAAGATAAGCTAGTTTAGATCTAGATAAAGTAAAAAAAGTATATAAACTAATATTATAGTTTTATATCTAAATTTAAGATAGAGAATCTAGTTATACTTAATATAAAAAATATTAAATTAAAATAACTAAATAAGAGATTAAACTAAAAAAATCTAGAACTATTTAAAATAGTATAAACTATTAATAATATAGTTTATAAACTTAAGCTCTTAATTATAATAGTATTTATATTTTCTATATTCTATCTATAACTATTATATTAGATAGATAATAATCTCTTATTAAAATAGTATATACTTATACTATCTTTAATTAAAATTAATAAAAAAAATAAAAAGTAGAAGATAAAAAAGATATTAAATTCTAAAATAAATTAAAAAAGACTAGACTCTATTATAAAAAAATATAAATATTTAATATATAGACTAAGATATCTAGGGTATAAGAATTAGAATTAGTAAATATATATTAATATAATAAAATACTCTAAACTAGTAGTTAATTATTATTATAAATATTTAAATAAGCTAGACTTCTACGTTATATTTATAATATCTAAAGAATAAGAAGCGCTATTATTAATACTATTAATTAGATATATTATTAATTAATTATTAAAGATAGTCTTAAAGAGCTAAATTATAAATAGTAGAATTACTAAAAGTATTACTACTACTAGATAATTAAGAAAGCTTCTTAAATAGTCCTAAGATATAGAATCTAAAGAAGAGTTATATTAATAATTAAATATAATAAATACCTATTCTATAGATATAGAAATATATAATAGAATTATATATTATATAATAAATATAAATAGTATTAGATTATATTAACTTATAAGTAATAAGGATATTATTATATTAGAGAGAGAAGTAGTATTATAAATCTAACGCTAGTACTTTTAAATAAACTTTATAAACTAGACTTAATTAAGTCTAGTAATTATAGCTATCTACTATTATATAATTATAGATATAGATAGTTTACTTCTATATAATAGTATTTTATTATACTTATAGTCTTATTATTATTTAAGTATCTTACTAAATTACTAATAAAAAGTATATAATTAATTCTTAAATTTTATAATTTTTATTATATATTTATTTATTAATATAATAAAATTATTAAAAAACTTATAAAATTAATATAAAGATTAAAGTTTTTTATATAAATTAATAAAATAAATATTCTTTAATATATTAGAATATATTTTTATTTAAATTATTTTATTATATTATTATAATTTTATATTATATATTATAATTTAAATAAATATAAATAATTATATTTTTTTAAATATATTCTCTTAAAAATATATAAATATTTATAATTATTTTATTACTTTTTATAATAAGAAATTAAACTTTATAAAAATAAATTATAAAATATTAAATTAAAAACTCTTAATTATATTAATTTTCTTTTAAGTTTAAAAAAAATATTTTAAAAATACTTAATATAATATTATAATACTTATAAATTATTATAATTTAAAATTATTTTTTATTATTAAAATATTTTTAATAAATAATTCTTTATAAAAAAATTATAATAAAATTAATTAATTTTATATAATAATACTTTTCTTTAAATTAATAATTATATAAATTATAAAAAATAAAAAGTCTTAAAAGAAGTAGTAAGAAATATAAAAAGTTTAAATAAGTTAAATTTATTATATATAATAATATTTTCTCTTAAATTAATAATTATTAAATTATAAAAAAATAAAAAATTTTAAAAAAATAATAAAAGATATAAAAGTTTTAAAATAAAAGAATAATAATATAAATTAATTATTAAAAATTATATTAAAAATAATAAAATAAAGTTTAAAATAAAACTTTATAATTATAAAAGTTTAAAGAGTAAACTTTTAATAAATTAATAAATTATTATACTTTTAAAAAATATAAATTTATATATTAAATAATAAAGAATTATAATTATAAATATTAAGAAATTTTTATAACTTTTTAATAATAAAATATTTAAAAAAAATTATATAAATACTTTTATTTAATAATAATTTTATTAATTAATAATAAAAGTAAATATTAATAAATATATTAAAATTTATAATATTTACTAAAAAGTTAAATAAATTTAATATTTTTTATATAAAAAATTATTAATAATACTTATTTTAAATAAATAATAAATTATAATTATAATTAATTTTATTATTAATTTAATTTTAAATTAAGACTTAATTAATAAAATAATTTATAATTTTATTATAATAATAATAAATTACTTTAATAAAATATATTATTATATTTATAATATTATAACTTTAAATTTAAAATAATTTATAATATTCTTTATTTAATATATTTTTTAATTTTATAAAATATTAAACTTAATTATTAATAATTATAATAAATTATTTATATTATACTTTTAAATCTTTTTATTAAAATTTTTAAATAATAATTATAAATTATTTATAACTTTTTATTAATAAATAAATAATTTTATAAAATAAAATAATTAAGTATTAAATTAATATTTATAAAAATATATAAAATATTAATAAAAATAATTAAATTTTATATCTCTTTTTTATAAAGTATATATATAATAATTTAAAGTATATAATTATTTATAAATTATTATTTTATATTTATTATAATTAAAAAATAAAGTTTTTTTAACTTTTTATTATAATAAGAAATATATAAATATAAAAATAATAATAAAGAAATTAAAATATTTATATAAAAGATTATAAGTTTTTTTTATATAATTAAAATTAATAAATAATATATTATAATTAAAATTAAAAATATTAATAAATATAATTTTTAAATATTAATATAAAATTATAAAAATCTTTAAAAAAACTTAATTATAAATATTTAAAATTTTTTAAAATTTTTAAGATTATAAAACTTAATAATATATTATTTTAAACTATTAAAAGTAATAAAAATATATTTTATTTTTTATATTAATTTTTTAAAATTTTATTAAAGAAATATTATAAAATATTATATATTTTTATTTATTTTATTAATAAATTAAATTATAAATAATATTAATAAAAATAAATAAGAAATAAAAAAAATATTAAAATCTTATTTATATAAATATTATTATTAATAAGTTTTATAATTATTAATTATTAAACTTTAATAATTTTAAATATTTTATTATAAAATTATAATTATATTATTTAAATTATTTATTTATAATTAAAAATTAATAATAGTATATATTTTATTAAAATATATAAAGATTAAAAATTATAAAATAATTATTATAATTTAATTTTAATTATAATTAAAAGTTATCTTTTTTAAAATTAATATAAATTCTTTTAATTATTAAATTTAAAAGATTTTTTAATTTTTAATTTATATTTACTAAGTCTTAAAGAATAAAATCTTTTTAAAACTAATATTTTTATAATAATTAATCTTAGTAATTTAAAAAACTTTTCTTAATTTAGTATTTAAATTAAAATAATAATAAAAAATTTTAATACTTAATTATCTTTAATATTAAATAAAATTAAAAAGTTTATTATTTAATAAAATTTAAAAAAATATTTTATGTAAATAAATAAAATAATTTTTAAATTATAATCTTAATATTTATATATAAATTTCTTTCTAAATAAAGTTATTTATTAATTTTAAAGATTATAATAATAAATATAATAAATAAATATTAATTATAAAATCTATTAAATAATAATTTAATACTTAAAAATATATTTAATTTTTTTAAATATAAAATTTTTTTTAAGAGAATTTATAAAAATATATTTTTAAAAACTATAAAAATAATTATTAATTTATATATTAAAACTTTAAATCTAACTCTTTATTTAAAAATCTTTAAAAACTTAATATTTTTAATATAATAATATTAAGTACTTTATAATTTTTATTAGTTAATCTTAAAACTTTTAAATATATACTTTATATATTAAATACTTTATAATTTAAATAGAATTTTAAATAGAATTTTATATTTATATATTTAAATTATTTATTTAAAATTATAATAAATTTATTTAATATTAAAGTTTTTCTTATATAATATAATTATATAATTAAAATAATAAATATTATAGTTAAATTTATTTAAATATAATTTAAAATATTATAATATAAATAATTAATAATATTAATCTTTAATACTTTAAAGAAAATAATTATAAAATTATTTTTAATACTTTTTTTAAAAAAAAGTTTATAATTATAATAAAAAATATAATATATAATTTATAAAAAATTATAAAAACTTTAAATAAAGTAGTATAAAATTATATAAAAATTATTTTAATAATAAAATACTTAAATATTATTATATTAATATAATTAAAGAATTTATAAATTAATACTAAGTTAATTAAGTAGTTATTAATTAAAAACTTATAACTTTTAAATAAAAAAATATATAAATTATTTAAGATTATTAAAGTATTAAGTTTTTATTTAATAAATATATAATAATTAAAGATAAATTAAAAAAATATTATAAATAATATTAATTCTAAATAAATCTTTAAATATAAAGTAAATTTAAATATATTAAACTTAATAATATAATAAATTATTAAGATTATTAAAGTATTAAAAAGAAAAAATAAATAAAATTAATATATATAATAAGATTAAAAGTATTATATTTAATTTAATTAAATAAAAATTAAAAAAGTATAAGAGTATTATTAATTAAATTATTATTATAATTTTATAAAAATTATAAAATTATAAGAAAGAGAATTATAATAAGTTTAGTAAATACTTAAATACTAGTTATTATTTATATTTATTAAAATATACTAAGTTTTATATACTTAATAACTTTTTTATTATAATTATTTTATAAGAATTAATATTATAATAAAATATTAATCTTATTTTTAATAAGTTTATTAGATTAATTATAATAATAAAACTAATTATTTTATAAAGTAGCTTTTATAGTTAAATATATAAGTAGATTCTAAGAGATTTACTAAGACTATAGAGAATATACTTAATAAGCTCTTATCTAGAGATTATTCGAGATAGGAATCGTTGGAAAGCCGATTTTTCTATAGTGACTAGGCTCTTCGCCTCCGTAATAACGCTTTCTTGATTCTTGGGGATCTCTTTAGATGTCTTCAAGTGTGGGGTCTTGTATACGGGAATCGACATGTCGATCATCCCCACGGACTGGGAGGGGATCGGCTGCCTAGCGTTCAAGACACTTTGCTGAGCCCTCATATTTTCCTCCTGGTACTGAAGCGCCTGCTGTGGACGGAGTTCCTGGTAGATGCGCCAACTAGCCGGGTCCTTTTTCCCTTTGGTCATGCTCCACCTCAACTCCTTGAGGTGTGCTATCTCGCTTGATGTACCGACGCGTTCGATAGCTTTGGTGAAGCGTGCTGCGCTAGGGAGTAAGTCGGAATTCGCTGTGTGAATCAAAAGGTACTCAACGATGGCTATCATGTCGTGCCGAGTTTTGGCGGGCATGTCAGATTGGTCTGTCAGCTTGTCTAGGAAGTTGGCGAATGGGGTCAATCCGCGATGCGCCCACGAAGGGTTAGATCCGCAGTCTAATAGCAATTTTACGATCCGTGGATCAGGTTCGAACCGCCCTCTAGGGTTCAAGTCAGCTACTTGTTGTTGAAGGGCGAGTCCTAAAGCATCATTCAGAGTCTCGACAATGAATGCGCGTAATCGAGCAGGAGCAATTTCCTGGTGGAGATAATTGTAAAGCCCATACTCGATGACTAGATGTAAAACCCATGCTTCGGGCTCAAATAAAGTTGCTCCCATTGCATCGTTCCATCTTTTGTCAAACTCGTTTATGTGGGTGTTCCGCAATTCTTCGACAGTCATAACCAGATCATCAACAAGAGCGAAATATCCATCATTTCCTGAAATATCCATATGATAGGCATGATAAAAAAAGTGTTTGACAAGTGTGTCAAGTCTTTCGAGTCCTGTGCTACTCCCCAATCCAACCGGTAACTCTTTTGCTTGACATAGCATAGCATTACAAAGATGAAGATGTGGATCGAAACCATCGCCAGCTCTGCAAGAGAGTGTGTCTTGTATATCCCGAGTTTCTAGAAATTCGTACACGGTTCGGTGAAGGAAATCCAAATTAAATGCTGAAGAGACTTCTATAAGATCGGTACAACGAGCCAGTACACGAGTACGACCGATGTCACGCTCTTTCTTGAGTTGAGTGGTCGTTCGTTGCCGCAAGCTCTCCCTTCCAAATAAGGGGTCGTCTTTGTCACAATAGGACACGCTCGGGACCTTAAGGTCTCCAAATCCGGAACACAGGCGCATTAGGTAGATTCGGGCGCTTTGCTTGTGATACACTTTTTCGGCAGAATGCAACATCTTGAATATGTAATCGAGTCAGTGTTTCTTCTCTACCAACGTACAGGTTTTCTGCGTTTCGAACATGCTCTTGCAAAGGAAGGAGCCGGGTCTGGAATTGTCGAGATAGCTCTATTGGGGAAAGGAGAAAAAAGCCAAGAATAACATACCTGATGAAAGTACTCCTCAAGATCTGTGGGCAGAATACGAAGCCTTGTCTGAAGCTCAGAGATGGTATCTGAGTTTGTTAAACCACGCCGGAGGGATCGAATAACGAGGAAGACCCATAGGAAGACGCCGTGAGCTCTGTCCACAATCTCCCTTACGAGATCTCTGTGGCAGGAATCACTTTCTTCCAGCTCGCGAAATTGCTTCTCTTCTCGGAGTGTCCCACGTACGAACATCTCGATATCGTTCCGCGTATGATCATGTACATGAAGCTTCTGGCCGTGGTTATCGCCGTAGGCGTGTTCGAACACATTCCACGGCCGGCTCGAAAAGCAGACCTTGATATCATCTGCTGAACTGAAATCTCGCAATATTTTGATAAGATCTGAGGGGTCGCCGTCGTATTCATCCAAGCCGTCGATGAAGAAGCAGAACCTTGCAGATATTACAGTCTGCTTCTGCAAATTTGCAAAAGCCTCTAGAAGTTGGGCTCGTGACCAAGATAGATCGGAGTATTCATCGTGCGTCTGCCAATGGGAGTTGCATACTGAAGGGACTAGCCTGAGAACATGTTTGTGTAAGCAAAAATCCTTACGGTTTTGTGTTCAATGCTTACGCTGGACACTGCCGTAATACATGAAAAAGGAGGGTCTTGAGAAGTCCATGTTGAGACTTCTGCATCTCTGTGCCCGCTCTCCAGAAGAAAAAACTCGTAGTCAGAATCTGCTTTGAGCCTGACCAAGCCTTGAGAGCAGAGAGTGTCTTTTCGTGATTTTGGAGGAATTTCATTAAAGTCGATTTTCCAGATCCTGCCCTCCCACTAACCCAGTAGATACCATTTCCCGTACGAAGCCATTGTACGAATGAAGTTTTCGATCCATCATCCGACGGGCCTCCATCCTCAAAAAGCCAGTCAAATGTCCTGGGATAGGATTCGGCGATGTTCTCTCGTCTCGTCGAGATCATGTGAAAGTTAAGGCTCTCGATTATCTTCAAAAATTTTGAGTATATGACTCCCCCAACTGCAAGCGATGATAATTGTGATGTCAGCGGTACGAGGAGATCTGTCTCGCTACTACCTTCCAAGACTTGGTACAGTGAAGCGACGATCGTTTTTCTCGATTTTGTAGAATCTGCGAGACCTATCACCTCGAGGCGGCGTTGACTCTTCGCCAAAGCTTCCAGGGTGGTGTCAATTTTCGACTGTTGACGTAGCATGGCGGATTGACCTAGAGCGAGCTTGGCCTGCTGATTCCTGTAAAGTTAGCTAGCGCGGCTCGCAAACCTTGGTGCATACATACCCTAGGATGTTAATCAGATGAATCGCAATCTGACTCCGATACTCCGATAGTCGTTCTTTGTAGTTGCGAATCTCCTTCTCCTTCCATACACTCTTCAGAGCCTGGAGAATGCTCTCCCACTTCTTGTTCTTGCAATTCAGCTTCAAGGTCTGCAAGACCGACAGAAATTCTTTACCAAGCTCCTGACAGGACCGAGCAAGCGGCACAAGGGCAACCTCTGGCGCCGACGCTCCCTCACAGATGTAGCTCTCTGGCGCGGTCAGAGCGGCACAGATCTCCTCTAGATCTTTCGTGATGCATTCAAAGTTGTTGTTGATGGACACAGCACCGTCTAAAGATTCATGAAGCTCACGCGCTCGCGAGAAGACTTTGCTGCCGAAGTCGACAAACTGAATGACATTTGCAGCCAAGCTGAGCGCAGAGAACGGATCCATTGTCTACGATAGTCGAAAGGCACCATCAAAAGACGTTAGTATACTGGGGTGGTTGTAACCGAGTCAAGATTCGAGAGGCGAGATGATATCGTATAAGCGCTTGCGGCGAGGGAACTAGGCTGCCACGAGCTGAGGGACCTAAGGTAGGAAGGCGTCGCGAATACATAAATCACACCAAAGTCAAAGCCTAGCTTCTTTACTTTACAACTTCGCAACTGTTATGCAGCGGTGCTGATGCCAAGCATTAACCAACTCGCATGCTTGTCGTATATGAATACGTCACTATTATGCGAGGGCATCCATATATCCGCTTACCCAATATAATACTCCCTTAGGATAGAATCCCCTTTCTTCTCTCCTTAAGAATTAGTTATACTCTATAATCTATAATATATACTTAATCTTATATTAATATAAATATCTATAATATTTCTAATTCTTTTATCTATAAAGGGATATTAATCTATGATTAATATACTTATAATAAGTAGCTTATATTTTAATAGTTATTATACTATTAAATTATAAGCTAATAATAAGTAAAGTAGATTAATATTATAAAAAAACTAAAATACTTAAAAAGAGGAATAAGATTTTATAATATAAAATTTTATTAATAAGCTAGGTTAATCTATAATCCTAATACTTAATAAATATTTATAATATACTTACTAGGTAAAGAAGGACCTACTAAAATAAAAATAACTTAATTAACTTAAATATAAGATTATTAATTTTAGATAAGACTTAATAATAATAGCTATAAGAAATATATTAAAGTATATAAAATATAATAAAGATAATAATAATTTATATTTTACTAGTTAAGAGTCTATCTATATAGAGATAAGATATAAATTATTAAAAAAAACTATACCCTATTAATTACTAGCTATTAATATTATAGGTAGAAAGCGTCTTATATATAATAAAAGTAATAAGGCTTTATATAAGAAAACTATAAAGCTATTAACTCTTAAAAAATATAATAAAAAGATATTAAGAGAGTATTAAAATTAATTTTAAAATACTAAGATATATTTTTATTTAATATCTTAGAATTTTAAAACTAATAGATTAAAGATCTTATATATAATATAATATTTAAAAGGGGATATAAAGGAGTTCTAATATAATTTTAAATTAGTATACTCCTTAATATATCCTATATAAGAAGAATTTAAGATATTTTTTTTAAATCTTATTAAGGATTTAATAAATTATATACTAAATATAGTCTAATTAATAGCTAATATAAAATAAAGATAGTATTAGATAATTAGATAATTTAATATTTATCTAAATAATTTTAAAGTCTAATTACCCCCCTATAATAAAAAATATTAATATATAAATCTCTTTATAAAGCTATATCCTAATTTATATTTAGTAATTATAAATATATAATAGGTTCCTATTATATAAAGTAAACTTATAGTATTTATATCTTATTTAGAAAGTAACTAGTAAAAGGCTATTATAACTATATATAAGATTAAAGATAATGCTCTAGTAAAAGAGAATAAGAGCTATATTAAGAATTAGAAGAATAAGTTTAAGAATAACTTTAAAAATATATTATTAAAAAGTAAGAAAAATAAAAGTTTAATATATCTAAAATATAATCTAAAGGATATTAAATATTATATTTATAAAAGAAAGGGGTATTACTTAACTACTTATACTTAGAGAAAAGATATAAACTTTAATAAGATATTAGTAGAGAACCTTAGATAATATATAATTAAGAAGTTAAAAAAAGATAAACCCTTATTTAAAATATCTTTTAAGAGGTAAGGAAAGAAGAAGAACTTAATATAATCCTAGAATTAAAATATCCTAAAATAATATTATTAAAAGGAGGATTATATAAAATAAAGATAAAAATCTAGCTAGATAGTAGAACTAAAATTAATATAATTAGCTAGTATTTTATTATTAAAAAGGGTCTAAAATCTATTAAGAATATAAAACTATTTTATTTAACTTAAATAAATAGTAATTCTATATATTATTATAATACCTATTATATTAAGTTATATCTTTATAATAGCTAGAGCTATATAAAAGAGCTAAAGACTATTTTTTATATAATTAATAAAAAGAGTCTACCTTTATTACTAAAAATACTAGGTTTAATATAAGAGGAGATTATTATTAATTTAATAGTAAGAACTTAATATTTTAAAATTAAGAAGTATATCTTAGATTTAATTAAAATTTATAAATTTACTAAATCCTTATAAAAATAATTAAAGGTATATATATTAATAATTATTAATATATCCTCCTTACTACTTAATCCTATAGTTAGAGTAGTAAAGTTATAGTTAGACTTAATATTTATTATAAATCTAATAGTCTTACCTAAGGATTTAAGAGAATATTAAAATATTTTTTTAATAAAGAAAATAAATTACTTACTATCCTATAAAAGTAATAACTATATAATTAAAATAATTATTAATCCCCCTTATAGTCCTTTTTATAATTTATTAATAAAGGAACTAGAAATTCTATAAGCCTATTTTAATAATACGCTAGTAAAGGGATAGATTTAATATTTTATTAGTCTTATAAATATTCCTATCTTATTTATTTTAAAGAAGGATAGAGATCTATACTTATATATTAATTACTATAAATTAAATAAGGTTATAATAAAAAACTATTATTTTTTATCTTTAATTAGTAAAATCTTAGATTATCTTAATAATACTAAGGTCTTTATTAAATTAGATTTTAAAAATATCTACTACTATATCTAAATAAGAAAGGAAGATAAGTAGAAGACTATATTTTATATATAATATAACTACTTTAAGTATTTAGTAATACTATTTAGGCTAATAAATATCTTAGTAATATTCTAAGTATATATTAATAAGGCTTTAATAGGCTTATTAGATAAATTTTATATTATTTATTTAAATAATATCCTTATCTTCTTAGATTTAGAAGAGGAGTATATAAATTATATAAAATAAGTTTTATAATACTTAAGATAATTTAAGCTTTATATAAATTTAAAGAAATATTAATTTCTAATAATAGAAGTTGAATTTCTAGGGTTTATTATATTTACTAAAGGTATAGTAATAGATAAAAGTAGAATAACTATTATTTAAAACTAGTCTAAGCTAAAGATATACTATAAAATCTAAGTATTTTTAGGATTTATTAATTTTTTTAAGAGATTTATTTAATACTATTTATACCTAGCTATACCCCTAACTAAGTTACTATAGAGGAGTATATAGAAAAGAAAAAGTAAACTTTTAAAATAAAGAAAATATAAAAAATATATATTTTAATAGCTTTATAATACTTTTATAAAAGTATTAATCCTAAGATATTTTAATCTTAAGAAGAAAACTAGGATTAAGATAGATATATTAAATTATATAATAACTAATATCCTTTCTTAATTATAAGAGGATAGCTAATAATACTTAATTATATTTTAATTATAGAAAATAATTATTACTAAAAGAAATTATAAAATCTATAATTAAGAGCTACTTACTATTATTATAATATTTAAATAGTAGTAATATTATTATAAGGGGAGTTTTTATCTTATTAAAGTTTTAATAGACTATAATAATCTTAAGGAGTTTATAGATTAAAAGGAGTTAAATTAAAAATAAATCTACTAAGCTATAAAATTATTAATATTTAACTTTATAATTATATATTAAGTAAGTAAGTTAAACCTAGTTAATATACTATTAAAACATCTTAATTATAAATATAAGAAAATATTAATAAATAAGCTACTATCTATATTATAGTAGAAGTTAATAAATTTAAAGAAGCTATCTAATCTATTCTAAATTATAGTTAAAAAAGGTGTCTCTTATAAAAGATATAGATAAAAAGTAATAAAATTAATAAAAAAAATAGAAGTTTATACTAAATCTAATTAATATTATTTTATAGGAGAATATAGTTTATCCTATAAAGCTTAAAGAACCTTATATTATAAGAGTAAAGAATATAGATAAGATATTAGCTTAATATTATTATAATATAATTAAGAAGTAGCTTAACCTTATTATTAAAACTATTAATTATAAATAATTTATTCTATATTCTATAGCTAGTATAATAGCTTTAGATAAAATAGCTTATAAAAGTTATAGTAGCTTAATTACTAAGTTAATTAAAACTTTATAATCTTATAATAAAATAATAAAGAAAATTAAGAAAAATAAAACTCTTAATAAATATATAGTTAAAGTTAGTAAATAGTATTTTAATAAGTATAGCCTATTAAAGTATAGCTAAAGGGTTTATATCCTTACTTAAGAAATAATTATATAAGAATTACTTAAATATTATTATAATAATCTATTAGTAGGCTATTTTAGTATTAATAAAATAATAGAATTAATAGATAGGAAATTCTATTAGTCTATTATAAATTAAGATATTAAAGAGTATATAGACTTTTATAATATTTATTAAAAAATAAAAATAAAGTATTATTATCCTTATAGTAAATTATAGATATTACTTATACCTAATAAATTTTAAAAGAAGATTAGTATAGATTTTATAATTAATCTTCTCTCTAATAAGTATAGAAACTATATTTATAATATAATATTAATAATAGTTAATAGATATATAAAAATACTTTAGTATATATTAATAATTAAGAAGATTAATATTATTAAATTAATAAATCTATTTTATACTAAAATTATCTTAAAATATAGTAAGCTATATAGTATTATTACTAATAAAGAAAGTATCTTTACTAATACTTTCTAATCTAAGATATACTATAATTTATATATAAAATATAGACTAAGTATAGCCTTTTATTCTTAAATAAATAAATAAATAAAAAGATAAAACTAATTATTAAAATAGTACTTATAAATTTATTATAATAAGTAGTAGAGTAACTAGATAGGACTTCTACTCCTAATTAAATTTATATACTATTAAGTAAAGTAAGCTATAATAGGCTATAGCTTTTTTAGAATAATATATAACTATAACTTAGAAATTTTAATAAATATCAAGAGTAATACTATTAGAAAGAGAGTACTTATTATAAAAAAAAGAATTAAGAAATTATATAAACTTTATAAAAACTTAGTAAAATAATAGTAAGATATAATAGAATTATCTATAAAATATTATAATAAGGTATATAAATTAATTAGCTTTAATAAAGATAATTTAATAATTTTATTAATAAAAAACCTTAAGTAGAAATATCTAAATTAGAAGCTTTTATATAAGTATATTAAACCTTTTAAAGTAGAGGTTTTAATAGGAAATTAAGTCTACTACTTTATACTATCTACTATTTATAGAATTTATCCTATTTTCTATATATCCTTATTAAAGTTATATAAATATAGAGAAAATAATAGCTCTATTCTAAAGTATATACCCCTAGAACTTATAAATAATAGTTTAAAATATAAAATAAAGAAAATTTTAAATAGAATTAAAATAAAGAATTAATATTTTTATAAGGTATAGTAAAAGGATTAGTTATTAGAATATAATTAATAAATTTATAAAAAAAGTATAAAAAAAGTTAAAAGGATAATAGAAGTTTATAATAAATAGTATAAATATAAAAGGAGAGTATAATTTTATTAAATAGTTCTTATATATAGCTAAGTATAGATTTTACTAATAAACTAAATAAATAGTTTTTTAAAGAGTATATAAAATAACTCTTTTATCTATTAAGATATTTATTAGATATAAAAAAATAAAAATAAAAATATTATATATAATATATAAAGTAATATACTAATACTAGACTACTATTATAAAAATATAGGAAACTATACTAAGTTATTTAAAAATAAATTTATTAAAATTATTTAATAGGACCTTTTAAAGAGTTTTAAAAATTTTTTTTTCTTAACCTATTTAATAATATATATAATCTTAGTAATATACTTACTCTTTATTATAAAAGTCTCTTTTTTTATCTTAATTTTAAACTTAATTTTAGCCTTACCCTTTTATATATCTAAAGTAGCCTCTTATTTTATTTTAAGAAGTATATTTTATTTATAAATAGTTATAACTTTTTTATACTTTATAGCCTATCTCTCTTTTACTACTATTAATATTTTTAATTTATTTAATTTATCTTTAATTTTCTTTACTTTTATATACTTCTTAAACTTTTTAAACTTTCTTAAAATTATAGTAGAGATAGTATTAAGTAGGTTATTATCTAAAACTATATTATACTTATAAGGGGTAGATATTTTAATTATATAAAATATAATATTATTCTACTTCTCTACTATATAATATAAAAAATATTAAGAGAGACTAGATAGTAGAGTAAAAAATATTAAATTATTATTAAAAATATCTAATATTATTAAAACTATAATTATTATAAATAAAATTAAAAATAGTATATAAGAAAGCTTAGAATTTAAGGGAACTCTTATCTAAAATTATTAATATAAATATATATTAAATATATATAAAGAGTAAGTAAACTATAGTTTTTAAAATATTAATAATTAATATTATATTATTATTAAGCTAGTAGAATTCCTAAATAAGTAAAATCTAAATTTTATTATTTTTAAGCTTATATAATAATTTTAAATAGCTTTTAATATAAGTTATAGTAGTTATTACTATATAAAATAGAGGGTATAGTTATATTAAGTTAACTTAATAATAAGCTATCTATATTTTATTATCTACTTTTAAGAATAACTCCTATTTAATAAAGTATTAAAATATTTTATTAGTTAGAAAAATATATTTATAAGATATTTAACTATATTAATAGTAAAAAATAAATAAGAGAAGTTACTTATAGGGTAATATAAGTAGTATTTTTCTTAATAATACTTATATATTCTTAAATTATACTAGTTTTTAAATAGATTTATAAATATCCTATTTTTATCTAATAAAATATTAATAAATTATATATAATTAATATATATATAGCCTTATAAAGAAACTCTTTTTTAAAGTTAAAAAATCTTAAATAATATCTATAAAAGTTTAGAATAAAAAGAGTATAATTATTAAATATATAGCCTATAATTAGAGTCTATATTTTAATTAGTAAAATTTTTATTAAATTATAACTTATCTTATCTTAAAAACTATATTCTCTAGTATTTATTAAATAAGGGTTATATAAAAGTCTTATATAATTTAGTTATATTTTAATAATAATTTAGAATTAAATAATAACTAATTAGTATATAAAACTTATAAAGTCTTATAAAGTATTAAAAAAGAGTTAGGATTAAGTCTAGTTTATATTTAATCTTTAAATATAATATTATTATTATTATCCTTAAGTATAAGACTATTTTAAATAGTTTATATCTATATTTATAGTAATCTATTAGGGGGTTTAAATAATATTATATCTTTATTATTATAGAATTTATTTACTAGTAATTATAGATTAAATAGAAGATTCTTAAAAGAATTATAATTATAAAAACTCTTATTATTATATAAAGATATAGTATTTTATAGTAATATAATATATAATACTAATTTAAATAAGGTATAAGAGGTATATAAAGGATAAAAACTTATTAATAATAATAATTATTATTAATCTTTTAAATTACTACTAAAATCTACTAAACTTTATATTAAGTAATATAGTAAATATATATAGTAACTATATTATATTATATTAAGTTATACTATAAATATAGTTATAATAATAGAAGAGACTCTATAAGAGTTAGATTATAAAGGGAGAGCTCTTTTTCTTATATCTTTACTAAGATTTAAAGATTTTTAATAAGTCTTTAAAAGAGTATTAGAAATACCTATAAGCTAGGTAAAATATATAGATTTTAAGAATAAAACTACTAAAAGAGAGAGATAATTATTATATAATAATATTAATACTAAGTATTAACTAATTTATATACTTATTATATATAAATATATTATTATTATATAGGAGTATCTATATATTTACTTACTTAATATAATACTCCCTTAAGATAGAATCCTCTTTCTTCTCTTCTTAAAAATTAGTTATACTCTATAATTTATAATATATACTTAATCTTATATTAATATAAATATCTATAATAGTAATTATAGTATTTAATAAAAAGTACTTTATATATAATATCTATAACTTATTAAGCTAGAAAATCTTTAGCTAAAACTAGTTAATTATTTAATCTTATTAAGAAGATATTTTATACAAGATACTATAGAATTAATAATAATTTAATTAGTTTTCTATTTATATAACTATATTAAATAGATATAGAGTTAAGAGATAATATTTTTTAATATATTTATTAATTAAATAACTTTATAAAGTTAGATTTAAAGTTAGTAAAATTAATTTATAAATTAATATTTATTTTAAAAATAAATATAAATATAATATATATAAATTACTTATAATATTATAATTAATAATTATTAAAATTATATAATTATAATTAATAAAATAAAAAATCTAGTTTTAATAATTTAAAATATTAAAGTTTAATTAAATAATATAAAATAAATAATATAAAGTAAATAATATAAAGTAAATAATATAAGTATTAAGACTTAAAGATTTTAACTTTAAAATAATAAATTAAATAAATTATTTTTTAATAAATTAGTATTATCTTTAAAGTTAATAAATATTTTATATTTTTATTTATATTTTTAAATTAAAAAACTAGTTATTTTTATTATTAATATTTTATTTAAATAAAAACTAGAATTTTTAATTCTTTTAATTTAATATTTAAAAAATATTTAAAAATAATACTATACTTTATTTAATAATATTTTTAATAATTTCTTTATTATAAAACTACTATATAATAAAGTTATTAATTATTAAGATTTTTTATATCTTTATTAAACTTTAATATTTATATTTTTATAAAGTTTTTTAAATTAAATAAATTATTATAATTATTATTTATTATTAAAATTATTTAAATATAATATTAATATAATATATATATTATATTAATATATATTAAATACTTTACTTTTAAAAAAACTTAAAAAGTAAATTTTTTTTAATAAAATAAAATATTTAATAATTAGTTTTATTAATATTTTAAATACTTATTATTATTATTTTATATTTTTAAATAATTTTTAATAACTTTATAGTATATTATTAATAATATATAAATAGTTTATATTATAATTTTAATTACTTTAATCTTTAAGATTAAAGACTTAAAGTAAAATAAATAATATTATAAAGATTTATTTATTTAAATACTTAAAAATATATAAATCTATATATAAAGTCTTTAAATTTATTTATTATATTATAAGATTTATATTATAATTCTTAAAAGAGTTTTCTTTTAAATTTTATAAGTTTTTTTATTTTAATTATTTAATATTTCTTTTTCTTCTTTTTTTCTTATCTTTTTTATATTTATCTTATATATTAAATTTAAATTTTAAGTAAAAAACTTATAAATATTATTTAAATATTTAATTATAATATTATAAATATTATTTAAATAATTTAATATTAATATAATTTTATTATTATTAAATTTTTTAATATTTACTTAAAAAATCTTAGTATTATAAACTAGTTTATTTATTTTATTTTAAATATTTATTAATCTTAAAACTTTATCTTAAATTTTATTAATTTAATTTTTAAATAAATTATTAATAAAGTTTTTAAGATTTTTAATAAATTAAAAGTAAAGAATTTTATTTTTAATATAATAAATACTACTTATTTTCTTATTATATTAAATATTTATTAATAAAATATTATAATATTTTATATAAAGTATAATTATATAATAAAAAAAATAATAAAACTTAAAGACTTTAAAGACTAGTAATTAAAAATTTTAAATAAATTTTTTTTAAAGTCTAAGTTTAATAAATAATATTTTTAATTTTATTAATTTTTATTAAGTTTTTTTACTCTATTAAGTATTTTAATTTACTTAAATATAATAAAAATTAAGATATACTTAAAGAATTTAAATTTAAACTTTAATAAAAACTTCTTATAAATACTAATTAATTTTATTTAAATTAATAAAAATTATTTATACTTTTTTTTAATTAATTAATAAAGTTATACTTTAAATTTTATTTTAAATTAATTAATTTAATAATCTAATTATTATTCTTATTATTTTTTAATTTTTAAAATTTTTTAAAATTAATTTTAATAATATAAATTAAAAGAATATAATATAAATTTTTTTAAAGTAAATTAATTAAATATTTTTTTAAATATTTTATTAATTTTTAATATAAGATTAATAATATTAATTTTTAATATAAGATTAATAATATTAATTATAATAAAATAAATTAATATCTTTACTTTTAAAATAAGTTAAGTTAAAAGCTTTAAAATTATTTAATTTTTATTAATATTAATAATCTTATCTTTAATATATTAATTAATAAATATTTATTTTTAAACTTTTATTATTATTAAATTAAATTAAAATTTACCTTTATTTATATTATTATTATTATTATTATTTATATTTTAAGAATTAATATAAAGATTTATTATATAAAAATTTATAATAAATTTTTATATTAATTTAAATTTTAAAAACTTTTTTACTTTTAAAAAATATTAATTTTATATTAAAAAAGAGTTTTATTATAGTTCTAGCGTTAATTCTATTAAACTTAATAATTTTTAATTAAGTATATATAATTAATAATACTTATTTTAATATATATTCTTATAGTTCTTAATCTTATTATATTAAAATCTTATTATTATAAAGTATTTATACTTTAACCTTTAATATATTAAAAATTATTCTTTCTTAATATATAGTTATAGAGATTATAATATTTATTATTAAAATAAAAGTTTTTTTTTAAATATATTACTTAATAAATAACTTAATTTTATTAAAATAATTAATTAAATATCTTAAAAGAATATAGTAAAGAAATAGTTAAGTTAAGAATAATTAATAAATTATTTAATTTAATTAATAAGACTTTATTACTAAAATTACTTAAAAATATTAAGATAAAATTAATAATTTATAGTTATTAAAGTATAATATTATTTCTAAATAAATAATAAGAATTAATTAATAATATTATTTTAATATATTAAGATAATTATATAGATTAAATAAGTATATTATAATAAAAAAGTTAATAAAGTAGAAAAGTATTTTTTAATAAAAAATACTTCTTAATAGAAAAGTTAGTAAGATAAAAAAGTATTTTTTAATAGAAGATATTTTCTCTCTTATAACTATTTTCTTAGTTTTAATTAATTAAAAATTACTTCTTTTATTTTTATTAAGTAAGATAATATTAAAGTCTTATAGATTTTAACTAATTTATATAATAAATAAGTATAGAGATATAATTCTAACTCTTAATATATTATAACTTTATAATATTTTCTTAATAAAATTTTATAAATTATAGATTATTAAAAAATAATAATAAAATTATTATAAAATATAAAGTATAGTATAGTAAAAACATTTTTAATTATAATAAATAATATAGTAATTTTAATAAAGTAATTATAATTTAATAGTTATATAAAGATAATTATAATACTTAATAAAGTTATTAAGTTAATAGTAAATTATTACTATTAAAATACTAGAATTTTTATAAAAGATAAAAGATATCTTTTTTTTTATTATAAAATATTCTAAGTATATATCTTTTAAAAGAAAAAAGATTTATTATTATAGATATTTATATTAATATAAGATTAAGTATATATTATAGATTATAGAATATAATTAATTCTTAAGAAAAGAAGAAAGGGAATTCTATTCTAAGAAAATATTATATTAGATAAGTAAATATATAAATACTTTTATATAATAGTAATATATTTATATAT
This sequence comes from Cladonia squamosa, assembly GCA_947623385.2. Classification (NCBI taxonomy): domain Eukaryota; kingdom Fungi; phylum Ascomycota; class Lecanoromycetes; order Lecanorales; family Cladoniaceae; genus Cladonia; species Cladonia squamosa. The sequence continues at coordinate 1,141,708 of OX392382.1, forward strand.
AATAAATATATAAGTTAGTTAATACTTAGTATTAATATTACTATATAATAATTATCTTCTTCTTTTAATAATTTTATTCTTAAAACCTATATATTTTCCTAGCTTATAAGTATTTCTAATATTCTTCTAAAAATTTATTAAAAATCTTTAAACTCTAGTAAGGATATAAAAAAAAGAGCTTTCCCTCTATAATCTAACTTCTATAAAGTCTCTTCTATTATTATAATTATATCTATAATATAACTTAGTATAATATAATATAATTACTATATATATTTATTATATTATATAATATAAAGTTTAATAGATCTTAGTAGTAATTTAAAAGATTAATAATAATTATTATTATTAATAAGTTTTTATCCTCTATATATCTTTTATATCTTATTTATAATAATATTATATATATTTCTACTATAAAATACTATATCTTTGCCTAATAATAAGAGTTTTTATAATTATAATCTTTTAGAGAATCTTCTATTTAATCCTTAATTACTAGTAAATAAATTCTATAATAATAAGAGTATAATACTATTTAAACCCCCTAATAGACTAATATAAGCATAGACTATTTATAATAGTCTTATACTTAAGGATAATAATAATAGTATTATATTTAAAAGCTAGATATAAACTAAATCTAATCTTAATCCTTTCTTAATATTTTATAAAACTCTATAAGTTTTATATATAGATTAGTTACTATTTAATTCTAAATTACTATTAAAATATAACTAAACTATATAAGACTTTTATATAACCCTTATTTAATAAATACTAAGAAATATAATTTTTAAGATAAAATAAACTATAATTTAATAAAAGTTTTATTAATTAAAATATAAACTTTAATTATAGGCTATATATTTAATAATTATACTCTTCTTATTCTAAACTTTTATAGATATTATTTAAGATTTTTTAACTTTAAAAAAGAGTTTCTTTATAAGGCTATATATATATTAATTATATATAATTTATTAATATTTTATTAGATAAAAATAGGATATTTATAAATCTATTTAAAAACTAGTATAATTTAAGAATATATAAGTATTATTAAGAAAAATACTACTTATATTACCCTATAAGTAACTTCTCTTATTTATTTTTTACTATTAATATAGTTAAATATCTTATAAATATATTTTTCTAACTAATAAAATACTTTAATACTTTATTAAATAGGAATTATTCTTAAAAGTAGATAATAAAATATAGATAGCTTATTATTAAGTTAACTTAATATAACTATACCCTCTATTTTATATAGTAATAACTACTATAACTTATATTAAAGGCTATTTAAAATTATTATATAAGCTTAAAAATAATAAAATTTAGATTTTACTTATTTAGGAATTCTACTAGCTTAATAATAATATAATATTAATTATTAATATTTTAAAAACTATAGTTTACTTACTTTTTATATATATTTAATATATATTTATATTAATAATTTTAGGTAGGGATCCTCTTAAATTCTAAGCTTTTTTATATACTATCTCTAACTCTATTTATAATAGTTATAGTTTTAATAATATTAAGTATTTTTAATAATAATTTAGTATTTTTTACTTTATTATCTAATCTCTTTTAATACTCTCTATATTATATAGTAGAAAAATAAGATAATATTATATTTTATATAATTAAAATATCTATCTCTTATAAGTATAGTATAGCTTTAGGTAATAACTTACTTAATATTATATTATAATATATAGAATTATATAGATAAATAATAATAAATTCTCTAAGTTCTATATATAAGATTATATATATATTCTAATACTAAGTTATATATATATAGAAAGTACTTTTATTATATCTTACCTATACTATTTATCTATACTAATATTCTATAATAATACTACTAAAAGAGAAAAAAGGCTGTATTCTTATAGCTATACTATATATAAACGCTATAAACTAGATACTATTAATTAGTATATTTTTTAGAGCGCCTACACTAGCGTAATAGTAGTATTATAAGAATTATAGCTTTACTAGCTATAGTAAGAGCTATAAATAAAATAACTAATAAAGTTATAAAAATAGCATCTGCTACTATAGGAATTATAGTAGATATTATTATAAAGATAGTAAAAAAATTAGAGCTAGATAGTATATAGCGTATTAAAGCTACTACTTACTAGTAAATAAGATAGTAATTTTTAAATTTCTTTATAAATTCCTCTATATTACTAAGGGTATAGAGTAAGTACTAGATATTATACTTATTATTATAATCTTTTTATTTTATTAGGTATTTATTCTTCCTAGGTTTCTTATTTAGGAATTATTTAATTTTATATAAAAAATTAATAGGATTCTAGTCTTCCTCTTCTATTAAATTAAGTAGTAGTAGAAGATAGTAATAAAGATCTTTAATAGGATTTAAGGCTAATTCTATCTAAGCTATAAATATAATAGGGTATATATATATATTTAATAGGAGCTTAAGGTAATAAGCTAGCTTCTCTATCTTCTTAAAAACCTTAAAAGGACTAACGCGCTAATTTAAATATTTATAATATATACTAGGAATTTTATAATTATAATAAAGATATAGAAAAACTAAGGCGCCTATATATAAGTAAAAAGATTTATATAACTTATTATAGTATAATTTAATAGTAATATTAGTAAATACTATTTTATCTACTATCTTTTATTTTTTAATAGTATAAAGATAATCTAAGTCCTGTATACTAGGATTTAATTTATTTAATAGATTAATCCCTTCCCTAACTTAAAAGTTATATATTAAATTATTTAAAGTAAAGTCTATTAAATAAATAGTATTATTAAGGGATTCTTAAAGATATAGAAGTACTACTACTTAGTCTTACTTCTTAATAGATAAAAAGAACCTTAGCGTAATTTTAATAGTTTAATTTATATATTTAAATTAACTATTAGTTTAAGGGTATTAGATAGTTAAAATAAGTATTTTTATACCTATTTTTAAAAATACCTTATATTAGAATAAGTCTATAAACTTTAAATTTTAATTATTAATAATAGTTAATAGTATATCTTAGTTATATCCTATTAGATTAATAATAAATATATTTATCTAAATAACTATAGTCTAGTTTTTAATACTAAGGATTAATAAATTATATTTTATAGCCTTATAAGTAATTATTATTAAAGTATTAAATCTAGTATATTCTAATAAGGCGATAATAAAGTTAATAGCTATAGTATAGAAAGGTATAGTAAGAGTAGAAATTAGATATAGCTCATTATATATAGGATAATATTAAATTTAATTAAGCTAATAGCTTAGGTAGTATATAATATAAATATATAAGTACTTTAATAAGTATTTAATAAATAATAATAAAGTAATTTAGTTATATATTCTATAATATCTATTATAAAAGTTATTATTATATACTATCTTAAAAATATCTTACTATAAAGCTTTAAGAATATATAAGTATTTATAATTCTTTTTATTAGTAAGGTAAATTAAACTATTCTTAATTTAAAATTAAAATCCCTTTAAAAGATTTTCCTTATTATCTTTAAGAATATTTAGAGCTTTCTTCTAATAATTATTCTCTATATAGGCTTAAGTTATATATTACTTAAAATTATCTATTATCTCTACTAAAGTAATATAGTATATAAAGATCTCTAGTAAAAATATATTATATTTAGGTAAGCTAAGCTTAATCTTATTTTTATAAAGGTAGTTTAAGATATCTAACTTCTTTACTACTAAAATATTAACTTATATTTATAGGTAGAAGAGAGTATCTAGTACTATATTAAAAGCACCTAATTTATATTATATAGATAGATTAAATAATAATAAGTATTAGGAGGCTTATATAAGATAAAAATTTAATTTATCTATTAAAGAAATTAATAAAGTCGTTTATCTTAAAATTAGTATTATTATAGAATAATTAATAAAGATAATAGTTAGCACCCTTTTTATAGAGTTAATTATATATTATATCTTCTTAATAATTTAAATAATACTAGCGACTTTAAGTTCTATTAACTAATAGTTCCTCTTAGTAGTATTAATATTCCTACTTAGAAATATAATAGATTAAATTATACTTCTCCTTATATTATTATTATTAATCTTATAGTAGATTATTATAGTAAAGCTCTAAACCTTAGATATATTTAAATTAATATAGAGTTATTAATTTTAATTAAAATATATAAGAAAGATTAGCGCCTTAAATATATGTTAAAGATTTTAGAATATCTCTAGCTTTTCTCTTATAGATTTATATTATAGTTAAGATAATATTTATTTTTATAATAAATTAGAAAGTTACTTAGTAACTAAGCTACTTTTAAACCCTATAATAAAGCTAGTAATAAAGCTAGTAAAAGAGCTAGTAGTAAAAGAAGTAAATTTAAGTATTTTTTTTATAAGTTAAATTTTTCTATCTTATAATAATTACACTCTTTAAGTATATTAAGATATAGATATATATAGCTAATCTATAAGACTTAGAAATATCTTTAACTTTTAAAGACTACTAGGAAATCTAAGGGCTATAATTATATAAATTTTTTCCTTAGAGATTATTATTCTTAGAGAATTAATATATTATTTTAAAAGTAAAATTAATAGATACCTAAAATATAATTTTATTAATACTAAAAAAATACTTTTAGTCTTAAGTAATATAAATAGTTATATTAAATACTAGATATATTCTTTTAAGATATAACTAAATATTATAATATTATCTATAAATACTCTTATAAAAGTATAGAGAGGTTAAAGTATTAAATTAATTTATCTTTATATATATAGAAGTAAATCTTTATATTCTATTAATACTATTATTAACTCTTTTTATTCTTAATAATTAATAATTATAAGCTTATATCTATTCTTAGATTTTATATAAAATTAATAAAAATACCTTATTATATTAACTATAGAGATAAATTTATAGTTTATTATAAGGGAAATTATATCTATCTATAATAATAGTAGATAACTATTATCTTTAGTAATAGTATTTAAGCCTTAAATATTAATAACTATATATCTTTTTTTATCTTAAGGAGTTTTTCTCTAAACTATAAAATAGAGCTAGTTAAAGGTGGTAGACTAGTTTATAAAGTAGAGCTTTTCTTATATATATAGCTTATTAAAAGTCTTATCTATAACTTATCTATCCTTTTAGCTAAGAGGATATACTTTTAAAGCTTTTAATTATATTTTTACCTTAAGTTTAATAAGTATTTATTAAGTTTTAAGAATATTAATTATTTTCCTAGTATTAATAAAAATATCTTTAAAACTTATAATAAGGGTAGTAAGGGTTTAAGTAGAATTATTATTACTATAAACTATAATATTATTTAGTAGCTAGTATTCTTTACTAGAGTCTATATATATAGATATTATTAAAATCTCTAAATTTATTAAAATTAAATTAAATTACTTAAAGTTATATTATTTATAAATAGCTAAAGTCTCTATCTTTAAAAAAATTATAAAATAGTTATATTTATTATATTTTATAATAATATTTAATTTAGTATACTTTAAAAGTTTTACTAAATAAGAAGTAGAATTTTTAACTTTAATAAATAATATTTTTAAATTAATAGTATATATATAAACTCTATCTTTATATCCTAGCTTATAGTATAATTAGGGTTTAAAAAAAAATCTTAATTATTAAGGAGAGTATTATAGTATACTATAAAAATATCTATAATTAAATTAGATACTATAGTAATTACGTAATAAATTTTAATTACTTAATATAGTTAGAAATATAGTTTAGCTATATAGTATATTAAAATTTTAATATAATTATATTTAGTAATAATTACTTCCTAAGTACCTAAATCTAAGAAAATACTATATATATTAAATATATTAGTATCTACTAAAATATTCGCTTTAAAATAGTTAATAATATATATCTTTATTATAACTTTTATTATAGTTAAATCTAACTTATTAATACTATCTATAAAAATATTTAAGTTAATAAATTTTAAAGTTTTTAAGACCTTATTATTAAAGCTATAAACTAGGATATAAATTAATATTTACTTAACTTTAGATTAAAAGTCTAGTATATATTATTAGAGGAACTTATAATTCTTAAGAATAATTAAATAATTAGAGTTAAAATAAATACTTAGTTTTAACCTATTAATAGTTAGACTAATTTTAGTAATTATATATTTAAAGCTATAAAAGAAATACTTTATAATATAAGCTTAAAATAGTAATACTATAGATTCTATAATATAAAATATAATAAACTTTAGTATAGATATAAGAGGAGTTTTTAGTATAGTAGGTTTTAGTATAGAGATAATAATAGTTTCTAGTATAATAGACTTTATTATAAAAATAAGAATAATATTTAATATAGAAATAAGAGGTGTTAAGGCTAAAATTATAAATTATATAATAATATTTAGAGTAGGTTTTATATAAGTAGAAGTTATATTAATTTAAGCTTTCTAATATTTATCCTAGAGATAAGAGAATAGCATATTTTAAGATATAAAAGAGTTATTATAGCATCTATATTTATAGTAGATTTTAAAGGGAGTAGTAATAAAATTAATATTAATATTATTATAATTTACTTTATTAGTTTACTAGTTATTAGTATTAAAGTTCTCCTCTTTATAATAATAGTCTTAATTATTTATTATCTAGTTATTCTTCTTATTCTCCTTTATTATTATAGTATAGTAAGTTCTTTAGAGTAGTCTAACAAAGCTATTATAATAAAGAGATAAGTTATTTTTATATTATCTTAAATCTAATCTACTTTATTAGAGGGTAGGTCCTACTATAATTTAATATAATTAAAGTAGAGTAGAAAGCTATACTTACTAAATACCTAAAAATAGAATAGGAAATTATATCTACTAAAAGTCTTACTAATCTTATTTTAGATATTACTAGTAATTTTAATAACTTAAATAATATTACTAATACTATTAAGAAGTATAAGTATAGTTTTATTAAAAAATAGATATAAAAGGCTATTATTTTAAATAATTCTAATTTCTAAAATTCTAGTATTTAGAGCTAAAAGACCTAGGTACTTCTCTTAAATTAGAGTATTAATTATAATTATTACTTTACTATACTTATAATATACCTTAAAAAGAATTTTAAGTAGTTATAGTAGTTAAACTAGTATTTAGGTATATTTTTATAGTCTTTTATTATTACTAGTATTTCTATTAGTCTATTACTATAAGGAATTAATTAAGTATAGTAGTAAGCTTAGAGGTATTAATATCTAATTAAAACTTAATATTTAGATTATTCTATATAATATTAAGTTAATTATAGATAGTATCTAGCTTAGTTATCTTAATTATATAAATAAGAATTATTATATATTCTCTTAATTCCCTATACTAAATAGTATTATTAATTATATATTTTTTCTTAATTAGCTATACTATACTAATATTCTTTAGAGGACTAAAATACTCTATTAGAAAAGATATCTACTTATTTAAATCTTAACTATAAATAAGTAATCTTTTCTTACTATTAATAAGCTATAATATATACTATTTAAGAGCTTTATTATAAAGATATAATTATAAATTTCTATATATAAACTCTACTCCTTTTATATAGGCTATATCCTTAATTTTATTAATAAATATAATAATATCTTAAAAGAAAGTTTTCTTTTTAATATATTCTATTTCTTATCCTATATCTAAAGATTTATTATTATAAAATAGATTAAAAAAATCTATATCCTTAAAATTAAATCTAGGGCTTTAGGGGTTATTATTATTAAACTTCTTAAAGAGTCTAAGTTACCCTAGAGATTTAGATAATCTTAAAGGGCCTTAAAAAAATAAATTCTCTTATATAAAGTAGGAGATAGTATTTATAATTATCTAGTTAATATTAATATTACTTAGTATAGGTTATCTACTATTATTAGTAGTACTAAACTCTATTATATTATAATATATATCTTTAGTAGCTTAAAATACTGCTTAAGTAGTAGAAAAAAGTATATTATTAGAAAGTAATTTACTACTTAATTATTAAGATAACTTGCTAGTTAGCAGCATAACTATAAAAAGCCGAATATAATATTTAAAGACTTTAATATTTACTTATAGTAAAGGCTTATCTACTACCTAGTTTACTACCTAAGCTACTTATAAAAATATATTTTTATTTATAGAGACTTCTTAAGAAGCTAACCTAGATTAAATTATTCTAATAGCTAATTCTTATAGATATACGCCTAAAAATAGAGGATAGATTATTATAATATCCCTAATTATAAAATAGGTACTCTTAGTAATTATATTATAATATATATAATCTATATTTAAGAAAGCTTAGAATTAATAAACTTTAGTAATAATATTTAGAAATAGATCTTATAATAAAGATAAAAATAAAGATACTAGCTTAAATATTACTTTAAGACTATAAAGCTATTATAATAAATTATAGTAATAACTAGATATTAATTATTAGGTTATTATAGCTAAGCTAATAAACTATTAGAAACTTAAGTAGAATATAAGAAAAGAGAGGTTTTAATAAGATAAAAATTTTACTACCTAAAAGTAGGAGGCATCTTTTTAATTTAAAATAATTAGAATTATTTATCTATAAAGCTATTTTATTCCTATTATATTAGTAGGCTAAAGTAAAATAAAAGATAAGGCCTTTAAAAGAATTCTATTACTCTCTTCTTATTTAACTATTAACTTATAGATATAGTATTTCTAGTATTTTTATTATCTAAACTAAGACTTAAGACTTAAGCTGCTAGATAGTAAGAAGTTAAAGTAGCTAGTAAAATAACTAAAATTATAGTACTACTTATAATAAATTTAAAGTAATAGATAGATATATATAATAGTAGACTAGACTATAGTATAGACTAGTATAGAAATAGTAGGCTAATAGCTATTAAAGCTAATATTTAAGGTAAGGGTCTTTAAAACTAGGTAATAACACTTTTAAATAAACCTAAGTATAGAGAACAGCTAGATTAGTACTATAAGAATAGTAGTTAGTATAGAATAAGCTATTAATAGTACTTAAATTACTTTAATTTAGCTAATAAAGCTATTACTACTATTATTACAGTATATAAAATTATATAAATAAATAATAATAAATTCTCTAAGTTCTACGTATAAGATTATATACATATTCTAGTACTAAGTTATATATATATAGAAAGTACTTTTATTATATCTTATTTATACTATTTATCTATACTAATATTCTATAATATATTATCTCTACTATAATTTTAGAGAAGTTTAAGAAATCTAAAAAGTATATAAAAGTTAAAAAAGTTAGAGATAAATTAAATAAATTAAAAATATTAATAATAATAAAAGAGAGATAGGCTATAAAATATAAAAAAGTTATAACTACTTATAAATAAAATATAACTCTTAAAATAGAATAAGAGACTACTTTAAATATATAAAAGAATAAGACTAAAATTAAGTTTAAAGCTAAGATAAAAAAAGAGACTCTTATAATAAAGGGTAGACGCGTTACTAAGATTATATATATTATTAAATAAATTAAAAAAAAGTCTTCTTTAAAGCCCTTTAAAAGGTTTTATTAAATAATCTTAATAAATTTATCTTTAAATAACTTAGTATAGTTTTTTATATTTTTATAATAATAGCCTAATATTAGTATATTACTTTATATATTATATATAATATTTTTATTCTTTTTCTTTTTTATATCTAATAAGCGCCTTAATAAGTAAAAGAGTTACTTTATATACTCTTTAAGAGACTATTTATTTAATTTATTAATAAAATCTATACTTAACTATATATAAGAACTATTTAATAGAATTATACTCTCCTTTTATATTTATACTACTTATTATAAGCTTCTACTATCTTTTTAACTCCTCTTATATCTTTTTTATAAATTTATTAATTATATTCTAATAACTAATCCTTCTACTATATCTTATAGAAATATTAACTCTTTATTTTAATTTTATTTAAAATTTTCTTTACTTTATACTCTAAACTATTATTTATAAGTTTTAGGGGTATATACTTTAAAATAAAATTACTATTTTCTCTATATTTATATAGCTCTAATAAGAATATATAGAAAATAGGATAAATCCTATAAATAATAAATAATATAAAATAGTAAGCTTAATTTCCTATTAAAATCTCTACTTTAAAAAATTTAATATACTTATATAAAAACTTCTAATTTAAATATTTTTACTTAAGATTTTTTATTAATAATATTACTAAATTATCTTTACTAAAACTAATTAATTTATATATTTTATTATAATATTTTATAAATAATTCTATTATATCTTATTATTATTTTATTAAATCTTTATAAAATTTATATAATTTCTTAACTCTTTTTTTTATAATAGGTACTCTCTCTCTAATAATATTACCCTTAATACTTATTAAGACTTTTAAATTATAGTTATATATTATTCTAAAAAGGCTATAGCCTATTATAACTTATTTTATTTAATAGTATATAAATTTAATTAGGGGTAGAAGTCCTACCTAGTTACTCTACTATTTATTATAGTAAATTTATAAATATTATTTTAATAACTAATTTTATCTTTTTATTTATTTATTTATTTAAAAATAAAAGGCTATACTTAGTCTATATTTTATATATAAATTATAGTATATCTTAAATTAGAAAGTACTAGTAAAGATACTTTCTCTATTAATAATAATACTATATAGCTTACTATACTTTAAGATAATTTTAATATAAAATAAATTTATTAATTTAATAATATTAATCTTTTTAGTTATTAATATATACTAAAGTATTTTTATATATCTATTAACTATTATTAGTATTATATTATAGATATAGTTTCTATATTTATTAAAAAGAAAATTAATTATAAAATCTATATTAATCTCTTTTTAGAGTTTATTAAATATAGATAATATCTATAATTTACTATAAAAATAATAATATTTTATTTTTATTTTTTAATAGATATTATAAGAGTCTATATACTCTTTAATATCTTAATTTATAATAGACTAATAGAATTTTCTATTTACTAATTTTATTATTTTATTAATATTAAAATAACTTACTAATAGATTATTATAGTAATATTTAAATAATTCTTATATAACTACTTCTTAAGTAAGAATATAAACTCTTTAGCTATATTTTAATAAACTATATTTATTAAAATACTATTTACTAGCTTTAGCTATATATTTATTAAGAATTTTATTTTTCTTAATTTTCTCTACTATTTTATTATAAGATTATAGAGTTTTAATTAACTTAATAATTAAGTTATTATAAATTTTATAAACTATTTTATCTAAAGCTATTATATTAACTATAAAATATAAAATAAATTATTTAATAACTAATAGTTTTAATAATAGAGTTAAGCTATTTCTTAGTTATATTATAATAATATTAAGCTAGTATCTTGTCTATACTCCCTACTCTTATAATATAAGGTTTTTTAAACCTTATAGAATAAACTATATTTTCTTATAAAATAGTATTAATTAAGTTTAATATAAACTTCTATTTTTTCTACTAGTCTTATTATTTTTTATTTATATTTTTTATAATCTAGAAAATACTCTTTTTAACTATAATTTAAAATAAGCTAGATAACTCCTCTAAATTTACTAGCTTTTATTATAATATAAATAGTAACTTATCTATTAATACTTTCTTATATTTATAATTAGGATATCTTAATAGTATATTAACTAGATTTAACTTATCTACTTAATATATAATTATAAAGTTAAATATTAATAATTTTATAACTTAATAAGCTTATTTTTAATTTAGCTTCTTTTAATCTATAAATCTCTTAAGATTATTATAGTTTATTAAAACTTTAATAAAATAAAAACTCCCTTTATAATAATATTACTACTATTTAAATATTATAATAATAGTAAATAGCTTTTAATTATAGATTTTATAATTCCTTTTAATAATAATTATTTTCTATAATTAAAATATAATTAAGTATTATTAGCTATCCTCTTATAATTAAGAAAGAATATTAGTTATTATATAATTTAATATATCTATCTTAATCCTAGTTTTCTTCTTAAGATTAAAATATCTTAGGATTAATACTTTTATAAAAGTATTATAAAGCTATTAAAATATATACTTTTTATATTCTCCTTATTTTAAAAGTTTATTTTTTTTTTATATACTTCTCTATAATAATCTAGTTAGGAATATAATTAAATATAAATAATACTAAATAAACCTCCTAAAAAAATTAATAAATTTTAGAAATATTTAGATTTTATAATATATCTTTAGTCTAGACTAGTTTTAGATAATAATTATTTTATTTTTATCTATTATTATATCTTTAATAAATATAATAAACCCTAGAAATTTAACTTCTATTATTAGGAATTAATATTTTTTTAAATTTATATAGAGTTTAAATTATTTTAAGTATTATAAAACTTATTTTATATAATCTATATACTTCTCTTCTAAGTTTAAGAAGATAAGAATATTATTTAAATAAATAATATAAAATTTATCTAATAAGTCTATTAAAGCCTTATTAATATATACTTAAAATATTATTAAAATATTTATTAGTTTAAATAATATTACTAAATATTTAAAATACTTATATTATATATAAAATATAATCTTCTACTTATCTCTCTTTTTTATTTAAATATAGTAGTAGATATCTTTAAGATTTAATTTAATAAAGATTTTACTAATTAAAAATAAAAAATAATAGTTTTTTATTATAATTTATTTAATTTATAGTAATTAATATATAAGTATAGATCTTTATCCTTTTTTAGAATAAATAAAATAAGGGTATTTATAAAGCTAATAGAATATTAAATCTATCCCTTTATTAGTATATTATTAAGGTAGATTTATAAAACTTCTAGTTCCTTTATTAATAAGTTATAAAAAGGACTATAAAGGGGATTAATAATTATTTTAATTATATAATTATTACCCTTATAAGATAATAAATAATTTATTTTCTTTATTAAAAAGATATCTTAATATTTTTTTAAATCCTTAGGTAAGATTATTAAATTTATAGTAAATATTAAGTCTAACTATAACTCTACTACTCTAACTATAAAATTAAGTAATAAAGGGGATATATTAGTAATTATTAATATATATACCTCTAGTTATTTTTATAAGGATTTAATAAACTTATAAGTTTTAACTAAATTTAAGATATACTTTTTAATTTTAAAATATTAAATTCTTACTATTAAATTAATAATAATCTCTTTTTATATTAGATTTAGTATTTTTAATAATAAAAATAAACTCTCTTTATTAATTATATAAAAAATAGTCTCTAGCTTTTTTATATAGCCCTAGCTATTATAAAAATATAATTTAATATAATAAGTATTATAATAATATATAAAGTTATTATCTATCTATATTAAATAGAATAGTTTTATATTTTTAATAAATTTTAGACTCTCTTTAATAGTAAAATACTAGTTAATTATATTAACTTTAACTTTATTATTTAGCTAGATCTTTATTTTTACTTTATATAATCTTCTTTTTAATAATATTATTTTAGGATATTTTAGTCCTAAGATTATATTAAGTTCTTTTTCTTCTCTTATCCCTTAAAGGATATTTTAGATAAGGGTTTATTTTTTTTTAACTTTTTAATTATATATTACTTAAGATTCTCTATTAGTATTTTATTAGAATTTATATCTTTCTCTTAAATATTATTAGAACATGTCTATAGAAGGCTTTAGCAAGCCTCTAAGGCCTACCTTCCTTTCTTTAGAAGGTACTACTTAGTAGTAATACTACTATACCTACTTCTTTCTAGTAGTAGAATAGATTAATTAATTAATATTCTATCTTCTAGAATATATATAATAGTAATTAGTAGTAACAGCTATTATTTAATCCTAGTACTATTCCTTATCTATAATTAAATAGATCTACTAGTCTTAGTACTTTAAGGCCCCTATAGCCTTTATAAATACTAGCTACTTTATAGTACTACTATGTCCTCTACTATACTAATTCTATTATAATAGGTCTTAATTAACTATCTTACTATCCTACTAGCTCTAGTTAAGTCCTATTATAATTATATTAAAACCGCCTTTAATTTACTTATTATTACTTTTAGGTTTCTTATAAAAGCCTTATTACTATTTAGTAATAATAATCTCTAATAGCCCTATAACTATTAAGCCTTATCTTAATTCTATAATAAGGCTATTAGAGCTTTTATATCTATATCTTTAACTCTAAAATTAAGAGCTAGAATACTTTAATCCTTAAAGGCCCTTAAGGCTAAGTAAGGCTAATTAAGTATTCTCTATATTAATAACGCACGCTAAGCTATACCTTTTATAGAATAGACTCCGCCAAGTTAACTACTAATTTAGTAGACACCTCTCACTTTTTAAATAAAAAAATCTCTTTTTATCCTTATCACTTTCTATCTTTATTATACTACTATTTATACTATCTAAAGTACCTTTCTACTAAAGGCTTCTATTATTAAGTATTTAACTATTTACTTTTATTCACCCTAGCGTCCTTAAAGATCTTATAAGCTCTATTTAATAGTACTATTATTAAAGCATACTAAATTAATACTTTTCTAAAGAGTGAGAATCTTTTTATAAACTCTATTTCTTAAGATACCTATAATCTAGTTAGTTATATTACTACTAATCTTCCTAGACCTTTATATTACCCTTTATAAATATCTAGTAAGACTAAAGCCACCTCTTATTCTAAAGAATCCTTAGTTTTAGTTAATTTACTTTTAACTAGTAAGGGCTTAGTAGCCCCTCCTATAGAGTAGATTATTAATAGAGCTACCTATTATATAGATCTTAAATATTTTAAAAGTTATATTAGCTATATTATCTTACTTTCTTCTTCTACTTTATCTAGCTCTTAGTGAAATTTAGCTATAATAGAAGAAATCTTAAGATAATTTAGTCCTTCTATATTAAATTCAAATACTATAGCTAGTAATATTAATTTAAGTAAATTATCTAATACTAGTAATACTAGTAACTCTAATATATAATAACTAAATCCTAATAATTACTATAATATAGGCTTTACTAAAAAGTAATATAAAGCCTTTTAAGTAATACTTAGTATTTAGTTTATAGCTATCTTAAGAGGTAATTTAAAAGGCTCTCTAAATCTAAATTCTTAAGTTAAAGCTCCCTTTAGCCGCCCTTAAGCCTTCTAAACTAATAAAGACCTTAACTATAAGAAACCCTATTATAAAGAAGTTAAAGACTACTTTAGTATCGCTATTAACTCCCTTCCTACTATATACTATAAAAATTATATATAGTTCTTTAAGTTGAAAAACTAGCTATACCTATATCTTAGTAATTTTAGTAGGGGCTATAAGACTTCTAAGCCTTCCTATTAAGGCTTATAAAAGCCTTCTATTAGTTTAGGGTTTAGGATAAATAACCCTAAGACTAATAACGCCTTTCTTATTAAGCCTACTAGGCCTATTAGACTTTTAATATCTACTAGGCCTCTAATATCTACTAAAGGCTTCTATATAGTTAAGTTAACTTTTAATTCTACTAAAGAGGTTAATATAGGCTATATCTTCTACTAGTACTACTATACTATAATTAATATCTAGCTTATTTTAGATTAATCTAAATTAAAGAAGGGTTATATAGACTCTAGCTATTCTATTATACTTATTAATAAAGCTTTTCTTAAGTCTCTACTATCTAATTATAAAATATATTAAATAGCTAGTTTAATTACTATTTAAGGGCTTAAATCTAATTTTTATAAAACTATAAAATATATTATTATACTATTATACTTTTAAGAGATAGACTATAAAGGTATTAAAGTATTAGCTATAACCTCCCCTTATAAGATTTATATTATAGATTAATTAAAGGCTAATATTCTAATTAGGATAGATATTATAGTACTAGAAGATATTAATATTATTATTATTAAGTTAATTATTTTTATAAGTAGCTATAAAGTTAAGGTTCTAATTAAAGTTAAAAGTATTAGTAAGACTATATATTATCTAATATATATAAGGTAAACTATTATTATTCTACTATATTTTAAAGCTTAAATATTAGTCTACTATACTATACTACTAAACTAAGATTTTTTATTTAAGCCCTTTAAAAATATACTATTACTTTATACTTACTTAGTAGACTTCTCCCTACTAGTAATACTAGTAAAAAATAATACTAATACTACTATTATAGTTCCTTAAAACTACTAGTTAAATATTATCTATAATACTAACTTTAATAACTACTATCTCATCTTAAAGGAAGATTATACTAATATAATTAGCTTAGCTACTTATCTTCCTACCTTAAAGTACTATAATAGCTAGTTTAAATATATCCTTAAAATTTTAAAGTCTACTATTATCGCTATACTAGCTACGGCCTCTATATTCTCTATAATTAAAGCTAAAATATTAGTCTTATTAAAACTTAAAGATATTTTAGTTTCTACTACCTTAATAGATATTATTATACTAAATAGTATTACTATCTATAGAAATATAAGTTCCCTATAGTTAGTTATTAATAAGTTTTCTTCCCTTTAAGAGGAAGGCGAGTTTGCTAAGATCCTATAAGAGGATTAGATATAGATATCTCTTAAAATAAACTAAAAAATAAAAGTCCCTAAGACCTCTTATATCTACCCTCTAAATAATAATACTAAAAATATTATTAATAAGGTCTTTAATAAATTATATAGTTAAAAACGTTTTAATTAGATTAGAGGCTCTACTCTATTTAGTTTTTTAATCTTTATCGTTTAAAAAACGCTTTTAAATAGAAGTAAAAAAGGTTATTTTATTATTAATATTAGGGGTCTTAATACTATTACCTTACTTAACGTATACCTACTACTATTATAGTTAAACCTTATCGCCGTTGTTAAAGACTATAGGTATATTAGTATTATTAACTATACTAGCTTCTTCTACTAGTAAAGGGTACACCTAAAAAACTATTATAAGCTTACTATTATTAGCTATAAAGGCCAGGAAACTTTTAATATTACTATTATAAGATTTAAAAATTCGCTAGCTTATATATAGTATTAAATAGATAGAGTTTTTTAATTATTCTATAATTTTATAAGGGTCTATATTAACGATATTATTATCTTTTCCTACTCCCTTAAGAAGTATAGTCTATACTTATTTAATATCTTTAAGCTTTTTTAGTTTAATAGTATTTTAATTAATCTTATTAAAGCCTTTTTAAGCTACTCTTCTATTTACCTACTAGATTAAAAGGTTAATAGCTTTAACCTATTAATAGCTAATAATAAGTTAGAAGCTATTTTATAACTTTAGTTTCCTAGGACCTTATTATAACTAGAAACTTATCTTAATATAATAAAATAGCTTTAAAATTATATTCTAAACTATACTATAATAACTAAGCCTCTATAAAACCATAAAACTATACTACTTACTACCGCTTCTTATACTAAAAATAAATAAAAAAATTATACTAATAAGACTTATTTAGATAAGCCTACCCCTATAGAATAAACTATGTTTTTAATCTTATAAAAGGCTTTATTAAAGCCTTCTTTCCTTACTTATTTTAATTATAAGAGTACTCTCTACATCAATCTAGACACTAGTAAAGCTTTTAATTTTAGAGTAATAATATACTAAATTAATAGATAGATCGCCTCTAATAAATACCTAAAATATATATAAATTAAGCTAATTCTATTCCTTAGTTACCTTTTTAAGGATATTAAGACTTAGTACTAGTCTACTAAGCTAGAGCTAATAGGTATTATCTAAATTCTTACTAAGATCTATTATATAATAAAGTTAGCTCCTAGTACTATTATTTTTATAGACTATAGTACTACCTTAGGTATTATTAAATAAATTACTCTTATAATAGCCTTAACTATAAAATTAAATCTTTATCTTATTAGAGTCTCTAAGTATATTTAGTATTTCTACCACCTAATCTTTTACTATAAGTTAGGGAAATAGTATATTGTTTCTAACGCCTTATCTTAACTAAGTAGTTCTTTATTACTTATAGAAGGCTTTAGCGGGTAAGAAGGGGAGTTAGATACTCTTTATAAGTTTACCTATATTATTATAATTCTAGTAGAGCTCTATACTAATCTAAAAAAATAATTATTAGATAGCTATATAGAAGACCTCTCTTAATAAAAAGTTATTACTATACTAGATGCTAACTAAAATAACTCTAATAATACTACTACCCTTCTATTTTTCTATAATAAAGAAGGTCTTATCTAGTAAATTAATAGCTCTATAGATAATTACGCCTTTAATAGGACTAGGCTATATATTCCTAATAATAAAGTATATCTTAAAATTTTCTTTAACATAGTATATTTAGAATCTTATATTAGTTTTATAAAAATATTTAAAGTTATTTCTAGGTAATAGTATATTTAGTCTTTATCTTAATAACTAAGGGACTACTTATACTATTATTCTAAATACTAGCTCTATTAGACTTGTTATTATATAGAATATAGTTTCTTATAACTAATTATATCTTTACTTATACTATTCTATACTCTAATAATTAATTTTATACTAGCTTTACTAAAGTCTACTAAAGAATATAACTATATTATATTAATAATATATAAATTCTTTAGGTAAATATTACTTATTTTTAGTAAAGGTACTTTTATTATAGTAGACTAGGCTGACTATTTATTAAAATATCTTTATAAGATTAATTAAGGTCTTTCTAAGATAATTATCTTAAACTATAACTAGAAATTCCTTAGTAAACTTTAAACTACTATTTTTAATATATTAGAAGTTAAATTATTATACTTTATAGCTTACTACCCTTAGACTAATAATTCTTCTGAATAGACTAATTAAATTATTAAAATTATAATATAATTCTAAATATTAATACTAAAGTACCTTAACTAGTAGCTATTAATAATTTTAGTTATTTAATTAGTCTATAATAATACTATCTCTATCCCCTTAGGATATACTTTAAATAAAGTTATCTATAGTTTCACCCCTAATACTATACTAAATCTGACTAAGTATAAAAAAGAATCTCTCTCTTCTATTACTATTATATAACTTAAGGCCTCTAATACTATTATGTTTATCTAAATATCTACTAAATATTATTATAATTATTAGTATTAACTATAGTTTTTTTATAAAGAAGACTTTACTCTACTATAACTCTATAAGGGATATAATATCCCTTTAAACCTACTAATTAGAAGAAAATATAGTTAGTAGTATATTAAGCCCTTTAAGGTGCTTAATAGAGTTAGAAAGCTAGTATACTATCTTAATATTCCTAACTATTAGAAGATATACCCTATCTTTACTATAGTATAGCTTAAGCTATACTTAGATTTTATAAGAGATCCCTATAATCACCCTTATCCTAACCACCCCCCTACTATTACTATTGATTAAGATAGTAAGATATAGAATATTAAAAGGCTACTAAATAGACACATTATTTACTATAGTAGAGGAGGAAGGGGTGTATTTATAAAGTACCTAATTTACTAGAAGGGCTATGGCCTAGAATAAGATACTTAAATAAATATTAAAAATATAAATATATCTTTACTAATTAAAGAATATAAATATTATGCTAGTATATTTACTAGGTTATCTACTATATCTCTAATACTTACTAGACTTATTATATTTTCTTTACCTTCTTACTATAAATCTAGTAGGCCTTAGAAGGCTTCCTCTACTAATATTTAGCTTACTAGCCCTTTGCTAGCTTCTTATCACCGCTTTAATAAGCCTAGAAGATTATAATAGGGTTAGATAATATATTTTTAGTATTATATACTTAGTATTATATTATATACTAATAAGGGCGTTAGCGTCTTTTTTTCTATCTAAGGTAGGTTATTAGAATATGCTTATAGAAGGCTTTAATAGGCCTCTAAAGCCTATCTTCCTTCCTTTAGAAGGTATTACTTAATAGTAGTACTACTATACCTACTTCTTCCTAGTAGTAGAATAGATTAATTAATTAATATTCTATCTTTTAGAACGCATACTATAGTAAATATAAATAGTTAAGTAATATCTCTTTTTTTTATAAGTATAATATTTAATATCCTTTAAATTATATTTTAGATATATTAAATCTTTATTTTTTTTACTTTTTAATAATATATTTTTAGAGTTACTTTTAAACTTATCCTTTTAATTCTTAATATAGTTTTTATTTTTTTTTACTAGAATATTATCTTTAATCTTATATATAGTTATAGTAGCCTTTTACTAATTACTTTTTAAATAAGATATAAATACTATAAGTTTACTTTATATAGTAGAAATCTACTATATATTTATAATTACTAAATATAGATTAGGATATAGCTTTATAAAAAAATTTATATATTAATATTCTTTATTATAGGGGGGTAATTAGGCTTTAAAACTACTTAGATAAATATTAAATTATTTAATTATCTAATACTATCTTTACTCTATATTAGCTATTAATTAAATTATATTTAATATATAATTTATTAAATCCTTAATAAGGTTTAAAAAGAATATCTTAAATTCCTCCTATATAAGATATACTAAGAGATATACTAATTTAAAGTTATACTAAAACTCCTTTATATCCCCTTTTAAATATTATATTATATATAAAATCTTTAATTTATTAGTTTTAAAATTTTAAGATATTAAATAAAAATATACTCTAATATTTTAAAATTAATTTTAATACTCTTTTAATATCTTTTTATTATATTTTTTAAGAATTAATAACTTTATAATTTTCCTATATAAGGCCTTATTACTTTTATTATATATAGGGCGCTTTCTATCTATAATATTAATAGCTAGTAATTAATAAGATATAATCTCCTCTAATAATTTATATCTTATTTTTATATAAATAGACTCTTAGCTAGTAGAGTATAAATTATTATTATCTTTATTATATTTTATATACTTTAATATATTTTTTATAGCTACTATTATTAAATCTTATTTAAAATTAATAATCTTATACTTAAGTTAATTAAGTTACTTTTATTTTAGTAGGTTCTCCTTTATCTAGTAAGTATATTATAAGTATTTATTAAGTATTAAGACTATAAGTTAATCTAGCTTATTAATAAAATTCTATATTATAGAATCTTATTTCTCTTTTTAAGTATTTTAGTTTTTTTATAATATTAATCTACTTTATCTACTATTAATATATAGTTTAATAATATAATAGCTACTAGAATATAAGCTACTTATTATAAATATACTAATTATAAATTAATATCCCTTTATAGATAGAAGAATTAGAAATATTATAAATATTTATATTAATATAAGATTAAGTATATATTATAGATTATAGAATATAACTAATTCTTAAGAAGAAAAGAAAGGGGATTCTATCCTAAAAGAGTATTATATTAGATAAGTAGATATATAGATATTCTTATATAATAGTAATATATTTATATATAATAAGTATATAAGTTAGTTAATACTTAGTATTAGTACTACTATATAATATTTATTAATTATTAAGATAATATTAAGATAACTTTCTTCTAATAAATTATAATATAAATTATATATAATTACTATTTATTATCTTATATTAAGATTTTTAAGAAATATTATTATAATATTTTAAAGTCTTTAAAGATATTAGATTATTATTAGTTATATATTTTAATAAATTTTATTATTATTTTACTTTAAAGTTTAAATTATTATAATAAAAAGTATTTTAATATTTTAATAATTAATAATTATTTTATTAAGTAGATTAAGTATATTTTTATAAATATTATTATTATTAAAAGTATTATTTTAACTTATTATACTTTTATTTAAATAAATTATAAACTTTTATTTTTTATTATTATTAATTAAAATACTTAATTTAAAAATTATTTTTAATATAAACTTTATTTATAATTAAATATTAAGATAAATCTTTTAATAATATTTTATTTTTAAATTAATAATTAAATAAAAATATTAATATTATTATAAAATAATATCTTTAAATTTTTATTAAATTTTTTTAAATAATTAAACTAAATAAATACTTTTAATTAAATTTATAATTAATATTACTTTTTAAAAATTATTTAATATACTTTTTTTTATTAGTTTAAACTAATACTTTTAAATAAGTTTTAAATTAAAATTTTATTAAGTAAATTTAATAAGTAGAAAAAAGATTTAAGATTAATTTTAAATTAATCTCTTTATTAAAAAAATAGATTAAATAAATAAAGTTTTATAAAAATAAATAAAGCTTATTTAGATAAATTAAGAGAAATTTATTAATAAGTATTATTAATTTATACTTAAGTATATTATTAAAGATTTTATTTAACTTAATACTTAATCTTTAAATATAATAACTAGTAAAGAAACTTTTAAATAAATTTAAAAATTCTTTTTTTATTATTAAGATAATTAACTTTTATATTTATTATTTAAAGTTTTTAAATAATTAATTTTACTATAATATTTTCTATATTAATCTTTTATAATTTATTATAAATAATTTTTTTAAGTAACTATTCTTTATACTATACTTTATTATTTATATTTAAAAGTATAAAACTTAGTTTATAATAGTTATTTTTAATATTTAAGTTAAATACTTAAAACTAGAATTTTATATTTTATAAAAGAGTTTTAATATATTAATATAAAAATCTTTTAAATTTATTCTAAAAATTATTATTATTTTAAAGATTTATCTTATTAAATATTTAAATTATTTAAGTTATTAAACTTAAGTTATTTTTAAAAAAATTTTTAAAAATTTCTAATAATTAAATAACTTTAAAACTAACTCTATTAATAATAATAATAGTTTATTTAAGTTAAAGAAGTAGAAATAATAAAGTTAAATATTTATTTAAAAGTATAAAAAATAAGAGAAAAATATTATTATAGTTTTTAAAAGATTTTTCTTTTTAATTTTTTAAGTCTTTTTTATTTTAACTATTTAGTATTTACTTTAATTATTTAATATTTATTAAGAATATTTAATATCTTTTCTTCTTCTTTTTTTCTTTTCTTTTTTATATTTATTTTATATATTAAATTTATATTTTAAATAAAAACTTATAAATTTTATTTAAATATTATAATTATAATAATAATTATTATAAATATTTATATTAATATAAAATTAAGTATATATTATAAATTATAAAATATAATTAATCTTTAAAAAAAAGAAAAAAAAAGAATTTATCTTAAAAAGTTATTATATTAAGTAAGTAAATAAATAAATTAATATTTATATTTTTAATTATTAAAAACTTATTTAATATTAATAACTATATAAATATTTTTATAAATCTTAAGAAAACTAAGATAGTCTTTAATTCTTAGAATTAAAGAGCTACGTTTTATTTAAATAGTATTTATATTATTAAATATATAGTATATATTAATACTAATCTTACGAGGTATAAATCTTACATACAATGAAAGCTCTACGCCGTATGCTAGCGTGCTCCACATCTGATATCTTTGGACGCCGTTCGATGATCGGCTGGATTCAGCTTTGCCAGCTTATGGTGGTGCAGCTGGCAAGATCGCCTAGTCTCTTCCGGACGACCTTAGTCTGTCGTCGATGGTGCACTCGTACCTTGTTACTCCTTTTCACTGGGCTCTGGTCTCTGAAGTTGCCTGACATCTTGCGACTTAGCTGATAGCCTAGTGGAGCCAACCACCAGCGAAAGAGTAACCAGCAGTTACTAGTACTTCTAAACCCCATTTTACAGACTTGCTCCGGTCCCCAGTCATCATGAATGGTCTTTCAAGCAGAGGGTACCGAAACCTCACACAAGTCATTGCGAAAATACCCAAAAGCATTCTCGAGCCGACTCCGAATCCAAATGCAATAGATTTATCAATGGCAGAGAACCACCTGATACGTGAAGAGATGCTACAGATTGTGAAGTTATCGATTGCTGGGGATCTGCACTTTGGAGTAAGATAAATCGAATGCTGTCATTGATTAAAGACATAATAGGGAATTCCCGTAGCATCTCGATTGGCCGAAGGGCTTCTGCGGCGATAGCGATCTTTAAGGCCACCTTACAGGCATTTTCAATAAACGCTTCCACCCCTTTTGCACTGTAGAGCAAGAGCACGTGACAATTACGTCGGGCGCGGCAGCTGGTCTGGACGCAGCCTTATACACTGTCCGCGATCCGGGTGATGGTGTCCTCGTTCCTACTCCTTACTGGGGTGGGTATCTTCCTTATTTTTCTTCTCATCTCTGCCTAAATAGAAGTATCGAAGGGAGGTAGTGTAGTCGCCCAGTTATGCTAACGACTCGACTTAGGCGGTTACGATGCTTTCCTTACCAGTCACTCTGGCGTAAAAACAGTCGGCGTCGACGTACCAGATCTTGAAGATTCGTTGGAGCCCGCACTCACCGATGCACTTGAAGACGCACACGTGAAATCTGAATATCGTATCAGGGCGTTGGTGTTGTGCAATCCGCACAACCCGCTGGGGAGATGTTATTCGAAAAAGATGCTCGACGGCTGTGCAAAATTTTGCCAGAATTGTGGTATCCATCTAATATCGGATGAAGTGTTTGCGCTGAGTAGTTTCAATTCGCCTGACCTACCTGATGCACCTGAATTCACGTCTGTTCTCAGCCTGGACCCAAAGTCGCTAGGCTGTGATCCAGAGCGAATCCACGTTATATGGAGCATGAGCAAAGACTTGGCTGTCAGCGGAATACGATTAGTAGGTTTAAAGAATTTTACAGGTGACCTTCTCTAACGAGCGTATTGAGGGATGCATAGTTACTATGAACAAGGGTCTCCGACATGCCATAGCTTTACTAGTATCAGTCCATGTTTCCACTTTGTCAACGATCGCCTCGAAGGCAATCCTTTGTTCTCCCGGACTGTCCGATCTTCTGGAACTCAACTCGAAGAGACTGGCAGAAGCATATCTAGATGTGATTACCTTCTTCAAGAGCTCCGGCATTGCATAGATTCCCTGCAATTCTGCGATTTTTATGTTGGCCAAGTTGGCGCCTCTTGCGAAGTCACAGACCGAGGAAATGGCGGCGTATCTTCAGTATATACAGGCAGGCGTGATGGTAGCTCCCGGATGGGCATATCATATGAATGAAAGCCAAAGGGGCTGGATGCGTGTATCGTTTGCTGTGAGTAATGAATCGCTACAAAAGGGCTTGAAGAGGATCAAACTAGTGTACGATAAAGTGAGTGTAGCTTACTGAGCAATGAATCCGTGAACGAGAATCAGTCTGAGTGTCACACACTTGTATATATCTAAGAATGTTTTTGAAGCAGCTGACTGAAGGCAACTTGCCTCGTGTGAACTGGAAATCAAAAAGCTTTCACTGAGAGCTGGCCATTGACTGCAGTGAAGATTCTAACATTCGGACATGATCTTCTATAGGCGCTTTGATTGGCAGACACCAGAGCTGTCTAAGTGCAACAGACGGTCTCCGCCCTCTCAGCGCGTTTCTGCATTTTCTTCTGGACCCTTTCTTTGACCAGTCTCTCCCAATCTTCACGCCTCTCTCCCTCTGCCATTGGCCCAACTCCCGTCTTGTTCTGCACTATACAGACAATAGGACTCCAGCAGCTGTACACCTTGAATTCTTTGATAAGGCACTCCTCGTTGAACGTCGCAATCTCCGTCTCGAAGAAAGGATCTATGATGTCTCCCATGACGTTGAGCCTTTGTTTCGTTTCACAGACGAGCGTCAATCCATCAGCAGTAGTACTGGCAGACAGTATTTCTCGTTTCTCTATCCTGACCTTCTCAAGCACCTCTTTCATATCCTCAACAGCGCCTGTACGTGTGACGCCGGGCATGTGATGCACATTCATGCTCTTGAGGTGAACCGTGCAATCTTCAGCGAAGAAGGCACCAAACGCCTTGAAGTCCTCATCTGATGAAGCAAGAGTGAGTCCTTGGATGATATCGTACAGCGCATTCATTTTAGCGCCAAGGTGCTTTGTGTTCTCGGCCATTTCATCTGAATCGTACCGGATATCGCCTTCACGGTAACAAGCTCTCTTAAGCCTGAGGTGCTGAAATTCCTACTCAAGTCAGTGGACGCAGTGGGATATAGGAGGTTTGCTAAGTTTTCGCACCACTATATATAGGTTGAATCAGAAGTTTCGGATCTTTATAAAGCTGTTATGGCACGTCTGGGTGTTAGGTGTAAGATGGTTGATTTAATTTGTCAGCTTATGCAAGATTACTAGAGGATAGCTCTGGACTGGGACGTAGGTACTAATGTAGGGGCCGTCGCTAAGGGCTCGCCCGGGGCGAAAAACAAATATGTTTTAGATTTGTCAACATTTAGCTTTAGTTAAATCCTTTTCGTTTTTAAAACCAGTCGGCTGTTATGTATCAGTTTTCTTTTCAACGCTAGCGTTTAGAAAAGCTGATTTTATATCCTACTGTTGGATTTCCAAGTCGCGATAGTCGGATGCTATTCTTAGTCGCATTCAGACCAGCACGTTTGCGAGGGAGTTCGTCGTCCAGACGGTGATCAGAAATCTCCTGTCCAATCTGTCCAGTCTGTCCTGATGGACTCTATGGGCCCACTCGTAGATCGTATATATACGCCAGTTGAGGCTTTTCTTGATTGCTTCAGACGGGCTTGTCTATTGCCACTAACACAAACAGAAGAGTTTGTCCGGCTTCTTTGACGACTCCTTAGAATCCATCGACGGACATTCCAATTCTTTACCTGGATCAGCAAAGCACCTTGCTCAAAGTCGAGGAAACCATCAGATTTAACAGTCTATGAATTACTAGCTTCACAGTTGGGCCTTTCTTCTGCATGCAAAATAAGACTGCGACGTTTGCCTTAGGAGTGGGTGCAATTTCCATTTTTACTCGCAAAGCAGCAGGATCATGACATGAGTTTATTTGGACGTTGGCCAGTCTACCATGATGATGATACCCAATAATGACAACAATAATAACAATACACAGAACCCTTGACTAAACGAGTGTGTCTAATAATGCGCTCCTAAGTAAGAAGAGAGGTAATGAAATTGCAAAGTCCTCCGCGCGCAAGCTTTTTCAAGATCAGATGAGATGATTAGGTGAACATACGAGAGACCAGATTAGCAGTAAGGTAAGGAGATTTGGAGCAATGTGCGTTGCGTAGGAGTATCATGACAGAGTAGCGAAGCAGCGACACACATGCACGCCCAACTAATTGTTCGCATACGTCCAGTCGCCCCAGACACCGCTCAGCCAGTCCATCGTGACCTGCCAAAGCTGCGACTCGGCGCCGAGGCTGCAATGCTCGCCGGCACCCAGGCTGGTGTTGAATTGGTGATAGTAGGTCAAAGACTCTCCGTTCGGGCGGCCGTTTGTCAGCATCTCGTACGCAATCTCAGGCTCCTGTTCCGTGCCTATGTCGTCTTGAGCTTTGCCGACGAAGACCGGCATGGATATGTTCGCGACGAGGGTGGCGTTCATTGAGATCTCGCCGAGGCGGGTGAACCAGTCGAATGGGGAGAGGGTATCGAAGGCCCATAGGCCGTAGCCTATAATCCAGCGGAGGTTCGATGGGTAGGTGGAGTTGGCTTGTATATCGTTCATGACTTCGTTGAAGCCGGTAACGTTGCTGGAATTGAAGAGCGCTATTGTCTTTGGGGGGAACTGCTCTTCAAGAGCCTGTTGGAGACTGAACATACCATCGATCGCTATGACCGCAGAGTAGCGGTCGTCGTGGGACGCGGCTATTGGTGCGAGGCAGCCCCCAAAAGACATACCAGCAAGGGCGAGCTTGGACATATCGACGTCTGAGCGAGAACTAAGGTAGTCGACTATAGGTGTCGCGACAGTCCACCAATCGGATATGAAGCCAATATTCTGTTGTCTGCGCACGCTTGGGTGGCCGGGACCTTCATATGTTACACAATTGACGCCGCGAGACAGGATTTGGTGGCACTGCGAGTGGTAGCCTTCTTCTTGTGAGGAGTCGTAACCGCCGCTGACGAGAATGGTTGGCCTTGCGCGATTGTCCGGGTAGGCAGCGAAGAAAATACCTATCGATTCGTAGTCGCCGATCTCCTCGCTGTGTGCTTTGACGCTGAACCGCTCACCTGGTATCACAAGGAGGGCGTTCGCTCTGTTGAATGCCGTAAGCTGCTGGTCCCAGAGACTGATAAGACGAGGATCGCTCTGATTTCCATGAAGGAAGAAGTCGGCTCCCCGATAGTAGCTGGCAGCGCGGAAATAGGCTTCGCGAGCAGATACCGGGTCTTTCTTTGCATCGACCGATTCAGCAATAGCAAAGACTTGCTCTGCCATGTAATAGCACGCCGTATAAAAGCTCTCGAAGTCCTGTGGAATGACTTGCGTAGCAATCCGTAGGACTTCTCCTGTGCTAGATCCGCCCCAGCTGGCCATGCCTAGCATCTCTTCGAGGTAGAAAGCGAACTGACTGTCGGCGGAGAGCTGGAAAATGGGGGCGCTCGTTGGCGAATAGGGTGGCCATGATGTCGTTTCCGTTGCAGCGAACTGTATCAAGATTAGTATGACTGCATCATGAGCACAAGAGAGATCACTACCGTCAGACAGGCGATGCTGCTGCAAAGCAGTAATGTTTTAGCGAGACCCATGTTGATGTCCGTGCGTTTGTCCTTGCACCAAGCGTAGTAATTATTTGCGCTTGGCGTTACACAGGGTATTTCGATAGTGACTGTTCGAATTGGGGAAAGTGTTTGAGTCTCTGAATGAAAGCCGCATACCTAGCCAGCTTATATAGCATCCTCGCTGGCTTTCGACAAGACAGACAGGCGTGTACTTTCACGTCTGGTCAGCGGTACTGGGAGACATCTGGTAGTGCACTGCTAGACGTAAACGGATTCCCGTGCGAGACTGCTGACCGCATGGTGAACGTAGCGTAGGCGAACGTCGGGTGGTGCACTTGTGCAGCAAAATGCAGCTCAAGACTTTCACTTGATGACTATTTACGCTGTTCTCTCGGGCAGACAACCGCATGGAGTTGAGTTAGGCAGCAACGAAGATATCCAGTTCCGCAACTCCAATTGCTATTAATAACAGAGCTGACCGTAGTCTACATGGTCATACCCATTTGGTATAGCAGTATGAGACAAGACGACTTCCGCACTGAGCCACTAATGATCTTTAAGGGTCATTGCGCGAGTGTACCGTAGCCTGTACTTGGCCGATAATGTGGCGCTGTTGAAAACGGCCTCCAACCATCTTTATTTGTTTGTTGACGGGAGCTTGCGGCTCGCACCGTTTTACCCGATTAGGTTCAGCTCATGGGGCCTGCGGATGCATCCGTCCTCATGTAAATATCCACTGCGCATGCGCACCGAGATAGATTCTGCAAGCTTTGCAAGCAAGCATCAGGATATCAAAACCGCCTAATTTCAACAAGTGGGATGCGGAAGCATTGTGTCAAACGCCTGTATTCCAGATAGAGGGAGGCCCCGTTGTCCAGTGGCGTAGAGCACGAGGAGCTGCCCTTTGGGAAACATATGTGAAAACCCATAAGGAGCCAGTCGGACTTCGATTGATGAGGTTATCTGCTGTCTTTTTCTTTGGGCAGCCATGTGTCTGAGACGGTCTGGAGAGCGGACGCGAGAGCGAAAGCGAATCTGTCCTGCTTCTAAGCTGACTATGACTAAATGTCTTGGCGCTGTTGGCGGCCAGCTATGCACGCCGGCGTATTACTATCCAAGTCATGAGAGCTTTCAGTGTCAACAGTGTGGTCACTGGTGACCGTGTTGACCGTCTGACTCAGCGCATCGCATCGATCGCTCCAATTGAAATGTCGCCGTCACGTCATTGCATCTGACTCGGGTTTTTCGGTCATGTACCGATTGTGGAGATCGTGAACACTCTTCTTCGCGATCTTCTATTGGATTGTGATGAGTTGGGTCGATGCTCTGCTATAATCTTATCAGACTAGGGCTAAAAATAATACTATTTAGAACCTCACTTGCATGCTTTGATCTGGTCAGCTCGAAAAAATCAACAGTATATCCGCCTGAGGTGTCAAATCATTTTTCGTTCTCAGCAACTATGCTCGTACTGTAGCTGGGCCACAATTTTATTGACCATTCCACCGTTCTCTCTCCAGTCCGTAATCTTGGGCTCTCAAGAACCTGCAAAATTCGACTTTGCTAAAATCTTTAGATTCGGAGTCGACCGCTATGATAATGCCAGCTGAAGGGACACTACTATATCGGATGTACAACTCTACAGTTCTATGTAATATCAGGGACATGGGGATCATGAATTCCCCGTCGCACTCAAACCCCCCGACGGACCCGGCAAACCATATTCCAAGAACCCAAATGTAAACCCCACATACTCGTAATCCTTCCACAATTGCGTCATAGTACTCATGGCCAGTCCCCACGAGGCCCACCTCACATAATAGCCCTGGTTAAGAATAAGTAGTACAGTCCCATATGCATAGACAAGGTCCTGCCGAATGGGTTCAAAAGCATTGCCCCTGAATACTTGAACCGCTACGTCTCTTTGTGCGAGGGCTAAGCACTGAAGCGCGTCGGTGGGTGAGATTAGGAGCGTGTAGTGGCTGTATAATATCTCTAGGGCCGGGCTTGGCGGGTTGGCGCGAACATAACAGGGATCTGGAGGGAGACCGTTGCTTTGGGAGCTGGTTAGGAGTTTTGCGATGATCTGATAAAGAAGGATAAGGGGGGGTTAGGTACTTCGAGTTTGTGCCATTCGACAATGGCAATAAGTAAGAACCGTTCGACGGTGGTAATATGAATGACTCGTTCGCAAGAGCGATGGATGATTCTACTGCATTTGCGAAAGTTGGTGTTGGCACGGCGGCGGTTGAGGCGGTTGAAGTGCAGAAAGCTAGGAGTAGGCTAACGCTAAAGAATGTTGCGAAAGTCATCATAATTGTAAGAGAAGTATTTCCAGAAAATACACATTGAATTGCTATATAATACATATCTTTTTGTCTTACTTTGGTGACGACACAGTATGCCAAGCGCGTTTGATGTTGGAGCGCAAGAGTCTACCTGCGGATGCAAGTAAGTATGGCTATGAACAATCATACATACTTGAATAGCGTGCCCCTGTTTTGCCCCTGTCTTGCGGCTAATCTTTAGGAGAGTTGAAATACTGTCCAGGAAGCGCTGCAGGCTGATCTCGGACTAATTGTCAAGGTCAGAAAACAATCTCACCGAGAGATGAAAGTGTTTGAATGTAGATGATATAGTAACTTGGACGATAGAGAAAATTAATGCATGTGAAGCAAGCCAATACTATGGTGGTTTGGAAATAGAGAACAACATAAATTATAACGTGCGTCACATACCTTTTTCGAAGCTAGACTGCCATCAGCATGGCTTCAAGAACCTGCTTGAGAAAGATGTTCGGTGCACGGGTGATTTGAGAGGTAGGGAGAACTCAAGGTAACGTAAGCAAGGGATGCAAGGTAGAGTCTAGAGCCTAGAGAAGGTTATTGAATCCGCGCATACTAAGACAACAGCCCAATAAAAGCCGTAATACTGCCCTCAAGCGCAAAAAGCCATTGCCATCTGGTCAAGCCATTGACTCCGCGAAGGTGGAGGATGCCATAGGCGAGAAAAGCGGAGATAATATAGGTACCAGCGTAGGCGACCCAAAAGAATGACAGACGAATCGGTAAACATCTGGAATGAAGCCACCTTCTAAAGCGCCCTGACTGCCATTAGCATGCGGTGCAGAATCTTTCCATATAGGCTTACCATTAGCCCTCGAGTCAGCCAGAAACTTGTGCGGCTATTGATCCTGCTCTGGCAGCTAGCGACGATGCTCCAAGTAATCATCTGAATAGAAACTAGCGCGAGCTAGAAGGTGTCCACACACAATTGAACATGGCCATACTCCAGTTGTCTGGGCCGATCTTTTTGCTGACTACCTGCGATGGAAGCTCTGCAGCCAGAAATGTCAGATAGAAAATCGTCTGGCCTGTGTTGTAACCATTGGTATTTAATTTAAGGTTACCGAGCATGTTGTCTGATAGAGCCTAGGTAATGTTGCCTCGATCTAGCTGCAAGGCAAAGAACATTAAACAGCACCAGCTACATATTCTCCAATCCAAACGACGCACAAGTCTTTTCCTATCCTCAGGTGCCCATTTCGCTTTTGGATCATAACGATGTCTTCCCTCGTAAATATCTATAGGTGCATAGTATTTCTGTAGTCGGGCCCCAACAATTTCAGCATCATCTGCTTTGCCTGGCTCATCATTTGCTAGGTCATGGCTACTGGTCTCCGATTCAGCAAGATCCACGATGAAAGCTTTCTCTTTTGAGTCGTTCATGCCCTTCACTTTCCGGAAGCAGTTGGCAGCGCCGGGGGCGCATGAGGCTAAGAGTGCTGCCGCTGGAGATTGGACGACATTCGCATCAACGATCATTTTGGAGCTCTGATCTGTCATTTCGAAGTCCTCTGAGAGTAAGTGTTCGGTCATGTCTTTTTGTAAGTTGTTGCGATGAGTAGTCCAAAACATAGCGGACAAGGCTGCGACGATATCTTGATGTCACGGGAATGAGTACATCAGGGAGGTGGGGGCGGTGGGTTTGAGTTGAGCCAATAGCCATGCCGCAGAGCTGTACAGTTTGACCCGAGGTCCCAAGATGTAATGGCTGAACAGCTTGGGCCGTCGAGGAAAGTCAGTCAGATCCTGTCCTCAGCCAATAGTTACCGTCGACTAGACTAGCATTTATCGCGCAGCCTGGAGGGTTGATAGACAATTTTCTGAAAGATGAGTGGATTTAAGACATACCATGGCAGAGCCAACCAAAAATTGGTAGGATCGTCGCTTTGCTACCGAATTGCCATTGTCAGAGATGATCACCGCGGGCTACTAGCAAATCGGTTGCAAGTGTCCTGTATATTCCTTTGAGCATATGTACCGGTGTTGCTATCATCTTTTTCTTCGCTCGCACATTCACAAAACACTACATTATGAAAGAGATTCATGTTGAGGACTGTAGGTCCAGTGAGGACAACGTTTTGAAACCTTGGCTAATTGGCACGCCGATCTGCTCATTCTTGGTTGGGTATAAAAACTCCTCATCTGAGTCGAGAATTGGTTCTAATGCGTGTTGTCAGATACTTGAACTTGGTTTCCAAGCTTCTGTCTTCCTACGGGTCCAATGTGGTCTCTCCTGCCATCAATGGGATCTTACTGCGGCCACTATGTCCTGCTTCCACTTCGTGAGACACACCTTGACTGAAGAATTGAACATGCTGCTAACAGATAGAAAAGCGACTCTACATCAGCAACATCCTTGATGCTGCATGTATCATTTTTATTAAGCTTTCAATCCTATATCAGCTTAAAAGAATCTTCACTACACCTGTAAAGGGCATGGTGTATTGGGTGATCATTGCACTAATGTGGATCAATACTTTGTTTTATCTCGTCTTTGGGCTTGACGAGATCTTTTACTGCTCGCCCATTAAAAAAAGTTGGATCCCTTCTCTTCGTGGTCATTGCCAAAATATTAGCTCTGGCCTAGTGTTCTCCCCTGCGATTGATTTCGTGCTAAATGTTGCGATGCTTTTGCTTCCTATATGGATGTTATGGAAGTCAGACATAAAGATTAAGCAGAGACTTCGGGCTGGCCTGTTTTTTCTCGTTGGAATTATGTAAGCACTTCCTCACTTGTTGCTTCAGCCAGCATGAGCTCACAATGTAGGGCCTGCATTTCAGGCGCCTTTCGCATATACTACACTCACGTCTCGCAAACGGATCCAGACGTGGCTTATAATTATAAAGGGCTTGCCTGGGCCACATCGTTCGAGACGGGGAGCGGCATTGTTATTGCCTCTCTTCCAGTGATGCCTCGACTCGTCAAGTGGCTGAAAGACGAAAAGCTGGCTGTTACTGGATCTTCCAGATCTTTTGGATCTTCCTACTCAAGCAAGCTTCGACGCCTTAAACCTGCGTCTAACGATCCCTATTTTCTCATACATGATCCTGCGTTCATAGCTGGGCGTTCATTGAACTTGCAAGAAACGTGGATCCCACTCGAAGATGAGCAGCCCAAATCTTTGCGCGCAGAGGAGCGCCCCTCTGTACCAATCTCTGATATTTAATTTTCCTCGAGTAATTGCAGAGATGCACACCGTATTTCGACGCTGTTTGAATCGCGCAAGAATAACACGATAACCTAGATCTACGCTCTGTTTGAGCTTGGAACGTACGATT
Organism: Cladonia squamosa; assembly: GCA_947623385.2. NCBI lineage: Eukaryota > Fungi > Ascomycota > Lecanoromycetes > Lecanorales > Cladoniaceae > Cladonia > Cladonia squamosa. The sequence goes on from OX392382.1 coordinate 1,176,031, forward strand.
ATCCATCCATCTTGCGTACAGGTGTCGAACAAGAGCAGCGAAAACAATGGTAATGAGGGTGTTGAGTGGTTGCGTCTTGGGGTTTCACTCTTCTGCCTCAAGTAGGGGGCTGAAGGTGCTATGCTTCGAATTGGTTTGCATTGAGGTAGAAAAAGAGGAGTGGCATCCGAGTTAGTGGATGCACATAAGGGTGCCTGGCGCTGCTTTCTTTGTTTTGCCTTCTGGGTCGGGTGGGGGGTCTCGTTGGTGATGGGAAGACGAGATGCTTTCGATTTAGTTTTGAATAGAGATCTTCGGGCTGACTAATGATCAACAATACCCCAATGGGCCCCTAAGATGATGCGCCCGGGCCCCAAAGAAACCAGTAGTAGCGGGCCCGTTATTAAAAACCACACCGAACCGAAAGAGGCGCCCGTAGATCTCAGAATCATCTGAGTCAGTGGTTGACACCCCAGGCGGAACATGGCTGCGTAAATTACCCCAATATTCCTAGTCATGGTCCATTTTGCTTTTTTAATTTGGGACAACTACCACTAGAAGGATTCACCCCTCAACCGTATAAACCCACCAACTGTAGAGACCTATAGGGCTGGACCTGGAGCTGCCGAAGCGGGCCCCCGACAGACCCTAAAGCTGTGAAGCTCTGGGGACCATTTGAAGGAGGTTTTTTTAGGAGGTTTTTTTAGGGTCCGCTTCAGCGGTTTTAGGTCCAGCCCTGTAGCGCTATACAGCTGATAGATTTATATAGTCAAGAGATAAATACTTTGATATTTTATGTATAATATTCTTACTATTAATAATGTTATAATAATTATGTTATCATTTTAATTTTATCTTTAAAAATTCTTTTTAAATATAAATAGAGAGAAAGAAAATAATAAGAGATGAACCTTTCTCTTACTCAGCCCTACAGGGCTGTACGGTTGATAGGTATCTATGGTTGAGGGGTGAACCCTTCTATCGATTGGTCCAATTAACCGCGAGATACGATAGGGCTCAGCAAGAATGTCAACGCCGCTGTGTATCGGGGGTCGACAGCTTGTCGAACCATTGAATTCACTCATCGTAAAGCTCGCATTCTGGCTGGAGTGTACCTTGCTTCATCGTGCAAGCGTAGTTCCAAAGCCAGTCAAAGTGCACGGAAGAGATCAGCTTCAACGTTACGAGGGATCCGTTGAGACCACTCCTATCTAATCGACGAGCGGGACTTGGTGTTGAGGGCCGTGGAGCGCGCGAAGGCACACCTTGCGCGATTGCCACCTTTTGATTGTAATATATCACGGCCTACGGAATCCTCTAAGGGAAGGAGAGCGCATGCCAAAGTATAAGCGAAGTATGCTCTGCGTCTTCGAGCTGGACCTGATACAGTCTGACATGTGGAGTCCGCCCTAGCCTTGGTTGCCCCAGGCTCAAAGCACTTGCTTTAAGCCGACAAATTCAGTCTCATATCATCTACAATGGCGTCAGCACCCAGCACACAGTCTCTCAAGGTAAAGTGGCTGCACTCTTCCTCGTATATGAGACGCTAATAGAGATATATTTTCAGTGCGTTGTGACCGGGGATGGAGCTGTTGGCAAGGTGAGGAGGCATACTACACGACGATTGACCGCGAACTACTACTGAGATGCGCTTTTAGACATGTCTGCTCATCTCGTATACCACCAACGCGTTTCCCGGAGAATATATACCCACAGTGTATGAGACACTATTTATAGAGAGAGCCTGGTCCTGGCTGATTCTAGATATAGGTTCGATAACTACTCAGCCAGCGTTATGGTCGATGGAAAGCCAATCAGCTTGGGACTTTGGGACACCGCTGGCCAAGAAGACTACGATCGACTACGACCACTATCATATCCGCAAACTGACGTTTTTCTGATATGCTTCTCGATCGTCAGCCCACCGTCTTTCGATAACGTGAAAGCGAAGTGGTTTCCCGAGATTGAGCATCATGCACCAAATGTGCCTATTATTTTGGTTGGTACGAAATTAGACTTACGGGAGGATAAGGGCACGTTAGACTCGCTCAGAGCAAAAAAGATGGAGCCGGTGTCTTATGAAGCCGCTCTCAATGTGTCGAGAGACATTCGCGCTCATAAATATCTGGAATGCTCTGCGCTAACCCAACGTAACTTAAAGAGCGTCTTCGATGAGGCTATACGGTGAGTCCTGCCAAAAGCTAGTCTTGTACGAAGCATATGTGCTATTCCATACTGACGAACAACAGTGCCGTATTGAATCCCCGGCCCGTTCAAAAACCTAAGAAAGAAAAGACCAAATGCATTATTCTGTGAGATGTAATAGGTAATTGATTTAAAAGATGAAACAAAACGTTGGCTATTGACCAATTGTTTTTCCCAGTATGGCGTTAAAAGGCGTGGCCGGATTGGACGGCACAGCAAGCATTAGAAAGCGGTTTCACTTTCACTGTGTCTTGAGCACAGACACTTCTATTGAGTCTAAGGAACTCGTCAGGTACAAGTGTGGAGAGTGCTATGTGATGTATATACGGCGATAGGACCAAACGAGCACTATGGTCGAGCATATATTCATGCAAATATGGCAGGCGAGCTGTATCGTCCAATCAGAGCGCGCTGCATAAGAGTTTCACTCACCAAAATCGTAAATGACCTGTCATAATGATCTCCCCCGACATTCCCGAATAAGTGGCAGGAGTAACGAGCATCGGAGACGAGCAGATTTCGAGGCTAATATTTCCATGCACACCTGCCAATTGGCATGATTAGTCAGCATGGTAGCCTTGCATGAGGAAGGTCCACCGACTGAGCAGAAAATTTTCCTAGATGGAGATCTTGAGAAGCCAAAGGACTATCGGAATCGAACATTACCCACAGTGTCTGAGTCTTCGGATTCCTTGAACTATGCCAGCAGATGCGAAGCGAAAGGAGGCCAGAAAGCGCAAATTTGGCACTCAAACAACTGAATCCAAGCCCGAGCCCGAGCCAGCTGGCACACTGAATGTAGAGCAAGAGAGTTCCAACACGGTAGTGCCGCCGCCGAAGAGGTCAAAGAGAAAAGAGTCATCCCAACAAGGATCGGAACACGCCATTTCCACGGACAAGGATGAGGGTCAAGCACCGCAAAAGGCTCAGAGGTTTATCGTCTTCATCGGTACATATCTCTTCCTGAGGCTGATCGTGGCTCCGCTAGCTGACGCAGGTTCCGACTTCTAGGCAATCTGCCTTTCACAGCTACGGACGCCTCGATCCGCAGACACTTTGCTAAAGTCCATCCCAAGTCCATCCGTCACCGTACCGACAAAGAGACGGGAAAATCGAAAGGCTACGCATTCCTAGAGTTTGCAGGCTATGATCACATGAAGACATGCCTGAAGCTATTCCACCAATCTGCTTTCGATGACGGAGAATCGCCCTCAAGGAAGTTGAATGTAGAGTTGACGTAAGTCTACAACGCCTTTGGGCACTGGAGTATAGCTGCTAACAAGCTATATACTCGCAGGGCTGGCGGTGGTGGCGGAAAAAGTACAAACAGGAAAGCCAAGCTCAGGGTCAAGAACGAGAGGCTTAACGAACAACGCAAACGGCGAATACTGGAAGAGGAGAAGCAGAACAAGAAGGCCACGACAGAGAAGGCGGCCGAATCCGCAGCAGTTACTGCCGAAAACGGAGATATACATCCAAGCCGCAGAAGCCGAGTGACTATGATGCCAAACAATACCTGAATTGTGTAACTCGAAATCCATTGCCTCGGTCCCTTCGCTCTAGTCGCTGTCAGCCTGAAAGGTGCACCCAGACAATTCCACAAGCGGCCGAAAATCTGGTTTTTGGGTGGCCACGATGGGCATAAGGCTCCCATGAGATGAGACAAATACCTTCCCACGCTCGGGTACATGCGCCAGTAGTACGTTGATGTAGGCACGGTGTTCGCTTCGAGATTCACAAGAGCGTGGCAAAACCTTTCTCAAGAACAGGAAGAGTGCAATGCAGAAAGGGCAAGGGTATAGAGTGTACTGTTGTCTCGGCATTCCAAGACTGATGCAATAGGCAAATAACAGTGTTCATAAAAGACATTGGCTTCCGGTTACGCTCTTCTGAACCATTGAGGAACTCTGATTGGTTTAAACCTGGTAAATGTAATTGCAATTCAAGAAGGTTCACCAAAGGCTTTACAATAGATATCTGGAGTATTACTAGTCATAGAGTCGGTGTTGGAAACATGAACGCGGCCAAAGTTGCTCCTAAAAAGACATGTGAACCGTCTGTTTAATGGCCCAAGGGCATGAGGCAGTAGGCGTTGAGCCTTGCCTGAACGGTTTTCCCAGGTAGTTTTCATGTATACAATGGGATCTTCAACGAACAAAAAGCTTTTCAACGACGGCGGAGCGCCCTTCTATTAACTATTACCAATCTATCTTAAAGCCTGAGCCCTAATATCCTGCCAACTTGGTTGTTTGAAAGGCCAAGCAGGTTGCCATGCTCATCAAAGAACTGAAGCCATCTAGCTATTACAAGGAATTTGATGCTGAAAATAGTATGACCTGTGGGCAATGCCATTGCACATAAAGAATGCTGTCTGAGAATGCAACAAATGGGACTTTGCCGCCGACCTCTTGCTATATCCTTTAATAGCAATGTGATTCCAACGAGCTAGGCAGTAACTATGCCGTGAACCATAGGGTGGCGATTTTAGGGATGATCTGAACGCTCAGTGCAAAGGGTAGAATTGGGAGTACGGCCCAAGTAGCTGTACTCTACTGTCATGGAGCCTTGGACTTGGCTTGCCCCATGGACTCAAATTTGTTTGGTCCAATTTCGTTTTAAGACGTCTCTGTCGGGACTTGCACACTGGTACTGTCAGATGTTGCAATGGTCGGAGACGTAAAGAGAGTGGTCAGCGGCGACACAGTTGGACTGAGCGTGGGCGCCGCAGAGCGGATCACGCTGCGTAATGGCCGAGCACTGAATCTAGCAAGCCCTGAGGCGACGACCGAGCGACGAGCCACCGAGTGGCCGGCAATCTTGGCAGACGCAGAAACCATAATGACACGCGCGGGGGCAGAAACAGAGACGATGGGCTGGCTTCCGCGCTTGCGTAGAACTTGATGGCGTATAAGAGGGGGGAATATGTCAGGGGCACCGGTCTTAGGATCTGAGCATTCTGAAAGAGCGTAGTGTAGAGCCGAGCCGAATTGAGTAGTCTGACACTGAGAGTAAAGGCATTGGAGCACGACCTGGAGGCTGATCAGTAACAGTTGTTGGGCTTAGGCGATTTGGACGCCTACGTTCTGAAACTCATCGTCCTCGCATAAGCATTGGTTTCCATCAGCCTCAAGGCAGGTGCTGACATATTTCGAGTTGTTCCAACATCTGGAAACACAATCTAGTGTGGCAATCAGTATTTTCAGGAGATGAAGAAATGTCTGATTCCGAACAACTTACCTGGAGATTGCTGGCTGTCAAAGCCCATGACAATATGTAACAACCCGAGTCCGACAAGCACTGCTTGTAGCTTCATTCTGATAGTGAAATTATTCTAGAAGCGATCGGGGGTACTTCTATAGCGAGGTTTAGTGGCGAAGAGTCGGGGCAGTGAGAGGTAACGACAGAAACGGATCGGATGAGATTTTCGAACTTGGGACGATCATGAACTGATCTGATATTAGGGAGGGGTCAATAGCCGGTGATCAAGATAGACTATAGGATTGGATTTATGAAGGCTTGTCGGGTAGAGGGAAGATGTTCGAAGGGTCACGACCTCGCAGAAAAGTTTTTGTACTGCGTCCGAAGGGGAAGGTAGAACCCGCTCGTCCTGGGGCACAACCAGGGTCTTAAAACTTCAAAAAATGCTCCTACTACGAGGTTTCGAAGAGCCTCTCCCAGGACCATCACATCAAAACATCTTCACATGCATCAGTCAATCTCTTTTGCCTTCAATCTACCAATTCTCTACATTCCAGGCGCCTCCACTTCATTGGAGATGCTAGAACGCCATTGTGTGAATCGGCTGGTTCTGTCATCAATACAGCAAGATCTGAACAGAGCCAGTATCACTACCATAGCGACTCTTCAGTTCCAAGCGATTCAGCAATTGTACTAGAGGCTCTTGGGTTTCCCGCATATCAAAGATACCTCTTTTCTTCTTGTCAAAATGCGAAGCGTCGATCACTATCCGCTCAAGCTTTGACGACGTCAAAGCACCTGTACGAATCAAATTAAGCATTAGACGATGGGAAGAGGCTGATCGCAAGCATAGGAGCCGGGCCGGATACATACCTGCGTTAAAAAGATCAATAATCCGAGAAGGGGTCCCGACGCCTATGCACATGCTACTTCAATCAGTATCGCGCAGTTGAAAGCCGACCCGAATGCCTTGTGGACATACCGTGTTCTTCTGACATATTCTATGGCGTCTTTTAATTTGATATGCTTTGCAAAAAGCTTAGCCACCACAGAATCCTTTGTCTGAAATATACGCAAACCCCTTTGCAACATCAGCCCATTGCACGAAAGTCCTCTTTCTGGACAGTAACATTGCATACCTGGCAATGTCCGCAGCACGTAGACCTGCCGACGTGACCACTATAGTGTGAGGACTACCTGTTTGTTCTGGAGATGAAGATAGAAATTTGTGACCTCCCCCTCCTGAGCTGTAGTGCTTAAGGAATTCGGGCAAATTTTTGAGCATTCTCATCCTATCCCAGTCGCTAGTGTCATGAAATGCCTTTGCTATTCAAGAATTAGCACCTTGAGAAGACCAGAAGTAATCTTTCCTGAAGCATCTATGCCATCTATACCTGGAACGTGTCTGTCCTCGAGCTCAACAAGACTTAGCTCAGAAGAAAAATGTTTGGTACGCTGAGCCACATAATCTGCTTGTAGACGGCTGTCCAGCTTTCCAATCGCAAGGTTGAGTCCATGCTCTAGATCAAGATTTTCATCCTCAACCCGCTTTGCCTTTTTAACCTTCTTCCGCTTAGCTGGCCTCAGAGGTGCGCATTCAGAATTATCATCAGTACTGCGTTTCCTTTTTGTGATTTGTGATGATGATTGGTCTCCAGCCGATGCGACAACTTGTCGGTTCTGAGAGGGACTCCTAGAAGAGGTAGCCAGCTTTGACATAGTGGAGTCAACTAACGGATCCGATTGTGCTGAGCTACAAGCCAACGGTGCTAACAGCAATGGATGCCGACATTGGGACTTACCTACGCGCGTGTATTCAGGAGACGCTAAGGTAGCGCACCCGATATCGATTGCCGCGGCCATCTGGGCTTGGCAATCTTATCATTTGTTTACATTCGGTATTGGTCGAGCTCGGCATCCCAATCTCACGACGAGCCTCCTAACTGTCAAGGCCTTTGGAATTATGTCATCCTTGGAGAGTGGAGACTCTGATCTCAAAGAGAACATTTGGATAGATTCTGCTACCGAAGATGAGCTGGCTACGGCAACAAAGCCACCGCGTATTACACCGCGAAATTCCCTTGCCAGAACACCAAGCCCAACGTCTCTTAATCCAACGCCGCATGCAGATGTCAGAGACCCCGACTGAATAATGGAATTATGGCTAATCGCTTGTGACTTGTAGCTACGACAACTAGCCGCAATCATAGGCAAATCGACAACACCACGGAGGCAGCGTTCAAGCATTGGCGCAACGATGCTACAGCACCATGTCGTCACGGACAATGTTAACCGGTCGCGCACACCGAGTACCCGTCAGCCACTACAGCCAACGTTGGCAAACCGAAGTAATCCTACAACACCTCATGCTATTAGAGCGATGCAACAGCGACGGGCCACACCCGGTCGTGACAGGCGAAAAAGTGGACGTTTGCAGCGCGAGACACCCAGGGACATCTTGAGGAATCTCGGCAAGCGTATGCTGTTACTCGCTAACATCCATCAATGAGAAAAGCTAACTTCTGTTGCAACGCAGTTCTGGCACCGACTAGTCAGGTCATTAAGCCATCACCCCCTTTGTCGCAACCTAGACCGAATAGGCCCGAACAGGCATACGGTGATGAGCTCGAAGAAAGTCAGGATCTTTTGGAACCACGTTTCTCGATAGCAATTGATGATGGGACTGGGGAGGATGACAGCTTTCACGAGGCTCCGCCCAGGCTGTCGATACCTCTGGAAGATGGGGACCAGACCGGGGGACCTTTCGAGATAGCGAGAAGGGCTACTAATGAACATCGGCTGGACAGGATCTCGAGGGGTAGTTTCGGAAGCCTCCAAGTAATTGACCGCTCTGGCAATATTAGTGAATCGGCATATGACGATACGTCGCATCTAAGGGTCGACGACAGCACTGCACAGTCCGGGCTATACGATGATGCTGACGAGCTGGGAAGCCAGGAAACGCATTCGGACCCTGGGTGAGTAATTCAAGCGGCCGATCGGCTTTTGCGGGATTGACATCTATCTAGCGGGAATACAGATGTCCTAAGGCGTGCAATGCTCAATGATCCCAGTCGTCAGAGTAGTCACTCCGGTCTAAGGCAACAAGCTCGGCAGCTGGACGTCGGTGCCCTCTCGCCTTTCGTTCTTAGGATACCGCGTTTCGCCCCTATCCACGATTCTTCCCTAGGTACGAGCCTAGATGAACAGCCCTTCCACGACAATGACGGCCCCGTAGAAATCGAAGACCGAGACGAACCAGACGTACTTCTGAATGAGTCTTGGCTACCCAAGCCAAAGAGTTGGGCCAAGGTCCGCCAGAACAAAGCAAAAGCATTGAAAATATCGCGACATGGGATCTCGTATCCAAGCTTACCCAGTGGAGTCACTAAGAGAATTGCGTCGACATGCAGTCGCGTTATGGGAATGAAAAAATCAAACATTAGCAGAGAGAGTCTCAAGGCTATCATGGAGGCCAGTGACCGGTACTTTGAACAATTCAGTGAAGATTTGGGTGTTTTCGCCCATCATGCAGGACGAAAGAAAATTGAAGAAAGCGATGTAATTGCTGTCATGAAACGGTGTGTCATAATGGCCTTAATGTTGGCATGCCTCAAGGCACAGGTGCTAATCGTTCAAGATAGTCAACGAAAGGTTTCCGCAACTTCGACGCCATTCTCTTTAGCTCAGAAATACCTTCCCGGAGAACAGCTGCAGGACATACGGATGCCACCGCCAAGAACGAGGCTAGGCCGAAGAAGGCGCCGTCTTGAAGCAGTTGAGAAAGATGACGATGACAATGACCTATAGATATGATTCCGTGATCACCATTCCCTACTCTGACGAACTCTTCGAGCGACATCCGAAGGTGGTTTCCTTACTACCATCCAAAACATTATCGCTGTAGCTGCTGATAGAGCGTACCTGTTTCGGCTTCAGCATCGGTCTAAATGTAAACTGCGGCGTTGGCGGCTAGCAAGATACCCCGGGATTTATCTTACCAGGTAAATATATATTGAGTATGATTGTTCCTCAGGTTCACCTCTGCTGGTCGACCTATAGGAATGCCTACAGCTTCTCTATCGTACGCTTTCACAAGGTCCGGTTCTAGTGAGACCATTAGTTGCCGAAAATATGAAACCAGTGCATGACCTACGCATAGTTTCTTCGACCCAGATCGGATCACTCCCCGTGAAACCTGCCATTTCCTCAACGTCTGGGAAGTAGAACTCCCCCATCTCCGGCTTATTATTAGGCGTAAACATGTTTTTCTTCCACGGCTCTCTCAACAATCCTTCAATTGTAATCGGGCCCATAGGCAAGCCGTCCTTCCTGTCGATTTGTTTCTTCAATTTCTTGGGAATCCATCCCCGATTCACCAGAATCGTAGAGCTATTGTCTTCGCGTTGCAATGGCGTTACTACCAGATATCCATCCTTGCCGTCGTGCACTCGAGGCCCAATTAGCATCTCCTGATCATGCCGAAAGACTCCCGTTGCATAGACCCGGCGGTAGTCAAAATCCTTGATAGCATCTGGATCTACTCGTGGGGGCAACGGTAGGGGTGGTCTGAGTATGCGGTCTTCGAATTTGGCTAGCATCTCTGTTTTCCACCGAAGTCTGAAGATTTGCCATGTTCCTAGGCCGAATGCGATTGCTGGAATGAGGACTGTCTGTGTTGAATAAAGGTCCCGTACATAAAGAGTTTTGGGAGCTGACTTAGCACTATAAGGCCTGCACCATGCTTTTGGCCCTGTTTCACTAGAATGGGGGGACTGTCTAGAATAGACTCAAAGTGCGGGTCGTCAGCTGGCGTGTGAGCGTATCTCCGCCTTGGAGGCCATGGTTCTCCGCATTTGGGGCAGGATCGAATTTGTAGGAGAGGCCGACGGATTGATCCAAAGGCTGTTGATCTAGTAGGACTCAGAAGACGCAAGAAACCGAACTGCGATTTCATTCTGCTACTGGAACGCGCGTCTGATAGACGGTTCTACCCCACACTGTAAGAGGCCACGAACTGAAGGGCCTAACAGGGCTCAACCGTACAGCCCTATAGGGCTGCAGCCTAGAAGCCCCTAAAGCTGGTCACCTAGGAAATCGGATATACGCCCAAAATTGGGGATCTCTAGGGGGCGTTACGGAGGATTTTTACTTTTACTACCCGGCGCTGATGTTGTAACGTCAATCAACGGATGTCGCAAACTGTACTCTCGCTTCTTACTCAAAGATATTTGAATGTTATTCTACCAGCTATGTTCTACGACGGAGACCTGAAATCCGGTATTGCATTGGCCTTGAGAGACTCTAAATATGTTGCATGCTTTGTCAGAGGTAAATAAGGCTGATACTTGTACTCCTCCGAAGTGCGAACTGACAATTCGAGTAAGGTGAAGATGAGCAGAGCTCGTTGTGGGAAGATGATTACCTTAGAGATGATCAGATCGAATTTGCTCTTACTACTAAAGCTGTGACCCTCCGCATCAAGGCAGGCTCCCTGGAAGCTGGTTACCTTGCAGCATACTACCCTGTTCCCGTGGTACCAGCATTCCTAGTCATTCAGTAAGCATGCAGGCCGCTTTACGAAAGTCAAGACCTCTGATAGGTGGTCAGTAACGGCCAGCTCCTTCTGGATCTCCGAGCAGGCGAGGCAAAAGACCTTTTCAAGGCGGCAGTACTGAAGACAATGATCAACACTTCCTCCCTCACACCCGCTTCATCTACCCCAAACTCCAGCACCAATGCCGCGCCAACTCCAGCTCTGTCTGTTCTAGAACAGAGCACCAATCCTGCTGAGACAGTCTCATCTATAGCCTCTGCAACGACTGCCACCCCCAATGCCGCTCGACCCAATGCGCCTCCACCGACTTCGCCAGGTAATCAGCCTCTCTCAAATCCTCTCACCGCTCAAAGTCAAGCCCCTCCTCCGGTCTCCACAGCAAATCAGCCCTCGCAAGCCGTCCAGAATCTCCTTGCTGATAGAAGGCGTAAGCTTGAAAGCGACAAGAAAGAGAAGGAAGCAGCTGAGAACGCTGACAGGAAGGCTAAAGCAGACGCTCGACAGGCAGCTATCCTGTCCGATCCTAATTCGGCTAAAGGAAAACAAGCCACTTATGCAGCGCAGCAGCGTAAGCGGCAGCAGGAAGCAAAATTAGAACGCGACCGAATTCTACAACAGATTGAGCACGATAAAGCTGAACGGAAAGAAAAGGAGGAGCAGCGAAAAGCGTTGGCTAGGGCGGAAGCTGAAGAAAAGGATGACTCCGCGCTCGCGGATGAGCAGCTTAAGAGCGAGATCAATAGATCCAAACCCACGAGATCGAAAGAATGTGCGATTCAAGTCCGCATGTTCGACGGTAGTAACATTCGGCACAAGTTTTCATCGGATGCTACGTTGCGTACAGACGTTCGTGCTTGGATCGACAAGGAACGCTTGGACGGAGACATCCCCTACACATTCAAGCAGATTCTGACCCCATTGCCAAATCGAACACTGTCTATCTCCGACGAAGAAGAAAGTCTCCAGTCTCTTGGCCTTACACCCAGCGCAACTCTTATTATGGTGCCTGTCCAAGGCTATACAGCTGCCTATGATCACCAAGGGTTGGTGTCTAGAGGTGCTTCAACCGGATACAGTGTAATTGCAGGCGGAGCTGGTATGATCACAGGAGCTCTCCGGACGGTACTTGGACTTGGCCAAGCAACTGCGCAGACAAATGAACCTCAGGAGAATCCGGCGGTGGGTGCAACCGAATCAGAGACTAGAGGAGCAGGATCAAACATCAATATTCGTACTTTACGTGATCAGCGCGAGGGCCGAGACGGTCATCAGTTGTACAATGGCAATCAAGTACGCATTTGATCCTGACAAAGTATCACACAAGGCTGACTTCTGTAGCTCAATTTTGAGCCGCGCCGAGATTCAGAGGACAAGGAGGACTAAGAGGAATGATTTAGCTGCATTCAATCTATCATTAGCGAGGCGCTACGGAGGTCCTTGCATTGACGAGTCAAGAGAAGGCATTCGACAGTAACGATCCAATAAGGGCATCAATGAGCTACTTAGATTAGAGACACTTTGAAGGCGGTCTTTCTGTCGCGTGTGAGATGGGCTATCTTGTACAACAGGAACATATGATACAGGACAAACATGCACCGAAGCCCGTAAGAATTTTATCAACCCTGATCATACTCGCGAGCTATCTTCTCAGCCTGATTGAGACGGGCCAAGGTCGCCTCTTTCACTGCCCTCTCTCTCACGTTCTTTTCGTCTTCCTCTCCCAACGCCCGGATATCCTCATCCTTCAGCCCAGCCACATACACAGGAGAGAAAAATAGCACTGGTCCTTCCGAATCGCTGAGATACGGTTCCACGATGAGCTGGTTGACGTATTCAATGAAATCATCTCTCGCTATTTCATAATAAGCTTTTAATGTGTCGTGGACTTCGTCTTCAAGGTTCTGCGAGTTGCTCATATGTAACTCAGCGAATAGAGCTCCGACATCCCGCATGTCAATGACAAGCCGATTAGGGTCCTCATCACTCCCATCAGAGCTGTTTGTATTTGGTAATGCCTTCGCGGAGGGGGTTTGGGTACTCCCGAAGGGGGCTTGGGTAATCCCGAAGCCCCCGAAGCCGTTGCCCATGGTATTTCCCAAGGGCTGGGCATTTGCGACGGGCTGACGGGTTTTCGACAACTTGTACCGTTCTAAGGCAGCTTTAAACCGTCTCTTGCGTGCCTCACTTACCTTCCGCTCAAATGCTGGGTTATTTGTTTGTAGATGGCTGGATAGAACATGGTCGACCCTCTGCGACAATACAGCTGAGAAGCGATCTTTGCTGCGGGCGGTGACTTCACGAATGCAAGACGCGATCTTCTTCTTAGTGAGCGGATCCTTGCATACCGCATCTAGCACTTGCGAGGTGGCATTGTATGCAATATTTGTAATATTCTCAAAGTGTGACCCAGAAATTTCTCTCCATTTGGAAGCTTGTTTATGGAAAAGGACTGGGAGCACGTCTGTATTCATCGTCCCCTGTAGCTCGGTGCCTCTACAGGTCCTGATTTCGCTGCGGATCCATTGATATATCTCAGTAGGTTCTGTTTGGAAAATCGAGTTCCCACCGGACGGTGAAGGACTTCTCGAGGCGGAAGGGAAGACGCTATTGAGCCCCGCGGTTGTGGTCTTGCTTTGTTGTGCTTTGCTTCCGACTTGAACCTGATCACCGAAACCGAATTGAAAGGTGCTGCCTGAGGAGTTTTCATTCGGCTTTGCGAGGAGTGGAGGCTGGGCCTGCGAATAATGACTTAGCCTCAATTCTTCAAAGGAGCGATCCTTATAAGATTCCATTGCAGAAATGCTTTGGAAGAAGTTGTCTTTCCCTTCATTATCTTTTTCAACATGCGCCTGAAAAGCCATGATCTGGCTCCCGGGATAGTGTGGACGTACTTTACCGGCTTGGGCATTCAATCCAAAGGGGCCGAGATCGAACGCCAGAAAGTGGCCGTTTCTATTCATCTCGGAAGCGAACTGGTCATTGGCATCCCGAACCTTCATTCGGAGCTTCATATCATGTCTTGCAACTCCATCATATCGACCGCGAAGACCTTGCGTTGCAAGCTGAGTCAGATCATGTGCAATCTTCGTCAGGTAGCCTCGTCTCTGCTCAACCGACGTCCGGGCTATCCCTAAAGCCTCCAACTCTAGTGCAGTACTGTTCCGGCGAGTTTCAATGTCATTAAGGATTGTTGGGAAGACCTTCTCGATACGATCACATAAGAGCTCTGCAAGGTAATTTTTGAGAGCCTCGGTACCTCGACGTTCTTCTGGGAGTTGGGTCCAAGGGGGTCGGTTGAAGAACTCTTGCTCTCTGCTGCAGCGTTCCAACGGGCCAATGGCTTCCTCGACTTCTGAAGGCGTGCGGTTACGCACGACAAACCATCCGTGGCGGAGTTGTATCTCTTGATTCTTAGCATCTTCTATGATCTGTGAAAATGTTATTGGCTTGCAGCATTCCCATGGACTCGAATCATACAGTATCTTCTCTTTGCTCAGCCACGTCACATTTCGTGATGACTCCAACTGTCCTTTCCAATTCTGGATCATGTATCTTCACTATTTCGAAGATGGCTTGAGTTGGTATGTCGCTTGTACCGCTCGCAACGCAACTGCTTCAATTAGATTTCCATCAATGCTGTAGTAGATAGTGCGTACATGATGATGCTTTGTCTCCTTTTCATGTACTCCGCAACCATTGTATCCACACCATTTTTATCAGATCCAGTCAGTCTTCTAGTAGATGAGTGAAAGATCCCAGGGACGTCCAAGATGCTAAAATGTGACCGATCGGGCCCTGAAATTACAATCTTCAACTCGTGGTCCGAGAAGTTTTGCTTCCGCTTTGTATCAGGTGGCATGATGTTTTCGTCGGCTGGTGTTGCTCTACTTATACCTATCGTATCTGTTGCCTAATATATCTGTTAAAAAGACGGATTGATTCTGCGTCATATGCTTTCTTACATCCTCAATCACCCTAGCAAAATCTTCTTTTGTCATTGTCGAAAAGGAGCGGTTGAATCCATCCATTTGTGGATGGCGTTGCTTAACATCTTCAGTATTCCCGAACAGGGAGAACAATTTCCTCTCAATTGATACCATCGTTGTCGTCTCGCGTTGCTTCGGGTCCCTCCGCGAAATGATCCGTGTAGGGAATCGAGTGCATGTGTTGTTGGCGACTGGGAAAGGGATATCTGTCAAACTCTGAAGAAGCGATGACTTGCCGGCGGACTGGTCTCCAACAATGACAAGCTAGAAGAGTTAGCTTTCCAATTGTCGGAGGAGTATATAATGTCACCTCAGGTAATTCGAGGTCCTGATTGACACTGCAACTCCGCAGCTTCTCGATTGCATCGAATAGGGTCCGACTGTGCTCGTTTTGGAAAGCATCTTTGCGCAGAAGAGGATTGCCCTCCATGGCGGAGCAGGGGAAAAAATTGAGAAAGTGTGTGATAGATCTTCCTTAGAAATTGATGGGGTTAACGCAATAAAGGACGAATTACTATAGTGGCACACCACAGGCAGGAAGGCTCCCTTAGGAGGTGGGATATGAGCTGAATGAAACAGCTGGTGATATCCTTTGGTTGCAGATAATTTGCATCTTATATATATGAGACTGAGCATGCCTACGCAAAGCAGGCTATGCCCGGACTGTCTCGGCCAATGAGAAGTGTTGCCGTGCCGCTGAGATGATACAGTAGGGCGGCAGGCAATTCCCCGTCGGGAAGGTGGCAACGATACCACACTCCCAAGCAATAAGAACCAATAGATAACGCCCCAATATCCATAGTCTGGGGCACAAAGCGTTTGATGAAACAAAGCCGAGACTTTTCAATGTTTCCGTCCGAATAGTGTGGACATAATTTGTCGTCTGGTCCATATAATAGTGAACTCCCTGAGAGGAGTGTCACAAGTATTCATACTGTAACCTCAATTTTCTGCCACAGTAGTTAGCGTGGAACAAAAAGCAAAGCCTCCAATCAAGGAAAGCACTCAGGGGGTTCGCCCCCAAAACGCTGTCACATAAGCTAGTCGCAAGAGATTTGACTGGGTTCGAGAATCAAGCTGCTTCGTGCTCTGAGGGCTGCTTCATCAGAATACACAGGGGTCAGGGACGTTTCCCAGTCTCACAATGGACATTGATGCGCGAACTTGTTAACGAATCAACGACCCAATAACCCTATTTTCTGGCGCAATCTCAACAGTTATATCTGTCTCATTGCCTCGGGTGATAGAGTAGTAATTAATTCTAAGTTAGCCAAGGTGTCATCCGGTCCATCATGGAATGCAAACACGAACCATTGATCCTGACCAATACTGGAACATCATAGGACATTGCGACCCGATTCAGAAAACATCTTAGTCCAAGTACACCGTAGTTACCGAGAAGGATCAACCCCCCTGTAGAGTTGAATAAACCCTCTAGCTGAACAACTAATTGGGCAGGAGCGGGGAACTCGTACTGTAAAGGTAGCCTAGAGTATGTCCCTTAGACGACAGGATCAGCGCCCAGGGCTCTCCGTGTAGATAAGAGGCCATCTTTAGTAGCCAAATCCTTCGACTGCGGGGCGACTCTCGGTTGCAGCCCTACTTTATCTACTACAGGCTGTTCGACTCGGGCGGCAACTCTTCGATACATCGTCCCTCTGCTAGGAATTGTCAAATTCCTAAAGTACTTTATTCTCAACCAACAATTGTTTTTTTGATGACATCGTACGAAGCTCCCAAGTAACCTATATAGCATCATACAAAAAGCCTCCGAGGAATAGTAAGCGCCCGCGGGGGAGCTCATACATGCACTATACGGTGTATCATGTACCAAACGCTTCAGTTGCTGCAGATAAGCATTTCAAGATAGGCGAATGTTCGGATTCTCAATCTACATCTGCAGGCTTTTCTCATTTGACACGCTCATACTTAACAGTGCACTAATTCTTCAGATGACCTATAACATCTCAAGGTATTGTGAGGAGACAATGGCCATGTTCGCGGGTTTGAAGAAGTGAATGAGATCGCCGCAATGTTTTGCCATCCAATTAGCAGAAACCTACGGTGAAGATAATAATTAGGCCACGGGGAATCAGGAAATTGCAGCTCTGAATAGGACTTCTTGTGGCTATTTCGAGATCAGCGCTGGCCGAGTTGACGTCTGCTACTGGCCAGAACCAAAAGTAGATACATCCTGTTGGAGCATTATCGGGAATGATGCCAATGACGTCGATGAAGGTCTAACAACAATTACCGTTTTCGTCAATTTCATATCGTGCCCACTTCTTTCGTCTTCTCCCAATCAAAGTAAGTCGAGACCTTTCAATCAATACTCTTGCCAGTCTCCTCTTCTGACTCGGTACCCTTTTCATTGTTCACCCTGTCATATAAACTCCCAGCTCTTCTATTTTAGCATTCAGATCAAGCTCCGGGTCCTAATCCCTCCCCCTTTTCAAGATTACCTTCTCAAACAACGACAAATGCCTCGGATGGATCGCAATACGATGAGACTCGTCTTGTCTTCCTTCTCTCACAAACAGCCAGTACCTCTCTTGCTCACGCAAGTCGAGACCAGTAGTCTCTGGGACGAATACCACGGTCAGGCAAAAGCCGATGAGTCCAAACCAACAGACGACCCAAAATTTTGTGCGAGAACCAATATGATTGTACAAGACAGTGGCCGTCAACGCTCCACACTTCCCCACTACAGAGAATGGCACATGCGAAGTAGCCTGTATTGGGGCAGGATAGACCTCTCCTGCAACAAGAAAAGTTGTGGAGTTCGGGCCAAACTGGATCCAAAAGGATGAAAAGTAATCAATCAATTCGAAGCCATGGGCGCCAACTCCCATAGAATCTGATTTTGGGAAGATCGCAGCAGCGATGATGAAAAGAACGAAGTTCATTAGAAATTCCACCGCTTGCATCCTTTTCCGGCCATAAAGCTTGTGATCGATCAATAGAGCGGCGAGGTACTAGCCCACAAGTTCGCATCCGACGTTGACGAGGTTGTAAAGTAAAGCCATAATGTCGTTGCTTCACTCGAATTACCACCTGTGACTAGTTGCAGGAAGACGTTGCGGAAGATTTGATTGCCATAGACTACAGAGATTCCAGTCAGTCTTTCTCCCCGCAAAAATGGATGAGTCAAGGTATGCCGGCTACAGATGAGCCCACAGAGGAGTTCGCAACAATGGAAGGAGCCCGGAAAAAAGGAAACTTACACGAAAAATCTTTACAGAACCAACATAGACTCGGGGCGACCAGGCGATGCCACTAGTGACCCATGACGAGCCTTAATGACGTAACATCGTAACCGGTAACTCTCCCACGTTTCCGGGATGCATTGAATGACTGGTTCGCGTTCTTGAGCTTGAACACCCAATATAGATCAGAGACAAAAGGAAGATTGCAATGAGTGCGAATGAAACTCGGAACGTATACTGTGTGGCAACCTCGCCGTAAGGGGGACTCCCGCCAGAATAAAAACCCAGCAGAGCAAGTATCAAGACAACCTGGTTAACGAGTTGGCCCCATCCTTGCATCAGAGAGGCAAGCAGGGTTGTCCGTCCACGGTGGAGCCTTTCTGCCCGGTTGCTGGGTTGCCCATGTACTCCTTCCATGGCGGTGATACCAATCATAGGGTATTCTGTAAGCGCAATAAGCAATCTCTGTTGAGTAGCGGGGCTCTTGATATCAACGCAGAGCGTCGTGACTTACTTCCACCGACCCCTATTCCAAACCACAATAGTGACCAAGCATACATGATTGTCCAGTCGTACAAGGACTTCCCCCACATTGCTGTCAGCAAAACGCTGCCAATAAACATGACCACAACGTCTTGGATGATACCCCATCTCCGGCCAATCCAATCACCTGCAAGTCATATTTGATGCAAGAGATTGTATTACATGAGGTCGACGATACCACAAAGCCCACAGTAATTTGCCCTAGCAGAATACCCACGATTTCGAGATAGTCAATAGACTTGGACCCATACCTTATTACAAATGTTGTATTCCTTGTAATAAGCGGGCCAAACCGCCTCATACATTGAGAGGATATTTCCAACAGAGAACAAAGTGTACCCTTCGGTGAAGAAGCATAGACCAGTGACAGCGTAATTGCGGAAATACAAACTGAAGGGTTTCAGTGGATCTGTCTTGGAATTCTGCCAGACTGGGCCGAATTTGCGTGCTGCTTCTTCACTTTTTGCCTGTTTCTTGCTTGGAAGATCCACCCAATAGGTCTGGCCATGATAAGCATCTTCCGGATAGAGGCTTTCATGAAGCAAAGAAGCTGGATCATTAGGCACTCGACCGAGAGCTATATCGCGAGCCGTGGCACCCGGCATGCACAGTGCTCTGCTACCATCTGCCATATTGTTTTCTATATTGTTCCTGATAGTAGACGCGGTAATTGAAAGTGAATCGATATATGTGCGAGGCGGTGATAGGAACTAGAGCCATGGATGCATTACCAGGTGACGAGGCTTTGAGACCAGTGACCGGACTGGAGATGCCTTGCATTGGCCAGATACAGCACCTCGTGTCCCAGACGAGATTCCTGATTCCTGTATCTGCGATCTGAAGATTTTCAGCGTTGCCGCTTGTTGCAGATGATCTGCACTGACGAGGTCAAGATGCGTTTTCGCATGGTATTTAAAGATTCCGATTGACCAGATCCCAAGAAATCATGAGACTCGCTTGTCCCGCGTATCAAGTGTTGAAATCTTCCAAAGCACAACTTCCTTGCAAAGGGTATTGGCTTCAACGGTCCGTAGCCTTATGTTCATGTAGTCTAAAACATGAAATGTGAGAGATCACCTTGCATGCATCAATGGCCTAGACTGCATGCACAGCCCAAGAAATGTAAGCTTAGCTAGGATGCCAAAGAACTGAGCGACCATATAGGAGCGCAGATATTCGACTTTCTATCATGACATTATCTTCTTGCAATCCAGGTGGCGCTCGCAGGATCGTGCAGGCTTTTTTCTATTACTCGGACTTGGTATGCATGATGATTGGAGGGTTTGTACGAATAGAATAGCGTGGAGAATGACATGCGTCTGCCGTACATTAATGATCCATACCCGCGCTATTCTAGAACTACGGAGGGAGTTCTTCCGTCCTCCGTAATTGTATTCCCTGGCGTGGCAGCAAGCCTCGCAAGCCTCGCAGACCTCGCAAGCTACCAAAAATCATATCTTCACCTTCTTTCTCTACAGAACCGCTCCTGATCCCAACATGGAGCAAAGAGACTCTATCGAGCGCGCATCATCCGAGGCTCCAGTCTCTGCTTCGGCCTCAGCCGCTCATCCTAATGGACCTGGTTTCAATGGAGCTGGCGTAACTGCCAGTGGGCCAGGACCAGACACAGGAAATGATCCTACACCAGTTGTTGAGAGTGTGCTACAGTCTGATGTTGGTCTAAAGTAATATTGATTTTAAACTATGCTGATACGCCTGCAGATTGGAATTAACACGTTGCTAAATCGCCTTAAGCAGAGCATTGCCTCGGCCAGAGAATTTGCAACATTTCTGAAGAAGCGTTCCCAGCTTGAGGAAGACCAAGCTCAAGGACTGAAAAAGCTATGTCGAAGTAGCCTCGAATCGGCCAAACGTCCAGACAATAGACAAGGGTCCTACGCCCAGAATTATGACGAGGTCATCCGAATCCATGACACAATGGCAGACAATGGCGTCCAATTTGCCTTGTCCCTACATCAGATGCATGAGGATCTGCATGACCTTGCCGCCAATATGGAGCGCGGGCGGAAGACGTGGAAGGCAAACGGGCTGGCTGCTGAGAAGAAGGTGCAGGATGCCGAGTCGCTAATGGAGAAGGCGAAGGCGAAATACGACTCACTGGCGGAAGATTATGATCGTGCTCGCACTGGCGACAGGCAATCTGGGCGGGTCTTCGGCCTGAAAGGCCCGAAGTCAGCTGCCCAGCACGAGGAGGATCTGCACAGAAAAGTTCAACAGGCAGACTCTGATTATCAGACGAGGGTGCAGACCGCAAGAAGCCAACGACAGGAATTAGTCAGTTCTTTGCGTCCACAAGCCGTCAGAGCTTTGCAAGAACACATCAGGGAATGCGACTCTGGCTTAACGCTTCAATTGCAGAAATTTGGTAGGCTGCAGAAGGATAAAAGTTGTCCGATTTCCTCCTTTCGCTGACTTTTCTCAGCCTCCTTCAATGAACGACTGCTCCTCGGCAACGGCCTTTGCGTTACCCCCCTCAGAAGCCAACAAGAGCCGGTCAAGCGAAGTCTGCGGGAGGTAGTCTCCTCGATCGATAACGAAAGAGACTTCAACAATTACGTGTCAAGTTTTGCCTCAAAGGTTGCGAACACAGGAGATATCAAGTATGAACGTCATCCAGTACGTATTCGTCCTTGGTGCGATGTGACAAGTATACTGACCCCCCGTAGACTCTTGTATCAACACAACAGACACCGCCGCCGAACAATTCTCGTGCGCAGCCCGTCCCGAATCAACATCCACCTACGTTTAACCCTCCAAATCAAGCCCCCCAGTCAGCAGCTCTACTGGGTCAGAATTTCTCTCAAAGCACTGGACCGCCGTCCGGATTTGTTCAAAACTCTCCAGCACCTCCAGAGGGACTAAATGGTTCTCCACACAATCAGGCCTTCCCATCCTCCGGTGCTCCACCACAACTGCCTCCAGCTCAAGTATCTTCGCCGCTTTACACGCAGCCGCCTGTGCCCCTCGGCATGTCCTCGCAACAGAACAACTCTTCTAGTACCAGCCTACCCCCTTTGAAACCAGTATTTGGCGTTTCACTCGAAGAGCTACTTAAGCGAGATGGCTCCGCTATACCTCTGGTAGTATACCAGTGCATCCAAGCTGTCGATCTTTACGGTTTGGAGGTTGAGGGAATATACAGACTTTCTGGGTCTTCTACCCACGTGAACAAGCTCCGGGCAATCTTTGACAATGGTAGGTGTCGAAAGCCTGCCTGCATTCGACTGCAACTAACATCAGCCAGACGCAAGCCAGCTAGACTTTCGCAATCCCGAAGCCTTCTTCCATGATGTTAACAGCGTCGCTGGGCTATTGAAGCAATTCTTCCGAGAACTACCGGATCCCCTGTTAACTAATGAGCATTATCAAGGTTTTATAGAAGCTGCTCGTAAGTCTAAGTTCCTATCTGTCTCAGTACAACAACGGAGATTGATCTATTCCCGAATAGGTATCGACGACGATATAATACGGCGCGATTCCATGCACGCAACAATCAACAGCTTGCCGGACCCTAATTACGCCACCTTGCGAGCGTTGACCCTTGTGAGCTAGAGCCTCTACTAAAATCCAAGTGACGAATTTGCTAATCCCAATAGCACTTGAACCGAGTGCAAGAACATTCCGCTGCGAATAGGATGATCGCCGGGAATCTAGCCATTATCTTTGGGTAGGAGCTCCGTTTCTCTGATACAAGAACCTCGAACTAACCATCTTCGCAGTCCGACACTTATGGGAACAGGCCCCAATGTTGCCGATGCTGGCTGGCAAGTCCGGGTGATTGATACGATCCTGCAGAACACCTATCAGATTTTCGACGACGACTAGCCAAATGGCCCTGAAGCCCTTCTCAAAATGCTTAATCATCTTCCATTTGGATTTCCTGGCATAGCTATAGCGAATCTCATCTTCAATTACCCTGCAAGTGTATGTGTTGCTACGAAGAATTATGCATGGTGTTTGGATATTGCAGCGATTTTGGCTTCAACCATGTACAATAGTTGACTATTGCTAAACCGAGAAGAACTACCACTATGCTAGCGCTAATGAGAATACCTATCCGATGCAAAAGTTTCGCTAAAGCGTACCCAATGGACCTAAAGGTATAAGATACATCATGCACTCATCATCATTCAAGCGTAACCGTCCACAGGCGTGATCCAAACACGCCAAAAACTTCACAAAACAGATTTCCTAGCCCCAAATAAGGTCAGGCTAAGACTGGTATCATTTTCCGTAGCCACGGGAGTCGCATCCTGCATCATTTCCCACCTGCGCAAAGGATAAGGTAGCGTCGACGTCGTTGGTGCTGCTGCGCCCTCAGCTTTAGTCTCGGCTGGCGATGTCGACTTCGTGACTAGTTGCAGCCACTCCTTCTCGACCGTCTCAGCGTAGCCGAATATGAATCGTAAACGCGGATCTCTGGTCTGGTGGTAGTCACGAAGGGCGCGGATGCAACGGGAGCGGTTATCGTCAGAAAGAGAATCGGAGAGGAGGGAGAGAACGTCGGAGAGTTGGTTGGAGAGGTTGAGGTGAGAGGAGAGGAGAGGGTGGATGAGTAGTAGAGCAAGGGGCATAACGATGTGGTATAGAGTGTTCTGGGAGAATTTTGGGTGCTGTATGGTCGTTTGGTGGATTGTGAGTAGCCGGAGGATAACGTCGATAAATTGGAACAGAGGGTCTGTTTCAGGCCGATCAAGTTGATGCTTTTCAAGCTGCGAGGATGCAACAAGAGTAGCCAGGCCATCCGAGATTTGGTCGAGGATTGGCGATGTCTCTGTATAAGGAACGCTAAAGGCAGCCGCTTCGACAATCAGATGCAAATCGCCATTTCTGTTCTCACTTGACATCGAAGTCATGTCCCTCAAAGCCCGTGAGAGTAGCTCGCTCTCCGCCTTATCTCGGACTGCGGCTGCTTGGCTCACAGAGAGCTCAGAGACAAGGCATGCCCAGAGTTCGATACGACCAGCTGTTGAAGTTCGGGCCCTCTTTATGAGGATCTCAGACAAGATTCTATTTGAGACTTCCGGCGGCTCAACGGCAGAATCTAGCACTGTCTTCAATTCCACTTGGGCCAAGGGCATGTTGAAGTCGCTGATGTCGTCTAACAACTTCAATACCTTAGTGCTGAGGCCTGAGTCGGACGGAGTCACATGCTCCTTATGAAGGAGTCCACCAACGACCTTGAGCGTGCTGGCGTTGAGGAAGAATGACCCTAGGGCTTCTTCGGCTCCCTTTCCGGTTCCATGGCGCTGCAGAAGCAAGTTTCTAAGCAGCC